>CAVLGL010000126.1:41834043-42445543 GCA_963668995.1 Parnassius mnemosyne
AACGTCTCTATCTTCTTTGCGCACTTTAATCTGCATGAACATTTCTTTTATATCGGCGCTCACTGCATACGGATACTGTCGGAACCTCATGATCACTCCGGGCAGTGATTGTAATAAGTCGGGCCCCGAGTGAAGCATATCGTTGAGACATATTCCGGCTGTCTTCGCTGCGGCGTCGTGTACCAATCTCGGCGGTTTGTTCGGTTTCGCAGGGTTGATGACTGGGAAGTGTGGCAGATACCATGTCCTTCCTTGCGGCGGTGGCATTGGCGCGCGCTCTGCGTAACCCGAGTTGAAGAGGTTCTCGATGCGTTCTTCGTACTGTAGCTTGAGATTGCTGTCTCGGTCGAGCCTCTTCTCTAAGGTGTGCAGGCGCCTTTCCGCTTCTTTATAATTATTTGGTATTTGGAAGTCCTTTTGTTTCCACAACAACCCTGTCTCGAATCTGCCGTCCGCTGACCTCTGGCTGGTTTCGTCCAATATTTGCATGGCTCGCTGCTCGGGATCTTCTTTCGGTCTTCTCGGCTCGATGCACAGCGACTCCAATTTGAAATAATTTTTTATTTCTTCTTCTATCGGTGGTGCATCTTCCCTCTGATGTAGTCTGCCGCAGAAGGTGACCGTCGACGTCAATGAGCTATGACAGCCATGCAGAACCCAGCCCAGGTTGGTGTATGAGGCGACTGGTTGGTCTCGACGGCCGACGCGCAGTTTTCTAGACACTATGAGGTGCCAGTTATCTTGCCCGATTAGTACTTTCGGTGAGGCGCGTTCGTAGGTGATATCCTCTTTGATATCCAACAGATGTGGGCAATTCCCCAAGTGATCTTCATTCACGGATTCTGGCGCGAAGTCCAACCGCTCTACAGTACGCGCTGCTTCTATGTTGTGTTCTTCTTGCGCGTACGTTCCTCTTATTTTAAAGCTGACGATCTTGCTCTTCTCGTGTTTCACCTCCGAGCCGACCCCTTGTATCCACATTGTGTGGGCTGGGCCGTCGGCGCCGATGACGTCGGCGATTGAGGCATCGACTAAGGTGACCGTGCTCCCTTCATCCAATAATGCGTATGTTTCGACGCAGCTTAGCGGCCCCCTTATTGTTACGGGCGCAATCTTTAGGTAAGCGCGGCGGTGCTTGTACGGTCGAGTCGCTGTGTTGACCTCCTTTGCCGATGTTGCGGTTTCCATAGCGGGTTCTTTTTCCATTACTGCTGTTCTGTCGTGATGCAACAATTTATGGTGTTTCATCATGCATCCGCCTTTTCCGCACGGTGGAGCTTTGCACAGTAATCGACGATGTTTGCCTCGCAGACAGCGGTAGCAGATATTGTACTTCTTTGCTACTTCCCATCTGTCATTTGTGGACAGAGCGGCGTATGACTTGCAATCGGGCAGTTTGTGTTCTTGTTTGCATTGAGGGCAGCGTTCTTCATATGGTTTCTTGCTTGTGGCGAAGGCACGTTCTATTTTTCTCGGTCTTCGCTCTCTCGTTTCGCTGTCCTCTGCGATGAACTCCGGCAAGGCATACGCGCTGCATTTATCCGCTTCTTCGTTTAAGAACATTGATATCTTCTTAAGCTCTGGGATATCTTCTTTCTTTCTGGCTGCATAGTCGTACCATTTGCTTTTCAATATGGGCGTGAGTTTGTCTGTGATAACTCGCGTCATTTCTGGACTATGCAGATAGTGTGCTTTCTTGAGTGCTTCCACGGTGCCCACTACGTTCGCTATGCGATTTGCGAATATGCATAGCTCCCTGGGATTGTCCGTAACTTTGTTCAGCAGCTTCAGCTTCTCTATTTCCAAGTGAATTAACGCTTCTGGTCGTCCGAATCTCCTTTCCAAAGCTTCTATTATAATTCTGGGATCTGGTTGGCTTATAAGTAGGCAACCTGCGGCTTCTTTTGCTGTCCCTTTTAAGCTTCGGCGTATTCTCGCTATGTTTTCGTTCGCCGTGAAGTACTTTGAAGATTCTTCGTACATTGTCTTGAAGCTGAGCCACTCCTTGCTGCTACCATTGAATGAGGGCAGCTCTTGTATATATTTCGGCGGCTCCCTTGTGCTTCGTACTGCTTGTGATAGAGCAGCGGCTAAGGTAGCGACGTCGATTTGCTGCTGCGCCTGTCCATAGTCTTCTTTCTGCGGCGCGGTATGTTGCGGAGCGTATTGCGGCGCACACTGTTGAAGTACGGGTGGTGCGATCTGCAGTGCTGGTTGCGGCGCGAAGTACGACGTGGGTTGCGGCGCGGGCTGCGGCGCGGGTTGTGGCGCGGGTTGTGGCGCGGGCTGAGGCGCGGGTTGCGATGTAGGTTTTTCTTGCAACCATGTACTAATGCGCACTGATGCCAAATCGTCTTCTATTTCTTCATCTTCATCGGTTGATCCGGCTTCTGCTTGTAGTCGCTGCACGTGTATTTCTTGCAATTCTGTTCTTGCTTGCAACTGAGCCTGCTCGAGCTTGAGTTCGGCTAACCGCTCTTTCGCCTCTAACTCCGCGAGGAGTCTCTTGCGTGAGGCTACGGAGCGGCGTGACCTAGTCTCGCCGGGCTTCAATGTGCACTGCGATCTTTGATCACCCTCTTGCTGGGTTTCTTCCGTTGCGGTTGTTCTATCGGTTGCCGAGGTAGCGGTCGTATCGCTGACCGTTGTGGTTTCGCTAGTGGTGTTTGTTGAACCACTAGCGGCTGAGTCGCCCCCGGAGGCCTCTTCTGTGGCCCCCTGGGTTGTTTGTTCATCCTTGCGACGCTTCGATGATTCTCCGTTGTTACTACGCGTAATCACCATTTTTCTTCACAATAATATTTTTTCGTTCTTGCGGTTTGCTTCTTTCTTCCGGCAATACCAAGACCGATATTGTCTTTTTCTTCTAGTAATCCGGCTCGAAGGACCATTAATATTACGGATCGCCGTAATGCCGTGCGAAAAATGGAATAAAACGCGCTGGTCTTGCTTTTAACTGGAGGCAAGCGGCGGTGAGGAGGAACTTGTACTTTTTCTTTTCTTGCTGGTGCCTTTTCGGTGGCTGGAGAGCGACTGCTGACCCTAGCGGCCGGCCCGTCTTTTATATGATTTGGCCGCTGCTGGCCAGCGGACCCTTGCCTCACCCCCGCGCCTATCTTTATTTATTTAATAACCTTACAAACTAATAAACATAATTCACTATATAATATTCTTATAACTACTTGTTAGACTAGGGTGTACATATCAATATTTTTACTTATTTACAGGTTTACATTATAATTTTCAGCTGCTTTAGGCGGAGAATCCTTCCCCCCGCCTCAGCACTATAAATATAAAACGTCGTGGCGCGGTGCGCGTGGCTTCATTTGCTCCGCGGCCGCGTCACGATAACATGCTCTTTGGTTACACTACTACTATTATTTTATGTGCCTAACGGCCTAATATATTTATTATATAATAAAGTAAACATTTATTATATTTAACAATTACAGTTTTCATTAGAAGACTATGCTAACTCTCCCTGTTCATACGGTGCCTTTATTTGGGAGAGTTATTGCACAGTTACAACTCAACCTTAAACTTAGTTATAATACAATCATTATTTTTTATCGTTCGATACAAGTAATACAATTATTTACACAAATTATAATTTAAATTCAACATAAGGTTGCGCTAGTCCCGCCGTATAACCCTTGCTAGTTGTCGAACCAGAGGCGTGGCCTGATAATTACACCGTCGTCATGGCTCCGCCCACCGCTCCTAGGTTGTTCAACTAGCGCCGGTTACAATAAGCATTTTCTTTCGTTTGTTTAATATTGTTGCGTCGTGCACAGTAGTATTTCGAAAATTTGGACATAAACATTCTATTATGGACGAAGACACCTTCACCAGGTGATGTTTAATTTTCAGCATGAATATTGTTGACGTCACGAAAATTCGTATGATACGCCACAACACGCTTACCAATGACGGTTTAGTGTGATGGTGTTGGCCGGCATGCCCTTCTTCTTTCATTTATTTTCCTTTTAATACTACGGCAATCGAAAGGCTTGTGTTTCATACAAACATGGCAATTTTGCTCACCGAACACGGCAATTGAAAATTTTGCACCGGCAAAACTGTGCGCCACTCACTATTTGTACAAAAATGAAAATAAAAAAGCTTATAAAAGCCACGTTGAACTAACGATAAATGAAATACTTATTCAATCTGTAAATACGTATACGTAGGCGTGCAATCTAAAACCTAGAACTTTAATAAACGTAATAATACTAATAATAAATGAAAATTCAGTTCACAATACTAATATTAAAGAAAGTGTGGTTACCAGTATTCCGTTTCAAAACAAGTAAATACCTAAATAATAAGTCATTTTCGAAAAGTCTTTATCGTTGCAGCTTTTATAATATCGAACTTTGGTATATTTTGTCGTTCAAAGGCGGGTGTTTTCTGCTTGGACGACCTAAAATGTGTTGATTCGGGCGGAGAGAATCGCTCTGATGGTGTTTCATAAATGCATTCATCTTAGTACTCGTAGTTAGAATATGATTGAATACGAGGGGAGAATCTCGTACAATAGTGGCATTGTATCAATAAAAAAAAATTAAACATAAAATTTAAATCTCTTTTTATAAAAGAAAAAGCCTGCTAATATAGACAGCCTATATTCAGTTCAGTTCAGTTCAGTTATCCAGAGCGTGTTGTCGGAGTTCATTTGTCCACAAAATATATATGATGCATACTATCCACCCACCTGAGGAATCCGTCGAAGGTCAGCTGTGATCTCTGTTGATGATACTTATTGTACTCGTAGGTTTTAATGAGGTCCTTAGCGCGCTGGATGTCGGCATACGGATGCAATATCTCGTTAAGTCGTGGGTCCCGTTGCACGTCGTTCAGGAAGTCGACCAACTGGTTGGCCGACAAGTGGGGCTTGTTGTCTGTGCTAAATGGTAAATTGTTATTTATACTATGTTTGTGACAACTTTCAGAATGGGAATTTGCGAATGAAATTTTCTTGAACAATAGGTTCAGTACTTAATTTCAATTTGATAGGGATTTCTTGCAGTTCTACAGACGAACGCGGTGTTCATATTTATAACCTACATTGAAAAATGAGGAGGTTTTGAATTCGACTGTATTTTGTATGTATGATTTGAATATTTATCTTTTATTGAACGTTTAACCAGAAGATGACATTTTAATGTCACAATAAAAACAACAGAAAAATCTTATGGCTTCCGATACATGACAGTATGACTATCTCATTTAATTCAGACAGCAGCAGTGTCAAACCGCGAGAGGTCTGGCACTGCGATCATCAATCCACCTGCCAAACATGACGTCGGAAGAGGCCCATGGCCAGCAGTGGACTTTTACAAGACTATAAGGAAGTAAAAGAAAATATAGACATCACCACCTTGATCTTGTGAATTTTTAGTGCACTCAAAAGAGTGAAATAATAATAAAAACCGACTTAAAAAAAGTAAAAAAGCGTAGGTATAATAATTTGCACCTAATTTTCTGAAGCAACACTAAGACAGTGTTTCGAGGGGCTTCTCCATTAGCTATTAAATTATTATTTTTATTTTTTCTATCTACTTGAAGTTAATTGTTTTCAATTTTGTACAAAACTGTTTCAATGTTCTCTTTTCTCTAATGTTATAATAATTATGATAATCTCTTGTGGTCGATTATCGACCACAGTGTCAACTTCGCAATAATCGAAAAATATCGTTTACTCAGATTTTATAGCGCCGCACTCACTCATCCTAACCTACCTATGCGCGATGTTTCGCTAATATTATTCGAGGAACGGTAAGCAAGGATGCGGATTCGGACACACGAGAACAAACATAACATAACTAAATCCGCAAAACAATAACCGTGACAAAATATTCATATTCATGCTTTTGCATGGGATATGCACTTGCATTCCCACTGGAATTCTATCCCGGGACACAGGACGTAGGTAAGTAGATATATTATGTTAGTGTTAGAGATGAAGGGTAAAAGTTAAAAGGAGATAAAAAAGTGAGTCAAAAACCCTAAGCTCTCACTCATTCGAACAGTATAAAGTACGCCGCAGGCAATACAACTTACTACCCAGAGTGAGATTAACACTTTCACTGCCCGATTTTTAGACACAATAGTAAGACAACAGCAATGAACTATATGTAGTACACTGGACATAGAATGGGTTAAACTGTGAATGCCAAAAGGCTAACAACACTATCATCACAGATTAAAGACTATCTAAAACCAATCATTCGACGAGTCTTTCTTTTAATTGGTATCGTGATTCACTCCGTTAAGATAATTCATTTAGTAGGTACAAGCAAAGTGGGATTTGTTGTAGAGCCTGCCCTTTGTCACATTGTGTAAGACAGTATTGCTGCTGATTAAGTTGCAGAGAGGATGTCCTGTGTCACATCCCGACGAGCAGTGTTGCTGCTGGTTTGTACAATTCATCTATTTTGGTGTATCTATCTTATTGTATTTTTTTTTCTAACTCCTTAGTGTGTTCCATTAATGTTTTATAGCATGAATGATCTCTTTCATAAATAATTTTGAGAATAACTTCTAACAATATTGTACGATACAACATATTAAAATTCATATATTTGTTTGTTCGTATTTTATGCACTGCTATACCATTCATTAGGTTACGCTAAAACTTTGCCAACTTTTTGCTTGCCCTTGTGCGAAGGTTATAGGCATAGTACAATTAACACTAGGTGGCGCGCTTATTGTACCGACAAATTTATTTGAAAGTCATATCCCATTCAATTTATTTTATTGTATTATCATTAATAATTACAGTCATTGCGTTATAGCATGGTGCGGGTGATACGAGTAGCATACAGTTTAGCTTGTCTAGAGATGGATATTGTTAAATCGATTTAAAAAGTCGATTAATGGTACACTAAACTCAGCAAAAATATCGATAAAAAATTATAACCGAAATATATATTTCTTTATAAATAAATTACAATCCATATCAATTTTAGTTACAGTTTAATAAAACTTATAATTAATTTAAAAATAAAAATTATCTTTTATTTTATGTTAATTGCAATTTTTTTCTTAACATAAAAATAAATAAAAGTACTGTTAGCACCTGTGATTTTTAGTAAGGCGTTGACTACACCTGCAGCTTTTTAAGATACAAGTGCTAGCGCCTTTCGCTATAAATGTAAGTGTTGCCAGGTCGGTAAAAATAATCGGGAATTTAGTTTACATATCTAATAAAATAAAAAATACAAACAGATTTTTTGTAGCCATTATGCCAGCCATGAGTTATACTCAAGTCCTTTTGACACAATGCGCAATATGACGATTTCTTATACTTATATCAAAATGCGCAATATGCTTTATAATTATTTTTTGGGACTGAGGTAACGAACGAATAATTTATCGTTGGAAAACCTGCATACTCGTCTATGTGCGTTTTTCTTTTTTTGGCAAATCAGAACTTGTTGAATTGGTCAACGATTAACTATCTATCGTTGCAGACTGAATTTTCTGAACGCCTAATTTTAATGTTATTCTGAATAAAATAATAAAACGTATGAACTCAGAACGTATACATTTAAATGAAACTAATTTTACAGATTTTATCGCGTATATTAACTTATTTTACATTCCCGACGTTTCAAGCACTTTACAGCACCCATGGTCACGGGGGGGACTGAGGTGTATGACGTCCCAATGTCATAGTTAACCACGGCTACCTCCAGATTAAAAATTATTAATTTTTGTTCCGATCTACGCAGTATGAACTTACAGTATCATGAAGTCTTGCAGTTGTATGCTTGGGTTGGGATTTAATTTTATTAATTATGGGATCCCAAGCAGATGGTAGCACCCAGCCATCTTCTCTATTGAAATTAGGATGTTTTTTGATTTCAATAGCCTCGCGAATCATCCTTGGAAGGAATCGGTGTTCTTTAGCGAGGATTTGTGGTCTATCAAATCTAATGTAGTGTTACTAGAAGGCTAGAGGAAAACAACATGCCCGTAGAATATGCAGTATTACTCAGACACTGCCTTACATCTGGCTACCTATTGTGGAAGGAGGAGTTCTACAAGCAAGTAGATGGAGTGGCGATGGGCTCACCTGTATCTCCCATTGTCGCCGATATATTCATGGAGGACTTTGAGGAGAAAGCCCTGCTTACTTCTCCCATAAACCCAAGATTCTACAAGCGGTACGTAGACGACACTTTCACAATTCTACCTTTAGATAAAGTAACTGCATTTTTAGACCATCTTAACTCCTTAAATTCTAAAATTCAGTTCACAATGGAGTTAGAGGCAAACAATTCTTTAGCTTTTCTAGATGTATTAGTAATTCGGAATCCTGATAACACCTTGAGCCACACTGTGTATAGAAAAAAGACCCATACAGATAGATATTTAAACGGTGATTCTCACCACCATCCTTCACAGTTAGCTACCGTGGGTAAATCTTTGTTTCAGAGAGCACGAGGCATCTGTGACAGTAAACACCTGGCCGCCGAGCTCCAACACGTCAAGCAAGTTTTGCACGACAATAAGCTTCGGGTCCCGCGCCTACGTCACAGTGAACGAGTGAAGCCGGCCACAGTCGAGCGAGTGCCTGCTGTACTGCCATATGTCAGAGGTGTCACTGACAAGATTGGCTACATCTTGAAGCGTGCTTCTATTAAAACATATTTCAAGCCGCCGAAGAAGATTAGTCAGTTTTTACCATCAGTCAAGTGTAATATTCCTCTGCAAGATGCAGGAGTGTACAAGCTGGATTGTGAATGTGGTCTCTCTTATATAGGACAAACTAAAAGATCCATAAAAACCCGCGTTAAAGAACACATAGCTGATGTGAAGAATAGACGCTCCGGGAAGTCTGCAGTCTGTGAACATGTACAGGATCGCCCCCGTCACTACATTAGATTTGATAGACCACAAATCCTCGCTAAAGAACACCGATTCCTTCCAAGGATGATTCGCGAGGCTATTGAAATCAAAAAACATCCTAATTTCAATAGAGAAGATGGCTGGGTGCTACCATCTGCTTGGGATCCCATAATTAATAAAATTAAATCCCAACCCAAGCATACAACTGCAAGACTTCATGATACTGTAAGTTCATACTGCGTAGATCGGAACAAAAATTAATAATTTTTAATCTGGAGGTAGCCGTGGTTAACTATGACATTGGGACGTCATACACCTCAGTCCCCCCCGTGACCATGGGTGCTGTAAAGTGCTTGAAACGTCGGGAATGTAAAATAAGTTAATATACGCGATAAAATCCGTAAAATTAGTTTCATTTAAATGTGTAGTGTTCGCGTAAATATAAGAAATCACTATCAGAACGTATACATTTCAAAAAACCATTAAAAACGGCATCATATAATAAAAAAGCACACATTTATTCATAATCGAATTATAACCTCACACAGATAAAATCCTTGCATCGCACGCATATTATTTAATTAATATTTAAAGACAACAATACCTACTTATTACTAGAAATTGACTAGTTGAAGAACTGACCCAAAAGACGTTAGTATTTTACTGAATGTAGTAGGAACAGTACCTATTTTACAGCATGTAAGTTAGGTACTGTGCTAATTACTACTAAAAGAATTAAATAATAAATAATGGTCGAATCGATGACATCGATCCATTGCATGGCTGGGCGGGCGGCATCATTCGGTGAGAGAAAAAACAAAACAGTATGAATGATATCTATATCTCGCCAACACAATACGCGTGAAATTTAAAAGTGATGTTAAATATTCAGTCCGAGTTTGGTGAGAAAATGTGAAATTTCAATGCTAAAATATTTAAATATAGTAACAGTAACAGCTTACAGATGTATTCATTTTGCTGTCATAATTATCGGGACGTAAAAAGATCGGGAAATTTGACGTCGCTACCAAAGAATCGTGTCACCAAACCTCTGAAAATCGGGACACCTGGCAACACTAATGTTTATAATCTATGCTAGCTATGAAGTACTTGCATATCGGCCCTGTTGCAATTTCCAGTTGAGAGAAAGCAATACCCTTTTAGTTACGATTATTGAGTTTATTGTTGTGTTTTGTAAAGTTGATTTTTGCAATTTGTGGAGTTTGTTTATTTAAAATGGCAAAACGAACAAAAACAATGTTAAGGTTAGTCATTCGCCTTCGAGATTACTTTAAGCGAGATCCACAAAATGGCGGAATAAATTTAAAATTATTTAATTATCTTTTCTTAATTTTACAACTTTCTCTATTTATTTGTTTATTGTTGTAAATGAATCGTAAGTTACTTAAATTTAGTATACATGAATATAACTGTATTACACCACACACATAAAATAGAATGTCTTACTCATTTTAGCGATTATATTAGCTTGACGGTTTTTACGTCCGATTATGAGGCGCATCTATAGTAATTAAAAAAATACCGATAGTATGCATAATATGAGCATCGCAAGTGAACTAAATGAAACTTTTATAATTTTACAAGTAAAAAAAACTATATTAGGTGAGATTTTTTAAGTTTTACTATTAATAGTTATAACGGATAATAAAAAAAAATTAAAGCAAATTCAGTGTTATTTTCTCATAGTTAAAAATGTTGTCGTAATCTCACAAACGCACGGAAGTTACGTTCTAGTGATCTGCCATCTGTCACCCGCAACATGCTATAACGCAAAGACTACTCCAAATTTAAAACGATATTAGCACAATTATTTCTTCTGCGGCAGCAAGGCGCCGGATACCAGCTAGTCATAAATAAAAGATCCGATATACGTTCAATTTATATCGAATAGTACAAACACCTAAACACCAATAAAACTGTGTACACAAAAGTATACAATACGAACGACGAGGGAGGAGTGATTGAGGTGCAATACTTGAGGAGCGAGGATATTCGCAATACATAATATACAAAACCCTTTTAAGTTGTAGATAAATATTGACTATGACTGCATAAATTGATTCAGTCAGAAGGCTTTACGATAGAAACTTACATAAACATATTCCGTCTTATTACAAAAATGTAGTTTATAATCATTCTCAGGTTTTACGCGAAATTAAGCGAACTAAAATATATAGTATGCAATTTGACAGCAAATGTAAAATTTTGCGAAGACTGTGGCGCCGCAACTCAGGGACTTTTTTCTTAGAATTAGAAAGACTCTTCTTACTTAACCGTAGTTAAATTCTAAGACTATCAATAAACCACGATTTGTAATAAGACTGATCATGTATGAAACGAAACAAATAAGTATTGCACACTGCATGCTTCTTTTTTCAAGGAAGAACATATGGGATTGTAATTTATATTAAAAAATAATGTAACTTTTGTAATATAAAAATAATAAAGTATAAAAACAAATAAAATATACTATATATGTTCTCTTAATAAGATATTTAAGGCTTGTTCACTGGTATTTCAAAAACAAAAGTTCATATCAAATTTCGTAACATTGGAAGATAATAAAAATATTTAATCTTGCAACGCAATAGTGAAATATTTTCAAAAAGCTGTTGTAAAAAGCCTTTTTCATCCACTTTTATTGGACATGCGAGTCGGTATACACATGCCGTATAACATTACGAGTTTTTCATTTGAACGTCCTTTACATTGGCATGATTTAATATTTGAAGATAAGATAAATTTAAAGAAAAATATTGGAACACAAAACTTATTTTAGAAACAAAAATTGTGTTACATTCAGGAGGACGTTGGAGAACATGGAGAAAATGGCCAAAGGCGACCATGACGATAGCGTCCGGATTCAACCCGAGATTGATGAAAAATATAACCGTAACTAACCACCTGTATGCACCTTTTCGTAGCTAGAGCTGCAAGTATTATTGAAAGAGCATTTGGATCCCTGAAATTCACTTACGAATTTGCTTACTGTCATATAAACAACCATTTGACCGTGTAGTGGCGGTGTAAGAATATCCACTACCCCCATATTGTCCTGTGGGTGTCGTAAGAGGCGTCAGAGCGAAACAAACCAATAAATTGGCAGTAGCGCCTTTCAAGAAAATAAGTATTACAGTGGTTGCTAACCCGCCTGCCGAGCGTGGCAACTATGGCAAATATCCTCCTTGTGCGGCAAACCACGGGGGTTGTCTATGTTCAGCAGTGGACTTTGATAGGCTTTAATGAAAGCATGAATCAATTTATAAAGCCAAACTACGACAGTATCTAAATTACAAATATATGGTTTCTTTAATTTGTGACGGTTGGTATACCGCATTTGGTTCGCGAACGAATGACGTCAGCTGTTCGGGTTAAGATTATAACAAATATTTCGCACATTCTAAAAATTTCTTCGACGAATAAAATTTTGATGGACGCTCTACTGTGAATTATAGTTGCCATTTGCTAAATGTATTTTTACCGTTTAAATGATTACACTTTCGCGTTGTTATTGTCTAGACGCGCTATACAAACACGTCTATTCTGTTGTATTTTTGTAAGCTGACATGAGCTGTGATATTTGTCATCGGTTATTATTATCGGGATATTTATGATAAGGTCATATTTTAGTTTTTACGTTACTTTGTCCCAACACAGTTAAGTGCGTATTACCCATCGGTGTATTTAACAAAGCTTGACAAAGTTGTTATATCTTTTTATTTTACCTTAGACGAAAGAAACATAATAATTAAGTTTGAAGAATAAGAGTGTAGGTATGTACTATTTTGTTTCAATGCATTGACATTGCATGACATTATGATGCAAGCAGCGATACAAATAATAGTGGAAAAATGAGATTTTAATAATTAGTGACTTAAAATCGGGTAACACAGAATTGTATATCAGTCACTCTATTTTAAAGTCAGTTAATATTAATTCTAATAGAAGTATTCATACAGTATGTACTTACAGACTATTAAAGATCTTCTGTACTTCGGTGCGCTGCGTAAGGCTTTTATAGAAGGCGAAAAAATCTTCAAACTGGAACTTGGACTGGCTGATGGTGTCGTTCTTGCCAGTCGGCAGGCCGGACTCGCTGAGTGCTTTCTCCACTCGCTTTTTGTCCTCTTTGTTCTGGGCGAACAGTCGGACTATGCTGTAAGCCAACCGTACATGTCAATCATCACAAATCACAAATTTCATCACAAATGTAGGCTCCTACTAGGTTTATATCTTTATATCCTACTATATTTATCTATGATATATATTTTTATGTGGGTCTTTTAAGGCCTTTTAAGTATAGGACCTTAAGAAAATAAGATGCGACTTACAGAAAGGCCCTGAACATATAATAGCTACCTATATCCGCTCGATAGCTGAATTATCGTCTCATATGTATACCAAATATAACATCTCCAAGGACAGACAGCAACATCAAAGGTACAAACGTCTGGAGCTGCGTTTACCAATCTGGCTGCCAAATGAGGCGTTGAAGGAAATTAATGCTCCCTATTATAGGAGATTTTATTTGTATTTTTATTAAAGAAGTTTGTTATGATCTTATAATCGTGTGAGATGCCATGGCGCAAATTTGTGTACTATTTATTCTTTGTGTTCTTTTTATTTCACATTGCAATGTGTGCAAGTAATATTACTACATTTGATGATTGGCTCTCTTAACCGATTATTTTCTTTTTAAATGAATAAATGACTCCAGCTACTTGTTCTCACAAGTATGTAGAAATACAATATTTGAGTCATTGCATTTGCTCAGTCAAGAGATTTATTGAAAGCTTTTTTGTTTCTACCAAAATGCAGCAGGTATTGTGTTAAAACGATGTACGATGCTTAAAATTTATAGTTATTATTTTTAACAATAAAATAGTAATCATCATATAATTTCATTTACGACTTTTATATGCTAATATAAGTGTGAGATAGGGTTGGTAAATGAGACAACTGTTTTCTATTTTCACTAAGTACATTAAAGAATTGAAGGTGCTGCTTTTATAAATAACAATATTAGAGTTTAAAAACTTTTCACACGTGGTAAACGCTGCAAATATGTTACGGTTGTAGCACGAATGGATTGGCTCGACCGAGAAGAACCACGCTCTCACGTAATACCAGAGTAAAATAGCAGCTTAACGCTGTTGCATTTCGTATGTGGAGGTGGAGTGTAGATAGCCGGAGATTATTTTGACTGGGAACGAGGCATTCCGCCTTAATTCTCTAGCGGAGGTTTAAGGGTGACAACGCATCTGCATTTTGATTTTTAATCAAAGACAGATGATTACGAGCCACAGCATTTACTTAACACCAGGTAGACTGTGTGCTCGTTTATCACTTAAACAACAGGCATTTTATTATAAACTGAGATGATCCTAGTAATAATACTAGATCAAAGTCATGATATTATTGTATTGTAATGGGTTCTTAATACGTCTGCGAAATTTCAGATTACTCAAAATTCCATTATCTTCTACATTAATAACAAACATCGGGGGGCACGGCAGTGCCCCCGCCAAGTCGAGCGCGAAGCAAACACTGCCGTACCATCCTTTACTGGAACCGTTTCGCCCCATTTTCAGGCCTCTATTTGAGAACCTCCGGATAAGACCAGAACGCAGACATTTTCGTCATCCAGTAAGCTATAATCGGGTACTTAAAATCCAAAATTTCAAATCTATAGGTCATTTAGTTCCGAAGTTAAGCGAAAGCAAAGTTTCGCATTTATGACACTCACTCACTCATGATCATCAGAATAGAACTAGTACTTCCCATAAACTCAGAGAGCTGAAATTTGGTACAGAGTTAGGGTTTAATGGCCACATAAAGGGAAAACTATAAAAACTAGGATAATCGAAGATCTGGAGTACCTGGGGACCCTGATTGGGAAACACAAGAGCCCAACCAAACTATTAGAAGAGATGGACATACCGCCTTTACAAAAAATATTCATCTTGGTGGGCCGCTTCATTTGATGTCAAAAATCGAAGTTCTGAAGTATCCTCAGCAGATCTCAGATGTATTAGAGATATGGTAATGCCTCCTTCTACTATTGGTACATAAAAAAAATACGTGTACAGAGAACAATTCCCAATCTGTGTGGCGTATGCCCTAACAATTCATAAGAGCCAAGGTGTAAGTCTAAAAAATGCCCTCATGGACATTGGCACCTCCATATTCTCTTGTGGCCAAGCCTACGTGGCGCTTTCACGAGTAACCAATCTTCATGGGGTGCACCTCATAAATGTTGACTTCAAGAGTATAAAAGCTCAAGCTTCAGCGATCACCGAATACAACCGGCTTAGGCGTAAATACCGCGCCGATCTTTCAGAAATTAAACCATCTAAACCGTCTAAAAGACTAAATAATGAACGCGAATAGGCAATACGAAAAACTGTTGCTACTGTACAAGAATCAGAACCGGAAAAAAAGAAAAGAAAGATTTGTAATAATAAAAAAAAAACTACTAAAAAGAAAAAAAAATGTGTCAAATAATAAAATCTAATAAAATAAATCAATATGCCCACGTTTCTACAAAAAGCAGTGAAATCCCACCAAAAACATTCTGTAAAAAACAGCCAAGTCTCGATGGAGCTGCTTGTTTATCTCTAAAAAGTAATGAAATCTAGACAAAGTCGTGCCAAGTCCAAGGTTCCTTACTGCGATTTCTTTATTATTATAGTTAATGTTATGTGACTTGTCCGTTGAAGGGTACACAAGGGTACAGGGTTAGGGTTTTTGGTGGGATACAGATTAAGCTAATGAAAAGCGTGTAAAAAAAATTGATAGTTCAATTTAAAACTTATAAAAAAGGGACTACAAAAATCGAACACTTCAATTTACGAAAAGTGAGCTCATAAGACTCAGGGTCAACTGGTAAGATAATGGCAGACTTCAATCATCCGAGAGCTCCACAAAGCGAGGATAAACAGAACATTATTTTGCATCAGGATTTAAAGTAATTACTAAAAGCTTTGATGTACTTTTTTGTAAAGGATCTTTACAAATCCACTGAGTAAACACCCCTAATACCTTGTAATGTTGAGCCGCGTTTCATTGTCTGCCTTTAATTAAAGTATCTGGGCGACCGAGCTTTGCTCGGCGTTAGAAAAAAATAATAAGTAATCTCAGGGATGAAACCTATCTGGATAAAATTGGAAAGTAAAACATTATCTAAATAGAACATTTCATCAAAAATCGCTAGAGACGTTTCTGAGAAACCAATCACATTTATATATATATATTACCTAGGTAGTATATTACCTAGGTAGTATATTCCCTACTATACCTAGTTCCCTTGTTGTTCAACATATTTTTCAATGATGTTTAAAGTTGCTTTTTTCTTCGAATGTTTTGCTATATGCTAATGATACCAACATTTTTGTCATTGTAAAATCTAATCAATATTGTCTTAATGAATAGAATATTCTTTGCGTAGTAAATTATTTTAAATATAAATAAATATTGCATTACCTCATGTTCTAGAGAGAAAAAAACTGATATCCCTCTGCCTATAACTACAGTATGAGTTATATATTACTGAAGAAGGTAACTGAGGTGAGAGCTCTGAGTGTCTATCTTGATTGTCAGTTACTACTTAGTTCACATATTGACATAATTACAGCGAAGCCCTTTAAAATTGTTTCAACAAATTTGACTTAAAAAAATCTACTTTTGTAACTCTATTATATAATTTACTCGTTAGGTCGCGTCTTCGATATTTTGAATTTATAAAAACGCCCTGCATCCATATCCAAAATAAGTGCCATAAACGTTTAAAATATATACGTTTAAAACAATTCTACCAAATTTAGTAGATAATCCTGAAACCAGACGTGAACACCGCGATGTCATCTTTTTGTATAAAATCCATCAATATAAAATCAATCAAAATAGTTATATTGACTCGCCATTCTTATTGATTAAAATCACGTTAAAGTGTCTTAGGATTAATCTACGACATAACTTAAAATCTACCTTTTACATTCACGCTTGGAAGACTAACAATGCGAGTAATCGATTTTTTATTAGAGACTGTAATTTCTATAACCAATGTTATAATATTTTGGATATATTTAATTTGAACATTTTTAAATCTATATAATATCTGACATCAAGCAACTTACATAACTAAGTTTTATCATTCTCTTTAGTTGTTAGAATGTTTTAACATTACCTTTAAAATATGTCAAATAAATAAAATTGTGTTTGAAATACTGATATTTCTGCCCAATGATCAAGTATGTTACCACTACTACGAAATTTTAACTTTCTTTTGTAATAACTCTATTTAAAAATTAATTATGTAGCTATAGTAGCTGTACTTTTTCCTAAAAAAAATGAAAAAAAAAATTTACAGGTCTTTGTTTCTAAATCCAAATCGAATAAAAGAGTAGTTGAATGTGAGACAGAATTCGCGACAACACTCAATGGTACGCTTAACACAAAGAGATTATAATGAGTATCACGAATACATTTTTAAAACATCAATTTGTACGTGACTGACTTTATACTTATAATTAAAATTATTTCATTTTAATTTCAAGACATGTTATAAATTATATCTACGCTAAATTATAATCATCATCCTTACAGCCTTTCACAAGTCCACAGCTAAATAAATACCACCCGCAAGAAACGCCACAAAACACGGTCCTAAACCATCTGCATCCATCGTAACCATTGAGTTGTACGTAACGATTGATATACAATTGTCAATAAATATTTCTAATTTCTGCAATACCGAAACTATTCATCGTTTCAGTTGCGGTTTACTGGTTTTGAAACTATTTATTCCAATATCTATGTAATCAATACTCAGTTCAGTTCAAACCAAACCTCATACGGTTTCACTTTGGGTACTTAAATTATTTTAATCTAGTTTTCTTTTTCAATTATCTTCATTGCCCTATTTATAAACCTATCTGTAGAATTCACGTAATGAGAGTTTATTAATCATAAGATTACGTTTTAAGCGTATGGTGGGTGGTTGGTACGCTCAGTAGTTTTTGACAATAATAAAATTGGGAACAAACTTAATTTTGCCGTCGAAAAAAATGTTCTCCGATACATCGATCTACATAACGGTCGATGCTTAAAATTTTAAAATGGGATTTTTTTAAAGTTTATTTTAACTACAAATTAACTATTTTCGGATTTACCCTATACCTGTGATCTGAAACTTTGCCGTACTTTTTGAATAACTTAGAACTTAAATTTATACACCTGTAAGGGACTGTAGGTCTTAGTATTTGATATAATTTTAACTTGATGCCTATAGCCGTTACTGAGAAAAAAAGGTATTCAAGGATTAACAGACGGATGTACAAACAACAACAAAGCGATAATAGTTCCGTTTTTCCTTTTAAAGTACGGGTATCCTAAAATTAGTTAATGTTCTTATTGATATTTTAAACTAAAGGATTTCTTTACTGATATTTTTTTAAATGCCGTGTTCCTTCTGATGATGTTCTTATTATCTCTTTTTAACTCCATTAATTACCTACGTCTAGACTCCATAAACAAAATATTTAATACTGACTTAATTTTATGTAAAATTAACGATCAAATTAATGACCAAAATATAAATTATCCTGATTCTAATTATTACGTTACTAGTTTTTACTTGCATACCGTCATCAATATAAAAACTTGGAAGCTCAAATTTGAGCAAAAAACCGGCCAAGAGCGGTTCAATGGTTCCGTATCGTCGTAAAACACGTTTCTAATAGGGCAGCCCCCCTATAATTTTTAATTTATTTTCATTTTTATTTGTTGTTGTTATAGCGGCCACAGAATACACATTATGTGAAAATTTCAATTGTCTACTTATTACGGACCATGAGATACAGTCCGCTGACAGACAGATGGACGGACTAACGGACGTACGGACAGACGGACAGCGGAGGGTTAGTAATAGGGTTCCGTTGGTTAACCTTCGGGTACGAAACCCTAAAAATGATCATTGGGATAACATGGATACTACATCGATGATGTATTAGCATAATTATTTACCCATAATATACATTTTAGTCTATTCGACATTTTAGTATAACTATTCGAATTTTATAAAAACTAAATTGTACCTCCTTAGAAAGATGCGTCAAAAAAGGTCCAATTTTATTTTTAAAACTTTACTTTGCGGGCTAGCTTGATATTTTCTCCTATTTTTCTGCTTGTAAACCACATAAATACTCTTTGAAGATGCTAATGTTATTTCAACAAAGTTGTAGCCTATAACCAAACCAAACCATAATAATTTCTTCTTTATCACTATCCAGAAAAAAAATATATTTGTAAGATATTATATGAAGTTCGCCAACACGCATTAGGGCAGCGCGGCGGACATTGCCTTGCTTAGGGCAACCCTTTCAGAAATGAGAGGAGGCCTGTGCCCAGCTGTGGGACGTGTATAGTCTGTTACTTTACATCATCAGTCCATTACCGTCCACTAATGGACATGAGGATGTCCCACAGCAAGAAAAAATGCTATAATCACGGTGCTTGGCAGAACTATTCAATGTCTACTTGTGCGTGAACTTCAGTAAGTCTTATGGCTCATATGAATATAGCCTTATCGTAATCCATTTTTAATAATATACATTTTGTGTAGAATTCATAAATACCGTATAGACTAAATGGAATCAAAAGGGAAGTTTGTAATAAAAAAAAAGCTGAAACGACAAACGAACTTACATACTCTAGATTGAACTGCAGTTCATGGACAATTACGCGGCATCAAAAAAATAAGACGATGGTACCTAGCCAGACTGACTCCTTCGCAAAAAAGAAATCCTCTAACACCTAGCATTTTTTTATTATATAATAATAAGTGTGACAAACGTGCACACTGTCCACCTAGTGGTATGTGGCCCATAGACATTCACATTTATCCATTATTAAGAATCAAAATGCCGATGCGTTGTCACCTGTGAGGGCTGAGATGGAATGCCTGTTTCCAGTAAAAGGGGTCTTCGGTTCACTACAGTCACCATACAAGGCACAGCAATATTAAGTTCTTATTTTACACTGATATTCTGATTTATTTTCTGTAGAGCGCGCTCCTTCCGCGGTCGAGCCGGCCCATTCGTGCTAAAACCATACAGCGTGTCTAGGTTCATGTACAAAACTAAATGAGAAAAAATATTTTTTTTCTCATTTTATACTTTTTATCTTTATACTTTTATTTTTTTTACTCTTTATTTTTATACTTTTGATGATGACAAACATATCTTGCCAATGTTAACAAGCTCCGTGTTACAAAAGTAAAAGAAAATACTATAAAAAGTCCATACGAGAATTATTCTATGAAACTAAAAGGTTATAAACGGACACTGAGTATTGCTATTCACCGCGACATCGTGAACTCACAATTAATTTAATGGCTCCAGCAATCATTGAATGGTATAACAATAAAACCGTTACTACTATTTTACAACCCCATCCACTATAAACCCTCTGAAATACTATCTCAATAACACAAACACGTTAAGACCATAAAGGGTACTCAGGTATAAAATTTACGAGGCAATGCCATTATTTAATTATTTTATGTCAAACAAACTACAATATTTATCAACCTTTTCAGTTGATCAATTCCGGCCGTTATTTTTTTCTCAATTTTTTGCTTGAGTCTCATTAGTTGTTGGCAGTAGGGATCCGAATTGATGGTTTGCCCGGCGGTAAAAGCTCATAATAAACGATGGCCTCCCAATCCCACCATACCCACAACATCAACTTATTGCGTATTAAACCGGGTTCCGCTACACTCTGTGGAGCTTGGCTACCCTTTGACCTTAATGTTTTTCGTATGTTCTTGTCGTAGGTGATCCACTTTTCATCACTATTAATCAATCTTTTCAAAAATAGTTCGGTTACATCACGTTTCAATAGAGATTCGCAAATAAGTATACGATTCATTAGATTTCTTACTGTGAGCTCGTGTGGTACCCAAATATCGAGCTTTTTTGTACAGCCAGACTTTTTCAAATGGGTCAAAACTGTTTTGTGGTCAATCGTCAATTCCTCGGCTATGTTGTAACTACTATTATGCCGATCTTGCTCCCCTTTTTCAAAATTGGCATCGACTTTATCCCTATGAGGGAAACCAGAGCGAGCTGCATCTTTTACGTCGAATTCCCGTACTGAAAACGCTTGAAAACCAACTTTGTGCTAGTCTTACTGACACTGCATTACACGATGACGTTATATCCCCGAAACTCTTCAAAGATGCATTGGAAGACGTTTTCAAGATACTGAACTGGAAAGGATTTGGTATTAACATCAATGGCGAATAGGTACATCATTCTCCTTCGATTTGCCGACTATATAGACCTTATGGCAGAATCGCTAGAGGACCTAAGCACTATGCTCAATGACCTCAATAGTGTCTCCCAACGAATAAATAGGTCTTAGGATGACCTATGCCGGTAGTTGTTGGGAGCACTAAGCTCGAAGTTGTTGACGAGTATGTTTACCTGGGACAAATAGTCCGACTAGGTAAGTCCAACTTCGACCGAGAGGTCAATCGACGGATTCAACTCGGCTGGGCAGCGTTCGGGAAACTACGACACACACACCTTCTCGTCAGACATACCTGAAAACCTTAAAACGAAATTGTACAACCAGTGCGTGATGCCAGTGATGAATTACGGATCTGAGACGTGGTCCTTCACTGCTGGCCGTATGAGGAAGCTCAAGGTCGCTCAGCAAGCTATAGAAAGGGCTATGCTCGGGGTTTCACTGCGTGATAGACTTAAATACGGGAATATTCGCTGTAGAACCAGGGTAACTGACATAGCACAACGGATTATTAAGCTGAAGTGGCAACGGTCAGGCCACATAACTGAAAGAATCTATAACCGATGCGAAAGAAAGGTTCTCGGGTAGCAGTCTCGTATTGGCAGGCGTAATGTAGGGCTTCTCCCCATTAGATGGAGTGTCGACCTGGTAAGACATGCAGGAAATCGATAGATGCTGATGACTCAGGACCGTGCTTTGTAGCATTCTGTGGGGTAGGCCTATGTTCAGTAGTGGACTAGTGAAGGGCTGTAACGATGATGATAATGAATAACTAATAAAGCTCAATGTGTATTTAGTCGGATTACGTAATGACCATTACATTATAAATTTCCTTTAATTTAACACACGCCCATGTTAGCAGAAGAGATGTACAGATACACAGCTATAATTCGACATGCATTTAATTAAGGCTTACCGTCGGCGAGCACTAGATTGATGCTTTCAATGAAGGTATAAATACTATACGAGCTCTATTTTCCACACAAAATGCAGAATATGCAGTGAGATATCACAGTGAATCAGTAATATTTCGAGCACAAATCTCTCAATCACTTGCGGTTAAGCAAATTTAATTGTTTTTCGATATACGATTATCGACGAGAGTAAAACAAACGCAGCTTTATAACTTAAAATACTTTACCATCACGAGAATAAAGAGATCAAACTCATACAACAAACACACGCGTACAAGTTACAAAGGGGCATTCCTGTCTGCTTTTTATCTTTTTTTTTATACTATAGGGTGACAAACGAGCACACAGTCCACCTGATCACCTGACACCTCTCACGGGTGGCAACGCATCTGCATTTTGATTCGCAAAAGAGGATAAATGTAGATAACTGGGCCACAGCACCCACTTACCATCAGGTGGGCTGTGTGCTCGTTTGCCATCCTTATTCTAAAAGTTGCTCCGTTACCTCCATGTCTCTTGGACATCGGACGAGCTATAACTGCTGCATGTGCTCACCCTGCCTGTACTAAAGGTCGATAGTCAGCCTAACTCCTGATCGCTTGCCAGGCTCGTGCGTAATTTAATTTCTTCTTTGTGTGCGTGATTAAAGGGCCTTCAAAAACGGCAATAAGTATTTTGGTTACCTTGGTAATACCATAAGTTAACAATAAAAGAAAAGACACGCTGCAATGCGATGCCTTACGTTTTTTAATTGGTCAGTGAGTCACGACGTCAACATAAGCACAGCATTACATTAAGTCGATGTCAAGCCCATATCAAACAACCTTACAGTGATTACATATATATTTTTGTAAATATTTTAAGCAAACGACAGAGATTTAATTTATTTAACGTAATTAATTAATTACATTAGGGATGTACTCAAAAGCTTCTGCTGGCACTTTGAATGTTTTAAATCTGTAGCAAAGCAAGGGTATGTTTATCCTCTACAGGCGACATTTTGGCTCAAACTAAATTCTGTGACATGCTATTGTTGCACAGGTTGGTGCAAGCAGTGTCACTCGTGGTCACGTCAGAGTATCGTCAGAATCATGCTACAAGCCATGTCGAAATCATGTAGCTTAGGTAGGCGCCGCGGCTAACGCGACAGCACTACTATGCTTCATCAATGCGATGCGGTACCGCGTCTCAACCGCAACGCATCGTGTGACGTCGCTCTTAAAATAATAGATAAATCTAGTAGCTTCATTTTTAGAATAGATGTCTCAAAGATGCTGCTGACCTGTTTATTTAAATTTTATGCCGCTTGTATTGCAAACCATCAACTTGTCTGGTACACGGAGGTTACGGAAAATTGTACCGACTCAGGTGTTAATTAAATTCTATTAAGACTGATGATGATTATGACTAGACGTTTCTTACGAAAATTTTAAACAAATCTTAATCTAAGCTACAACACAATACTATTTTAAAATTGATATGAGTTAGAGCAACGAAACCTTTCGAACTCCTTAATAAGTCTTTAAACAAAAATCTTTATTGTCCAAAAATATTAGATACGATGTACGACACACGACGAACGAAAGAGAGCTGGCTTCTAAGTACGAGCAATGGATCAATTCACAGACAGGTATTGTAGATTTCATTTAATCTTTGTTCCATTGCGATAGGGAGCGCGTCATAAAAGAGTTCTGAAAAGTTTAGTCTAGTATAGTCTAGTTTTATATTGTCTATAAATCTAAAGAGAAAAACTGGAGACGTTGAAATTACAAACTCGTTCTTTTCTGTTTGCATTTACGAGTACGTCCGTATCTAATTCTTTAAATTTATTAATAAAAAAACAACTTCACAATAATTTGAAGTGAAAACATTTCAAATTATATATGGTATGATTTTTTATTTTTATTTTTATTTTTTATAATACAAATCATTATAGCCTGGAGGATATAAATCATGGCTTCACCTTAGAAGTTTATAAAAAATTAAACTTTAAGAAAAGTAAAACTAACTTCAAAAACAAAACAAAATAAATTCCACATAACAGCTTCTGATACAGGGTCGTTTAGAATACGGACGTAATCTTACACTGAAAATGTAGGTCCTACAACTTTACACACAAATGCATCAAGCTCCAACAAAAGGCGGCAGCAGTAAGCAGCGCTCGTCCTGACGCGATGTGTGCCTCTCTCGCGATTCATGACAAAAAAATTATCCACTGAAAACGTGTGAAACACGTGTAAGACATAGTGTAATTGTGTAGAAAAACTAAAATCGTTAAGACGACAAAGTCTAAATAGTTACATTAAAAGCTTCATTCCTTATTGCTCACCCTTAGGGGTGAAATTTTATCTTAAAATATAATATAGAACCACCCCTAAAGTATAACCTACTTGATAAAAGAAGAATCACGTAAAATGTATTTTCAAAAAAAGACAGAAATCTCCATTCCACAATAGTAATACCTACATACATTAAAAAAAAAACATTTGGCAAACTAAATTCTATTTTCTTAAGTTGAAGAAATAAGTATTTCATTTAATATAACTTCATTTCTTCATTCCAGTCGTTTCCCCAAAACTAACTCACTAACATCAGATGTACTCGTAAGTTTTAAACGTTAATGCGGAATCTGAGACGAGCAGACAATAACAGCATGATTATTCAACTCCGTAAGTTTGTGTTTTATCGGGTTTATCTGCGTTTGAACTAGTGTTGCCAGGTGTCCCGATTTTCAGGGGTCTGATGACACGTCCCGATTCATCCTTGCTCGGGACGCCAAATGTCCTGTTTTTCACTAACCTCCTTTGTCTGTACTTCGATCGATAATTTTGACTGTAATTGTGACATTAAAATATTTTGCTATGTCATTCAAATATTTTCTTACCAAAATCGTATAAAGGTCTCTTCCCACTACACCGTATCGTACCATGACCGTGCTAGGAACGTGTCAGACAAATAGATATTATTTGTATTGAAAAATATGACACTGTTCCCACTAGACCGTTCCGTCACCGACCAACACCGTCGCGTGCCATACATGGAGCGTCAACAAATGTCAGCGATAATATTTTGCTGACACGCTCTGTGCCAAGCCGCTGCGCGCAGGCGGCGAGCCGGCGAGTATACGGGTTGTAAACGCGTATGATGACCGTTATATAGGCGTTGTGTTTTTTGTTTTCTTCTTCTTCTTCCTCATCCAATATTAAAGCAATCATCGCCAGTTGTCTAACAGTTAGTTTTCTGATAGCTATATCTATTTTACAGTTTAAAAATTTGGTAGCACTCCAAGACGTACACGCAACACTGTTACGCATGCGAGAATGAAACGGATTCCTATTGGTTTTGGTGGATGTTGCATACGGGCATCATACGGGTTACATACGGGTTGCATACTGGCATCATACGGGATGTATACGGGCACAGAAAGCCGTCGATCCGTTCAGTGGGCATAGTAGAGCGTATCGTGTTGCTTTTCGTGCCTGATACGTTCCTAGCACGATACGGTGTAGTGAGCAGAGACCTTAAATAGTCATCATAAAAGTTTTGAAGTTTGCGCGTATTGTGTTGGAGGGATACAGATATCATTCATTCTGTCTAGTTTTTTTTCTCTCGCGCCTGATGCCGCCTGCCCGGTGCGCTGTCATTTATTATTTTATTCTTTATTACAAGAAATTAGTAGAGTACCTAAATTATACGCTACGGTTTACATAAATTACAACATAAGAAAAAAGTAACAGTCTCGTGGGTTAGTTCTTCCAGTAGTTAATTTCTTCAAGTGGTTGTACGGTTGTTTTCAATAAATAAAGTGACATTATGAGAGCGACGCAAGGATTTTACCTATGCGTTTGAGGTAAAAATTTGATTATAAATGAATTTCTGCTTTTTTTAGGATTTTTTAAGTGCAAAAAAAAACAAATCGTTCAACAAATCCTGATGCGCCGGGAAAATAAAGCGCACACAGACGACGTGCAGTGTTCAGATATTTATTTGGTCATTAGATCAGTCTGAATTTCGGTCACGGCCTCAACGTAGACTAGCCATCGGCACAGGACAGGATTATAGTGCCCAAGTTTATGCGCAAGCATAACTGGTGCACTCTCTATTCCTTCACGTTACGTGCTTTCCGAGGCATGGTGGTGAGACACCGCCAACTTCCTGACTCTGAGCAGCTACTGAGGAAAAACTCAATAACTGATTTTTTGAGCCGACCTGGGATTTGAACCCCGAGACCTCATGATCAACAGTCGTGTTTACAACCACTAGACCAACGAGGCAGACCCAAATAATAATTTATAAAGCATATTGCGCTTTGTGTCAAAAGGAATAATATAACTCATGGCGGCCAAAATGGCCATTCTAACTGTCCCGATTCGAAATCCAAATTCTCGATTATTTTTACCTTCCGTCCCGACCCCCTGGACCTGGCAACACTAATTTGAACAAGCGACGAAGTAGCCAAGTAGTAGACCAATAAGCTAAGTAGTTGTCACATATTAAACAGATTGTTAACGTCACAGATTAACAGTTCTGTTTAATTTTAATCGAATGTCGGGCGTGTAATTGCAAATAGGAAGCCATAAGCGTCCTTTGTCTAATAGCTGGGACAACCTTTTCGACGAAGTAATGCCGGTTCAAAGTTCGCATCCATCCATTACGAAAATCAAGTTATTTTTTTATTTTTCAAACATGCAGTTATCACTTTTTTTAATCAACACTAACTTTTAAATTTAAAAATAAAGTAGAGGAGCTCAATACTTTACAGGAGTCGGTGTTTCTTACAATGATAATGATCGTTGTAAGGAATTCCGCGCACACTGAAACTTGCACAAGATACAATGGCTGAATGATGAGATCGATTTTACGGTGTAATGTCTAGCACGCGCCTAGCATACCAGAATCACTAATCTATTACAGTCTCATTGTAGCGGTGTGAAAATAGCCCAAGAATTTCTATTTCTAAGCTGAGGAGGATTTATCAAAGGTAAATGAGATTGATATTTCTTTGCAAGCCATGAGCATTATGATAGATATCATCATATCATATTGGTTCGTCAGTTATACCGAACACAGTATTGTTTAATGTATGTACCACCAAATCCAAAGGTGAGTAGTAGTATGAAATAACAATTTATGGAAACGACGCAATAAGATGAAATAACAGTGACAGAAATCGACTAATAATATATTTCTTGTTAGGTTACTCTAACTTCTAAGAAAGTAAAGGGCAATGAAGTGTCCGCCATGTTACTTAAGTTTCTCAAAATAATTTTAGCTACTCAAATAAAATATATCTACTCAAACATGTTCCGATTGAGCCCAAGCTCCTGAACTATATGTCATGTCTGACTTATCTCACGAATAGTCAGCCCACCGATTTATTGAGCTATGGAAACGCTAACTTCAGGTTAAACAAAGAGCAAGACAAACCATTTCCGTTTTTCGTGAGGGAAAAACGTCACCATCATGTATCATGTGTCAGTTTAAGTTGGTAACTTGTAAGTTTTAAGTGTAAGGTTATGTTTTGCAGGTTGTCGTTTGTATAGGTGTGTTTTAAGCTCGTTTTATTTTATTGCTTTGTTTTTGTTATAATCGCTGGAATCAAGATAAAAAGAGCGTAAGTTGAATTACTACACTTCAGATTCAATTGGCTCGATTTCTTGTACTTACTTATAAAAGATTGAAAAGTTTATTTTGTGTTATGTACTATAATTTTTTTAATGGGAAGCAATACTGCACAGTGCCATTAAAGCTGCGACTAGACTATGAAAGATTTTTGAGTACCATATAGAAAACGGATCAAGTCCGTACCTGACAACTGTTTTTTTTTTTTAATGTGGATTTATTAATTTATTTACCAGAACATCTTCTTAAATTTCTAGATCATCAATTCTATCAAAAAATCTTTTTTTTTTATATAGAAGAGGGGGCAAACGAGCATGCAGCTCACGTGATGGTAAGTGACTACCGCCGCCCATGAACAACCACAATACCAGGGGAATTGCAGATGAGTTGCCGGCCTTTTAGAAAGTTGTACGAGCTCACATAGAAGTTGTACGAGG
The DNA here is from genome assembly GCA_963668995.1 of Parnassius mnemosyne. Classification (NCBI taxonomy): domain Eukaryota; kingdom Metazoa; phylum Arthropoda; class Insecta; order Lepidoptera; family Papilionidae; genus Parnassius; species Parnassius mnemosyne. The sequence goes on from CAVLGL010000126.1 coordinate 41,862,203, forward strand.
AAGAAAACTCCTAGTAAAACGCACAGTTGTGGACCGCCAAGCATCCAGATGGTGAGGATGGTATCGTGAATATTGACGCGATGTGCGTTCGTGAAATTTGCCGCCTGGAATTAATCCGAACAATTCCTCAGAGCACTCCCCGTGGTATATTCGATAGAAAATGCAAAGAGATGCAACATCTCTACGCAGTGCCAGTGTATCGAGCCGATTAGAAAGAACTCGGTCGTCGACGATTCGAACCGCTCTGCGATGGATGCGGTCAAGTGGAAGGAGCTGGCACTGGGGAGCCCCGGCCCAGAGATGAGAACAGTATTCCATGTGAGGCCGAACTTGCGCTTTGTAAAGTTGCAAGCGATGTGCCGGCATGAAATACTGTCTCGCTCTGCTGAGCACGCCAAGCTTTTTAGAGGCCAATTTAGCCTTCCCTTCAAAGTGACCATGAAACTACAAACTATTCGATATGTCGACGCCAATGATTCCGATGCTAGCTGTGGCAGCAAGGGGAGTGCCTTGAAACTGAGGAGATACGACAAAGGGGTTCTTTTTAGCGGTAAACGCAGAAACTTGTGTCTTCTAGGGATTGAACTGGACTAGATTTAGTCGCCCTAAATCCGAGACTTTATTCAGCAAAGACTCGACTTCAGACACAAGTTTTTCCCGGTACTCGGCGACGTTTTCACGAGAAATATTGGCACGAACGGTATATAAGGCATCACCAGTACTGTCGTCTGCATAGCAATGAATGTTTTCAGTTTGCAACATATCACTGATATGCAGGAAAACCAGCGTTGGTGATAGATAGCACGCAGCCTTGTGGAACACCAGCGTTGATAGGCTTGAGATCAGAGCATACACCGCCTACTACGACTTTGACGCTCCGATCAGCAAGGAAACCGGTGATCCATTTACACAAGTTCGGGAAGCTCATAGGAAGGAAGCTTCAAAAGAAGCGCTTTATGCCAGACCCGATCGAAGGCCTTCGCTATGTCCAAACTAACGGCCAATGCCTCCCCCTTGGACTCTACTGCCTCCTCAGGTAGACCAGAAGATCACCAGCTGATCGACCCCGACGAAAACCGTACTGGCGGTTACTAATCAGCTGGTGATCCTCAAGGTACCTCAAGAACTGGCAGTTTATAATGGATTCCATTATTTTGGAGAACAAGTAGGTGATGGCTTTAGGCCTGTAGTTGGACGGGTCTGAGCGGTCGCCTTTTTTAGCGATCGGGTGGACCAAAGCTGTCTTCCATGAATTCGGGACTACGCCATGGGAGTAGGAGTACCGGAAAAGACGCGTTAAAACCGGTGCCAACTCTGGAGCACATGTCTTCAGCACAATGGGAGGGACTCCATCAGGCCCACTCGACATGACGTCCATGGAGAAGAGTGCTCTGCGAACATAGCGCTGTGTAAACTGCACATCCGGCATGGAGCACTCACACCGCGGGATGGTCAGCGGTGTGTTCCCCCCGTCATCTAGAGTCGAGTTGGACGCAAAGAGAGAGCTTAACAGATCGGCTTTCTACTTTGCGGTATGGGCCAGTGAGTCGTCCTCTCTGTGCAGAGGTGGAAGAGATGGCTGACAGAAGTTCCCTTGGACAGCCTTGGCGAGAGACCAGAATGCACGGGTTCCCGAAGGAAGGCGAACTAGTTTTTCGCCAATTCTGCCGATGTGCTCAGACCTTGCCTTGGCAATGACGCTTTTGAAGGACCTGGAGGCGGAATTATACTTCTTTTTAAGAGCGATGGTGTTTACATCCCGAGGCATTGATGCGTTAGCCCAGGCCCGGTAGCACTCCTGCTTACAGCGTGATGCTATTTTACAGAGGCGAACAAACCATGGCTGGAATCTGCCTCCGATGGGCACCACAGAGGATGGAATAAAAAGTTCCATACCCTGAAGTAACACATCAGCAACAGAATCAGCAACAACGCTAGAATCTTTCGGCGAGAAGCAAACCCAAGCCAAGGGTAGGATGCAAAAAGAGACCGTATTTTTTTTTATAGGAGAGGGGGCAAACGAGCTTGCGGCTCACCTGATGGTAAGTGACTACCGCCGCCCATGAACAACTGCAACACCAGGAAGGGAATTACAGATGCGTTGCCGGCCTTTTAAAAAGGAGTACGCTCTTTTCTTGAAGGTCCCTAAGTCGTATCGGTCCGGAAAAATCGCTGATGGTAATCGATTCCACAAGGAAGTCGTGCGAGGAAGAAAACATCTTCTAAATCGCACAGTGGTGGACCGCCAATCATCCAGATGGTGTGGATGGTATCGGGAGTTCTGCCGCGATGTACGTTCGTGAAATTTGGCGGCTGGAATTAATCCGAACAATTCCTCAGAGCACTCCCCATGGTAGATGCGAAAGAAAATGCAAAGGGATGCAACATCTCTTCGCACTGCCAATGAATCGAGCCGATCGGAAAGGGCTCGGTCGTCGACGATTCGAGCCGCTCTGCATTGGATGCGGTCAAGTGGAAGAGCTGGCACTGGGGAGCGCCTGCCCAGAGATGGGAACAGTATTCTATGTGAGGCCGAACCTGCGCCTTGTAAAGTTGCAGGCGGTGTGCCGGTATGAAATACTGTCCCGCTCTACTGAGCACGCGAAACTTTTTAGAGGCCAATTTGGCCTTCTCTTCCAAGTGACCACGAAACTGCACGTCACTCGATATGTCGACGCCGAGGATACCATCAGATATCCCGTCCCAATCGGCCAACCTATAGTGCCAAACACGGCAGCAAGCTGCAGATCGCAACTGCGATGGGAGCGTAAGTAGCACCGTACTCCGGATCAGACAATGGTCCGAAAAGCCCAGACGGGCATCGACGGAGACCTGATATCCGTCCGGGTGAGAGGTCAGCAGAAGGTCCAACAGGGAAGGTACATGATCCTCACAATCTGGGATCCGCGTAGACGAAGTAACCAGTTGTGTTAGACCATATGCCAAGGCAAAGTCATAGACCGATCTACCCGCATGATCGGTTAAACAAGAACCAAGCCATTCAGCGTGGTGGACGTTAAAATCACCGAGTATCACGATGTCTGCGGATGGGACCTGTTATAGCACGGAGTCTGCAGCCATTTGGACGTGGTCGATGAGTCGGTCTTTGTCGACATTACCGCTATGGGACCTATAGAGGCACCCGTAGACGCGGGGATGGTCATCGCTGTCTACGCGCAGCCATAAGATGAACAGGTCCGTACGTTCAAGACTGCCGAGGCGTCGAAAACAGATGTCCTCTCTGACGTATACGCAAACTCCAGCCCGGGGCACAAAGGAGTGTTCTAATTTGTACCCAGGATAGGAGGATATGAAGTAGTCTCGGTTAAAAAGAGCAAGGCCGGCTTCGCTGTCTCTAGATAGTAGTGGACAGCATTGAGGTTGGAATGAAGTCCCCTGATGTTGTAAAAACTCACGGATAGCGTGACAGGTGTCGCCTTGGTCTTATTACTCCGCTTGTCCCGCAGTGTTAGTCGCGGGCAGCCTGAGCACCCACGCTCGATGAGTAACACGTAACTTTGCAAAATAATGAAAAATATAATATAAAACATTTTGTTAAACTTCATTCTCCATCGAATGAAACTGTCATCTGTCGAATTCGAGTCGAGTCGACTATGTGCCCCCTAAGCAGGCATTTTCTATCATAATATCTGGGAGGCTTTGTATTACTAAACATCGTTCCATTTACGTCAACCAGCTGTTCATATTTCCATAAAATGTTAGTTGGAGACGATAAGAAAATGTTAGTGTCAATCATTTTTGCTATGGATAGATACAGTTTAGATACTGGTATAATTCCTAGTTCAGAAATTAGAGACTTCACATACTTACAGTACCAATAAAGATTATTATCATACATTTTTTCCTCAAGTAGCCAAATAATTCGCCAAAAAAAGTCCATCGGTCGAGTAAAAATTCAATTGTTTTCTATCTGTTGAATAAAAGCTACCCGTGTATCTGAGAATTGATTAATCAGCCCTTAGTTAAAATGGTTCAAATAATTGTTAAAATATAAATTATTTGCTACTACTATATTGTGAAACAGTTCATTGCGATCAACAATTTCAATGGTGCCGACGTTTATGCTCACTTAATTTAATTTGTAGTTTAGTACGAGTGAACTGCTGAGCTAGTACGGTTTAAATAATCAAATTATAACACACGACTTCATCCTTCTTCATAATATTAAAGTGACAAACGAGTTAATAGAGAAACAAAGAAGACCACAGATGCATGGACTAAAAAAAGCTCACAACCTAGAATATATCAAATTATTATTATTATTTAATTTGAAGTGACAAACGAAGTTACAGTCCACCTGATGGAAAGAGGCTACTGCAGTCCATGGATACTTGCAGCCAACTTCAAACAAGGAGTCTACAGAAGCCTTGTACTCTTTGAGGACAATCATTTAATGCATCACATCCTGGCCATACCGTTAGACTGGACCACAAAACAGTGCACGCAGTGCTATTTGGCAGTAGGAATAGGCAAGAAAGGTAGTACTAACCCAGAATATCTCCTAGGCATAAAATCAATCCTACCACCTAGCACATTATTTCAGATAATTTTTACAATTAAACTTTACCTAACATTAGTAATATGGTTAATAAACAAATTAATTTAATCTTAGCCTGGCTGACAGCCCGAAAAAACCCAGTAAGACAATTTACTGCCACAACAGTGAAGAAGTCCACATACACTGCTGGCCAAAAGACCACACTTAAACAACATACTTATCTATAAATTGTAACGAAATCCCATAAAATAAATAAAAGAAATGTACACCTGTATATTCTTTTGTTAATATCGAATATCTAAAGAAGTTATTCTTTCATTTACTTTCAAGTTATTGGACAATAAACATGTATTGTTTTCAAACACCGACAAACGCTGCGTTAGAGCCAGGTGGTAGAGTCCTAATAATATTTTTATGATGGGCTAATAACTAATTGCTTTGCTTTTGTTTCCCACTGGTCAATAATTAGGATTATTTAGCTTCTAAAAACACGTGTTTTATTATTACCTGAGTTTACATGGTTTTGTTCACAAACAATCTCAATTAGTCTAAACTTGTGGTTTCTATAGTGAAGACGTCTTAAAATGGGAAAAGCACGCGAAATTAGCAATGAAGTGCGTTCTGCCATCGTTGTTTTACATAATGAAGGCAAACCCGAACGTGAGATTGCTTTACAATTGAAGTTATCGAAGACTTGTATTCATAGCACAATAACTCGATACAGGGAGACAGGCACTTTTCAAGATCGTCTACGCTCGGGAAGGCCGAGAGCTACCACGTCAATTGAACATCATTTCATTGTTGTTGCCAGCAAGCGAAATAGACGCTTAACAGCACCGGGAATCCGCGCTGAAGTAAACAAAACCCGAGTTAAACTTTTACCATTGACTAAAGTAAAACGGCGACAGAGATGCGAAATTGTATGGTCGTGTCGCCGTTCGAAAACCTCTGCTAAGGCCAAAAAACAAGAAAAACTGATGCAATGGGCCCTTGCCCATCGAGATTGAACTGAAGAAGATTGAAAAAAAAGTTCTTTGGACCGATGAATCCAAGTTTGAGCTATTCGGTTCAAAACGAAGAATTTACGTTCGACGCAGTGACCAAGAAAAATTGCCAGATTGTGTAGTCCCAACAATCAAGCATGGCATGCATGCCTGCCGTGTATTTGCCACTGCGCTTAGAATGTTGTTCGAGGTATAACATTCTTACTCTATACTCTATAACATTCAATATATGCACACGTCTTAACAGAGGCGTTCGCTTATTGACACTCTTAGCCTTTAAGCGTCACAGCAATAGGGATAATCAAGAGAGTGGTACTTATCCAGACAACTACCTCATTTAGAAGAGTAGAATTTAGGTGAACTGCCGTTTCAGAATTAAATTTGTTGCCGAACTGTGTTAACATTTTAGATTTGCTTGCTAGGATGTATTAACATTTATATGACTGTTAATCTTCTGACGATAAAGGCGTGTCGAACTTGTTGGGTTACCTAACTGTGACTATTTAACATAAAGTTACCTATATACATCCCACTGCTAGGCACAGGCCTCTCCTAATTTCTGAGATGGTTTTAGGACCAGAAAATGTACGCTGCGCTGCCCCAATGCGTTTTGGGGAACTTCATATAACCTTGAAATATTTTTTCTTACCGAAAAGCCGAGCACGTGGTAAAGTAGCACTTAAAATTGCAATTAACAATGTCATTGGTGCCGGCGGGGCTCGAACAAGAGTCCCTCGCGTACTGTGAAATTTACAGCGAACGCATTGCCCCTGAGCTACCACGGCTCTTTTAACATGGCGGCTCTTTTAATATGACCATTTAACATAGGAACGAATAAATATGTACGATATTTTTATGTGAACCTATCGCTTTTATGAAGCTAAGCCAGTGTACTTTACTATCTAGTACTACATCATAACTCACGCAAATTTGAATTTACAAATCACAAAAAAAAACAAAAATACAATTTATTATTTATGATAAGAGTAATGATTATTACGTACTATATGTAAATGAATATATATTATACGTTGTTGTTTATAAACCTTATTATTATGAACAACGTAAAATTTCTTCGCAAGTGGCGCTCTTTGGGCGTCGCCTAAATATTTTACGTCTAATTATTAAAAGTATCCACTTATCGCTTTGCGCAATACCTACGCACACTTCGCCTCTTAAGAGGTAAATCCTCTTGAGAAGCTACCAACTGCTTTAAGGTTTTGAGAGTATTTAAAAGCTCTATATTCTGTTGAAGACCTTTTATTTATAAAAGGATAACAAACAAGCACACAGTGGACCTACTAATAAGGAGCTGTGACCCACATCTATCCTCTGCAAACAACAAAATGCAAATGCGTTATTACTCTTGAAAATGGAATGCCTCTTTACCAGTTAAAGTAATAAGGATTCTTATCACGTACGATACGAAAAACAGCAGCGTTATGCATATATTTTACGCTGGTATTCAGTGAGTGCGTGGTCCTCTTCTAGCCGAGCTGACCCATTCGAACTGCGGCCAAAATACTCTGCAGTGTGGCTCTACCGGAAGTAAGACTAACATACCTGCCACAAAGGTCATATTATATAACCATCAAAATTTCTGGAACAACCACTTCTGCACGCCAGCTAGCCAGACGCCAGCTAGTAAGCATTTCGTTAAAGTACTTAATAGAAAAGAAGTAGTTTAACAAAGTTTAGTACCTAACGAATTAAACATTTCTAATTTATAATTACTCATTTCACTTGGTAGGGAAAATAACTAAAGTCTGGCTATGCTGAATTGAGTATATATAGTATAGAATACAAATTTGATGTGTTTTTAAAACTTTCTCCTTTTCATTTAGGTAACTAGTGTACGAGGGGAGGTCGGTCAAAAAGTTCGCGGAATGACATGGAAGGATAATGAAATTAAACATTAAACAATTTTTCCTTTTCAATGTATTCTCCCTTAACCCTAATACATTTATTAGATCTGTCAAATAATTTATTAATACCGTGTAAAAAAAAAGATTTGTCTTGGGCGTCAAATTGCCGACTTCACTTCATCATGGTCGCCAATTTTTTTCCCACGCAGTTCTTTCTTCACTTTTGGAAACAAATAATAGTAGCTCGGGGCCAGGTCTGGTAGTAGTGGGTGTCACAGTTGTTTAAAACCGCACCGGTGAATGGCAGCTGTCGCAACATGGCTTGTGTGCTCGGGCGCATTATCGTGCTAAAGGAGCCTTTTGTAAGCTTTCCTCGCTTTTCTTCTTTAATAGCTTCTTTTAATTGATCTAGTAAAGAAGTGTAGTATTCTCCCGTTATGAAAACACCACGGTCCTTATACTTCTTAGGAGGGGGTGTGCCTTTTTTATGTCACTGCATCGACTCTTGCTTGGCTCAGGCTCAGGCTCAGGTTCATAATGGTGAACCCAAGTTTCATCGCCAGTTACAATTCGGGCCATAACTTCCTCACTTTGCTCTCCACAGAGGTCCCAAAAACTCGCGACAACTTTCGACGCGCTCGTGTTTTTGATGCGCAGAAAGCATTCTCGGAACCCATCTTGCAGAGACTTTAGTCATGCCAAGGTATTGATGTAGGATGTTTAAAATGTTTGTTTCTGATACTCCAACTAATAACGCAAGCTGTTTTTTGTAGCCGGGCATTTTCCTACACAAATTTTTCAACTTTTTCGATTATTTCTGGCGTGGTAGCCTCAATCGGCCGCCCAGGTAGGGGGTCGAATTCAATGCAGTCCCTACCTTGTTTGAAAAGGGCATTCCATTTATAAATCACGGTTTTCCCAGAAGCGGAGTCCCCCATAAACAGCTGATATCTCTTTAAAAATTATTTGAGGTGTCTTTCCTTGTTTGGTGAGAAACTCCATGACGACGCGATATTCAATTTTCCCCATAGTGGCTAGTTCTTCCCGATTGACTTGTTTACTCGTTGATAATTCAAAAGCTAATGACCCGACTAGGCTTGCCGATGAAACTTATTATATATAATAAGTAATGACAATGAGTCACTCAACTAGCGCCTACCTGGATGAGTTTTTTTTTATAGGATAGGGTGACAAACGAGCACACAGTCCACCTGATGGTAAGTGGTTACTGAGACCCATAGACATCTACATCTATCCTCAATAAAGACTCAAGATGCAGATGCGTTGTCGCCCGTGAGGAATAAGATGGAGGAATGCCTCTTTGCCAGTAAAATGGGTCTCCGGTAATCTCTACACTCACCATACGAAACACAGCAGCGTTAAGCTGCTAATTTACGCTGGTTTTCTGTGAGAGCGTGGTCCTTCCTCGGTCGAGCCGACCCATTCGTGCTACAACTATACTACTAATATAGCTGCAGCATGGCTCTACCACGTAAAAGAGTAAACTCACCCTCGCCAACGCCGCCACCCCGCGAATTTATTTGACCTCCCCTCGTACATGGTACATTCGCTTCGCTAAGATCTCCTCTATGACCGACCTCTCATTTTTCTGACCACTGTGACAGCTCTTTGAGAGCACGTAATAATAAGAAGAATGATTCTATGGTCTCATATTTTCCTTATTTATCATGGCACAGATATATGCGTAAGTACAGGCTGGTCCAAATAGTGACGTCCAAAAAAAATTTTTAATTCCCCACATCTAGGGGTATCCGAAAATACCTCATGTATATTATCCGATTTTTTGTAGTTTTCGAGTTATAATTTGTTTTGTATTTTTTAGTGACTTTAAATTACTGTGCAGGTTAGATGGACGGACTTTTAAATTTTTTACAAAATCTTTTTGTAAACTTTTATGAATTGTTGGAAGACGTGAACGTAGCGGTACGACAACAAATGATTTTTCAAAATGACGGTGCTTCTAGGCACTACGCAAGACAAGTCAGACCGCATCTCAACGAAACTTTTCGACAAAACCGATCGTATGGCCTGCACGTTCGACAGACCTAAACCCTATCGACTTTTATTTGGAGATTTTACAAGGTGCTGGTGTACGCGCGGGAAGTAGATAATGAAGAAGAATTGGGAGAAAATCTGGAAATAACTGCAAGAAAAATTAAAAAAAATCATTCACGTTCTTTCAGACAGTAAAACATAACTTTTTAAAAACGAACACGATAAAAGCAACACGGTCTCTGCTTTGATAAGATTTTCAGATTATATTAATGACTGCCTAGATTCTGGTAAACAAAATATAGTACTTTTTATTGATTTTGGACGAATGCGGAATACGCGGTCCCACAAATAATTGGTTTAAAAACTACCTCACTAAGAAAAATAAATACAATTATCTCCCAAGTGGTTGGGAAAGAGGCGGATGTCGATTCGGGTGCGCCTACTGGATCGGTGTATGGCCCTGTGGGGTATATAATGTATGTGAATACTGTGTCAAATGTCGTGCATAACTATAAGGTGTTCATGTATGCTGATGATATGTGTCTTGTATATGCATCCAAAGATATAACTGAGGTACAAAAATGCATACAAGGTGATTTTGAAAACATTAGCAAATGGGCACACGACAATGATATTATATTAAATCTTGAAAAAACTAAATGTATGCATATACACTCGCCATATAATCGAAATGCTAAATGTGTAAAAAATGAAGATCTAACAGTGATAGGACATACATACCAATGTATGAATAGAAATAAATTTAACTATAACTGTAAAAGATTGGATTATGTAGATAAATTTAAATATTTAGGTCTGACAATAGATAAGAACTTTAACTGGAGAATACATATAAATGACATTTTCAATAGGCTAAGATCAGTGCTAAGTAAGTTTTACCAATTAAAAAATGTATTGAACAAAAAAACGTTAAAAATAGTATATTTTGCACTTGCTGACTCGCTAATGAGTTATAGACTCCTTGTATACGGGCGAACCTTTATTACGAGTACATATCTAAGAGATATCAAAGACATACAAATAAGACTGATGAAGTTTTTAGTTAGTAAAAATGTTAAAGATAATTGCAACAAAGACTATTATAAGTTGTTTCCCATTTGTAAAATAATACCCATAGATAAAAAAGTAGAATATTTGATAGGTCTGGAATATTATTATAATGAGAAATATAAAGTGAATGTTAAAAACAAGTACAACACACATAGGGTTAGAGAAAACTAACTGGTTCTACCAAAAATAACGAACTATTATGGTAAGAGAACATCTAAGTATTTGGTAGCTAAAGTGTTTAACAAAATAGATCTACTAAGAGAAAAAGTAAAAATTAGTAAAGGATCACTTAAGAAAAAATTGAAAAACATTATACAGGATTGTTAATAGAACTCTATATACGAGTACATTGTATTAGATTAAAACATTACAATATAATATATAAGTACCAGATATTTAATTCATATAATTAAAGTCAGATGTATATAAAGATATATAGTTAACATAACATTAAGATGTCATAGGATTATATATTACTATATTATATAATTGTGTATCACTGTGTCTAATATTAGTAGTACATAAGGTGGTTCATTGTTTTGTAAAAGAGCGCCTCTCGCCATCAAACGTAAAAGTTTGGCGAGTTTAGAATTAAGTAACACCACTGTTTCATAAATACATTAATAAATAAATTTAAAAAAAAACGCTGTCATCTTTGTTTTGAAATAGGAGGGCCTCATTTTGAAAACTTGCTTTAATAAAGAATTAAAATGATTCATTTTTGACAAATTCTTTTGTTATAATACCAAAATAAGCCCAAATGACCTAATGAATAAATTACACCTTATTTCTTTGAATTTTTACAAATTATCATCTTATTATCATCTTTATTGATCAATTTGTGTACATTTGAATGCAATCGAGAATTTTCCACTAAAATTTGCCGTAGGGGTGGCAAAAATAGACAAAATATTTTTTAAAGCTTAAAAAATTTTGTGGATTTTTAGCTTCGAAGGCCGATTACAGCAAATAATTGCCCGTTAAGTACTAATTTTTTTTAATGTTTTATATAGCTTAGGAATATGCAAAGTTTTTAGCGTCAGCTAAAATCTATGGAAACTCCTTTTTGTATTTTTAAATTAAGGATGAAGGTTTGAGTCTACCCCCACTAAAAACTAAAATTCTTACATTCGATACTTTTTTGAGTAGGTAACTTGCAGGAATGTTAGGATATATATTATTTTATGTGTAAAAGTATGATTTCAAACAATCATGTCAAAAGAAAAAAAAATCTGACAACGGCAGAAAACACTAAAAAAAATACAAAACAAATTATAACTCGAAAACTACAAAAATCGGATAATATACATGGGGTATTTTCGGATACCCCTAGGTGTGGGGAATTTAAATTTTTCTTTTGGACGTCACTATTTGGACCATACTATATATGTATATTATATAATGTATATATTTAATATATTTAAGTAGATTTATGTATGTGTGATTTATGTACCTATCTAGTAAGCAGGAGTATGTTTATGGATTATATTTATAACGGTAAATAAGAGTGAAGGCAAAAAATGTACCTAATAGTGTGCAAAATTAACCTTTGGATACTCTTGAAAGTTTTATATCAGATTACTCTTGATATTAAACTTAACATGTGTTGACAACAAAAAATCTAGCTCAAAATATGTAAAACAAACGTCTGCTTGCAAAAATATACAAATATTATTATTTTCTATGACATTCTGGGTAAATACAAAAGTGCGTAATGTATAACATTTGTACAGTAAAAACATTTCCTAAATATTATTTCCCTCACTTTCATATCCATAACAATATGTATTATAAAACACGTTTGTTAACACCTGTATTCGTAACTAAAGATTTGATTGTTTGAGACTTGATATAATTCGATAGCTGAGCCACAATACTATACGATACGGCGTGGCTGTTCCATGCTCTGTGTATTATTCCTTTGTTGAAGTTAGAATCAATGTATTACATGCTCAACATATGCGATCACACAAACAAAACAGCCGTAGTACAGACAATTTTAAACTTAAAATTTAAGTATGAATAATGTAGTGTACACGGTAAGCATCACGGAACAAAATAACTTTTTATCTTTATTTATAGTACTTGGGAGGAACTTAAGTCTAAGTTAGGAAATAATATAATTCTCTCAGGGATAATGTATATCTCGATAAACTTGGAAAATAAAACATTATCTAAACACAAAATTTCATCATTGATCACTTAAAGTATTAAGATAAATGGGAAACTCGGTTAATTTACCGCATTCGTCTCATATTTATTCGGATAATTGATAATAAATATTAAAGCATTGTTATTCAAATCTAAATGAACATAAAATTTTGTTGAATAAATAACTAATGTAAAAAGTCTGGTATGTTAATAAATCGAACATCTAACTATTCGTTCGGCACCAAATGAAGAAATCTCTTTTATACTACAACAAATATACATCGGATATAGTTCAACATATAAATACGATGTCATATACTCACAATGGCTTACTTGTAAAGTAGAATTCACTCACCCGTGCGCATCCAAAAGAAAAATCTCTTTGTATTAAACACAAGATGCTACCGACGCTTACAAAGAGGAGCTGAAAGTTTCCCTTCCCTTTGTACAAAATGTGATTTTTACATTAAAATCTTACAACGCCATTTATTATTAAAGTTTAACCAACGTTCTCCTCTCAGTTACTTATTTTAAATTTTACATCGTCAAAGTCTACAAAATATAGACCTTCAGAGACTCGCACAGCATAATACAAACAGACCCGTAAGCCAACAAATTGTGTTTTTGCACAAAGTTGGTCCCGTTGGAATTTGAAGCAGCCGTAGTAGTCAGGTACTTTGTCGTCAACTTGCTTTACACGTGTTTTAAACATAATCAAGTAAAATATCCTCGATTGTTATAAAATTTCAAACGCGTATTGTATTTCACTCGTAAAATAAACATAATACGCAACGTCATAATTAACAACCTGATGTAAAGTGGAAAACATGGTGCGTGCCATAAAAACCAAATACCATAAATAATCATAATAGATCGATAACGCTTGGTAAATATTGGCTCTTAGGCAACACGTGGCAGACAGCGTTCACGTGCTTTAGTCATTCTTGGGCAAATGTAAAGAAATGTCGCGGTATGCGCAGTTCTTAATTGAAATTTAAATGTGAATAAAATATAATATTTTTTAGTGTTCCATATAAATTGAATGTTCTGGAAAATTGGAATCCTTAAAATTACTTTATTATGTGATTTTCTTTCAGAAACAGGTAAAGGTTTTATACGTGGTAGAGCCATGCTGCAGCTATATTAGTAGTATAGTTGTAGCAAGAATGGGTCGGCTCGACCGGGGAAGGACCACGTTCTCACAGAATATCAGCTTAAAATTGCAGCTTCATGCTGCTGTGTTTCGTATGGTGAGTGTAGAGAACCGGAGACCCTTTTTACTGGAAAAGAGGTATTCCATCTTAGTCCTCACGGGTGACAACGTATCTACATTTTGATTCGCAAAAGAGGATAAATGTAGATGTCTATGGGCTACAGCAACCATTTACCATCAGGTGGACTATGTGCTCGTTTGCTTCCCTATCCTATAAAAAAAGGTATCAAGTTATAGTTAATGTAAATATTAAGATCAATTTTATATTTTATACGTGGTAGACCCATAAAGTTAAAATTACAGCCTATATACGTTCCACAGCTGGGCACATGCCTCCTCTCATCATTGAAACGGTTTCAGGGCAAGGAAGTATTCGCTGCGCCGCCCCAGAGCGTGTTGGCGAACTTCACATGTCTTCGGTAGAGCCATGCTGCAGCTATATTATATAGTAGTATAGTTGTAGCAGGAATAGAGCATGCAATACCTTTATATCGTTTCCGCAATGTCGCGAATTTCGTGCTGTATTTCAGTACCGCAAAAACGAGATTATAGATGCGAATTTCGCGGTATTGAAAACGAACCCGGTATGAAACCCGAGGAATAATAGGTAAATATCTGGAGACTGTGTATAACTATCTACTAAGCATTCCACCGAGCAGCGTAGAAGCTGAGAGCATTTTCGGCTGATGGATACATAATATGTAATAAAATTAGAAGTTCTTTAAATGATGATAACAGTGGAAATGCTTTGATTTTTACATAAACATTTCCAAGGTTTAAATTAAGATTTGGGTTGTATGTGTGATTATTTGTATTTAGAAGACAGATTTTTTCTCATGTTATTGTTTTATTTAAACCGCCATTAAAGGATTTTTTAATTTCGCAATTTTTACAAGTTCCGATACCGCAATATTGGTCTAAGCATGAATGGGTCGGCTCTACCGGGGATGGACCAACGCGCTCACAGAATACCAGCGTAAAATAGCAGCTTAACTAAACTTAACTCACCATACAAAACACTACTGTGTTTTGTATGGTGAGTTAAGTTGTATTTTTTATTTTTTTATTTTGTAGGCGACAGTGAATATATTTCCAACTCAAATCTCAAACCACGACAGAGCTGGCGTCAGCTGTTCATGTACTGCGGCACTGCGAAGAGATGTTGCACTGCGAAGAGATGTTGCATCCCTTTCCATTTTCTTTCGCATCTACCATGGGGAGTGCTCTGAGGAATTTTTCGGATTAATCCCAGGCGCCAAATTTCACGAACGCACATCACGGCAGAACTCCCGATACCATCCACACCACCTGGATGATTGGCGGTCCACCACTGTGCGATTTAGAAGATGTTTTCTTCCTCGCACGACTTCCTTGTGGAATCGATTACCATCAGCGATTTTTCCGGACCGATACAACTTAGGGACCTTCAATAAAAGAGCGTACTCCTTTTTAAAAGGCCGGCAACGCATCTGCGATTCCCCTGGTGTTGCAGTTGTTCATGGGCGGCGGTAGTCACTTACCATCAGGTGAGCCGTGAGCCGTATGCTCGTTTGCCCTCTCTCCTATAAAAAAAATGTAACTGTCAAAACAATATTAGATAATTTGCGGCAAATCAGTAAAATAAAGAAGCTTGGAAATGGGTACCTCACGAACTCAGAGACTCACACTGAGAGACCCACGCCCGAGCTTACATCATATTGCTGGATCGATATGGAAAGGAGAGAATTCAGAGTCAAATTGTTACCTTCGATAAGAAGTAGATCCTATAAAACATCGCAAGCGTTCATTATAGTGGCTAAGCCCAGGTGCTCAAGAGAAACAGTGATCCAAACGAATGATAAACTATAAGAAGCGTAAGGTGTAAATTTGGGCCCTACTGTTGGTGTTAGTCACTATAGTTTATTGCTATATAGTGCTACAGGTACTTTTAATTGTTATTTTCAAGAATTGCATATGATATTGGAGAAGCCGGCACTCAAACAACCGAGATCGGCCAACTGCTTTTTGCCATGACATCTTCATGACAATATCCGGCCATATTGAATAACAGACGTTGTGCAAAATAGCACAACTAATACTAAAAATCCTTTCTCATCCACCATATTCTCAAAAACTTGCGCTCACAGAATTTTCAATTTTTTTTTTTCAATTCCGAACCAGTAATTCTCGTACAACATACTTCGATATCAACAAACTGCCCACAAAATGCCGAGAATGTGTTAACAGTTAAGGCAAACATTTTGAATAAATAAAGTTATTTACGGATCAGTAAGCTGAAGCGGCAATGTGCCGGCCATATAGCCGATGGAACGACAAAACCAACAACCGATGGGGAAATAAGGTTGCCGAAAAGGGAACAGTTTTGCGTATCGCCTGAAGTGGCTGGATGAAGGGGCCTCGTACGTCAGGTCAACGCCGCGTATCGTCTGAGGCAGCTGGATGAAACGGCCTCGCGCGCCCGGTCCACACTGCCTATTGCCCGAGGTGGCTGGATGATGGGGCCTCGTACGCCCGGTCCGCACCGCGTATTGCTTGAGGAAGCTGGATGAAGGAGCCTCGTACGCCCGGTCCACACTGCGATTAGCCTGAAGCAGCTGGATGTAGCGACCTCGCGTGCCCGGTCCACGCTGCATATGGCATGAGGAATCTGCTTTGAGTGTAGGACAACTAAGGGAGAGGGCTCGGCACGCCCGGTCCGTGGTGTCGGTTGTAATACTGATTGAGGGGGGCCTTGTGCGCCCGAATCGGTCTGCTACCATCGACGTAAATGAAGTCAGTAATGTTCGAGCATTGTAATATTTAACAAGCGTTAATTTCTGTTCGCAGGTGTCGATAACTGCTAGACCGTGTACAGACGGTTTACTACCATTCGCACGAGGCCTTGTGATAGTCGGGGTTTAGAAAAAAGCTTGGTACTGTCCCACTCCCTCTTGAATGGAGGTATGCTGTTAGTGTGGGACGCCGCAGACAGATTATTTGCCGCTGCTGCCAGCCGCCGTTTGATACACGGCGGGAGTGAATTTGTCTTAAATATTGATTTGGAAAAATATTTTGTAGTAACAAGTTGTTACTTTTTGATTGGTTGAAAGAAATGCCTGAAAGCCAAGCTTATTTCAGTTGACTGACCTGGGTCTATTGGGTGAATAATGACCATGTAAAGTTGAAAAGTTTCTTGTTTCATTTTATTTTGTGTTTTGACTGTGTCGACGGCCATGACGTGGCCGTAACTCAAGGAGTGGGTGCGGTGCGCGTGTGGTGTTGATAAAGGTCTGGTTTAGTGGTCGTCGAGACGTAGCGAGTATGACTGAAAATGGAGACGAGTGCTCGTGGAAATAAAATAAAGTGTAGGGTACATTTGTTGTGTAACGATTTGTAAGCGATTGAGAATGTTATAGGTCTTGGACATTTTATTTTGTGATGATTGCTAAGGTTTCTTTGAATCGATATTTTGAGCTGGTTGAAGAGACAGTACTGTCTGGTCCATGCGTGGTCGAAGGGGTCAGTTAAGTTAGTCGAACAGAGTACAGATAAGAGTATCGTCTGGGCCAGACCGGAGCGATTGGTCGTAGGGATATACTAGTTTGCAGATGTATGTGATAGCTTGAGAGAAAGATGCCGTCCGGTCAATACGTGGTCAAAGGAACGCACGCTTTCGATTATTGTATGATTGAGGATGTTAGTATATCTACAAGAATATGTGTTGTTAATGCGTATATCAAATATCGATGCTAATAGTGCCATGCAAGCTGTGCGTATTTGTGTGTAGCTGTGTTTCTATGTTTGCTTGGTGGAAAGAGCAAGTTGCCCGGTCCATGTTGTCATATGAGATAACGACTGGTCGAAGGGACGCTGTCACTCTCTGAGCTAGGTGTCATCATGAGATAATGACTAGTCGAGGGCTACGTTGCCCAGTACAAGTCATCGTAGGAGATGATGGCTGATCGCCTTGCGTATGTGTGCGTAAATGTCCAAATATAGGAACAGTGTAACTATTTGTGTCAGGATAGACGAGCGGATGAATTGGTGATTAAAAGTGTTTGGTACAGGAATTCATGAAGATACACGCCCGAGGACGGTCGTATGTCAGGGTTTACTGTGTCGGAGCGTCTATAAGATACCGATACACTGAGATAAGTAGTGTTGCTGTTGGTTTACATACTTTGGTGTTATCATGTAATTACGTCCCACGTTACACTGGTGTGTGATTGTGGCGGGGACGTATTACGGTATGGTCGAAATGTGTAATTACGCTGTTTTATTGCCATTAATGATTAATTGCGTAAGCAAGAGAGCAAGTTGAACATCCGCTCTCACACTTTTACCATTTTTAACAACTAACCTTTCCTGACGTATTCCAGTTAGTTCCGATACATAATAAATGAATGACAGCACAGTTTTCAGAGGGGCTAAAGTACTAATACACTATTTAGCAAAATTCACTCACGAAATTAATTCATATTTAGTAGATAAAAAATTTGTTGTTGCTATTTTTTACGATTTCAAAAAGCATTTGATACCGTAGATACAGAAACACTTTTAAATGGAATGGACGAATGTGGCGTGGGACAGGCGCTAAACTAGTGGTTCCGTGACTATCTCGCATCACGCATTTTCCGTGTAAAGGTTGGTGACCCGTTTAGTGAGGTGACTTAGGTGAGGTGCGGGGTGCCCCAAGGTTCGGGGTGTGGGCCTATTTGCTACTTACTACATGTTAACAGCCTATGTGGCGCACTTCAGTATTGTTCTGCATACATGTTCGCAGATGAACTATATACACTACGGGCTGGCACCAATCTCGTGGAGACGTGTCACCTAGTACAGCATGATATAGATTCAGTAGTTAAATGGTCCCATGATAATGGTATCGTCTTAGACTCAAATAAAACCAAGTATCCCTCAAATGTATACTCATAACTTGAGTGCCTCCATAATGGTCTGAATATTTGTCGATGTGAGCCTATCGAAAAAGTCGATTGTGTAACCTACCTCGGTGTTAAAGTTGATTCTAACTTCTCGTGGTACAGCCATGTAGATTATATTTTTATAATAAGTTAAGATTACTTCTAAGTAAATTTTATCACTTACGCTTTAAAGTTCCTTCTGCTACTTTCAAATGTTTATATTATTCATTGGTAGATTCAATTTTGGGATACGTTCTTGATAGTTATGGTCTAACCTTCAAAACCTACATTGGCAAGGCTTAGTGCTTAACGTTAATATTATTATGTAAATGAGACTCAAATGTTCCTGCAGACAAACTGTGGAAGCAGTTTTGCGGGAATAAGTATATTAAAAACCAAACTTTGTATTTTAATAATAAATAAAATAAAAAACAACCTAGAATCATGCGGAAATCTATGCTCACATCAAGCGTAGCCAAAAATAATCATAACAAACACATACCACATTAAAATATCAGCACAAATCATGGTTAATCTAAATAAACACCTAAGCAATTAACCTAACAAAACAAGATCTCGATTCCAACAACGTTTACCCAATGAAACGAAATGTAATACCGATCGATACGATAAATACAAAACTAATTAATGTGCAATTTATCAACGACGCTAATGGATTGCACCATTATTTATATGACCACCTCCACATTGAAGGCCTTTGACATGGAGATTATTAATTCACACCCGGCAAGCATGAAGTCACTCAGAAACGCAATTGAAAATTCATATTTTCTCCGCTCACGCAGGTAAATTACATCAACTTTCAAACTGCCAATGTTCAATATTCGAGACATTCCTCTAGGGATAGTTTGCTATATGTTATGGTTTTCACAAAAATGAATAAATTTCTGTATAAAATACTACAAAGCTCTATATTCTGATTTAATCGGAAATATCATTATATCACATCAATGGCATCATATTTAAGTTTTCTAAGCCAATAAACACTTGATCAATGTTCATAGGCTCATAAATGAACCACAGTTAAAGTTCATCATTACAACCCTTCGCAGCTCCACTGCTGAACATCGGCCTCCTCCAAGGAATGCCATTAAGCACGATCTTGACCTACCTACATCCATTGACATCTTGCATGTCTTACCAGGTCGTCAGAAGATTTCTATAGGTATACAGGATTTACTTACCACCAGGTGAACTGTAAGCTCATTTATCATTCTTATTTCTGTTATTTAATATTATTATTATTATAAAAGTCAGTCAATTTTTCGAGACTCCATAAATTCAAAGCTTAGATTTAAATGGTTTCATTTCATCGAGTGGCAACCTCGGTAAGCGAAGTATAGAACTGTAGGGCGTCCCTCCACTAGATGGGAGGGACGACTTGATAAGATATGCAGGAAGAAATCAATGAACGTAGGTGGGTCAGGACCAAGCTTTGTGGCCGTCCTTGGGGAACGCCTATATTTAGCAGTGGAGCTGCTGTGAATGATTACAGCCCTAGACTAAAACTAGCCTAACTTTACCACGTATATCCTTAAATTAACATTCTTTTTATGATACTACTATTAACATAGCTTTAATTTATTTTTACTACTATCAGCATTTTTATTAAGACGTTTTTTCGCGAACGCACATCGCGGCCGAACTCCCGATACCATCCACACCATCTGGATGATTGGCGGTCCACTACTGTGCGATTTTTTTTTTCCAGACCGATACGACTTAGGGACCTTCAAGAAAAGAGCCTACTCCTTTTTAAAAGGCCGGCAACGCATCTGCAATGCCCCTGCTTTCCCTGGTGTTGCGGTTGTTCATGGACGGCGGTAATAACCTACCATCAGATGAGCCGCATACTCGTATAAAAAAAACCTGAACGCCCTTGACAACCGGTACTGTAACTATTTTTTTATTAATTTAAAAAAAAATTAAGTAAGTGATCATATACTTCATATTGTTAGGGCACTGGTCTCCTATTAAATTTGAGCTGGTTTAGGACAAGAAACAGTCCTTGTCCTTGTGCGTGTTATGGCGGCTCTTCACGTTGGCCAACATAGTGGCGAATGTGTTGGCAAAGATATTGGCCAAGAATTTGTGATCGCGTCCACACGTTGAAAGGTCGTTCAGTTTGCTTCGATTCAGGCCAATGTGCGGATGAATTTATTAAAATGATTAATGAAGCGCTAACGGCTGCTGCGGTTTATTTATTCACAGCATACCACTATTTTTTTATTTTATTTTCACTATTTTTAATATTTAATATTTTTACAGAAGCTGAAAGATAGTTGTTTGGGTGTGAAATTGGGTGACATTAAAGTGAATTGTCTGCTGTATGCTGATGATGCAGTGCTTATTGCACCATCAGAGGCAGAACTGCAGGCATTAGTCACGTGTATGAAAGAGGAATGTGAAATTAAAGGTCTCCGTTTGAATGCTAATAAAACTAAGGTTCTGGTATTTGAAAGGGACGAAGAGAGAACGAAGTGTGAAATATGGGTAAATCAGGAATGTCTAGAACAGGTAAATGAAATTGTATACTTGGGGAGTGCTTTTAGCCGGGATGGAAGATGTGATTTAGATGTGGACAGGCGTGTCGCTGCCGGGAACAAAGTCAATGGTGCCCTGACTGCGTTAGTCAAAAGGCAAGGCGTAGCGAAGAGTGCACGCCTTGCAATACATAACGCAGTATTGGTACCGACTTTGTTATATGGCAGCGAAACCTGGGTATGCCAGAAGAAGCATAAAAGTAAGTTGAATGCAGTGGAGATGCGATCTCTTCGTAAAATGTGCGGCGTTACCATGGCCGACCAAAAGCGAAACGAAGAGATTCGCAATATGGCAGGTTTGAAAGATGACCTTATCACAAAAATTGATAAGGGCGTGCTTCGGTGGTTTGGGCACGTTGAGCGAATGAGTGAAGACCGAATGGTGAAGAAAATATATAGCGCGAAAGTTAATATTAAAAGGTGTCGAGGTAGACCGAGACTAACTTTCGAAGACCATGTGAGCAAATTGCTCGAAGAGGGTAGGGTCAAAAGTACTCGGATACCTAGACGTGCATGCATGAAGAAGATAATGAATCTGAAAGAAGCGAAAGAGGTCTGTAAGGATCGTGACACTTGGCGATCTGTTCTCTCTGGCTACCCCGTCAGGGATTGTGCGTGAAGATAAGTAATATTTTTAATATAATATAAATTTTTAATATTTCTTTATGATACACTAACGTTATACAGATAAGTAAACTATATAAACATTAACACACCTAGGCATAGGTATAATTAAATAAGGCCTGGAAAATATTCGAAGCCTGTCTATGAAACTGTTTTAAATTTTTTATTAAACAAAACCTTTTTATAAAGGGTTATTATATAATTATAGAATATATTTATTTATTTACACTTTCATGCACAAAGTAGTACATATGGCGAACTTAATAATAATAATAATAAATAATTTATTTCGTCAAACATTAAAGTTACATTATATGATCAGTGATCGAGGTCACCTAGTAAGCAAAATAATGCCTGTAACAGGTGACTTCGATCTTCCATAGCTAAAAATTACAGTATTATTAACGAAATAAAGTAACTAATAGGGAATAATAGACAGTAAAAACATGATTTTAGTATCCTTCCTTTTAATTTGATTTTAGTATCTTACCTAGTCTCATAGCATTAATAGGTACATCAATAAATAAATTAATACATCAATCACTACAACGTGAATGTGTATAAGAAAAGGTTGATCAAAAAGAAATGGAAAAAAGAAATTTTTTTCTTGACGGCTCCGTGGCGTAGTGCCTTAGCAATGAGTTGCTGCCCTGGGGGCCGCGGGTTCGAATCCCGCACGGAACAAGTATTTGTATAGCCTGCACATAATTGGTCCGGGTCTGGATGTTTGTCCTTATGCAATTTATGTTTCTAAACTGCCTCCACGATACAGGAGAAAATCCTAGTGTAGTACGTAGTAACGTTTTTTTTTTAAAGACTTGTGTTTCACAAACAATTTTCGGCTTGGTAGGTTTCTAAAGCGAAAAGTTTTTTCATTGGTCATTGTTACTGCCGTTATGTAGACACTAGTTACGATGCGTGCATATAAAATTTAAATCAGGTGCGTGCAATCACTGGGAGCTCGTAGCAAACTGAACGTGCGCCCAACGTGTGGACGCGGCGGTCAATACTCTGCCACAACCATTTGATCTTTTGTAAAAAACCGACACCAGACGGATCTCGCGCCAACTTGTGGGCCATCGTTCCAATACGTACCAACGTAGCTTAAGGGGCTACTCCATGCGAACGACCTTGAGCATTTTGCCGGCGACACGCCGCTCGCCTCAATATATTGCTTATTTGAAATATGTACGACGCCACCACCTATTGTAGGTACGAACGTAGTATTATTTTTTCAACATCAATGAACTAATTTATGGAAATACACACAGCGTACAACGATAAATGTATTTTAATTTTTTTATTCGGTATATTAGTTGCATTATATTAGAATTATGTATTTTCATATATTATCTAATTATGAAATTTTATAATTAATTATATATTAAAAATGAAGCATTGAAAATTGTGAGTTTAAAAGATACCTATTCACTATAGGTAAATAAATAGATAGCTCGGCTTTTGTACAAATATTTGGTGCAATAAAGAATAAATAAATAAATAGGATGTTTCGTAGATGTGTTTTTGATTATTGTTAATTTTTACGTGTCACGTATTGAAAAGTAATATACCTACCTACTAATACAAAAATCAATAAGAAGTATAAGGGTTCAATCTTTCAATTTCAATTGTAAAAAAACGTTACCCCCACACTAGGATTTTCTCCTGTGTCGTGGAGGCAGTTTACAAACATAAATTGCACAAGGACAAACATCCAGACCCGGAACAATTATTTGTAAGCCATACAAATACTTGTTCCGTGCGGGATTCGAACCCGCGGCCCCCAGCGCAACAACTAATTGCTAAGCCACTGCCCCACGGAGCCGTCGCCGGGTTATAGCTAAAGTGACCATACGTCCCGTTTTGAACGGGACTGTCCCTTTTCTCGGTCACCCGTCCCATTGTCCCCAAACAAAGCTCCGGGACACAAAATTGTCCCGTAACTCGTTGGATGGAAGTATTCAAAGTCAACAATCTTCAACATATTTTTTTTAATCGAATATATTTTATGTCTACCTGGTACGAATGCTCCGGTAGAAAGAGTATTTTTTTTATTTTGAATAAATTGTGGACGTCTGAAAGAAACACTTACGGTTCCAGAGTTCTAAAGGCGATGTTGTTAACAAAGATAACAATAAAAAAACTTGAGCAGAATTTTATTTTTATTTAAAATCATCACCAACTTTATTAAAGAAAATTTAATCCACTGACAAATGTAATTAATAATTAAGAAAAATATGTTGCATTTAATAATTACCGTCTATACCGAATATAATTTTACAGTGAACACTAATTGTATAAAGTTATAGCTTTTAGAGTATAAATAAACCCATGTCCTGTTTTGAGTTAAAAAATAAATGGTCAGTTTAGTCTTTTTAGTTAAATTTAGTTTTAAAAATTTTTAGTAGTAAAAAGTAGGTATATTAGTACCTACTTAGATACTTTTTACCGAATTATAAGTATAGAACACCTTATGTACTCAATAATTTTTTGAAAAAGAAGAAAGAACAAGCAATAAATAATATACTATATTTTAGCAAAAAACTATAACTTAGTAATACTAATTATAACTTAGAACATAAATGAAAAACTCATAACTGACAGGGCCCGACCCAGGATTCGAACCCGGGACCTAATGATAAGCAGTCGCACTAATACAACCACTAGACCAACGAGGCAGTACTGTACATAATAAGATATTGTGGTTGGGTGATAATATTGAATTAGCCTTTTATAGTGTAAATTATAATATTTATCGAAATTTTAATTATGGATTCGAACCTTACATGCCAATGGTGCTTCATTTTTTTATTTGCATTTACTTCAAAGAAAATTCACGCAAAAAGCTTCATCGCGCAGTAAAAAACACAACAAATATATGTATAACTAATACGAAAAATTATACCCAAAACAAACAAATAATACTACCTATAAATAACCTAATAAGTAATATTATTTATCGACTGATATTACGTGAGTGTATGCGGCGCTTGTCGACGCTCTAACGACACGGGCTTCGCGTCGAAGAGCTCAGGGCTCACTGACTCTAGCAAGCCCGTGAGCAGTGAATATGCCCAGATTTTAAAATAATTTCTTAATAAAATCAAATTTTGGTCTTTTGAAAAAAAATTTACTATAGAAATGTTTATTAATAAATTGTCTATCCATTGGTGTAAATCGCAAAATAAAATAATACTTACTTTACGAGGAGATCCATGTTATCAATAATAATTTCACATTTATGTGGTTTCGTTGTAAGGAGATTATATTAATATTTATTCGTTTAAAAAAAAATTGGATATAGCTTTTATGGAATCAAGATTATGTAGAAATATAATGTGTTTTTTATTTGTTGATATATCTTTTGTCGGATTTATCGTCCACAAGTCTCTCGTTAACAACGTTGTAAAGATCGGGAGTGTGTCGACGAGGGTTGCGTACCTTATACTCAGAATCACCAAACGGTATTCGCTGAAGGTCATACAGGTTTACGCACCAACCTCGGCACACCCCGATGGGGAGGTGGAGGAAATGTATGAGGATATCTCTAGAGCCATGCATTCCTCCAAAACCCAATATACGGTGTTAATGGGAGACTTCAATGCAAAACTAGGCACAAGAGAGAACGGTGAGCTGAAAGTAGGGAAATTTGGAATAGGGCAACGGAACCCAAGGGGCCAGCAGCTGGCCGACTTCATGGAGAAAGAGGGACTCTTTATGATGAACTCTTTCTTCCAGAAGCGGCCCCACAGGAAGTGGACCTGGTCGAGCCCCGACGGTTCGACAAAAAATGAGATTGACTTCATTATGACGACCAGACGACAACTGTTCAGTGATGTCTCCGTGATCGCGAGAGTGAAAACTGGTAGCGATCACCGAATGGTTAGAGGCACACTGAACCTAAACGTTAAGTTGGAGAGGTCTCGTCTAATGAAGTCAACGCTCCGTCCCCCTCGTGCTCTGTTCCAAAGTCCCGAGACCTTTCAGCTCGAGTTACAAAACCGTTTTCAGTGCCTAGAAGACTGCAATGAAGTGGACGATATGAATGACAAGCTCGTGGAAACTGTCCATGCGGTCGGAGCTAAGTTCTGCAAGACCCGCCGCAGAAGAACACAAAAACTCTCCGATCACACTCTTAATCTCATGGCTGTTAGACGGGAGATGAAGCTACATTCTTCAACAGACTTGACAGCATACAGGCATCTGAACAGACAGATCTCGAAATGCATGCGGCGGGACTTACGCAACTTCAATACAGCTCGTATTGAAGAAGCGATCGAGCGGAACCAAGGCTCCAAAGTCTTTGCCAGAGATCTGTCTGCCAGAAAGAGCCAACTGTCAAAGCTGAAGACAGAATGTGGCAGCATCGTTTCCGGGACACCTGAGATTTTGAGTGAGATTGAGAGGTTCTATGGGCAGCTGTACACGTCATCGTTGGAGCCACACGCAAGTGTGAGTAACGATCCAAGAGCGAGTCTCATCCGACACTATTCCGAAGATATCCCGGACGTCAGTCTGAGCGAGATTAGAATGGCTCTCCAGCACCTTAAAAACGGTAAGGCCCCAGGCGAGGATGGAATTACAGCGGAGCTTCTGAAAGCGGGTGGAAGACCGGTACTTGAAGTCCTTCAGAAGCTCTTTAATTCCGTCCTCCATGGTGGCATTACACCGGAGGCGTGGAGCAGAAGTGCGGTGGTCTTGTTCTTCAAGAAAGGTGACAACGCTCTCTTGAAGAACTACAGACCGATTTCCCTTCTGAGCCGCGTCTACGTGCTGTTTTCGAGAGTCATTACGAATCGTCTCGCGCGCAGACTTGACGACTTCCAGCCTCCCGAACAAGCCGGTTTCCGAAAGGGCTTTAGCACCATAGACCACATACATACCCTTCGCCAAATTGTACAGAAGTCCGAAGAGTACAATTTGCCACTATGTCTGGCGTATGTGGACTATGAGAAAGCCTTTGATTCCGTCGAAATTTGGGCGGTGCTGCAGTCCCTTCAGCGGTGCCAAGTTGACTGTCGGTATATCGAAGTGTTGAAGTGCTTGTACAGTAGGGCTACGATGGCTATCCGAGTACAGAACCAGAGTACGAAACCTATCCAATTGCAGAGAGGTGTAAGACAGGGTGACGTCATATCCCCAAAACTCTTCACCGCTGCATTGGAAGACGTTTTCAAGCTTCTGGACTGGAAAGGATACGGTATCAACATCAATGGCGAGTACATCACTCACCTTCGATTTGCCGACGATATAGTCCTTATGGCAGAATCGCTGGAGGACCTAAGCACTATGCTCAATGACCTCGATAGTGTTTCCCAACGGATAGGTCTTAAGATGAACATGGACAAAACAAAGATCATGTTTAATGTCCATGTCACACCTATGCCGGTAGTTGTTGGGAACACTAAGCTCGAAGTTGTTGACGAGTATGTTTACCTGGGACAAATAGTCCGACTAGGTAAGTCCAACTTCGACCGAGAGGTCAATCGACGGATTCAACTCGGCTGGGCAGCGTTCGGGAAGCTACGACACATCTTCTCGTCAGACATACCTCAAAACCTGAAAACGAAATTGTACAACCAGTGCGTGTTGCCAGTAATGACTTATGGAACTGAGACGTGGTCCTTCACTGCTGGCCGTATGAGGAGGCTCAAGGTCGCTCAGCGAGCTATGGAGAGGGCTATGCTCGGAGTTTCTCTGCGTGATAAACTTAGGAATGAGGATATCCGCAGTAGAACCAGAGTAACCGACATAGCCCAACGGATTAGTAAGCTGAAGTGGCAGTGGGCCGGCCATATAGCTCGAAGAACCGACAACCGATGGGGAAGAAAGGTTCTCGAGTGACAGCCTCGTACCGGTAGGCGAAGTGTAGGGCGTCCCCCCACGAGATGGAGTGACGACCTGGTAAGACATGCAGGAAGTCGATGGATGCAGGTGGCTCAGGACCGTGCTTTGTGGCATTCTCTGGGGGAGGCCTATGTTCAGCAGTGGACTTGTGAAGGGCTGTAATGATGATGATGATGATGATGATATATCTTTTAAATAAAAAGTAGATAGCTTCTAAAAACCGCACAAATAACGACTAGCGCGACATTTTGCTCAACCTGCGCCTTAAACACCCGCTCTACACGATGGCCATCGTTGTTGGCCAACACATTCGCCAGTATGTTGGTCAACGTGAAGAGCCGCCTTTAGTAAATTTCACAATTCGATGCAACCTCTAGGCACGCGGTAAATCGACACTTAAAATAGCAGTTTACAATTTCATTGGGACTAGCGGGGGTCGAACTCGGTTTGCTCGCGTCACAATGAACTTTTAACAAAAGCGCTCTCTCTCTCTCTCTCATTAGCTACGACATATAATGATTAAAAAAAGTCTAATAAGAAACATAATATTTTCTTTAATAAGAATTTTTTAAGCGCCGACGATAATCATCCGCGCTCTTAAATCTCTATCGCAACAAGCAACGTTTACAAGAGTTATAATCATTTTGTTTATATTAATACGCTAGTAACACGTAAGCCTCGATAGTTTAACGAGTTTTTAGTGTAATCTCGGATTATAATAAATCTTTCGTTAAATTTATAAAATTCTTATTCCTGCGCTCCGCCGATTTTAATTCTGATATGCGATCTTTTGTTAGGCATTAATTTAAATATGGTAGGTGTTTATACAACACGCGGTGTAGTGATTGAGTGATAGTATCGAGTTTATTTAATGTTTACGAAGAGAATTTCTAACTAAATATGTCTCTAAGTGGCGGAGGGCTAGTCTTCTCGATTTATGACATTTGGTTTCAATCTCCATACGTTACATTCTAGTTAGTATATTTCTGAGAGACTTCTTTCGTGAAACTGGTTCTAGATCAAACCTCAGACTAATTTAATGGTGCCTTTCCACGCTTGCCAAGCCTCGGCAAACGTCTTCAAGCCCCAAGCGTCCACAAATCTCGTTTGGCGTTTGGAAGTTGTTTACGTGCTTGTGAATGCGTCAGTGTGCTACGTATATCCAAGCATGGCGGACACCAAACTTGTGTCGGCTATTGCGTTTGGTTTAACATACATTTATTTGAAATACAAAAACAAGGAATTTTTTGGCTTTTAATTCTTTTACTGACTTTCCCGTTAATTCGGCAAGACGACTCCAAGCATTTGCAACTTTCTAGAACAAAGAACTAAAAACGCGCTCGTCGCGAAATCACAATTTCTACTAAACGCGCACCAACGTGTGAATGCGTTGCAAGCGCTTGCCGCAAGCGTCCTTTGATCTGTGTCCAAAAACCGACACTAGCCCGGATCGGGGACAAGCGTCCACAAGCTCACGCAAGCCAAGCCAAACGCCCTCTTTACACACTTGTGCTTGTGGATGCTTGCCGAGACTTGGCAAGCGTGGAAACCCGGCATAAAAGTGCTTTTAGTTATAAGGCTGTAAATTATTAAAAAGATAGAAGGTTATGGACGGTCTCTCTATACTGTCCTAGACAAACGGCTTACATTCAAAAATGTAACATTAACATCTAATGAAAATATTATCACTATCCTCATTATGTAAGCAGTGCAATAATGGACAGAGCTGTATTTGCTAAGTCGGGATGGGAAACCACACGTTTGGTATATACAGTGAAACCTGGTTAATTGAGATCACAAGTAGGGTTACCATATCTCAGGATTTGTCCTGAGATTTCAGGATTTTTAGACTCTTCTCAGGATTGCGGCTGGATTTTGCAAATCTCATGAAATCTCAGGATTTTTAGAACTTTTAATACAATACAGCTTACATTTTAAAGATCTCTTTAATAAAAAGTTAAACAAACTAAAAATAATCTTCCTTTGGTAATAATTCCACAACTAAAATCAAAACTTATTTATCCAAGTAGGTACTTAAACAGTTTTGTCATACTTAATATGTAAAGATACCTTTTTAGGTTTTCTTCTCAAACTGTAAAAAATCTCAGGATTTTTAAATGGAAATCAGGCCTTTTCTCCGGACTTTTCATTTTTTCATCTGGTAACCCTAATCACAAGGGACCAAAACATATGTACCAATTATTGATGGTTTCCAATAATCCAGTTTTCCAATTAAGCAGGTTTCAATTATAGTTGTCTCATTTACCCCCCCGTACTGACAAACAAAGCATGCGCGAAAGACGACGCGAAATGTATGTAAGCAATGTCAAAACGTGTTAAAATTAGATTAATTTGTCTCACTTATACAGGTAATTGAGCTACAGAGTCTCAATTATGGAGGCAAACATCGAAACATTCTTAGAAATCAAATCTCATTTAATTAGGTTCAAAAAGTCCCATCAACAGAGGTAATTTAATGAAAATGAAACCGGGACCTCATTGCAACTCTCAATAATAGAGGTTTCTCACTTATCCGGGTCCCACTTAACCAGGTTTCACTGTATTACATTTTTTATTAATGTTTAGTAAGTAATTTACGCCATGTATGAGTAACACGCCTACCAAGAAGTCAAACAAAGTAATGTTCCTGTGAATGAATATGGTTTCTGAAATATTATGTTATTATTGTAAGGGGATACAGTGGCCCATATACGTCTATCACATCTCTTCTAGATAAAGATTCAAGATGTCTTATAAATTCTTTATAAATGCCTTATTTAGTATGTCATCCATGAGGACTATGAAATGCCCATTTAACAGTATAAAGGGCTCTGGTTCTCAACACTCATCATAATACATACAGCACATTTATGTTGTTAAACGCTGGTATTCTGTGCGAGCATGCCCCATCCTCGGTCAAGCAGACATACTCCAGACATAATACGCTGCAGTTTGACTAGTGTAACATCTTTTAGTTATAATATACACACGATTCATCATCATCATTACAGCTCAACAAAGCCCACAGTTGAACATAAGTCTTCACCATAGATTGCTTCATACGGAGAATAATTACCAAAGTTGCCACGCTAGACATGCGAGCTGGAAACCGCAGTTTTAATTATTTTGAGATGTTATCAGGAATGTGCTGGTGCCCATCTCCTGTTTCAGTTCAATGATTTTCTGCTCACCAGATGTCGCCAGCTGACACTGAGGTAAAGTTTTTTGTTACACAATGTCATTTAATTGAGAAGTTAGTTTTAAATAAAAGTTTATCAGTTTCTAGAGTATTATATTACACAAAACAATGCCTCATGCCTGGTTTGCTCTTCAATTTTTTGCACATTTTAAACTTTTTTAAATTTTTCTACTTTTATGAATATTTGTGATTTGGTTTATTTATTTTAATTAAAGGTATATTATGTTTAATCTTGTTAATATAAAATATAGTTACAGTACAGAAAGAATCATTAGCCTTTACATTTTCCAAACTAATTAACTTCCCCGCTATGAAATCTGTCAAATATTATACCTCACTTTTAAGTGGCGCCGCCCTGGTGGCAGAAAAAGTCGTGGATTTCCTCATTAAACGATTAGGATAATTTCTGTTACTATTATTACCATTGTCTATATATTATTCGCAATTTTGTTTTGGCATTTTGGTAACCTATATATACAGCAAACAAACAGACAACACAACGAACATTTCAAACTGTTTACATTTACAACGCCCCTTGTCAGAGCCAAGGCTATCTGTATAAAATCTGACACAGAATAAATCATCAAGATCCGATCCCGATTGGATTTGCAATCTACCTATATTGCTAATTTCTTTTTCGGAAACGAAAGCGCAATTAATCCCTTTACAAAAGAGATTTTCCTTTTTTAGAATTTCAATGGCGTATGTCTTTTAAGTGACAAACATTTTTGAGACCTCTTGCATATAACGTTATCTGAAATTAACTGCAAAAAAAGAGAAGATAGAATTAAAGATCGTCTCGGAATTAAGAAAATTGCAGATAGAATTAGATCCCGATTGGATTTGCAATCTATATTGGTAATTTCTTTTCCGGAAAAGAAACCGCAATTAATCCCTTAATAAATTTCCTTTTTATAGAATCCTAAAATATAAATAAAATAAATCTAAAGTATAACGTTGTCTGAAATCAAATTAAATTTGCAAATAATTTAAAGATTGTCTTGTAATTAAAATTTCACATAGAATTTGAATCTAAAAAAATGTTCTGATTTATTTATTCTCCCTCACGTACAAAATTCCAAGACTACAGGTTACCAAGACTATACCTATGGGTTATGATGATCAGTGGGTGGGATTTATAGTTAAAAATCACGTTTAGGAATGCCGTTTATTTTTTTTTGTTACGTTAATCTATAGAAACGTTAACTATAGAAACGATTTTAAATTAACTTAATATTTCAAAGCGTTTCTATAAAGATTTTGACACACGTACGGACAGACTAAAGGGTTACTTAAGTGATAGTGATAGTTGCAGTGATACTAAAGGGTTCCATTTTTCCATTATATGAAGAACAGAATTAGAAATTTAAGTAATTTTAGTTAAAATACAAACACACACTACATAAAACTATATTGTGCATTTTTTCGGGATTCATTTCAACTTATTTTTACTACCTGATAAACTACAAATCCTTGCAAAAGTACATCGATTCCTACCAAGAACCATTATCGAAAATAAAAAAATAACAAATTTCAATAGTCATAACAGTGCAGTAGAGTCCCCGAAATATCAGGTATTAAAAATAAGTAACTATAAACCTGCATGTCTGAGAAATAAGAAAAATAATTCGAAGATATGTGAAGTTCGCCAACACGCATTGGAGCAGCGCAGCGGACATTTCCTTGCCTTAAAACCATCTCAGAAATGAGGGGAGGCCTGTGCCCAGCAGTGGGACGTTTATAGGCTATAACTTTAACTTTTAAATAAAAATCAGGGACTAAGCGCTCGCTGTAAATTTTACAGTACGCGAGCTACCCTTTTTTGTTTTTTTGGTTTGATGACCGGCTGCGCCAATGAAATTGTTAATTACAATTTTAAGTTCTGATTTACCACGTGCTCTGCGGCGAAGAAAAACATCGTGAGGAAACCTGCATGTCTCACAAATAAGAAAAAATAAATATTTCTAAGACATGTGATGTTCGCTAACACGCATTGGGCAGCGCGGCGGACATTTCCTTGCGTTAAACCCTTCTCAGAAATGAGAGGAGGCCTGTGCCCAGCAGTGGGACGTATATACTTTTTTTTTTTTTGCTGTGGCAACCCTGGTTATAAGTTGTAAAAGTAATTGGTCCCGATAAATTTTAATAATTTAAATATTGTAAATTCACCATATCCACCTCAATTTTATGTTATAGCTAATAATTACTGCCGCTTTGTATTTAATTTAAGAAAGTTGGTACATAAATATTATAACAACAATTTGGTGTTGGAACAAAAAGTGACAGGTAACGAACATTGTTTTAAAAATTATTGTAATCCTTATTTCATATCATTCCTTTTATAAATTAAAGATTTATTCTATTACTCGGGTTATTACATTCTTTGCGGGTTTCTTTTCGAATTGTTTTAACGATAATTTGATTTGAGACTTGTAAATAGAAAAAAAAAACAACTTTACATTAGCTTACTCTGCTCCTTCTGCTTTCGATCTTTGTTTTCTTTTATTATTTATAATAAATAGTAAAATGAATACTCGCAACGCCAAGACGCGCCAGATGGAGAACCAACTCCAGCTTGCGCTCCAAGAACTTAAGGCGTCCAGGGAGCAGTGTGAACTGTTGCTTAAGGAAAGGGATGATAATGAAAGGGAAATAGTTAGCATAATTGCCAAAAATACACAATTGAAATGTGATATGGTTAAGCTACATACAGAATACACAAGTGTTATAAAAGAAAGAGATCAGCTACAGGGAACGGTTAATGAGTTTGATCAATGCAGCAAGGAATATGAGGAAGCTCTCAGGTTAATTGCTGCATTGAAGTTACAGTTGAATGAGGCTAATGAGCAAATAACACAATTTAAAACATATATAGATAACCTAAAAGCCTCCCAGACTCAAAGCCTGTTCTCTGAGCTTGTGCAATGTGATACTTCAAGAATGTTACAGCAATCTGCAACAATAGACTTGACTGGTGACGACTCTTCCACTTCAGGAAATACAGTAAGGATTAATTGCAGTAAAACCAAATTGAAGAAGTATATAAAAGTTAATAAATACATAAGGAAAGTACAAAAATTAATAAGAAATAAGATTAATACCAAAAATTATGTTAATGTATGTAAAGAAAAGCAAGCATTGTTATATGAACTTAAGTTGTATTCAATTGAGGTGGATAACATAAAAAAATGTTATGAGACTGAAATAGAGTGCCTTAAATCAGAAATATTGTCACTTATGAACTCCCTTCAAACTGTGTCCAATAAATATAAATCAGCCCAAAATGAAATAAAAGAACACATATTGGCTATGGATAATCTGGTAAAGACTTGTAAATATAATGAGGAGCGGTTTGACTCCTTAGTTAAATATCAATGTGAGTGTCAGCGCTCAATGCCAGATTCTTCAAAGTCAGTGTGTGCTGATAATATTATACCACCACAAAAACTCTATGACAGTGCCATAGCAGAGGATATTAAAATAATAAATAACTCAAATATTACTAAAAATAATATAATTGTTTATAGCGATGACATGGGAAAAAATCTAGGCATAACTTTAAATAACTCTTTAAAGGGACAAAAAGTTACAAATTGCTGCATGCCTGGAGCATCTTTTAGTGACATCCTAAATAAAATTATTGTTACTAAATTTTGCCCAAATAGTACAATAATAATTTTTGTTGGTAGAAGAGGCAGTGTCAACAACAAACAGTTATTAAGATATATTGAACAACTTAATAACTTAAATGTACACAAAATTGTCTTGTTCACACTGCCTTATATACAGGGATTGCCACAAGAAAATAATTTAAGACATAATTTAAATATACAAATGCATAATTTAATATGTAATAATAATTTAAATTTGACATATAATTCTAATGATAATAATCATAAATTTCATGTAATTGACATAAATAATTTAATAAAAAAGTTTTGGACAAAAGATAGGTATTACCTATCCAAATATAATTTAAGACTGATAGCAAATGTGCTATCTTATTATTTACTTTTTAACTCAGCCAAGTTTTTGGCTACCAAGACTGCTTTTATTGAGCATAATCATTTGACATTTAATTTGGAATCAGTTCCAACTAATTTAAATTAGTGAATGTGACAATAGAGGCAATCTCTAGCAATAATAAGAGTTTAATTAATTTTGAATACAGCCCACAAATAAGTAATAAAAATTGTTTACACCTGGTGCATCAAAATATACAAGGCATGTTGGGCAAAGAATTGGAAGTTGAATTGTTTTTAAATAGTAACAATATACACATCCTTTGTATTACTGAACATTGGCTAAAAGATTATAATTTCATGTTTAATTTCAGAAATCACCAGGTGGTCAGTTCCTTCAATAGAGAAAAAAGTTTACGTGGTGGCTCCTTAATATTAGCAGATAAATCATTATCATATAAAGAACGTAAGGATATTGTGAGCCTCTCTGTTGAACGAACTGTAGAAATGGCTTGTGTCGAGCTCGAGCACCTCATTGTTGTAAGTGTTTACAGACCCCCATGTGCTACTTATGACCATTTTGAAAGGATTGTGGAAGAAGTTTTACTCAAACTTAGTAAACAGAACAAGTCTGTTGTAATGTGTGGAGACTTTAATATCAATCTCCTTGAAACTTCTTCCATTAGTATTAAGTTTAGCTCATTGTTTAAATCGTATAATCTTGTAAATTTATTCTTAGAACCAACACGTATTGCTGGGCCTAGTGCGACCTGTATAGATAACATTTTTACAGATGTTAAGCCCTTGCATAAATCAATTATTCAAAATTTAAGTTCAGATCACTGTGGACAGTTAGTATCACTACCTTACATACACAAAAAACAGAAAAATAAGAAAGTTGTGTTTGTTCCAATAAATGAACATCGCTTGGAGAGGTTTAGAAGTAATATAATAAAAAGACTTCCATCACTTTCGTTTAAAAATAGTGCTAATTATTTGTATGCTACATTATTTGAAATTATACGTTGTGAATTTAGTAGAATATTTACTTCTAAAACTTTCTCTTTTAACAGTCGCAAATCATTTAATGAATGGGCGACAGTAGGAATTTATAAAAGTAGGCGAAGGTTATACGAGCTTTATGATGAAAGATCATATAATAGTAGTGTTATATTTAGAGATTATGTAAAAACATATTCTAAAATATTTAAAAAAGTGTGCTCCACTGCTAAGGCTTTACATTTAAGCAACAAAATTAAAACTGCATCCGACAAAATTAAAATAACCTGGAGAATAATAAATAGTGAAACGGGCAAGGTCAAACCGCGTAACTCGGATTTTCAATTGAATATTAACAATAATTTAACGCGATCTGATCAAGAAGTTGCTGTGGCTTTTGAGAAACATTTTACTGATGTTCCTTTTTTGACAACAAAATCATTAAATTCTTCTCCTACTGTCGCCGAATCATTGCTCAAACAAAATGTAAAGGCTTGTTCAAATACTTTTAAATTCCATAGGGTACTGCCAAAAGATATCGTTAAATATTTTAAAACTATTGATGTTAAGAAAACGGCAGACTTATGGGGGATTTCCGTTAAAGTTATTTTATCTATAATAGATACATTAGCACCTTATCTAGCCACTATATTTAATATAAGCGTCGAATCTGGTGTGTTTCCTGATTTAATGAAACATAGTAAAGTCATACCTATATTTAAATCTGGTAGTACATTAGACCCCGCCAATTTTAGACCAATTTCTGTACTACCAACATTAAGTAAAATTTTTGAAAAAATTATTTTAGATCAGATGTTAAGTTTCTTTAATATTAATAAATTGCTACATAATAATCAATTCGGTTTTACAAGGGGTCGCTCGACAACTGACGCTGGAGTTGAGCTTATTAAACATATTTTTTGTGCATGGGAGAATTCAGAGGATGCTTTGGGTATATTTTGTGACCTTTCCAAGGCCTTCGACTGTGTTCACCATGAGACATTAATCAGGAAGCTACAGTACTATGGTGTCAAGAACACAGCGCTTAAACTTATTATTTCATATTTAAGTAATAGAAAACAGAAGGTTATTATCAATGGTAAAAGTTCTTCCGGGTCACCTGTACTAATGGGTGTACCTCAGGGCTCGATTCTTGGCCCATTCCTGTTTCTGGTGTATATTAATGACTTACCTCACCTTGTA
The DNA here is from genome assembly GCA_963668995.1 of Parnassius mnemosyne. Lineage (NCBI taxonomy): Eukaryota > Metazoa > Arthropoda > Insecta > Lepidoptera > Papilionidae > Parnassius > Parnassius mnemosyne. Next base: position 41,899,341 of record CAVLGL010000126.1, read on the forward strand.
GGGGATAGTCATGATATAGTATTATTTGCTGATGATACTTCCTTGATTTTTAAACTTAAACGTCAATCATTTAAATGTGACGAAGTGAATAATGCTATATCAAAATTAGTGCATTGGTTTAACGTTAATAATCTGCATTTGAACGGAAATAAAACTAATTGTGTTAAATTTACAACAACGAATGTTCAAAATCTGAATACCAATGTGTTTTTAAATGGGGAGGAATTGAGCCCTGTTGTATCCACTGTTTTTCTTGGCATCACTCTTGACGCAAAGCTCCAGTGGGGCCCCCATATATCCAAATTAGCAAGCAGACTAAGTTCTGCAGCCTATGCTGTAAAAAAGATTAGAGGTCTCACTAGTGTCGAGACAGCTAGATTAGTTTATTTTAGTTATTTTCATAGCATAATGTCTTATGGGATTTTGCTATGGGGAAATGCGGCTGATTCAGAAACTATTTTTGTTTTACAGAAGAGGGCCATTAGATCTATTTACAATCTAAAACCGAGAGAGTCTCTTAGAGATAAATTTAAAGAAATTAATATATTAACTTTGGCCTCTCAGTATATTTACGAAAATTTAATGTATGTTCACAAAAACAAAGATAGTTTTAGTAAAAGAAGTGATATACATTCTGTAAACACTAGGAACAAACACAAGCTAGTGATACCAGTTTCTCGACTCCACAGAGTCAGTAATTCATTCTTGGGGCAATGTATACGCTATTACAACAAGGTCCCGGAAAGTGTACAGGTTCTGTCTATTACCAAGTTTAAATGTTTTATTAAGCTGAAACTGTATAAAAAGGGTTATTATAGTATAAATGAATACATGGTTGATAATAACCCCTGGGAATGAGGTGATCGCTTCCAAGCAGTTTCTAAAATAAATTTTGTAAATAGTTCGTAATCATTCATATTGTAATATTTATTTTAAAAAAAAGTCCCGCTGGGTTTCTTGCTGGTTCTTCCCAGGACAGAGGGTTTTTTTCGAACCAGTGGTAAAGTAAAAAATGACTTTCAATAAGAATTACACATGTAATGTATATTGAATAAAAAATATTCTATTCTATTCTATTCTATTCTATTCTATTCTATTCTATTCTATAGTATGTAACATTAACTTTAACTTTTAAATAAAAATAAGATAAGCACATCAAAATTAGTAGATGATATTAGTTTTATTATTCAATGTGTAGTATTCTTGTAAATATATGAAATTACTAACACGAAACCTATTTTTTAGAAACATTTTTACATCGATAAAATTTGACTCATCCTCCGGTTTTTTTTTTTCATTTTTACACACTGGGTACCTCCAGTGCAATTCACAAAGTAAACTTTAATCTCATTTAAAAGTCAAAGGGGCGCGTACTCTGAAATGAATCCAGCGCATCGAATTCCGTAAAATAATTAAAACTGTTACCTATTTCCATCGCTTGTGTAATTTGCCAGTAACAGAAGGTTTGTTTTCACGTTTATCTCATTGGTAACGTACATAATATTTTAAAAAGCTGTTTAATTCATAACATTTAAAATAATCACTCAACGAGTTACTGAAAGTAAATAAATAAGTCTAGTCCTTAGGAGGTAGATAGTTAAAAATCCTGAAAGATGGTACGCTCTGGTAACGCTGCTCCTCTTCACGGAGCTCCACACACACATACACACGCTTTATTATACTAAACACACGTTTTAATGAGATGTCTTTTTTTATAAAGCTGAAGTGACAAACGGACCTGCAAACTACAAACAAAGAAGACAAGACAACAGATGCGGTCTAACCTATTAAGACTAAGATGGAATGCCTCGCTAGTTATACTTGCTCTATTTACCCTTCAGAAAACAAAAACAGCTAAAAGGGTGGTAACTACCCAGAGGGACTCCTAGAAACAAAATAAATCCTACCACAATAATGCAACATATAAGGTCAATCATTTTGTTCAATTAATAATAGACTAATTGGATAATAGTCTGCATCCAGCAATTACGGGCTGATGAATGTGAAGATTTTATACTATTGATTAGTTTATCATATTACAAACCTTAAATGTAGAAAAATATTATAATATCGATACTCTTCATTTCTAAATTAGTTCATATTATCACTACAGTAACAAAACCTTTAATGGTATGTGGTAGACGTAAAGACGTCTCTTGTGAGCGTAAACAGTAGAAGGAATTAATCAGTTGTAGCAAATATTTTTGTTAAGAAAATAACAAGTTAAATAGTCTCCGCACCAGTGTTATTTCAGGATTTTAAGAGTAATAGGTTTATTTGTTCCTTGATATTTGTAGACAGCACTGAAGTGGTTATTATTTGCATTATTGTGGTTTTGAATTCAATGTATATTAAACAGGAAGAACTTCTATCAACAACTATACAATTTTACTTATTTTACATTGTCTTTTATTACGTGGTAGAGCCATGCTTCAGCTATATTATGATTATAGCACCAGGGATGGACAAAGATCTCATAGAACACCAGCATAAAATAGAAGCTAAATGCTGCTGTGTTTCGTATAGTGAATGTAGAGAACCGGAGACAGCCCGGCCACAGCATCCACTTACCATCAGGTGGACTGTGTGCTCGTTTGTCATCCTTATCTTACAACAAAAAATCTCAGCCTACAACATACCTGAGCTGAACACAAACACAGAGAGTTATACATCAAAAAAAGTCCGACATGCTACTCCCTCTTATTTTTAACCGACTTCAACAAAAGAAGAGATTCTCAATTCTACTATATGTTTTTGTATGTATTTTACTCGATATCTTGATCTTGAGATATATCGATGTAGATGATTATTTATTATTAAAAGATTATATATCGAGTCCAAAAGATCTTTTCCATGTTTCCGTAAGTCTCCTATTACGATACCTACTAGTCGAGATGGGGTGTATGTTTCCCCTATTTAAAACGTCTACAGGATAGGCATGTGACCATTTGTTGGGGCCGGGCCTAATGCGAACGAGGTGGAGACTCTCCAGAAGGAGAATGAGAAGCTCCGCGCAGACCTGGCCAGTCTGCATGAGCCTGCCTCTCGCGCGGCGCCCCAGACGCAGCACCCAAGCCAGCCCGTGCCGGTGGAGAACCAGGTTCTGAACCTGGTCCGGCAGGAGCTGGCTGCCTTCCAGCACCGGTTCTCCGTGCTGGAGGGCATCGTCCTGCGCCCCCCCCCCCCCCCCCCTAGGGGCAAACAAGACGGCGGCGAGGCCGGCAACGGTTTCCTACGCGACGGCCACGGCTGCCACATACAGGCCGGGGCCGTCCAGCCAGCCCTCGGGTGGGGCTGCAGTTGCCCCTCCCCCCCCCCCTGAAAAGCCGGCTCCGGCAAAACCGATACCGGCTGAACCGGCTCCGGCTAAGCCGGCGACGGGAAAGAGAGGCAAGGCGAAGGCGAAAAAGGGCAAGGCGGCAGCACAGGTGATGGCTGCGCCAGCCCCAGTGCCTGCGGCGAATGGGCCAGCGCCAGCGGCAAGCCAGCTGCCGCCGCCGCCACCGCCCCCCCAGCTCCCTACACCTCCCGCGGCAGAAGCCAGTTGGCAGGTGGTCGGGGACAAACAGAAGGGGAAGAAGGTAGCCAAAAAGGCCAAAGAGCAGGAGCGGCAGCGCCAGTTCAGGGCGCGCAAGATCGCGGCTAGGCTCCGCGCCCCGAAGACCGCAGCTGTAGTGATTACACTACAGCCGGACGCGGAAAAGAAGGGCGTTACCTACCGCGATCTGCTCGCGAAGGCGAAAGAGGCGGTGGATCTCGGGGAGCTCGGGATCACTGGGGGCCTCCGGCTCAAAGTCACCCAGACGGGGGTCCGTATGCTGGAGATCCCCGGCCAATCCAGTGGCGCGACTGCGGACGCTCTGGCTGCGAAGCTCAGAGCGTCCCTGAACGCGGACGAGGCCCGAGTGTCCAGGCCCGTCAGATGCGCAGACCTGCGCATCATGGGTCTGGACGACTCGGTATCGGAGGAGGAGTTGGTGGCCGCCGTCGCCAGGTCCGGGGGGTGCACTACTGACCAGGTAAGGTCAGGCGCCATACGCCCGGACCAACAGGGTATGCATGCCGCCACGGTGTGCTGCCCTGTGACGGCGGCCAAAACCATAGTGGAGGGCCGAAGGCTTCTGGTGGGCTGGGTCTCAGCGCAGCTTAAGCTGCTGGAGCCCAGACCTCTGAGGTGCTACCGCTGTCTCGTGGGGCATCACGTATCAGTGAAATGCGCCTCGGAGGTTGACCGCAGTGGCCTCTGCTTCCGCTGCTGTCAGCCCGGACACATATCGGCGACCTGCTGCGCCACGCCGCACTGTGATACATGTGCGGCGACCGGCAAGCCAGCCGATCACTGGGCCGGAAGCAGGGCCTGCGTGTCACCCGCCAAGGCCAAGGCCGCGGGTAGGGGAGGGCCCTCCTCCGCCGCCACCGCCTCTATGGTCACCGCCGCAGCTGCAACTGCCGCCGCCGCCGCTGTCACTGTCGCCGCCGCCGCCGCCGCGACACCGACGCCTGCAGAGGGGCGCCCCGTGGAGGAAGCTGAAATGGAATGCCTATAACGGCCCCATTAAGCTTCCTCCAGGCGAATATCAACCACTGCGCCTACGCTCAGGATCTGTTGCTCCAGAGCATGGCGCAGTGGTCGATTAACATCGCTGTGGTCGCTGAGCCGTATTCTGTCTGGCCTAGGAAGGACTGGGTGGCGGACCTTAACAGCTCAGTGGCCATCATTTCTTCGGTCGCCGCCGGTACCCCGACCCTTGAAGGTGTCAGGAGGGGTCAGGGGTGCGTAGCAGCACGGTTCGGGGAGTTCGTCGTTGTGGGGGTGTACTTCTCCCCGAACCGATCTCTCGCCGAGCTCCACAACTCTCTTGCAGAGCTGAGAGCAGTCGTCGTCGGAAGCTATCCCCTCCCCGTGCTTGTCCTCGGGGACTTCAATGCCAAGAACTTGGCTTGGGGTTCTCGTCGTACAGATGTGCGGGGTAGGATGGTGGAAGACTGGGCTCTGGAGACAGGCCTGGTCGTCCTAAATCGGGGTTCTGTCCCCACGTGCGTGCGGATGCGGGGCGAGTCGGTGGTGGACATTTCGTTCGCTAGCCCCGCTCTGTCGCCGCGTGCCATTGACTGGCGAGTCATGGAGGGGGTGGAGACCTACTCCGACCACCGGTACATCCGGTTTGACGTCTCCACCCAGCCCTCGAGCGCGCCAGTCCAACAGGCCCCGAGTGGTCCGCGTTGGGCGCTGAAGCAGCTGGACCGGGAGCTCCTCCTGGAAGCCTCGATCGTGCAGGCCTGGGTGTCATCACCGGATAGGCCTGCCGACGTCAATGATGAGGCAGGGTGGTTCCAGGAGGCCATGTCCGAGATATGTGACGTGGCAATGCCCCGCGTCCGGCCAGGAAGCGCCCGGCGTCAGGTGTATTGGTGGTCGCGTGAGCTGACGTCTCTGCGCGAGGCGTGTGTCGCCGCGCGGCACCTGTACGCCAGGCATCGCAGGCTCCGCATTCGTCCACCGAATGCGGCAGCCATTGAGGCGGAGCTGTACGAGGGATACAGAGCGGCGAAGACCGCCCTCCGGGAGGCTGTCATGCGGGCCCGGGATCGGGCCCGTGAGGAGATGCTGGAGACTCTCGACAGAGATCCGTGGGGGCGCCCTTACAAGATGGTGCGGGATAAACTCCGCACCTGGGCCCCCCCGCTGACGCAGAGTCTCCGGCCTCAGCTCGTGGAGGACGTGGTGAGCGCTCTGTTTCCTGCGCGAGGGGAACATCCGCCCCCGCCTATGGCTCCGCCACCTGCGGTGCCGGAAGCGGACCACCAGGACGACGACGACGGCATCCCGGAAGGGACCGGGGTAGACCTGAGAGTGGCGGTACGTAGGCTCAAGGCCAGGAATACCGCCCCAGGACCCGATGGCTTGCCTGGCAAAGCCTGGGTCCTGGCCTCGGAGGCTCTCGGGCCCCGACTGGAGAGGCTCCTAAGCGCATGCTTGGAGAGAGGCCAATTCCCGCTTCGTTGGAAGACGGGGAAGCTGGTCCTTATTCGGAAGCCGGGGCGCCCTGCGGACTCTCCGTCCGCATACCGGCCCGTGGTGCTGCTCGACGAGGTGGGCAAGCTCTTTGAAAGAGTCATTGCAAACCGCCTCGCCGAGCACCTTGCGGGGACGGGGCCGGATCTTGCGGAACACCAGTTTGGTTTCCGCAAGAGGCGCTCTACGGTGGACGCCATCATGCGCGTGAGAGCCCTCACGACGGGGGATGCAGTGGCCAGGGGGGGGTTGTTTTGGCGGTGTCTCTCGACATCGCCAACGCCTTCAACTCCATGCCCTGGAGCTGCATTAGGGAGGCACTCCGGTATCACCGGGTGCCGACCTATCTCCGTCGTATAGTCGGGGACTATCTGACGGATAGGGCCGTCATCTACCCCGGTCGCAACGGTGAGTGGAACCGGCGAGAGATGTCGTGCGGTGTCCCACAAGGTTCGGTTCTGGGGCCACCCCTGTGGAACATCGGTTACGACTGGGTGCTGCGCGCCGACCTCCCTACCGGCGTCAGCGTAGTTTGCTACGCTGACGACACGCTGGTACTGGCACAGGGGGGGTCGTACGAGGCGGCGGCGGAAACTGTGACACGCGGGGTTGCGATAGTCGTTGAGAGGATCCGGCAGCTGGGTCTTGAGGTGGCTCTGCACAAGTCCGAGGCCATGCACTTCCATGGTCCTCGGAACAGGCCACCACCGGGATCCTCAGCGATGGTAGGAGGGGTATCCATCGGCGTCGAGTCGACGTTGAAGTACCTAGGACTCGTCCTCGACGGCCGATGGAACTTCGTTGAGCACTTCCGACGTTTGGCTCCCAAACTGGAACGGACCGGGGCTGCCTTCAGGCGGCTCCTGCCGAACCTGGGGGGCCAAACGCCTCCTGCCGGAGGCTCTACGCGGGGATTGTGCGGTCCATGGCCCTCTACGGGGCCCCGGTGTGGGCGCGTGGTTTGGCGCGGCTTGCCGTCCACCACCTGAACGCGCCCCAAAAGGTGCTTGCCGTGAGAATGGTTCGCGGCTACCGCACGATCTCCCGCGAGGCAGCGTGCCTCCTTGCCGGATTGCCGCCGTGGGATCTGGAGGCGATAGTCCTCGCGCGCCTGCACGAATGGCGCGCGGAGGCACTATGCGGGGGGGAAACCCCGCTGCCGCGGCAAGTTGTCGTGCAGCGGACAGACTTCCGGCATGATCTCATGGCGAAATGGAGAGAGCGACTGTCGCAACCCCGTGCTGGGCACGCCACTATAGCGGCGATAAGACCCCTCTTTTCCTAAAAGGCTTGAGAGACGCCACGGCGTCCTCACCTTCCGCCTGACGCAGGTCCTCACCGGACACGGTGTGTTCGGGAGGTTCCTGCACCGAATCGGGCGGGAGGAAACGCCCGGGTGCTCCCACTGCGAGGATCGACCGGAGGACACGGTGGAGCACACCGTGGAGGTGTGCCCTGCCTGGGCGGAGCACCGCCGTGTCCTCGTAGCGGCGATAGGCGGCGGCGACCTCTCGCGTCCGGCCCTGGTCGAAGCCATGGTCCGGAGCGAGACGGAATGGGATGCCGTCACCACCTTCTGCGAAGCAGTGATGCTAGCGAAGGAGGTGGCGGAGCGGGAGAAGGAGAGAGCAGCAGCTTTCCTTCCCGGCCGCCGCGGGAGACGGCCCGGGCGTCGGGGGCTACGTCGTGGCCCCCGGCCACCGTAGGCGCGGGCCTGTGGACGGCGAGCAATGGGTAGCTCGCCGTCCGTCCGTCTAACGACGACAGGCCGTGTCGACGGCGCGTTTTGTTCCACGCGCGCTTCAAAGAGCTGTCAGCAGCGTGAAGGGGCCCGCAAGGGCCGACGCCTGCCGGGGCTGCGGGTTGTTCGAAAGAGATACCGCGGCTCCGGAACGTAAGGGCACTGAAGGAACACGGATGGTTTTAGTCAGTAAAAGTCTGACACTCCCTTCCGCTCCACCCAGAGCGAAAGGCGTCATTTGATGATTTTCCATCCGCAAAAAAAAAAAAAGGCATGTGACCATATTTTTACACCTACATCACGAAGGCACTTAGTATGAGACAAAAATACCACGTTTTGGAGAATATTGGAGTTTACTCTTTAAGAATCGTTTCATATATAGCGCACGGTTTGGAAAATAGATGGGCAGTAAAATCATCGTTATGGTTTTCCTATGCGCAACATACTCGCGCATCTCATAGCGCAAATTGAATGATGTAAAATAAGTCATATATTTTTATGTTATATAATTTATGTAGTATATTTATCAAACCAATATAAATAAATATATATATATATGAGTTCATTTACTTCCTTTGCCCATTGTATACATTTTAAGACAACCGTTTTCAAGAGTAAACTCCAGTCACGAGTCCGGGCTGACACGCATAATTTTTTTTTTCAGTTTTCTTACGAAAGTACTACCGCCACCTTCATTTCCGTTTTATGGGTTTCTTAAAGATTATCATGTACATATTACGTAGAGCAACGGGGTTGCAAATACACTTACTATACATAGATCCATGAGGAGCACCACATACAATCTTATCAACATTTTTCTATCCAAAAGTAGACATTCAGCAAGCTAGAATATTAATGAAACTTACAATATTAACTATTCACATAACGATTTCTGAAGTTGACTGTCACGGGTTTTGCGAATAATTTGAATTATTGGTCCGGTGTATAAATGATAACATAGGATTTTATATTTTGTGAACAAACGTTAGTAGACCTTCAGACAGGCCTTTGTCACTCCTGCTACCTGCGTGAAATAATTACCTACAATCGCGAGGCGCCCCCGGGGCAAAACGCAGTCGGCCAGTCGGGGCTATCGCGTTCTAAGCGATTGAATGTTAAAGTTTTTTAACGCTGTTTACGTAAATAGTTTTTTGTAAATACTTGTTGAAATAATCGTCGAAATAGTTTTTGCTTAGTATTTAGTATATTTAATTGTAGGATAAAATAGTTTAAAAATTTTAATGTAATTTAAGAATAATATATATGTCTATTTCATAAATTATAATAGAAAAAAATCGTTCGTACTATAATTGTTGCGGGGATTCAGATATATAGTTTTTTAAGTTACTGAAGGATAATGAAAGGTGAATTTATTTCATTATTTTGTTAGATACTCGTAGGTACTGATAGCGAAAAAAGAATTAAGTACTAATTTAACTACAGAAGTAATATCTAAATACTTTATTACAAAACTTGCTTGAAATTTACTTCACTACCCAAGCACCTACTTATATATTACCTATATTTATATTTTATTATTACCTATACTTGTCTTTTGTAATTAAAATATTTTAAGTTATATAATAACACAAAATAGTGAAATTAACACTTTGTTTACAAGATTTTTAAATAAGTAGAATAAGATCACATTTCTGTTAGGAATTGTACCTATTTCGAGTTTATTTGTTGTTTACACTATCTATCTACATTTTTCTTACGAGCCAAGCATCGCGATTTCCGACGAATGGCCTTGCAAGTTGCATACGTTGGGCATCACAGAACTCACATAGTAGCGGAAATATGGTCGAAGTCAGAATAGGTACTATACCAAATAACTTACTTACCATTTCACAATGTATTTTTATACACTTTATTAACACCACTTTACCACGGAAAGTCTGTTGTAACGTAGAACTCCTTTCTATGATGCAAAGTAATACGGACACTCGCACGCAGCGATAAAGTTTTATGTAGCTTGCGTGCGCGATTTATCTGATTAATAATAACTATGTAGGCTATTGAAACGTCGGCAAGCAGTCAACATCAAAGGAGTGCAACTTCTGTACTGTATTATTTATTCTGTGCTTCAGATTTGATTAACAAAGTTTACTTACTTTTTGACAAGTATTTTTCCCGACTTGTCCGCCTTGAGGACGATCTTCGTATGCAGCTTCTCAAGAAACTTGATGGTTGGATTGTTCAGCTGATTCAAGTTGTACGCGAGCGCGAACAGTTCGTCGGTCCACATCTGATGACAAAATATATTATAAGCAATATAATAGGCGCAATGCACTGGACTGGCGCCAAAGTAAATTGCCATAAATCTCCCTACGATTAAATCTCAGCTCGAGTTAAACGTGTTTTATTCAAATAGTTACTCGGAAATTCCCGCTTCAAATAAACCAAATTAAACACTGCTTGTAAATTATTCCATTCAACATTCAATAGTAAAGGATCATAAATTTGTAGCACGGGTCGATAAATAAATTGTAGTTGTAATCATTAACTAGACCATTCACAATGTTGATACCATGATACACGTGATTACAAACAAACCTCAAAGGCACACAATATTATATCAGATATTTATTACATAGGTGTGTTGGTTTTTTTTTTTATAGAATAAGGGCGACAAACTAGCATACACCTGATGGTAATTGGATGCTGTTGCCCTTACATATCCACATCTATCATTATTTTAGAATCAAAATGCAGATGCGTTGTCACCCCAAAGTCCTAACATAGAATGCCTCGGTTCTAGTAAAAAAAGGTCTCCGGATATCTACACGTTTCCATACTATGTAATAACATTCATTCATAATTCTATGTATGACATATTAATGTCCAAAGATATTATGAGTATATGTTTGTGATATCTGCAACGGAAATTCTTATAAGCCACATATATCAACAAACATATATAGGACTATACAGTATACAATGCTATTTGCATGCTCATTTACAAAGCTGGATGCACTGATTTAATTTTCGATCAGCCGTCATTAACTGGCATTCTATTTTTATTACAAATTCGTTGTTTTCATATGACCACTTCACTTTACAGAAGTTCAATAAACTTAAATCCGCAAAAAAAACCCTTTGTTTTGGAAAACAACATGTGTTCGCAATCCTACTCTAATAAACTTTATTTTTTTAAATTTAGTACATTTTTTTGACAACCATACCTGAACTCTAATACTACTTTGCTAATGCCTGATTCCTATACTCAAGAAACGTTCCACTCTCGGTAACGATCCGTTTTATTATATACAAGGTGCATGTAAAAAAAGTTTATATTACAAACAATTCATTCGGCAATCTAGGATGACTTAAAATGAAAAAAAAGGAGGTTTTCATGCATTCATTTACTGCAAAAGAGTTCGTTAAAGCGTTTGAAATATAGAAAACCTGGCATAATGAGTCGCTAAGCCGCATAGGGGCGAACCTTAATTGTTTTTAAATTACAGGAGAGCAAGAAAACATTTATTAATTTTAACCAGAAAATTAAACTTATTTGTAGTTTTCCATTAAATCTGATATAATATATAATTTGCGGCGTCAACGACGAATTGTGGACAAATCTTTGCGTTCAGCAATCCCGGCGTGTTGTGTATGAGATGATACTTGGTCAGAGGTGTGGCTTGCTAAGATAGCCAAATTCACAAATGTTATCAACCGTCAATGACATGAGAGTACCGTAATGCTAGCCATATTACGTAGGGTACTGTAATGCTAGCCACATTGTGAGATTAAGGCAAATGCTATATATGACTACAACAAAAAGTAGTTTTCAACGGTAAGAGTTCCTTTTGGTCGATATTATCAGTGGGTGTTCATTGACAATTGTTGACCTATTCCTGTAATCTACATTAAAAGGCTTACCTTACCCTGTAGGGGATAATCACGATATACGGAGGGGAAGGCAAAAATTTCGCGGAATAAAATGGAAAGGGAGTGAAATTCAACATGAAATTATTGTTCTTGCTACTTCAGCTAATGCTTGCTTCTTCTGGTCCTTCAATTATAATTCATATTTATAGAACAATAATGTAAAATTTTATAATTAAAAAAATAATACCGTCTGGTTTCTTGATGGTAACAAGAAAAGGAATTTCCCGAAGCAGTGAATAAAAAACCGGCCAAGTGCGAGTCAAACTCGCGCACCGAGGGTTCCGAACAAATCCGTAGGTATATAAGTTTAAAATTATTAAAAATATTTTTATTATATGATGTAACTAAAAATTTATGCTTTTCGCAATTTTTCCTTTATCTGTGCTATAATACGTTGCTTCGTACCAAATTTTAAGATTCTGAGTTCACGGGAAGTACCTTGTAGTACCCTGTAGGTTTTGATTCCCTTGCGAATGTCGAAAATTTGCGGCATAAACGGCTGCATCTTTTGATTGCGTTGGCTTAGAAGATTGATTTTTTCACAGCTCTAAGGGACAGTAGACTTGAGTATTTGATGTGAATTTCAGCTTGATACCTCCACGCGTTCCTGAGAAAAAGAGTCTTGACAGACAGACAGACAGACGGACAACAAAGTCCTATAAGGGTTCCGTTTTTTCCTATTGAGGTACGGAACCCTAAAAATGACTTCCTTATATGATATACATAATCTATATTAAATAATTATTGACTAATATGATATAATCTTTAAAAAAGTCTATATTAAATAAAAAATATTCTATTTTTTCTGATTTTCTAGAACAGAGCCATACCGATGGCCGATTGCCACTTATACTTAGTGATAGGCTAAGGCTATGTCAGTTATTGTTGCTTTTCATTTACTTTTATCGCACTGAGAAACTCCGCGGATAGCCTTTTCCATAGTTCGCTAAACGACTTTGTGTTTCCTCATACGAGACGAACGTAAAGAACTACGTTTCGGTTTCGTAAGTCAAATTCCGTAAGCCGGTTGCTTCATGTTGTAATAAGAAAATATTGTATATATTTCTTTAAAGTTTAAATCATCAAGAGATCTTAATAATTTTAATTCATCATCATCATCATCATGTAATGCCCTTCACAAGTCCACTGCTGAACATAGGCCTCCCCTAAGGAATGCCACAAAGGACGGTCCCAAGCCACCTGAATCCATCGACTTCCTGCATGTCTTACCAGGTCGTCACTCCATCTAGTGGGAGGACGCCCTACTCTTCGCCTTCCGGTACGAGGCTGCCATCCGAGAACCTTTCTTCCCCATCGGTTGTCGGTTCTTCGGGTTGTATGGCCCGCATATTACCACTTCAGCGTACTAATCCTTTGAGTTATGTCGGTTAATCAGGTTCTACAGCGAATATCCTCGTTTTTAAGTCTATCACGCAAAGAAACGCCGAGCATAACTCTCTCCATAGCTCGCTGAGCGACTTTGAGCTTCCTCATATGGCCAGCAGTCAAGGACCACGTCTCAGATCCATAGGTCATCACTCGCAACGCGCACTGGTTGTACAATCTAGTTTTAAGGTTTTGAGGTATGCCTGACGAGGAGATGTTTCGTAATCTCCTGAACGCTGCCCAGCCGAGTTGAATCCGTCCATTGATCTCGCAGTCGGAGTTGGACTTAGCTAGCCGGACTATTTGTCCCAGGTAAACATATTCGTCAACAATTTAGAGCTTAGTACTCCCAACAACTACCGTCATAGGTGTGACATGGACGTTAAACATGATTTTTGTTTTGTCTATGTTCATCTTAAGACCTTTTCTGTCCTGTTCAGTGGCTTGAAAACGTCTTCCAATGCAGCGGTGAAGAGTTTCGGTGATATTACGTCACCCTGTTTTATATCCCTCTGCAGTTCAGTGTCTGTATGTTGTCAAATCTACTGAAGACTGCAGCTTCATTTCCCGTCTAACAGCCATGAGATTAAGAGTGTGATCGGAGTTTTTGTGTTCTTCTGTGGCGGGTCTTGCAAAATTTAGCTCCGACTGCACGGACAGTTTGCACGAGCTTATCATTCATATCGTCCACTGCATGGCAATCTTCTAGGCACTGAAAACGGTTTCGTAGCTCGAGCTGAAAGGTTTCGGGACTTTAGATTAGAGCACTAGGGGGACGGAGCGTTGACTTCATTAGACGTGACCTCTCCAACTTAAAGTTTAGGTTTTCACTCTCCCGATCACTGAGACATCTCTAAACAGTTGTCGTCTAGTCGTCATAATAAAGTCAATCTCATTTTTTGCCGAACCGTCGGGGCTCGACCAGTTCCACTTCCTGTGGGACCGCTTCTGGAAGAAACAGTCCATCATAAAGAGTCCCTCTTTCTCCATGAAGTCGTCCAGCTGCTGGCCTCTTGGGTTCCGTTGCCCTATTCCAAATTTCCCTACCTTCAGCTCACCGTTCTTTCTTGTGCCTAGTGTGTGTGTAGTTGAAGTCTCCCATTAACACCGTATAGTGGGTTATGGGAAAATGCATAGCTGTAGATATATCCCCATACATTTTCTCCACCTCCTCATCGGAATGTACCGTGGTTGGTGCGTAAACCTGTATGACCTTCAGGGAATACCGTTTGGTGATTCTAAGTATAAGGTACACAACCCTTGTCGGCACACTATCAATACAACGTTGTTAACGAGTGACTTGTGAACGACAAATCCGACAGCTCCTTGGGACAGATGGTCGCCCTCCTGATGATAGAACAAGTAGACGGATTCGAGGATTACCATGTCCTCCCTCTCTCTTCGGAACTCAGATAATCCTATATTATACCAACGCAACTTGTCTATTTCTTATTCCAGCTCCAGTATCTTCTCGTCAGTCCTCAGGGTGCATGCGTTATACGAATATGTTGCCAGGTCGAATCGTCTTAGGTGGCAACCATACCTCCACCGGAGATTCTTAGCACCCTCTGCCCCGCCGTTACCATGATCGTCACCGTAGCTAAAATAGCGGGGCCGGCGGGTACTGGGGACCGTCTTTTCGTAACTTTAATCATGGGGGGTATATTGCCATAGTTGCCACGCTTGGCAAGCGGGTTCACAACCGCAGTTTTTTTATTGTTGTTTTGCTGCTATCAGAAAGATACTGCTGCCCATCTTCTGCCTCAGTTTGCCTCTGTCGCCTCTTACGACACCCACGGGAAGATGTGGGGTAGTGCGTATTCTTACCCGCCACTACTTACTAATACATTTAATTGGAAGTACATATTTAATATATTAAGGCAAGAGCGGAGATAGCGGAGCGAACACAAAACAGATATTTTAAAACTTGATATTTTAACAAGCAAGGTTAAAAAAAATTAAATTACTGATAATACCCATTATACGATTTTGTATAAGAACTTATCGCAGCTTTATTTAAGCTAGAATGGTCGCTAACCAACTTTAAATCGTTATAGATCCTAAATGGTCAGAAAAAATTAAAAATAACGAAACCTAATGGTGGTCTTCAAGCCCCAAGTATCCACAAATCTCGTTTGGCGTTTGGAAGTCGTTTTCATGCTTGTGAATGCGTCAGTGTGCTACGTACACCCAAGCATGGCGGACACCGAACTTGTGTCGGCTATTGCGTTTGGTTTAACATACTTTTATTTGAAATACAAGCAAAGTAATACAAAAACAAGGATTTTTTGGCGTTTAATTCTTTTACTGGCTTTCCCGTTAACTCTACAAGACGACTCCAAGCATCTGCAACTTTATTTTTATTTTTATGATTGACGTCTTTGGGGTTCCAGATGACGATTCGCTCTGGTAATATTCCAGAAACGATAAACTCTCTCTCATTGTACGCCGGATTTCCACGCTTGCCAAGTCTCGGTAAGCATCCACAAGCACAAGTGTGAATGCGTTGCAAGTGCTTGCCGCAAGCGCCCTTTGATCTGTGTCCAAAAACCGACACTAGTCCGGATCGGGGACAAACGTCCACAAGCTCACGCAAGCCAAGCCAAACGCCCTGTTTACACGCTTGTGCTTGTGGATGCTTGCCGAGACTTGGCAAGCGTGTAAACCCGGCATAAAATATGATTTTCAGAGACGTAATCAATGGTTTCCCACTTGACATAGTTCGTCGACTTTATTTTTTTTTCTTTTAAGCAATATGGCGTCTGCTTGTCGCCATATTGTTTTGATTACTGTCATGTCTTTAATGATACTTACAAGATTAAGACATATCGTTTGACGTAAAAATCATCAAAATCGGCCCAAGGGTTTGCCACACACATAGATACTAGACATGTGACATTCATTAATTTCTAGTGATCTGAACTGTCTTACGAACCGGTAATTTAGGTCGATCATTCTAATGGATCATTTCGTGTTTCAATACTCTGTGATCTGTGAGACCCGATCGATAATGTAGGTCGTCAGACATTACTCTTTGGTCGTAGGTTCTGTCAATCGTTAGATCTGGAATGCTCAAAAAACGTAATTGCAATCGTCCATACTTTCAGTTATCATTCATCATTCACGATTAACACATGACTAATACATACATATCTATACTAATATAATCTATACTTAATACTTAATAATATAATAAAGCGGAAGAGTTTGTTTGTTTAAACGCGCTCATCTCTGGAACTACCAGACCGATTTGAAAAATTATTTTTGTATATTATAGCCAGATTCATGTGGAATAGTATAGCCTATCTAGCATTAAGCTATATCACTCAGCTAGCCTTGAATATGGATATTTGTTAAGCAAGTCAGAAGAAAAAGGTATTTTGTGACAAAAAATATTGAAAATTAAAAAGTGATTTATAAGCGTTATTATTAGGCATGGCCTATTTATCCTTACGAACGAAAGTTACTTCATCATCAAGACAATTTTATAAAGATAAACTTTGTTCTTTATACCATGTTATTTGGACGCATAGTTTAAGAGATAATGTAAAATTAAAATAATTCAATACTTGGCTGGGCGCGCGAACGACGTATAAACCCTAGCCGCCCGGTGAGAACTGCGAGAAGTCAGTTCTGAAAGCTTCTATGAGCGAGGTTAGTTCAATCATTATAGCTAAAATAAATTAAAAATTTATTGACTACTTTTATGACAATGATTAGTTATATCTTTATTTCTGAACTCTTTTATTTCGCGTTGCTATGGTATATTGAAAGTTTTATTGATTAATAAGTATAAGAGTTTGATAGCAAATTTATCAAGAATCATTTCATGCCCACACACTTTTCATGTATCGTGTACAGTTTTCTTTAAAACTGGAAAAAACCGCGCTTCGGGACACTTTCTGGGATGTGAGAGGGAGGTGGGGGGGGGGGGGGGGGAACGACGCTCAACCGGAAGGGGGAGGGAAAGTGGATAAAACTTAACTTCGCTCTACATCTTACATGCCGACAGATAAAAGTACTCCATTAATTATGCCAATTTTTCCATACATTGCTATCAAATAAAATATTTAATTGCAATTATAAAATGATTGAACTAGGTGTCATGTCATGTTGCGCACCTCGGACGCGTGATGACGCGGTGCACAGCTAGTATACCTATAGGCCGATAAACACATTACGCTCCACATTCGAGTAAAAAGTAAAAACTGATTTAAGGAACCTGATAGGTATTTAAAAATAACACTAATGATACTCTGCTCAATATGGAAAATCATAAAGAAAATTATGTTCTCGTTTTATGTAAAAGGAATAAATAAAAATGTACATATATGTGTTTTAGTAAAATTCTTATTTGCATATTGGAACTTACACTGAAATAACAATTTTTATCTTAGCCCATCCAGAAAACATTATATTATGGTCTTATAACATACAGACGGAATGAATTTATAAACGTTTATCGTTTAACAGTGGAACCGTAAAAGACTGGTATACAAAGATATTGCGTTTTTCACCTCAATTTTTTTTCCATATTATAGTGTAATAATGTAAACTAGGTACTTCTAAGGAGGAAATTTTGCAGGAGCTGAGAAATTAGAATCATCCAATTAAAAATTAACTGATTTTAACTCCCTGTGTTTAACGCAACGTCTGATTACAAAAACAACATCAGTTAGCCACAGCTTTTGTCGAGCAAAGCGTTCCAATTCAAGATTAGTATCTTGCTCGAGTAATCTAAAATTAGAAATCTAATAATTGATATTTATATTGCACTCTGATCTATACGATATCCTTGGAAATATCCACGTAATGTATGAAATGACGTAGAAGAAAAATAAACGCTTTGACACAATTTACTCCATGCCAAGAGACTAAAATGAAACGTTTTAAATTTATCCCATTCGAGATACATGTACTTGTGTATTAAGAATACCTTTGGTCGGGTTGTGTTTTTATGAACAAAGGAATTTGCAGTCCACCTAACTCAAGTGACTACTGCAGCTCTCAAAAACTATGAATGCATCACCTTCCTCTGAAGATTCATGACCAGCATAAATTATTTCATATCATGTCTATGTAACTATACTGATTTGCATTGACTTAATAACATAAACATAATATTGAATAAAACTACTTTTACGGATTCTATCGCGTTTAATTAATATTTTTTTAAAGCTGAAGGTACTCCGGGTTAACTCTGATATCGAGACGTTAGTCACCTCAAACCCCCGTGACCATGGGTGCTGTAAAGCACCTGAAACGTCGTGAATTTAAAAATAAGTTAATTAAACGCAATAGAACCTGTAAAAGTAGTTTTTTTTTTCAATGTGTAGTGTTCACGTAAATATAAGAAATCATTACAATATAAACAATAATTTTGATGCCTACCCAGTCGAACTCCCTAAACGGAAGAAACTCGACCATTTATTAAGTTTAGTAATCTTGTACAATGATTTCCGAATCTTTAGTCATATTCAAGAACGCGCCATCGACACCCAATTTTTAAAGAGTTGCCAATAGTTACCACAAGCTCAATAGGCTAGGTGATGCTTAAAACCGTGACGCTATCACGGTAAAGCCGCTGCCCATCCACAGCCGGTATATAAATTCCAACGGTATTCGTAATTATAACTCGAAAAGTTAGTCGCTATGACTCTGAAAAACATGATTACTTTCGACCATGTCACACATACATTATAACACGCAGAAAAGAACGAATGGCTGAAATAGCTGTTTGCGTCATCATCATGAGTGAATGATGGTGACCTCTTCTCTTAACACTCGGCCTCAAGACGACTTCTTCTATCGTCTTCCTGCATACGGTCGTTACTCGATTTATATGGTGGCTATTCCGTAGTTGCTGACACGTGGATCATACTCTAAAATCTTTCTTTTATAAGATGAACTTATCAACTTCAACTATTCTATCCTTTAATTACTTAGTACTGTTATGTTATACTCCATATTTCACCAATATCAAAACCGGCTAGCTAGCAGATCCAATATTTGAATAACAGACATCAACAAACCTTGCGGAATTGGCTTTGTATAACATATTCGTAATTTTCCATTCCAACTCTACTCAAATCGAGCTCCAAATGCAGTTTATTATACGCCCTAAACTATCAGACAGTTCAAACGAATAGTAATGGCCTCATAAAAACCTACTGATTCTATAAGAAGACGTATTCCCAAGCTGCGGCAAAGGTTCGTAGGTAACAGGAAAACATAATGAAAGCACGTTTATACAGTACGTTTATCTTGTCATAAACTTGTAAAATACCTAACATACTTAATAGTCTGTAAGTTGTTAACGAGACTTCAAACGGAATGGCCAAATAGAATCACTAAATATTAAACTTCAAAACTCTTATCATTAAATTTGTGCTTCAAGTATCATTTTAATATTTCACAACTATACCAGAAAGCAATAGTTTTCTGCCGACTTCCAAAAAGGAGACGGTACTCAATTCGACGCGTATGTTTTTTTTAATGTGTGTTACCTCATAACTTTGTACTGGGTAAACCGATTTCGATGATTCTTTTTTTATATGAAAGCTGATAGTTCTCGTGTGGTCCCATATGAATTTAATCAAGGTCAGACCAATAGTTTTTGAGTTATTCTTAAATAACTTATATTGAAGTCGGCTGTACAAAATTTTTAATTTTTAATTTTTTTCTGCAATTTCTCCTGGGTAATGAGCACGGCATGGTTAGTGGTCCCTATGTCAAATAGAATGGTGAGTTTTTTGGTCCTTAGAGGTCCAACATAGTGCATGTAAAAACCTAAATTCTTAGAAAAATATAAAAGAATTGGATTAAAAGAAAAGTCCTACAAATCGTAATGTGCGAAGCTTTTGTACAATTACATATGAAAAATTGAGTTGATTGATTGATTGATTGAATGACAAGTTAAAAAATAAATACGTCATCATAATCATAATACGTGGTAGAGTCACGCTGCAGCTTTATTATGGTTGTGTAGTACAAATGTGTCGGCTCGACCGGGGTAGGACCACGTCACAGAGTAAAGACGGTTTCTTTACTCATGTGACCACGCTGTCAAAGAATACCAGCGTAAAATAGCAGCTCAATGCTGGTTTGTTTCGAATGGTGAGTGTAGAGAACCGGAGATCCTGTTTACTGGCAACGAGGCATTCTATCTTATTCTTCATGGGTGACAACGCATCTGCATTTTGATTCTTAATCGAGGATAAATGTAGATGTTTATAAGCCACAGAATCCATTTACCACCAGGTGGATTGCGCGCTCGTTTGTCACCCTTATTCTATTTAAAAATTAAAAAAACATGCTTGAGTGACGCGGAACACTTGGTTGGAACGAAGTTCCTTTCGTAGTATATTATTATTGATAAACGTATTATATTATTGATTAACGAATACAAATAAATGAATTACTAGCGTCTATTAGAATGAAGCGTTATTTAAAATAATATTTCTTTCATGGCAAGAAAAGAAAAAGTGCGAGGGAGATGGATATTATTCCATCTCGCTCGCACTATAGAAAGGGGGTCATGACGGCAAAATCTTACACTTTTTCTCGCCTAGTAAATTCGTACCATCATAATAAATTCGTACTATCCGATAAATAACTTTGTTACGGCCCACAGCTGCCCCTGCAAAAGTCGCCTTGGCTAGGGCCCATAGTAGCCTCCTCGACGGGCAGCCGAGGGTTCGGGCCCAAGTGGCCTCATGGAAAAATGATCTATCATACTACACAATAGGGAGAAGGCTAGGAAAATAAACAGTACGTACCTGGATCCGAATCTAAGACCGCCCCAAGGCTCGGTTAGGCTGTAGGTAGAGTAGATGCATGTAAAGTGGTGTTTAGTGGTGTGTATATGTGGGTGACCTGGCCCAGCTGAGGTGACCTGGCAGCGGCCGGTTTCCATGCTGCCCCACAATGCTGCATCACTCCAGAAGAAGTCATCAATGTACAATTTCTTTGTTCATTTCACTATTTCAGTCTATCCACTTTAATGTACATTTAACTAACTTCAACTCGACTAATTCAACGTTCATCGTAGAATCGAACACATGATACCCGACACAAGTAACTAACAGTAGTTCAAAGTTCAACATTCAATGTTCCGGATTCATTTATCACCAAATTACAAATAGGGAACTAACGCGATAAGAATTCAAAATCAACCTAGCTAACACGTAAACTAGCTACAGAGTCAACACACAAAAGGCTCTTAACGCGACGGTATAATTAAACAATGATTTCCAAAAGAATCAACCGGGAGACGACCTCGAAAAGGAATGCGCGGTTCAAATTCCAGACCGTATCTCTACTCGGCGCGCGCACAAAATTCCACGTCACACGAGCAAGTTAAATATTGCAAAATTCACTTCAACACGCAATCACTATATAATTGGCGCAATTACTTTCAAACGAAATTGCTTTAATCAGCCAAATAAAATACAAGCCTCTTGTCACGAACTTAAAACCTAGACAAACTAAACCGAGGCGGTTTTCACGTAACGCGCACAAATTCTAAAAATCTAGACCATAATCCAAAACCCATACGCGCGAAACATCTGCAGCGGTCACCGAGATACGCTAATTGACTGCACCGCTGCCCTCGAGCTACTATCTCTCGCCCGCCAGCGCCAAACCCTGGGAAGCTGCCTTCCTCTGCCCCCTCCCCGCGACACGCGTGACAACTGGTACCATCGGGCGATTCGCTAAGTCGAACGTGATTGGATGCCGTCTCAAATGACCATATTTAGCCTAAACAAACTTCGTTCCGAAAATCCTTACGAGAACACGAGTAAAATACTTATTGTTTAACTAATAATTATTATTAATAAGGGATTTTAGATAGTTGTAACAACTTCTATAAAAACCAACCTTGCAATAATACAGTGCAGCTAGCTTACCATGAAGCTTTGGCGATGGATCGACAGGCGGTATATCAATTCGAAAATGCTGAACTCAAATCTCACAGACTACTGATTTTTTATTCTTATTTTTTTATTTAAAAAAAAAACGTTACCCCCACACTAGGATTTTCTCCTGTATCGTGGAGGCAGTTTACAAATATAAATTGCACGAGGACAAACATCCAGACCCGGAACAATCATTTGTAGGTCCATATAAATATCTTGACCCGTGCGGGATTCAAACCCGCGGCCCCAGCGCAACAACTCATTGCTAAGCCACTGCGCCACGGAGCCGTCAAATTGATCGTCAGATTGAGCTGCTTACGAGGTTGACACTGAAAGTTCTTAGAAAATGAAAATCTGAACAAACTAGCGAGTTATTAGTTTTATTATACCTTTTCAAATTAGTGTCCATTTACATCAATACATCGCTGCATCCGATGGAACCACTGAGAAAAGCACTTTGCCCACTAATCCTTAGGGTCTCTTCGACGGCATTTTGAAACGCAGCCACTGCTTCCTCGGCGTCCATAAAACGTTTTCCTCGCAGTTGTTCTTTTATTTTCGGAAATAAATAAAAATCGTAAGGTCAGGGCTATAGGGCGGGTGTCACAGTAATTCCACGTCTGACGTCGCCAAATAGTCGATTGTTTGCTTGGCGGTGTGCGACGAGACGTTGTCGTGGTGAAGAAGGATCCTCCTGCGAGGTCGTTTCTCCCGAAATTATTCCAAGACAAGTGGCAAACAATTCTTAGTGTACCACTCTACAGTAACTGTTTTTCGGTCCTCTAAAACAATTGTTGCGTAATGACCTGTCCTTCCGAAGAACGAGGCCACCGTCTTTTTCCCATGATTAGACCTCTCTTCACTTTAGTTGGCAACTCCTCGGAAGGAAAGACTCAGAAAGCAGACTGTCTCTTAGTTTCAGGATCATAACAATAAATCCAGCTTTTGCTACCCGTAAGTATGTCGAACACGGCATTTGAGTCACCTCCGTTAAATGTTTGAATCATTTCACGACACCAATCAACACGACGAGTTTTTTGGCCTCTGTCAAATTATGAGGTATCCATCTGGCACAAAGCTGCCTGGCCGCTAAATGTCCATGGAGGATTTTGTGCACTTGACTCATACCGATGCCTAAACTTTTCCGAATCTGCTGATAGGTCACTTTTTTGTCAGTCTCTATCATACGGCGCACAACACTGATTTTATCTTCAGTCGTCACCGTAGAAAGCCGTCTCTCACGCAGATAATCGGTGAGATTAGTGCGACCACGTTTAAACTCATTAAAACACACGTAAACAGTGGCACGAGACGGGGCTTCATCGTGAAAAGCCAATCGAAGTCTATCATAACTTTCTTGTTGACTTAAATGACATCGAAAGTCATAAAAAAATCATTGTACGAAAATTTTCCCGCGTTGAATTCATGCTGACGTGACACAGACAATTTTCAATTTGCCGCTAAATCGTAAACAAATGTCAAATTCATAAAATACATACACAATAATATTGGCAGTTCTATTTTCAAAATTTGAACCTATTTTTTATCATATCGTTTACAAGTGGCCAGTCCTAAAAACTTTCAGTGTCGCCCTCGTACCAGTACAAAGGTATTGGCAATGCGTTCAAAAACTCGCCGGTCGAGTTTGGCAAGTACGAGTATAGGCAAATCTTTAAGTTACGAATGTTAGATGGTGCATTAAAGAATATACCAATATTTTAATCCGAACTGTGGATCCAAAACATAGATATGAAAAAATAACCCATAAATTATGTAAAACTAATCTAATAACAAAAACAGGCAACCTCTGGCATTAAAACAGTACTCAGCAATTAATGTTTCCTTTAACAAAATTGTATGTAATAACATGTTTCAATCAAAACACAGGTTTTGTTGCTTTTAAATTTGTGCCTTTATTTACATGTATTTGGAAATGTATACATGCCCTATTTTAGCAACTCTAAAATTCAAAATTAAACAATAACATTTCAATATAAATTCTGAGTATGAAAATATCAACTAAATTTGTCGTAATATTTCATCTTCGTATGATACATTCTGATGTGCCTTTAATTATGAAAATATACATACCAAGGAAAGTCGACTTGTATGTCTTACTAGGTCGTATATATCCCCCTAGATGGAGACTAATACATGTGTATAAATATAAATGTATAACTAAATATATATATACATAACTCTGTTGTGTAGAGATGCCTAAGCACTTGTTCTCCTTCTAATAATTTTAAATAAAAATTTAATAAAGATCAATATAAGTAACACAATATTATGTAAGTATGAAAAACTGCGGTTGCCAACCCGTTCGCTAAGCGTGGCAACTACGGCAATATACCCCCCATTTGCAACGACGCAAATAAACGACCCCAGTACCCGGCGGCACCGCTATTCCTGGCTACGGTGGCGCAAAGGTAACGAAAGGCAAGGAGTGCTAAGAATCTCTGGTGTAGGTTCGGTTGCCACCTACGACAACTCAACCTGAGAATACATAACGCACACACCCTAAGGACTGACGAGAAGATCCTGGAGCCGGAAGAAGATATAGACAAGTTGCGCTGGAATATACGATCAGCCGATGTGCGAAGAGAGGAAGAGGACACGTTAATGCTTGAATATGGCAACTTCTTCTATCACCGAGAGGGCGACCATCAATCCTAAGAAGGTGTCGGATTTATCGTCCACAAGTCTCTCGTTAACAACGTGGTATAAAAGATTGGGAGTGTGTCGACGACGGTTGCGTACTTTATACTCAGAATCACCAAACGGTATTCGCTGAAGATCATGAAACCTCGGCGCATCCCGATGAAGAGGTGGAGGGCATGTATGAGGACATCTCTAGAGCCATGCATTCCTCCAAAACATATTATACGGTGTTAAAGAGAGATTTCAACGCAAAACTAGGCAGAAGAGAGAACGGAGAGCTAAAAGTAGAGAAATTCACAGTAGGGCAACGGAACCCAAGGGGCCAGCAGCTGGCCGACTTCATGGGGAAAGAGGGACTCTCTATCATGAACTCTTTCTTCCAAAAGCGGTCCCACAGAAAGTGGACCTGATTACGTTAAGTTAAAGAGGGCACGTCTAATGAAGTCAACGCTCAATCACCCTCGTGCTCTAATCCATAGCCCCGAAAACTTTCAGCTCGAGTTACAAAATCTTTTCCAGTGCCTACTCGTAGAAGATTGCAATTAAGTGAATGATATGAATGATAAGCTTCTGGAAACTGTCCATGCGGTCTGTGCTAAGATCTGTAAAATCCGTCGCAGAAGAACACAAAAACTTTCCGATCACAATCTTAATTTCGTGGCTGTTAGACGGGAGATAAAGCTGCAATCTTCAGCAGATTTGACAGCATACAGGCAACTGAACAGGCAGATCTCCAAATGCATGAGACTTCAATATGGCTCGTATTGAAGAAGCGATCGAGCGGAACCAAGGCTCCACAGTCTTTGCCAGAGATCTGTCTGCCAGAAATAGCCAACTGTCAAAGCTGAAGACCGAATGTAGCAGCCTGTTTCCGAATGACCTGAGATTTTGAGTGAGATTGAGAGGTTTTACGAGCAGTTCTCATCATTGGAAACACACGCAAGTGTGAGTAAGGATCCAAGAGCCAGTCCTATCCGACAATTTTCCAATCCCGGACCAGATGGAATCAGCCTGAGCGACATTAAAATGCTCTTCAGCGCGGCAAGGCCCCAGGCGAGAATGGAATGACAGCGGAGCTTCTGAAACCGGGTGGAAAACTGGTACTTAAAGTCTTTCATAAGCTCTTTAATTCCGATCACCATGGTGGTACTACTCCGGAGGCGTGGAGCAGAAGTGCGGTGGTCTTGTTCTTCAAGAAAGGCGACAACGCTCTCTTGAAGAGCTGCAATTTCTCTTCTGAGTCGCGTCTACGAGCTGTTTTCAAGAGTCATTACGAACGGTCTCGCACGCAGACCCGAGGACT
Organism: Parnassius mnemosyne; assembly: GCA_963668995.1. NCBI lineage: Eukaryota > Metazoa > Arthropoda > Insecta > Lepidoptera > Papilionidae > Parnassius > Parnassius mnemosyne. The sequence goes on from CAVLGL010000126.1 coordinate 41,925,257, forward strand.
ACCAGCCTCCCGAAAAAGCCGGTTTCCGAAAAGACTTTAGCACCATAGATAATATACGTACCCTTCGGCAAATTGTACAGAAGACCGAAGAGTACATCTTGCATATGTGAACTATGAGAAAGCTTTTGATTCCGTCGAAATTTGGACGGTACCACAGTATATCGAAGTACTAGTGTTTGTAGAATAGAGCTACTATGGCTATCCGAGTATACCAGAGTACCAAACTTATCCAACTGTAGAGAGGTGTAAGACATGGTGACATAATATCCCCGAAACTCTTCACCGCTGCATTGAAAGACGTTTTCAAGCTACTGGACTGGAAAGGACACAGTATTAACGTCAATGACGAGTACATCACTCACCATCGATTTGCCGAGGATATAGTCCTTATGGCAGAATCGCTGGAGGACCTAAGCACTATGCTCAATGACCTCAATAGTGTCTCCCAACGGATAGGTCTTAAGATGAACATGGACAAAACAAAGATCATGTTTAGTGTCCATGTCACACCGATGCCGGTAGTTGTTGGGAGCACTAAGTCGAAGTTGTTGACGAGTATGTTTACCTGGGACAAATAGTCCGACTAGATAAGTCCAACTTCGACCGAGAGGTCAGTCGACGGATTCAACTCGGCTGGGCAGCGTTCGGGAAATTACGGCACATCTTCTCGTCAGGTATACCTCAAAACTTGAAAAAGAGACTATACAACCAGTGCGCGTTGCCAGTGATGACCTATGGGACTGAGACGTGGTCCTTCACTGCTGACCGGATTAGAAAGCTCAAGGTCGCTCAGCGAGCTATGGAGAGGGCTATGCTCGGAGTTTCTCTGCGTGATAAACTTAGAAATGAGGATATCCGCAGTAGAACTAGAGTGACCGACAAAGCCCAACGGATTAGTAAGCTGAAGTGGCAACGGGCCGGTCATAGAGCTCGAAGAACCGACAAGCGATGGAAAAAAAGGTTCTCGAGTGGCGGCCTCGTAACGGCGGACGAAGTTTTTTTTTTATAGGAGAGGGGGCAAACGAGCATGAATAACTGCAACACCAGGGGAGTTGCAGATGCGTTGCCGGCCTTTTAAAAAGGAGTAGGCTCTTTCCTTGAAGGTCCCTAAGTCGTATCGGTCCGGAAAAATTGCTGGTGGTAAACTATTCCACAAGGAAACAGTGAGAGAAAGAAAACATCTTCTAAATCGCACAGTGGTGGACCGCCAATCATCCAGATGGTGTGGATGGTATCGGGAGTTCTTTTTTTTTTTTATAGGAGAGGGGGCAAACGAGCATGCGGCTCACCTGATGGTAAGTGACTACCGCCGCCCATGAACAACCGCAACACCAGGGGAATTGCAGATGCGTTGCCGGCCTTTTAAAAAGGAGTAGGCTCTTTTATTGAAGGTCCCTAAGTCGTATCGGTCCGGAAAAATCGCTGATGGTAATCGATTCCACAAGGAAGTCGTGCGAGGAATAAAACATCTTCTAAATCGCACAGTGGTGGACCGCCAATCATCCAGATGGTGTGGATGGTATCGGGAGTTCTGCCGCGATGTGCGTTCGTGAAATTTGGCGGCTGGGATTAATCCGAACAATTCCTCAGAGCACTCCCCATGGTAGATGCGAAAGAAAATGCAAAGAGATGCAACATCTCTTCGCAGTGCCAATGAATCGAGCCGATCGGAAAGGGCTCGGTCGTCGACGATTCGAGCCGCTCTGCCCTGGATGCGGTCAAGTGGAAGGAGCTGGTACTGGGGAGCCCCTGCCCAGAGATGGGAACAGTATTCCATGTGAGGCCGAACCTGCGCCTTGTAAAGTTGCAGGCGGTGTGCCGGCATGAAATACTGTCCCGCTCTGCTGAGCACGCCAAGCTTTTTAGAGGCCAATTTGGCCTTAAAAAAAAGATATGTTTGGTACCTTGCTGCTAGAACGCTAGAACCCCCTTGTTTTTGAAACTCGGTTAATATATATATAAAGAGACTTCAATTATCAAGATCTCTGTGAAAGTGTAGTCTATTAAGAAATTATTTGATTGTATTATAAACTATGGATTAAGCTGCGTTGTTTCCACTATTCCTCATATGTAAATTGTAGCAAAAACAGAAACAGAAATGCCATACTTACATTCGAATTCAATCCAAAAGGAGTCACAGTTTAGACTGACTACACATTTTTTTTTTATATAGGAGAGGGGGCGAACGAGCATGTGGCTCACGATGGTAAGTGAATACCGCCGCCCATGAACAACTGCAACACCAGGGGATTGCAGATGCTTTGCCGGCCTTTTAAAAAGGAGTAGGCTCTTTTCTTGAAGGTCCCTAAGTCGTATCGGTCCGGAAAAATTGCTGGTGGTAAACTATTCCACAAGGAAACAGTGAGAGAAAGAAAACATCTTCTAAATCGCACAGTGGTGGACCGCCAATCATCCAGATGGTGTGGATGGTATCGGGAGTTCTGCCGCGATGTGCGTTAGTGAAATTTGGCGGCTGGGATTAATCCGAACAATTCCTCAGAGCACTCCCCGTGATAAATGCGATAAAATACGCAAAGAGATGCAACATCTCTACTCCATGTGAGGCCGAACCTGCGCCTTGTAAAGTTGCAGGCGGTGTGCCGGCATGAAATACTGTCCCGCTCTGCTGAGCACGCCAAGCTTTTTAGAGGCCAATTTGGCCTTCTCTTCCAAGTGACCACGAAACTGCACGTCACTCGATATGTCGACTCTGAGGATACCGATACTGGCTGAGGCAAGAAGGGGAGTGCCTTGAAACTGAGGAGATACGACAAAGGGGTTCTTTTTAGCGGTAAACGCGCAAACTTGTGTCTTCTGAGGATTAAACTGGACTAGATTTAGTCGCCCCCAATCCGAGACTTTGTCCAGCAAAGACTCGACTTCAGACACAAGTTTGTTCCGGTACTCGGCGACGTTTTCCCGAGAAATATTGGCCCGGCCGGTGTATAGAGCATCACCAGTGCTGTCATCCGCATAGCAATGAATGTTACCAGTTAGCAACATATCATTGATATGCAGAAGAAACAGCGTTGGTGATAGCACACAGCCTTGTGGAACACCAGCGTTAATAGGCTTGTAGTCAGAACATGCACCGTCTACAACGACCTTGATGCTCCGATCTGCAAGGAAGCTGGTGATCCAATTGCACAATTTCTCGGGAAGCCCATAGGAAGGGAGCTTCGAAAGAAGCGCTTTGTGCCAAACCCGATCGAAGGCCTTCGCAATGTCCAGACTAACAGCCAACGCCTCCCCCTTGGACTCGACTGCCTCCGCCCATCTATGGGTCAGGTAGACCAGAAGATCACCGGCTGATCGACCCCGACGAAAACCGTATTGGCGGTCACTAATCAGCTGGTGATCCTCAAGGTACCGGATGAGCTGGCAGTTAATAATGGATTCCATTATTTTGGAGAACAAGGAGGTGATCGCGATAGGCCTATAGTTGGACGGGTCTGAGCGGTCGCCTTTTTTAGGGATCGGGTGGACAAAAGCTGTCTTCCATGAATTCGGGACTACGCCTTGGGAGTAGGAGTACCGGAAAAGACGCGTTAGGACCGGTGCCAACTCCGGAGCACACGTCCTCAGCACAATTGGGGGGATTCCGTCAGGCCCACTCGACTTCTGGATGTCCAGGGAGAGAAGTGCTTTGCGAACTGAGCGCTGTGAGAATAGCACATCCGGCATGGAGCACTCACACCGCGGGATGGTCGGCGGTATTTTCCCCCCGTCATCAAGAGTCGAGTTGGACGCAAAAAGGGAGCCTAAAAGGTCGGCTTTGTCTTTTGCGTCTTGGGCCAGTGAGTCGTCCTCCCTGTGCAGAGATGGTAGTGATGGCTTACAGAAATTCCCTTGGACAGCCTTGGCGAGAGACCAGAATGCACGGGTTCCCGAAGGAAGGCGAACTAGTTTCTCGCCAATTCTGCCTATGTGCTCTGACTTTGCCTTGGCAATAACTCTTTTGAAGGACCTGGAGGCGAAGTTATACTTTTTTTAATGTGCTGGTGTTTACATCCCGAGACACCGAAGCCGCAGCCCAGGCTTGATAACACTCCTGCTTACTGCGCAATGCAGTCTTACAGGAGCGACCAAACCAAGGCTGAGATCTGCCTCCGATGGGTACCACAGATGATGGAATAAATAGTTCCATTCCCTGTAGCACCACATCAGTGACAGAGTCAGCAACAGCGCTGGGATCATCCGGCGTGAAGCAAACCCATGGGTAAGATGCAAAGAAAGACCGCATTCCGTCCCAATCCGCCGACCTGTAATGCCAAACACGGTGGCAACCTGCAGAACGCAACCGCGAAGGGAGCGTGAGTGGCACCATACTCCGGATCAGACAATGGTCCGAAGAGCCGAGAGGGGCATCGACGGATACCTGATATCCGTCCGGATGAGAGGTCAGCAGAAGGTCCAACAGGGGAGGTGTATGATCCTCCACATCTGGAATCCGCGTAGGCGAAGTAACCAGTTGTGTCAGACCATATGCCAAGGCAGTCATAAACAGATCTCCCCGCATGATCGGTTAAACGTGAACCGAGCCATTCAGCATGGTGGGCGTTAAAATCGCCAAGGATCACGATCGCTGCGGATAGGACCTGTTGTAGCAAGGAATCTGTAGCCATTTGGACGTGGTCGATTAGTCGGTCTGTTTCGGCATTACCGCTATGGGACCTATAGAGGCACCCGTAGACGCGCGGATGGTCGTCGCTGTCTACGCGTAGCCAAAGTATGGACAGGTCCGAACCTTCAAGACTGCCGAGGCGTCGAGAACAGATTTTCTCTCTGACATACACGCAAACTCCAGCCCGAGGCACAAAGGAGTGCTCCAATTTGTACCCCGGGTAGGAGTACGAAATATCAGCCGGAGAGGAAACCTGCGTCTCGGTCAGAAAGAGCAAGGCCGGCTTCGCCGTCTCGAGATGGTAGTGGACGGCGTTTAGGTTAGAGTGAAGTCCCCTGATGTTGCAGAAATTCACGGATAGCGTGGCAGGGGTCGCCTTGGTATTGTTGCTCAGTTTGCCCCGAGCAGTATTGTTTTTGAGAGGAATTTTGCCCCCCCCCCAGAATACGCGGGGCAGCCTTAGCACCCACGCTCAGGATTGGAATAACATGGTCGTGGATGCTCAGCGAGGGATTCTCCAGGGGTACTGGTACCCTCCTGGGGTAGTCTACTGTATAATTCCGCTACCATGTTGATTAATTGGGTTCTGCCGCGATGTGCGTTCGTGAAATTTGGCGGCTGGAATTAATCCGAACAATTCCTCAGAGCACTCCCCGTGGTAAATGCGAAAGAAAATGCAAAGAGATGCAACCTCTTCCTCTCTTCGCAGCGCCAATGAATCGAGCTGATCGGAAAGGACTCGGTCGTCGACGATTCGAGCCACTCTGCGCTGGATGTGGTCAAGTGGAAGGAAAATGTGCCCAGAATTTTATGCTTTAATGATTCTAGTGAACTGGTGATTGATTTTTATTTTTTTTATGGCGAGTATGAATAAACTTATGTTCCGTTTTGAGTTAAAAAATAAATGGGCAGTTTATGTATACCGGTATCGAATGCTGCATTCGAGCGCATATTTTCATAGATAAATTTCATAAAATAGGACCAAAGAAACAGATTTATAAACAAAAAGGTATCAGCAATTTTAAAAACAAAGCAAGATCTTAAAGATGAAGGAGGTTGTGTCGATTTTAATCATTCGAAAATAATGTTAAAATACAATTCTAACATTTATTGTGATGATGATGAATGAATAAAACATGTTAAGAAAATCAGTATTTTTATTGGTTTATTTACCCTGTGTAAGTCGGTATATTTCAGTATCTTTTTAAGATGCCTCGGTATTTTCCTAAAATTTATTCTGGTCACAATGATTTTTCCACTCACACTGGCCTTCATTTCTCGATCGACAGTCTTATTACATATCTGCTTTCTGGCCAGCCAATCTCTTACAGCGTCAGTAGGCTGCCGTCAGTTAAAAAGTTGAACTTAAGATTTCACGTTCACGGTTAGTTTTAAGGTGTACATCAATTTAATTGATCAGTTTAACTGATCGTGTGTGTCGAAGTGTAAAAACTTACCTGAGCAATATCCTTTCTAGTACAGCAAAAGTTCACGAAAGTGACGTTGACAAAGTCGGCGCCGTAACATACTGTTACTGTCTTCTCCTCCAATGAACCTTGCGACCCGATCAGCACCACGTTCCGAATCTTTTGATCCTGGACAAAAGTAAATATTTTGAGTATTTGGATTATTTGTCACAGAAAATCTAAATATATAAAATATGATATCATCCATTAGAAAAACTTCGATTATCATTTTGTTAACGAGAGAACTAGACATATATCCGACATTCTCTCTGTAACATTCTTAAACATTAATCCAGCTTACAGAGACATATCTTATTAGGTGATTAGTATGATGTTGATTCATGAATAAATAATTGTTAAATGGAGGTATGTTATGAAGAATTATAAAATTTATTTCCAATGACGATGTTAAAATTTCCACTAGGTACCCCGTCGTTCCATCCCGTCCCGTCAATGTAGTTAGAGGCGATAGGTGAAAACAAATCAGAAGATGAGTAGAAGCATCTACAAAAGAACTAAAAATTTAAAACTGCGGTTGATAACCCGCCTGCTAAGCGTAGCAACTATGGCAAATATCCTTCCTATAAGGCAAGCAATGGAGGATGTGAACTTTTAAGTGGCAAAAAGACTGTTAGAGTCGACGAGGCGAAATACCAGAATGATCTCTTTGACACTCCGACAGTTGACGGTATAAATATAAAATAAAAATAATATTCTGAGAATAATTGTATTGTATGAGTTCTCTTGCGTCTCTTTGACGATACGAAGTTGTCTAAGAACTTGTCAACAAAATTTCGTTGCTGAAATCTTTGGTAGCGGTAAATAGCTTCTAATGTAAGCCCGAGGCGTCTTTGACAGTGATTGCAAACAAAACAACTAGTTAAGTATTATTTGTAGCAGTAGGCAATTACGGATTACGAGAAGCATTCGTGTGATATCATTTGTTCTTTTGTTTATTTAAGTACTGACGTTCATGTACTACTAAGATGTATTTTTACGTGGTAGAGCCACGCTGAATCTATATAATGTATCTGCAGCACGAATAGGTCGGTTCGACTGGGGTAGAACCACACTGGCACAGAATATCAGCTTGAAATAGCAGAATAGTGGTGCTGTGTTTCGTATGGTGAGTGCAGAGAAGCGGAGATCCTTTTGTCTAGTAACGAGGCAATCCATCTTAGTCCTCAGGTGTAACAACGCATCTGCATTTTGATTCTTAATCAATAATAGATGTAGATGTCTATGGGCCACAGCATCCACTTGCCATGAGGTGGATTGTGTGCTCGTTTGTATAAAAAAAATTACTTATAAAAAAGCTCACAGTCTGTGACTGGCCCTCTACCCTTTAAGCCAGAAGACAATACCGTGGATGAACTATTGCTTAGCGGCAGAAATGAGTTAAAAGGTGGTACATGCCCAGAAGGATTCCTACGCAAATCAGGAGAACTAGTAAAAATATAATATTTTTATATCCATATAACGATCATAAGAAGAAAGGAGAGTAGTGAAGCCCATAAATTGTAAATGCTAATATTTTACAAACTATGACCTAAAAAAAAAATGATTAATGACACAGTCTACTCAGACTTGAATAACCTATTATATATGCCCATCCGGCGTAACTCTACTAAATAGAAATCTTTTATTATACATATTATGTATTATGTATGCCGGATTTTTCCTATGTACTATATTTAGTAAATAGGAAAAATCCGGCAACGGGAAATCTTTATATATAAAAATTACGTGTCAGGTTGTTTGTCCGCGATGGACTCCTAAACTACTGAACAGATTTCAATGAAATTTTGCACACTGTATGCATTTTGGTCCAACTTGAGAGTAAAAATCAGTTATTTCGACATTACAAACAGAGACTTCAATTTTATTTATTTGTATAGATTAGGAATGATAATATATATAACATAACTTTCAAATAAATTTGTCGCGCGCCACTTAGTGTAAATTTATTGTACTATGCCTATAACCTTCGTGCAAGTGCAAGCAATATGTTAACTAAGTTTTACTTCAATCTGATGAACGGTATGGCAGTGCATAAAATACGAACGAACAAAAATTAATTTTTATAATATATTAGATCGTCTTTGTCTGTCAAAATAGCAAAATAAATGGATAAATGTATGCATAATTACCAGATGGTATAAATCCATATTTTTTTAATAAACTCTCATTGGAAAATAGACGTCAAATACAGGGGACAGTGAAAATACAGAAATATTAACGACATTGGTTAAATTATACTAAATAATTCAATTAAGGAAAGTTAAAGAAAACAATTTTCTACGGTCGTCTGAAAACTCAAGTTATATAATGTTGGTGTACAAAAAACCAGACGAAGTATTCGAAACAAAATATTCGTCCAATTAAGAAAGCCGCACAACGAAACACGATAAGAAACAAAGTTACACAGTTAAAAGAAAATATTCCAGGAATAAGGACTCAGGGAGGTCTCGGCGATACTTCTTCCAAGTTCGCTACGCGTCACTGGTGAAACGGAGAAAGAAAACCTGCCTATTCAAACCTTAATGTTATGTCAAATATTTTGTTTATATTATATGACAGTTTATTCAAATGACACACTTAAAATAGTAAGTAATAAGATTGATGATTTATTTTTTGATGACTTCGAAGAAAGATGATTTTTTCATAGAAACTTAAAAAGATTATTAATCGTGGTAGCTCAGAGGCTGAACTACAGTTCTATACCTGGCGGCCTTACTATAATTGTTGATCGTAATATTATATGGAAACCTGCATGTCTGGAAAATTTAATGGAAACTTAATCTGAGGGTAGTAGTCTAAGCCCGCTCTCGTTCGAGCAGTGTAGGGTGCCGCGTAGGAAGCTAGCTTTACATGATTATTACTTTAAATTTTTTGCTGCTAATTGCTGCCAACATGATGATAGTCAATTGTCGACTCGCTTGAGTAATATTCTTGCCATATTATCTTTCAGCCTTATGGAAGCAGGTTGAAAACTCCAGTAATAAAGACGTTGATAACAGTTAACATTAGAGGATCCCGCTGTACATGACGCTATACATATTTATCCACTTTGTAGTCTCTGATAATGCCCATAGAAACAAAGTAGTTGATGAATTCTATAAGTTATGTAGTTTCTACATATTTTTCATATAAAAATAGCATGTTTTAACCAAATTAACAAAAGGTGGAAATAAGTTTCCTATAATGCCACATTTAATACACAATGCAGCTCTTATTAAAATTCAAGTTACATTTTTAAAACCCCGTCACGTGGTCTGTAATAAAACAAAACATTCTATGGTGTTTTAAGGTAGGTATCTAGTTAAAAGAGCCATGATATTTTAAAAGCTTTTCATTAATAATACAATAAAGAATATGAGTCCTAATCCTAGAAAACCTCAACTTATGTGGCATTTATTTCTGTGCACAGTAAGTTATATCATTCAAATACTTATAAGCATAATATTCTAAATGATTAAGCAATTTTGAAGCAAATAAATGCGGAGAAATATTACAATATTATGGCCATGGCTAGGGTTGCCACCTTTTTTGAATAAATATAGTATTTTTCCCAAAAAGATGCAAAAATATAGTACTTTTAAGAAATTCAGGGGGAAAAGGTATAGATTTATTAATAGAATCAGGCGTTACTTTGCGGAAATCCATTATATAAAAGCTTTTACAAAAATTTACTTCGCAAATATCCGCGTTATAAAATAAAATGATGTGTCTTACCTAGTATGAAGAAGCACCTCCCGCCCTCCCTCAATTGCGTGCACTAACCCCGTCACCACTAATCCCAGCACCGCTACTCCCAATACCACTACACTAGGCAAGACACACCACTGACGATAATACGACACGTGTTTCGCCTCTACACGAGGCATCCTCAGGTGATATAGACTCTACGGTGGCTAACCGCTAAGTGAGCGGCGAGCCAAAACAACTGCCTTTTATACAAACCGATGACGCAACCGCTCTCTACCTAAGAAGCGAGCGACTGCGTCATGCGATAAAACATGCTTAAGCATGTTTTATCGCATGAGGGAGGGCGGGAGGTGCTTCTTCATACTAGGTAAGACACATCATTTTATTTTATAACGCGGATATTTGCGAAGTAAATTTTTGTAAAAGCTTTTGTATAGATTTATTTTTAATTTTTATGTATTTTGCCATATATATTAACTTGTTAATGCTATATATTAAATTGCGTATGCTACGGACATCACTTGCCGCTTTGGACATCAATGATGTATTTACCTTTAAAATAATTATAGGAAGCTGAGTAATTTAGATTAATATTTAAATAAATTAACAATTCATTTTTAATTAAATTAATACATGTTCTATCTTCTTTCCATTCATGACGGATAAAATATTTCCGTAAAACTTACTTGTTCCAGACTTCAAGTCACAGTTAATATAAAAAAGCGCGACAGTTGAATTAGGGATTAAAAAATTTATTTTTCGTACTATATAATTTTTCTGTAATATATAGTACAAATTACTGAAATATAGTACTATATTATAAATATATTACTTATAGTACGGATATCAACCCTAGCCACGGCTAACGTTGCGTGTAATTTGTAGTGGCTTATAGGTTAATCCGGGTCGTGAACCGTACGCACCAATTGGAACCTAATCGCTTTACCCATTACGCTTGATAGAAACACACTGCTTATAGCTTCATAATAATACTATAATAACACAACATTTCACAAATGTGTAATATTATCGAACTGAATCTTCTAGAACTAGATAGTAACATCCAAACAAAATTAAATGTATTTCAAACATTAAAATATTTTCTCTATTTATAAGACAATACATAAATACCAGGTTGTCCACCAGTTACTCGACTCCATCGAGTCAGTAATTCATTCTTGGGGCGATGTATATGCTTTTACAACAAAATTCCAGAAAATATACAAAGTTTGACCTGTTCAAAGTTCAAAAACTTTATTAAACTAAGTTTGTATAAAAAGGGTTATTATAATATTAAGGAATTTATGGATGATAATAACCCCTGGAAATGAGGTGATCGCTACCAAGCTATTTCTAATTTGTTGTGTTGTTAATTTGTGTAACATCATGATTGTAAGCTGTTATTTAAAAAAAAAAGTCCCGCTGGGTTTCTTGCTGGTTCTTCCCAGGACAGAGGTTTTTTCGAACCAGTGGTAATCAAACAAAAGAGTGACTTTCAATAAGTATTATTTATTTATAATCTATATTGAATAAAAAGTTTCTGTTTCTGTTTCTGTCATTTCATCTCATCTAATAGTAGGCCGCCCTACACTTACTGGTACGATGCTGTAACTCGAGAACCTTTCTTCTACATCGGCCCATTGCCAGATGAAGCTATGACATGATAAGAGATGCAGGAAGTCTATAGATGCAGGATGCCGGTGTCTCAGGACCGTGCTTTGTGGTATTCCCAAGGTAGGTCTTGGTTGCTTTGAAGATCGTAAGAGGACTGGCCGACCTCGTACAGTTAGGACATCCGCGATCATCAAAGCAGTGAAGGCGCGAATCCAACGAAATCCTGTTCGTAAACAAAAAATCTTAGGTCTTCAGAGGGCCTAAGCAGAAACACGGTCAAAAGAGTGATCATGAAGACCTAGGACTTCGAGCTTATCGCAAGAAGACCGGACATTTTTTGAACGAGAGTTTGAAAAAATTAGGCTGGATAGATCCCGCGCTTTGTTACGGCGGTACGCGGGAAAAAAATGCCGCGAAATTTTGTTTTCGGATGAAAAAAAAAATTAACATCGAAGAAAGTTATAATAAACAAAATGATAAGATGTATGCCCACAGCAGTGAAGAAGTCAGCACGCGTATTCCGAGGGTTCAACGAGGACATTGTCTTTCGTCAGTCATGGTTTGGCTTGGGTCTCATATTCAGGCTTAAGGTGTTTTTCTGTAAGAAAGGTGTAAAAACCAGTGCCGAGGTGTACCAAAATACCGTCCTAACAAACATAGTGGAACATCTTTCTCGAACAATATTCAGAAACCGACATTGGATATTCCAAAAGGATTATGCACCAGCTCATAGGGCACGAAGCACGCAAAACTTGACCGCCCGTGGAATTGACTTTATCAGACACGAAGACTGGCCCACTTCTAGTCCAGATTTAAACCCACTGGATTACAATATATGGCAACATTTGGAGGAGAAAGTCGGCACTAAACCTCATCAGAATTTGGATTCTCTCCAGCATCTTTGGCTAAAGCATCGGCAGAAATAGATATGAATGTGGTGCGTGCTGCGATTGATGATTGGCCGTGTCGATTAAGGGCATGTATTCAAAATAGGGGAGGGCATTTTGAATGATGTAAATAAAATTGTATTCTATATTAAATTACCTTTCATTTCATATGTAATTTCTATGTAATTATCAAAAAGTGTATCATTAATTTTATAAAAAGTTTTTAACAGAACTTATGACCAGACTAAGTATATACTCTAAGATGAAAACATAATATTATTTTCGTGCCTCTTCTTTACTTTTATATACTTAACTAATCAAAATCGTTTTTGATTAGATTTAATGTAATAATAAAAAAAACTCAAATATTCTTCAACACTCTAGTGTGCTACAATTTATAAAATTCATCTTTTTAAAGTCCTTTACGAAAGATGTTTCTCAAATTCTATATTCTGCAAATCTATAAATATTTTAGGTCAGTGGATCGATCAGCCTATATTCGTTATTCAAATTCACACGCCATATATAACTAAATGAATTATTTAACTTGAGGCTAAGTGCTTTCTTGTTAATATTAATAAAAGATAAAAGCAATGTCTGTAAGGCAAAAACTACTATAAACAACTATGATTTATTTATCTCAGTGCACACAAAGTCATTATAATACTCGTAAGTTAGTCGTCACCGCCGAGCACTAGCACCTAGTAGCGTGTACGTAGACTATAACAAATGTTTCAAATTACCGGGCTCCTCGGTGCGGTGACCTATTTCCATCGCAAGACCTTTACAGACTACGTTAAATAAAAAATCCAAAAACATTCTTAAATCATCTAGACGTCTCTCCATTACTTGATTAATTTTCCAGACGACACGATGGAGAGAAAACTAATTATTAAACATGACAAGCTGATTTTAATGTTTATTTGTGAAATTTTGTTAGTGCTTTTTTGAATTTAACTCCTAATACTAACAATAGTTTAAACCAGTTGTTTTATATTCATCAAAGCGAAAGATCTTGGTCTCGTAGCCTAAATTAAAAAATTGAAGAAACATTACTATTATAACATCATAAATTGTAAAGAATCCTTGTTCGATTTCCGCTGGTACCAATGAAATTGATAATTGGACTCTTAGCCCGATTTACATTTTGCTACTTTGGCATGTTTTTCAAATGCTGATTGAAAGATGTCACGACCTCTTGGCTCCGTAAATATCAAACCTCTCACGAAATCTTTGAGTTTTGGGAAAATAAAGAAATATCATTGTGCGAGGTCTGGACTCTGTATAATGTTAACAAGCTCTACCTTTTCAGAAGCAGAAAAATTTTTCCTTGTTCGCAGTGTGCGTCGAAGCATTGTCATGATACAATAGAATGCGATGCCCCTTCTTGGTCGTTTTTCCCTAACTTTTTCAAATACATTGGGCAAAGAAACGGTGAAGTATCACTCCGCAATTACTGTTTGTTGCTCACCAAGTGGGATCGTGCCAAAAGGACTTGTCTGGGGGGAAAACACAATCATTTTTTGCTCACGCTTCTTGCCTGCCTCAATTGTGTTGATTTGGGTAGGTATAAAACACTCAATAAAGCGGTAGCAACGGCCCAAATTATAATTTGCCTATCAATATAAAAGGGATTTTAATGATTAAACACTGGATTCAAATGAAAATAAAAACTGTTTAAACACGTCTCATATACAAATCTTTCTAGCTTTTTTCCATTTGCATAGAATATAACGCAATTCTGATATTTTTTATAAAATGTTTATCTTTTACTTATTATAATATATATGTCATTCTTAATCATGTGCTATTTATTGGGGCTCTATGATCGAGCGGTGCCCAGAACGCCACGATTATCATGCAAATGTAGTGGGAAAAGAAAAATCAGTCTCATATGTTTTGCTTTATATTTCATAAAAAACAGCTTCTGTTTTTTATGAAATATAATATTGATTATATTTCACGTTAATCTAAGAATACATTTTCTATTTGATTTTGTTACGTTTGAGCAAGTTATTACAAAAACTAAAAAAGAAAGAAATATCATGACAAAAAATATAGTATAAAAGAGACTATCCGAGCGACTTTTAACGCATACGAACGTATTCTTCTGTTTTCTCCCTGGATAATGACGCTAGAGCAAGTATCTTATTACGATATGATCTATTTCTACAACTGCCACGTTTCTATGCATTGTGTTCTTTTATTAATTTTAAATTATATTAATATAATAATATTATTATCTATATAAACCGCCTTTATTAGCAAAGAAATTTAACAAAGTTAAAAATAAAAAAAATGTACACTATGTGTTTGACATTATTTTTGTAACTGATCTTTAAAAAATCGATCCAGTTTTGGAGAAGGAAATAGAGGAATACGGGATGATGATTTCGTCAATTTTAATAGTACCAAATCAGTCCGTGCTCTTTTGGCTCTTTTGGCGTGCTCAACAGAGCGAGACGGTATTTCATGCCGGCACACCGCTTGTAACTTTACAAGGCGCAAGTTCGGCCTCACACAGAATACTGTTCTCATATCTGGACCGGGGCACCCCAGTGCCAACTCCTTCTACTTGGAGCATCGAGCGCAGAGCGGCTCGAATCGTCGACGACGGAGTTCTTTCTGATCGGTTCGATTCACTGGCGCTGCGAAGGGATGTTGCATCCTTTGCATTTTCTATAGCATGTATCACGGGGATTGCTCTGCGTAATTGTTCGAATTAATCCCAGCCGACAAATTTCACGAATGCACATCGCGACAAAACTCACGTTACCATCCACACCGTCTGAATGCTTGGCGGTCCACCACAGTGCGTTTTACTAGGAGTTTTCTTCCTTGCACAACCTCTTTGTGGAATTGTTTACCACCGGTGACTTTACCTGACCCATACGACTTAGGGACCTTCAAGAAATGAGCTTACTCCTTTCTAAAAGGTCGGCAATGCACCTGCAACTCCGCTGGTGTTGCAGTTTTTCATGGGCGGCAGTACTTACTGACCATCAGGTGAGCCGCATGCTCGTTTGCCCCCTCTTCTATAAAAAGAAGTCCGAGCTGCATTTGTTTCTATCGATTGTCTAGCTTGGTCATTCGAGCTCAGCGCGACAGCGTCTGTTGAAAACTAAACAGTTAAAAAAACTTAAGCACGAGTGTGGGTGCGATTCGATCTGTCTTCTATTTTTAAACTAAAGAATCACTTAATATTTTTATGAAAACTGAATTAATTTTCATATACCTTAATGGCATCGTATAAAATTGGTTTGAATATGAGAATATTATCATTTTATCTCGGAACTTAAAAGACAAATAAGTCGTTAAAATACGAAAGTACGCTCAAACAAACATTCTTTGAAACAACAGAAAGTAATGCAGTAAAACGGACAATAAACGTGATATGCACTATTTATTAGTAATCTATGATTTTTGTACTTTTAAATATTGAATCCAATATTGGATATAACAACTTCCTTCATAGTCCAACTTTCACATCATGAATGCTTATTATATTATTACGTATGTTATTACTCTAAGGTATTATAAAAGACATTTATATACAGATAGTATATAAATTTCTTGGTATTATTATATAAGACACTGCTCACATCACGTCACTATAAAGTAAATATGGCGAACATGAACTATCATAATACTTGCGTTTACTTTTATTACTTAGGTCACTGCAGTCGATGTCTTCTTAGTTCATTTGTTTAATAATTATGTAATAGTTAAACAAAATCAACGAATATTACGATTTAAAAAAAATATATTCAAATACAGCCTTTTTTACTTTTATGCTCACGTCTTTCATAAAAGGCAATTCAGGTAGGCACACAATACAACAGTTTGTATACAAAATATATCCACCCTTCCTCGAACGTAATAAAAAGCAATAGACCGACTACAAATAAGCTTGGTCACTGACTTTAGAACTTAGTAATATAATGGTGCTAGGTGTGCCTGTAAGCACTTTCTTGTAGCATGAATCATACATACAAGTTCATGGAACATCGGGTGCGATATAGTAACTATAGATTTTCAAAAAAAAAATAAGCGAGAATTATATAAACTACTTCATTGTTGTCGGCACAGATCGAACTCAGTTTGCTCGCATACTTTGAATGTGAGTGTGTCACTCCTGAGCTACCACAGCACGTGAGCACAAATTCTAATCTAGCACTGAGCTTCAGAAAAATATTTCAGGGACATGAAAAGGCCGCCAACACATACTGGAGTAGCGCGGCGAATTGACTGCTCCAAAAAGTTATTACCGTTTTTCTGCATCATCAAATAAAAGAAGCTGCCTTGCTCAGTAGAACGTATATAGTCTAGGTAAACGGGTATCTTAAGAGGTGACAGAGGTTAACAAAACAAGAGATGAAAAGCAGCTTCTTCCTAATAACAACATTAAAAAAACTGCCGTTACCCTCCCGCCTGCCAAGCGTGGAATATGCTGCTGTGTTACATATGTGAGTGTACCGGAGACTTTTCTACTGGTAACAAGGCATTCCATTTTAGTTCTCAGAGGTGACAATGCATATGCGTTTAGATTCTTAATTGGTGATAGACATACATATAGGATAGGCATCCCTCATAGATTCCCACAAAGTACGGTCCTGAACCACCTGCATCCATTGACTGCTTGCGTACATTAATTTGTATATACATAGATGTCTATGGGCCAAAGCATTCACTTGACCATCAGGTCGACTGTGTACTCGTGTATAAACGTTACTTCTATAAAAATCAAAAGTAAGCCAGGATACACTGTTAGGCACACTTACGCTTCGATATCTGTTACCGCAGATTGCAAAATAAAAAAACGTCAATATCTAACATGCAAATATCGTGAAAAGTTTTTACTGTATTGTATATAAGCGCGACTATACAAGGTTCGGTGCCGATTAGTAATTAAACCCTTTGTTAAATTAAGTATTCATTATATGACTTACTCAGGCTTTAGATTATACTTGAAATAGCTATAAAGACAATACTACAAACGCCAGTGATTAAGCGGTTGCTTTACAAATATTTTTGTAAGAAGTTTAACCACCAAAAAGTGAGATTACCGTTGTTTTAAACTAAGCAGTAATAATAGGGAATATAAAGAAAAAATTCTTAAAAATTCAACGCATTCTTGAAACCGCCTAAATATACATATAATATAGCAATACTTAAACCCCTAAGTATATTTTCGAAGTGCCAAGAGGATATAACATAAAGAGGTTCACAAAAGTTAAAAGGAGCAATTACATAGAGATTAAGTGACAATCTTGTTGGTCTGTTGTTACGAGTGCGCCAGAGCATTATACAATTAAGCTAAGTACTCTTCTCGTTTTTTCAAAACCGCTCATGTCGTTATTATGTTTTTGTAGCTACTTCTGTTCTATTGAGGTTTACAACTGCTGAGGATAATTATTGTTTTGTGTATCAAATTACAAAAAGACTCCGACAAGGTTAAGAGAAATTTTGCAAAGATATAAACGCAAGCAACACGTGTTCGATTTTAACCGGCACCAATGAAATTATTTATTGCAATTATAAGTGAAAACAACGTAAACTTCTTCTTTTTTATATAGAATAACTGTGACACGGTCCACTCGATGGTAAGCGGTTGCTGTGGCCCATAGACAGCTACATCTATCTTCGTTTGCGAATTAAAATGCAGATGCGTTGTCAGCCGTGAGGACTAAGATAGAATGCCTCTTTTCCAGTAAAATGGTTCTCCGGTTATCTACACTCACCATACGTAACACATCAGTATTAAGCTGTTATTTTACGCTGGTATTCTGTGAGAGCGTGGTCCTTCCCCGGTCGAGCCGACCCATTCGTACTACAACTATACTACCTCGTAATATACTGTAATAACTGCAGCATGACTCTACCGTGTATAATGTTATTGACATAAACTGAGTCCGTAAATTTGTCCATTTATTAAAAAGAATCAAACCAATTTAAAAAAAAAATTAAGGTACAATAGTACAAAGAAATAAATATAGATGTAATACGAGTATAACTTCATAGTAGGATATAAAATTTGGTTCTATAATAGACTGTCCAATATATAGGAATAAACGTAAGTCTCATAAACAGATGTTCCTTTATTGTTCACTCTACTGGAATAAACTGAAACCCCGAAAAAAATTGTTAAATCATCATGAATATCAATTTATTTTTTATTTTACAATTTATTAAAAAGACTTCATATTAGGTTAAGTTAATAAATGGCGCGAATTTGCTATAATCCGAACGAATTCATTGATGAAATTCAATTTCTCTTTACTGAGTATTGAACACCTGACTGATTATGTGTGAACCATTAGGAACCTTTCTAAGAGCTAATTTGCATTGCTAATATTCTACATTAACAAAATATAAAATAAAAATGAACTGCCACATTAAATTAAAACTTATAATGACGATTGCCTGAACTATTTTGCGCATACTGACCAATTTTAAGTACGTTCCTAGCAGAAAAACAACGTAATACATTTCTCAACACAATACCAGCGTGAAACAGCAATTTGATGCTACTGTGTTTCGTATAACAAGTAAAGAGAACCGGAGACCCTTACTGGTAACATTTTATATTGATTCTTAAGGGTGACAACGCATCTACATATTGATTCATAACCGAAGAAATATGTAGACTGTGTGCTCGTTTTATACCTTTATTTTCATATTAACTTTTGTTGGTTTCTGTCTCTGCGAAGTGACATGGAATGGCTCGTCTGGCCATGAAAAACACAACCGTATTATATTGCTATTTTACGCTAGTATTCCATGAGAGCGTGGGCCTTCGTACTGCAGCTACTGCGTGGATCCACTTATATATAAAATCCCCCTGGGTTTCAAGTGAAGGACTTCACTCATCCTTTACGTAGTAAGAATTCTTATCTACTACGTAAGGGATGAGTGAATAAGTTTACTGTCCGGTAGAAGAACTCCGTTTCTGCTGCGGAGTCCGCCTGGGTTTGTAACACCCTCTTTACTATTTCTGCAGCCACAGTAGTGCATCCACAGTTGTGTTCCGATTTAAAGGGCAAGTTCGTTAGTATAATTAAACGTAGTACGGTGGTTTCATCTTAATCCTCAGGGTTTTCTAATTTGCAAATGAAACCTTCATTTTTAGAAGTTTATTTCAATCCGCATGTTTCTATATGTTGTGGCAGCCACTTGCATTAAGCCACTTACATAAGGTTAACTGTTATGAGCTAATATAAGAGACGCCAGTCAAAGTTCTTTTTTTACGAAATCTAATTTTTTTTTAATGTTCTATAGTAATTTGAAGATATTTATTATTATTTCTATTGTACGAAGCAGAAATACAAAATCTGGACCACGAATGCATTCGCAATTGCAGAATATCTCCTTTTATTAAGACATCCAATAATCAATGTGGAGCTATTGCAAATCCTGTTGTGGTTGCTTACAAGTTGCGATTAGAAATTAGGCGGGGGTTAGCAACAATTTTAAAAATTTTACACTAAAAATTATATAATTAATTAAAAATAATATGAACAAACCATTTCTTTCATTTATTTATGCTTTTAGGCTGCTGTTATGGTGAAAATATTCTGCATTCTAAGCAATTTTAAAATTTTAAATACGTTCCTAGCAGAATATCATAATATAATACGTAATACGTTTCTTACAGAATACCTTAAAGGTGACAACGCATCTACATATTGATTCTCAACCGAAAAAATATGTAGACTGAGTGCTCGTTTTATACCCTTACTTTCATATTTACTTCTTTAAGAACAGCATTTGTACAAAACAAGGGGGCCTTGTCCGATCAGGGCGACTTCGTGCTGCAGCTATAAAGCGCTGCAGCGTGTCTCTTCCACGTAATAAATGATGAGTAAAATAATAGCTAATTATAAAATTATTTATGGAGCATTTAAATAGAACATTATAAACAGAGTCACAAATCGGAAACTCACATCACAAATATATCACGAAAGAATATATGGATAAATATAATTGTGTAAAACATAAACATTTCCGTTGTTTGATCAAAGCATTGTTTAAAACCGCCAAGAAAAACATCACCAGCATAATCAACATAACACGATACTAAATAGCGGAAATACGTTGTCATATAATAAACCAACCACGAACATACAAAAAGCCGAAGACGTGATGACAGAAATGTCCTTACTGAAAAAACTTGTAAATATTTTTGTCAAACAATAATTTCTTACGTTTGTACTAAGAATAGAATTAAATTATTTTTACCAATTTTATCGCGTATACCTATTATATTTTCTATGTTTTAAAATCTTTGCACAATCCATTGTCACAGGTGAACTGAGGTGTGTGATGTCCAACTTTAAATAATTAATTTACCTTTCTCATTTCTACATTTACCCAAAATATAATGAAAATAAAGTCTCCTATCGGCTACATATTGTACTCTAATTAATAGAAATAAATCAGAAGCTACCTCAAATATGTGGCATATAAGGTATAAAAAGCTCATGACATCCGTACGTAGTTCATGGAAAGCACTGTAACGAATAGAATGACGCAAACAAAGCGGTATGACGTCGACGTCTTGGTGCGCGATAATAATAGGTACATTTTGGCCACCACGAGAAGTGGCGGGAGACTAATCAATTTGTTGGTTAAGTAGTATATTATGTCGATCTACATCTAAATCTATTCGACAACTCGGCTCCTTTCAACCTCTCTACCCAGGGGTGAAGTCATTTCAAATGCAAGATTATAAAAATACGTAAATTATATAGCAGTATAATGATGTTGTATTTATGGTAAGCGAAGAAAACCGGAAACATTTTTACTGTAAGAAGACATAAGCAGACGTTTATTCTACTTTAGTCCCAACCAGACAACGCATCTGCATTTGATTCTTAATTCAAGTTTGGTGTATACATATTAAAGTTAAAGCTACGGCCTACTACGCCCTGATTCCTGTAATCAGGGCGTAGTAGGCCGTAGCTTGATTCTTAATTCAAGTTTGGTGTATACATATTAAAGTTAAAGCTACGGCCTACTACGCCCTGATTACAGGTATCCTCTCATTTCTGAGAAGATTCTGAGAAGGAAGGTGAAGTCCACCGCCCTTGTTCCTGCCTAAGTATATCTAACAGTATCCATGGACCACAGCATGAACTCGTCTTAAGAGTGCTCGTTTAACACCGTTTTCTGGACCGGAGTTTTTGTTTATAATTGCTATTTTACCAATAAATAATACTGTCTCATTTTGTACTATTAACAATATACACTGTGAAAAAATACAAAATAACGCGGTATATAAACCATTGGTTGTTTAGGATGTCAAAATTTTCTATATGCTTATTATTTCATTAAAGTTTAAACTCTCCATTAAGGTTAAAACCTTTGTCCAAATTGTCACAAAGCCCACTAACGGTAGTAAGTAAATTTCAATTATTTTCGAAAAACAAACATGTTATTTTTCATTGATTTCTTGTGCTTACACCAATAATACACTGCTTATAGAATGAATCTAATTATAACATCCCCGCGACCTTAGGTGTTGCAAAGTACTCGAAACATCTAGAATATAAAAATAAGTCATTTTATAATAAAACAGATTTATCGAACAGAAAGGGCCGACCGCACATTTTAATAAATTTCTGTCAGAAAAATTTCTATCGCGCGCTGAATGACTGCCCCGCACACCCCACACCCACACAGTCCCCGTTTGCAATGGAGAAAGATGATATTTTATTTTGTTTTGACGTTTTTGTTCCAAATGTTTGTTAGTCATTTTCGTCAGTCTTAATAGATGGCTATCACACGTGCGTACACTAGGTTGTAGTGCGATTGTATAAGTTTAGTTACTTCGGTTCGGTTGGTTTCGTTTTACCGTTCGACGTTTAATTTCGTTGATATTGTGTAAATATTCAATACGACTATATGCCGATGACTTTTTGTATTAATCTCTTACTTGAGTTTATAAAATAATACCATGATGAAAGATTTTATTACAGAATGTGTGTGACAAACGAGCACACAGTCCACCTGATGGTAAGTGGACGCTGTGACCCATAGATATCTATATTTATCCTACATTAAATATCAAAATGCAGATGCGTTGTCACGCCTGAGAACTAAGATGGAATGCCTCATTTCCAGGAAAAAGTGTCTGCGGTTCTCTACACCCACCATACGAAACACAGCAGCATTAAGCTGCTATTTTACGCTGTTATTCTGTGAGAGCGTGGTCCTACTCAGGTCGAGCCGACCCATTCGTACTACAACCTTAATATAGCTGCAGCGTGGCTCTACCACGTTCTAAAATATTACGCTCACGCTAATTGATTCATGGCGGCAAACAGACTTACACAAGTGCAGTTCTGATGCGGATATCTTACAACAATAAGACAAATATCAGGCGTCCGGGTGACATGCATCCGGCAAGCGTTAGAAGCAGACGGTCGGTTTGACAAACTTCTTACCAACTTCGTAAAGTCTATGGGGTTTAGTACAAAATGTGTCGCAAAGTGCCTTCCGCCGCGCATTAGCACTTTTTCTTCCATTTTACATTGCTATTTATTCCTTTTCATAGATTTATTCCCTTTTCATGACTTCTCCTAAACATTCGAACTTTAGAAAAGCAAATATTTGGTAGGGATTTATCACATTTTATTTTTCGTTGCACAGTAGGTATTTCAACAATGAATTAGTTTAAAAAAAAACACTATAAATACGGTGAACGCAGCTAGAAATATGTGCTGTTTGAAACGATTTGCCGTAATTACAACAGTCACCCCTCTAAACAGGGAATCACTCTAAGACTGTTTGATTGCAAGTGACAGTAGGCCCTTTACACACGTACACGGAACAGCATAGCGTCATGCGGTGCCTTTGAAGATGTGGAATGAACTTTAGCTTTTGCTTGTCACTAAAACGTTATAAGAAGCCTTCGGAACATAGACGCGTTACGACAAGAGCGTATTAGATACTCACTCGTATTCGGTCTGAAAAGGGTTTTTAATTTGTGCTGCTTCAAAAATTGGCTAAAAATTACTTAACTCAGATCTCAATCTCGAATTGTAACGCATATTTAAGAAAATATAGTTCACATGATCTAACTATACTGATTTCCTGACGATAACAAATAACTTTGCAAAATGATTTCTTATATTTACGCCAACACTACACATTTATATAAAACTAATTTTACGGAAGTCTGCAGTCCGTGAACACGTACAGGATCGCCCCCGTCACTACATTAGATTTGATAGACCACAAATCCTCGCTAAAGAACACCGATTCCTTCCGAGGATGATCCACGATGCTATTGAAATCAAAAAAACATCCTAATTTCGATAGAGAAGATGGGTCGGTGCTACCATCTGCTTGGGATCCCATAATTAATAAAATTAAATCCCAACCCAAGCATACAACTGCAAGACTTCAAGATACTGTAAGTTCATACTGCGCAGATCGGAACAAAAATTAATAATTTTTAATCTGGAGGTAGCCGTGGTTTAAACTTTGCAAAACTCTATTCGCCATCCATTATATGAACTATTTTAGTTATAATATTCTAACCACATTAAGCTTACATTAACATAGCAGGCATAATGAAATCCAATAAAGTTTAATAATACAGAGAACTAAGTTTAATTATAGTCAGGTGCAGACGACCACAAATAAAACAAGAGGAGATTGAAACAACGGTGAATAATTAACTGAAACGAGGCGTTGACTGGCAAAATTTCAATATCTTTCTGCTCTATCTATCTCTTTTTGCTTGTTAATTTTTCTATTCTTTTTAACCGAGAACACATGTTGGACACGGCATCCACTTACTATCGGGCGTATTGTGTGATAGTTTATCGCCCTTACTTCTGTAAAACAAATATTTTCTTTATATTATTAGCACAACGTTCGTATGACGTCTTTTATGAACTAAATAGACTCCTTGTCTCGTGTTAATAAACGCTAATAATGGGCGTCATTTTTCTTTAATAGGGTGTGGATCGGGGTGGAAAATTCAATAGACCTACCTCTATGTAAGCTAAAATTATAACCACAATATCATAGTTTTCACGGAAATTATAAATTCATTGGTTTTTTTCTGGTGCATATTAAAGTGCTACTTGAATGTCAAACTAATAATGACGGCGCCCTTCGTTAAGCATGCGATGTCTCGCACGGTTTGAAGGACACGCTTAAGTGAGCTTAGTAGGCGTCTCGTTCAAATATAGTCTAAGGTCACGCAATAAAAACGACTACGCACATAAATTACCACTTTCTATATACGCAAAGCCTCAATATGAGAGACGTTTGAAAAGTAACGCTCCTACCCTCTTCAATATTGAGCGATCTACCTTTGTACGGCGAAAAGAACACGAAACTTGAGTTGATATATAAATAAATAATTTGCCTCTTACATTTACAATAATATTTGCATGTGTGTCGAAAAAAGTACAAAGATCACATGGCAAATATATCACGGTATATTCGCCATGCATGCCATCTGAATCAATATATTAGATATTTCTTAGAGAGCTAGACCTATACCTTATACATAAAGGACATTGACAAGCCAAATAACATCATGTCTAACGTCCAATTTAAACCTAAGATAGTATAGAATAGAATAGAATATTTTTTTTGCAATATTGATTATTACATAATACTTATTGAAAGTTATTTTTTATTTACCACTGGTTCGGAAAATATCTCTGTCCTGGGAAGAACCAGCAAGAAACCCACCGGGACTTTTTTTTTTCAAACATATTTTACTTAACAATAATTTCGTTTATACAATTTTTAATGATTTTTCATAGAACCAGCATGGTGACGATCACCTTATTCCCAAAGGTTATTTTCATTCATGTATTCCTTGATATTATAATAACCCTTTCTGTACAGTGTTTCTTTAATAAAACTTTGAAACTTGTTTATTGACAAACTTTGAATATGTTCTGGGATTTTGTTGTAAAAGCGTATACATTGCCCCATAAATGAATTACTAATTTTGTGGAGTCTAGTAACTGGCATTGCGAGCCTTTATGTTTTTGAGCGGAATTTTGCATTTTTTTATGTACATACATTACATTTTCATAAATATATTGCGATGCCAAAATTAATATGTTTACTTCTTTAAAGAACAATGGCAGACTTACATACATAAAATTAGTTGAGAAAAAATGGTAGCGTCTATATACCAAAAATATCTTAAAATGTTAAGCCTCAGTCACTTAATAACTCTGTCATAGAATTTTGTTCTGAGAAGGCGTCAAAAAAAAGATATTTACATTTGAACTTTTTAGGTTATGTCCTATATCACTTGGAAAGTCATGCTTCCTGTGGTTGTTTGATGTTAGCTTAATACATAATACATAATTGAGAGTTTTTAGATTATTGTATCTCCATTATATATTTGCATACTATAAATGTATATTTCTGGCATGGCTCCAGGTCTTTTGTATCATAGTGACATTCTCAGAAGGGCTAGAACCCAGAGCCGTAAAGCCAGTAAAAAAAAACAGTGACATTTTATTTTAGCTAGTGTTGGCATAACATTAAATGGAATTGTTACATAGTACTATGATTGAGATAATGTATTATTGTAGGAAATTCTTTGTAAGAGCCTTATTCTCAGCCATATCACTTTTATTTTTATTATTACTGATAGTACAGTTATTACTAATAATAACTTAATATAAAAATATTTTGTGTGTTGCGTTGGTAGTCCCACAAAATGTATACGAAAATAGTATGAATATACTAAATGGCAACATTTGAATAGAGTAAAATGATTTAAGTCATTTGATATTCCCAAAAATGTTTTTTTTTTCTGTGGCTTTAATTAAAATACATTTTTATTTGAAAAATCATAGAAAAATAATAAAACTAATTTTATATATAACTTATTTCTAGACGCTATAATTTTTGTCAACTATTTTTCTGCCATTGTTCTTTTTGTCTGAGGGACTCTTTACAATTTAGGTTACAAATCGCCCGAACGGCTCTCTTTTGTAGTATATTATTATTGATAAACGTATTATATTACTGATCAACAAATACAAATAAATGAATTACTAGTGTATATTAAAATGAAGAGTCACTTAAAATAAAATAATATTTCTTTCATGGCAAGATAAGAAAAAGTGCGAGGGAGATGATGGATATCATTCCATCTCGCTCCTTATAGCCGCTAAGGCCGTCTTACACTACGTCAGAAGAGGTCGTGACGGAAAAATCTGAAACTTTTTGTCGCCTAGCCCCTATCCGCCAAGTCCGTACCGTCCGATAAAGAACTTCGTTCCAAAACATCTTCAGATACTGAACGGTCTGAATGTAGCCTTGGATAACTATGATATCATAACGTGGAACACGGCAGTCACGTCGGAAACTAACAACAAATAAAATGAAGCATAGCAAAATCTATAAAGTTCAGGTTAACACATTGTGTATGTAGTATACTTGCATAAATATAAGAAGTTTAACTGTAGTTAGTCCGTCAAGATCAGCAGTGCAATTGTGGAACACTGGTGAAAATAATTTGAAAATGTCAAAAAGACATGGGCTAATAATCGATTATTTTACACAACACGACGAAATCAAACGTCACACGTCAAGACGAAGTCAGACACAATTACCAACTTACTACTAGGCATACAGTTCGACAAGTGGATGGCACAAGGTCATCGCCGAACTTTCGACAAGCCAATGGCGTGTGGCTAGATTGATGAGAATCGTTTTGATAATATATTAGCCTTAATCTCGTGTTTCGTTATATATCTCAAAATACGTAATTGTTTACTAAAACGGCTTAAAAAATATTAAATATTTTTGAATTACACATATGTATTACCTATAATTTATTTTTAAGACTATTTTACAAAACACTATTAGAAACTTTAGATTATAAAACTTTCTTGCTTGCACTTGTTCCTTATATGGTTAAATATATTCATTCATTAATTACAGCCCTTTACAAGTGCACTGCTGAACATAGGCCTTCCCCAAGATACGCCGCATAGCACGGTCCTGAGCCACCTGCATCCATCGACTTCTTGTATATCTTACCAGGTAGTCACTTCGTCTAGTAGGGGGCCGCTCTACACTTCGCTTACCGGTACGAGGTTGCCACTCGAAAGCTTTTTTCCCCATAGATTGTCGGTTCTTCGAACTATATGTCCGACCTATTGCCACTTCAGCTAACTTACTAATCCGCTGGGCTATCGCGGTGACTCTGGTACGATGGCGGTTTGTCAACAGTTCACATAGAGAAAATTTGCAAATGTATAAATACATACATCTATTAATTTAATCAAACTCAGTCTTTTTTTTAAATAGCTAGTGCTCGCTAAAACGTGCTAGTCTTGACTGCATATGTAACCTGAGGTTCCGCGCGATTGTAGGCATTTACGTCACGCAGGTAGCATGAGTGACAGAGGCCTGGTAATGGTTCATCTGTGGTCAACTGTCTCCACTGCCTGCCACTGGCATCTGTGCCGACTTGATAAATGGATTACCAATTGCCAAACTCAGAATTTTATACGTCAGAACACATAAGGTTCAACTACTGACAATGAAATACAGCCAATAGCTCCTGAAGAAAATAAAAATATTACGAACGAAGACCGAAGCTACAGAAATGAACAATAATAATATGGAAGCTGTAATTTCAAAAAACTACTGGTAGATCCAATTGTGCATGCCTTAAGCACATTAAAAAATCACGTATAACATGACTATACGTAAATTTTTTTAAGTAGTGTAAATACACACAAGTTTTCACTAATAAACTTATTACTATAATTCCAATTTTCCGATAATTTTATGTCAAACTTCAATTTTAAAAAAGTTTGGTATTCCAAAAGTGCACGCCTCATGCTCGTTTGCCCTTTCTTTACAAAGACAAGCTAAAGCGAGTTATGGATGCTGCTGTTGCTACTGTTGGCAATCCACTGAGCGTAAACGATTTTCGTGTCCGCCAAGCGTGGCAAATGTTGCAAATATTCCGCTTATGAAGCATTCTATTGAGATGCCTATGTATAGCGGTGGACTTTGATAGGCTGTTATGAATAATAAACTGACATTAATACGTCACCTAATGGTGGAGAAAAATAAATTATAGCAAATTAATAAGTGTTTTTGACAAATCAATGTCCACTTAGAAAGTTGACTTATTAGAATCCTATTAGAAAATCATAAGTAAGATTAGTTGTAAGTTGACGGCTTTAAAACACAGTGGCTAAGCGTTTGGTTTAGGTGCTGTAGGCTACGTTTGCGAGTTAAAAATGTTCTGTAGCTATAATAGTAGTATAGTTGTAGCACGAATGGGTCGCCTCGACCGGGGAAGGTTCGCGCTCTCACAGAATACTAGCGTAAAATGGCAGCTTGACACTGCTGTGTTATGTATGGTGAGTGTAGAGAACCGGAGATCCATTTTACTGGAATAGAGGCATTCCATCTTAGTCCTCACGGGTGACGACGCATCTGCATTAGATTCTTTATTGAGGATACATGTAGATGTCTATGGGTCACAGCAACCACTTACCATCAGGTGGACTGTGTGCTCGTTTGTCACCCAATCCTATAAAAAAAAACGCGGAACCATATGTCTGATTGGTCTACAAATATTTGTTCTGAGTTCGGATATTTGTTCATGTGCAAATTATGTATGTACAACGTATTCACAGTACAGGAGCAAAATTGTAGTGAGGGGGTAGCGTTCTTTAAAAATGCTAAATGCACAGTTGCCGAGTCAATCTATAAACAATGAGTAAATATAGTTCGAATAAATTAATAGACGTTAAGGCAATTAAATAACTTGAAATTATTTTTTTGTTTAATATTTAGCCAATAAAAATACCCACGCCGCAGGCGGTATAAGAACATTCACTTCACTATTATCATCCCGTGGGTGTCGTGAGAGGCGACAGAGGGAAACAAACCAGGAGACGGGCAGCAGCGTCTTCTTATTAGCAACTAAAAATACTAAAACTACACTGCAATTGTGAACCCACATGCCAAGTGTGGCAACTATGGCAAATATGGGGGATAATTACTATAATTTATAGGGGAGGCCTATGTTCAGCAGTAGACTTTTGAAAGGATGTAACTGCAATAGAAATAAAGACATTTTATCTAATTATACTAAGAGATGTAAGAACTTGTCTGGAAGTACTAATGCGAAAATTTCTTTCCGCAATGCTGTTTCATTATACCACATTCCTAATAGTAGCAGTTATGTATTTTGTAGAATAATAATACTTATCTTTAATCCTTAAGGATATCCTTAATAATATTTAATGACACCTCTCAACATCGAACTCTTTCGAGTCTTGTAATCGCTACGCTTAACAGGCACATCAAAGTATACAACATCCCTCTTAGCGTAAAGCTAAGGTCTCATGATTCTTATACTTTTATACATAGTATTTTTACTTAAAGACTTATCAAATTCAATTTCCAAAAGTAAGTACAAGGGTGTTTACTAGGTGGTAAACGCTCTTTCTAGAAATTCGTCATTGGGTAATGGGTATGTTTTTTTTTATAGGATAGGGTGACAAACGAGCACACAGTCCACCTGATGGTAAGTGGTTGCTGTGGCCCATATACATCTACATTTATCCTAGTTTGCGAATCAAAACGCAGATGCCTTGTCACCCGTGAGGACTAAGATGGAATGCCTCTTTTCCAGTAAAAAGGGTTCTCCGGTTTTCTACACTCACCATACGAAACTAAGCAGTGGTAAGCTGCTATTTTACGCTGGTATTTAGTGAGAGCATGGTCCTTCCCCGGTCGAGCCGACCCATTCGTGCTACAACTATACTACTAATATAGCTGCAGCATGGCTCTACCACGTTTAAACCACCTTGTACCACACTGTTACCTATTTCTGCCACAAAATAGCAGAGCTCACGCTGCTGCGTTCCAGTCTAAAGTGTATACCTAGATAGCCGGCATAGTTACAGACTGTGAGGCATTCCGTCTTAGTCCTCGGAGGTGATAACGCATCTCTGTTTGAAGTTGGTTGCACGTGCCCATGGATTGCAATTGCTACTTACCATCAACTTGACTGTAAGTTTTTTGCCACTTCGGTTTTATAAAAGAAAAAGAGCAACAAGTAATTCAGTGAAGAAGCCATTTTCGTGGTGCAAAAATCTCTCAAGTTATAATTACGTTTTAATGATAAATGTATAATTTTTTTAACAACTCAAATGTACAATGGTTATTTCAATTACATATAGCATAGAGTGACAAATGACTTATTCTCACAAATTTTTCTCCAGATATTCTGTCATTCCAGAAATGAATATTTTCCGATCGGGCAACCTTAAATGTGATAGTTTATATATGTATTTGGATATTTGTTGTACAGTTACACTAAAAAGGTTAAACGGGTTTTATTGTAATTCGGAAGAGAGTTTGCCAGTCCTCTCGAAATTTGACATTCGCTGTCAAATTCCATTCTTTACAATATTCGCCGCGAAACTTCTTTCATGAAACAGATTCTAATTTCAGCCTGAAACAATTTTTGTAATAAAACGGTATAAATGATTATTTTGTTATGTATGTGTATCTCCTAAGACGTATTCATGACCAGTAGTAGAATCGTATTAGTGCATTTAAAGATATTACCTATGTTAAATTTTACAACATATAAAAGTAAAATTAAATTATAATTATTATCGTTAAAAACCTTATTAATAAAAATTTCTTCTCTAATGATTTCTTATATTTACGCGAACACTACACATTTAAATAAAACTAGTTTTACGGATTTTATCGCGTATTGGGACGGTCATACACCTCAGTCCCCCCCGTGACCATGAGTGCTGTAAAATGCTTGAAACGTCGGGAATGTAAAATAAGTTAATATACGCGATAAAATCCGTAAAATTAATTTTATTTAAATCTCTCCTCTGTGCGTATTTATGCCTTTAGTAAACCCATTTGGGGTTAAGAAATTTGTCTCTATTAGGATTTATACTTAACAAGCCATTCACTTTAGGGCAAAGGAAAAAAATACGGGATTAGCCCAGTTTAGCAATATTCGTTTTATTTCTTTCTATTCCGAGTTCCAAGCTCGTCGTTTTTTACTTAAATGTTTATTCGAGGCGGTGTAGATAACATTAAACACTTTTATTCAATGCATCTCATTAGCTTAACTCATTTAATTTTCATTAAACATGGTTATGGTAAATTAATTAACCAATTTTTTAATATTTATGTATAGTATAGTGTGTATAGTATGCCAGGTGATGATGGGTCACACAATCTGCTACTATAGTAAGTGCATGCTGTGGCCCAAAGCCACCTTACATCTGTACACGATTAAAAGTCAAAATATGTATGCGTTGCTACCCCGGATGTATAAACTGAAATGGAATGTCACTCCCTATATCAAACACAGCAGTATTTACCTTATGAGGCCGTTCCCCGGTTGCGCCAATTTGGCTGCAGCCACAATACGCTATAGCATTGATCTACCACGTGTAGAAAACATTTTAGTGTGATTTAAACACACAGTTTAAATAACTGCTTCCTTTGAGTAGCGATGAGTGACTGATCCGGTCATTCAAATAAACTGCGAACTACTAATATACGTTATTCGAATTTAATATAAGTACCAAGAAATTTTAATAATCGAATGATGACTTACTAATTAGCTAATTACTATCTAAATTCTATTCGACGTTTTACACTTGTAAAAATTAAAACATCGTGTGTAGAAGATGTAGGTTGTGTATTGTTACTGTTATTATTACTGTATGTAATCATAACTAAAGTCAACTCTTTAGTCGCCCGTCACCACATGCGCGTGGCAACTAATATCAAAAATACTAAGGGCAGCCACACAACACCGTCACTGCGCAATAATGTCGTCTCGCAAACGAAATGCAATTGTAGAAGAATTTATTGCAATATATAAATCGGAGGCCTGTATATGGCGATTGAAGGATAAAGAGTATCATGACCGAAATAAAACAGCGGCAGCATATGAAAAACTTGTAACAAAAGAGGATGTTGTAAAAAAAATTAATGCGCTACGAAGTAGTGTACAAAGAGAAAAAAGAAAGATTGAAGAATCCACTAAATCGGGAGCGTCGGCTGATGAAATTTATAAACCTTCGTTGTGGTACTATGACATGTTTGAATTTCTCAGAGATCAGGACCCTCCTTGTACTTCACGGTCCAATATAGACGACGCCGAAATTGAGGTAACAAATAGTAGTTTTTTTTTTTTATACAAATGTGGCGTGGGTCGCGTGTACATAGGCTGCACTAAAAGTATATTTTTTATATTTCCACTGTTCCTGTTGTCATATTAAAATCTTTTTAATTGAAAACTCCTTGGTTTTAAAAATCGAATACCATTTATTTATTTAAAAAAAAGATTCTCGGTCTTGTCACAAGGTTTTGTCAAACTTGTTTAGTCGTTGAGAAAATGGAATTGACTCGAGAAAATTCAAGAGCGATGATTTATTATGACTTTCGAAGTGGTTTAACACAAAAACAGTGTGTTGACCGGATGATTTCTGCATTTGGTGATGAAGCCCCATCCAAAACCACAATTTATCGCTGGTTTGCTGAATTTCAACGTGGACGTGTCAAGCTCAGTGATGATCCCCGTCAAGGTCGTCCAAAAACTGCAGTCACCCAAGAAAACGTTGATGATGTGCGTAAGCTGATTGAGGAAGATCGACATGTGACATACCGCGAAATTCAGGCAACTTAAGACATTGGCATGAGTCAAACACAAATAATCTTGCATGAACAATTAGGTGTAAAAAAGTTGTTTTCCCGACGGATACCGCATTCGCTCTGTGAAGAGCAAAAAGCGGCTCGTGTTACTTGGTGCGTCAGAACTCTCGAAAGATTCCACGCAGGATCCTCAAATGCTGTATACAACATCGTATCAGGTGACGAATCCTGGATATACGCGTACGAACCCGAAACAAAAAACCAGTCACGAGTTTGGGTGTTCGAAAATGAGTTAAAGCCAACAAAAATTGTTCGTTCATGGAGTGAATGGTGGCCACGTTTGTCTCCAAAACCGGCCATGTTACGACTATTCCTCTTGAGGGACAAAGAACGGTTAATGCAGAATGGTATGCTAGCATTTGTTTGCCACAGGTCGTTTCTGAACTCCGTAAAGAGAACTGCAACCGCCGCATCATCCTCCATCACGACAATGCGAGTTCTCACACCGCACACAGAACGAAAGAGTTTTTAGAGCAAGAAAACATAGAATTATTAGATCTTCCGCCGTACAGCCCCGACCTAAGCCCTAATGATTTCTATACTTTCCCTAAAGTAAAGAATAAATTGCGTGGACAGAGATTTTCATCACCTGAAGAAGCTGTGGACGCCTACAAAACAGCCATTTTGGAGACCCCAACCTCGAATGGAATGGTTGCTTCAATGATTGGTTCCATCGTATGGAAAAATGTGTCAAATTTCGCGGAGAATACTTCGAAAAGCAATAAATACATTTTTAAATAGTAATATTGTGTCACTTCCTTGATTCCCGAAATTTTCAGAGCCGCCCTCGTATGCGTGTACAAGTGTGTGTGCGTACGAGTGGTAATTAAAAACTGCAGAATGTACACTGTATGTAAACTGTATGTTTATCGAGAGTGTGTATGTAAGTATGTCTATTTCTTTGGCACGTTCTGCAGTCTAAACGGCTCAATGGATTTTGATGTTTTTTTCACGTTTTCGAACTTGTATGAAAATTATTAATTTGGTTTGTTTCTGGTTTATTTGATGAACGAAGGAGACAGCAATAAAAAAACTGCTGTAATGGTAATGAAACATTTTTATTAGTAATGCTATAATTTTTATTAGATACAATCACTTTAAACCTGAATACATACAATATACTTAAGTCACAACTAAGTTATCTTGCCACGATACTCTTACTCTGCCTTCATTTAGGAAGTAATTAGTAAATTTAGTTCGCACCTGTTTTGCATAATTTAAAGTGTTTCCTTGGCTTCGCTGCAAGTTTACCATAGTCGAACGGGTAGTATTATAGCCTTTCGTGATAATAGTACCATTTGCAGTATTTTCTTCATAAAAACATTCCCGGGGCGCATAAGAACTTGCTATGTACGTGTTTCATTAAATAATTATGCATTACGCATGTTGCCATTACTATTTCTTCTATATTCTTTGCCTCTAGATTTATTACAGTATGGTATATTCGAAACCTAGATGCTAGAATACCGAAAGCATTCTCAACAATATGTCTAGCTCAAGACAATCTATAATTAAATATTTTCTTTCGCGTGAATGCAAGTCAGCTTGTCGAAATGGTTTTAGAATACCTATTTCTTGAAGGGATTGCGTCATCAGCAACAAATACATATGGGAGACTTGTTGAATTGTTTTTCTCAACTTCCGCGTTTCGAAGTTTAATTTTGTTATCCTGGAGCATTTCAAAAACATGGTATTCTATAAGACGCCTCGTTCAGAAATTCTGCAATTAGTTCCAAAAACAACCAGTAAAAATTCGTAATTAGCATCTAATATTGCCATAAGCACCATACTGTGTCTTTTTTTATAATTATAGTAATACATAGGCTGCACTAAAAGTATCGGGAATGGAATATTTCCACTGTTCCTGTCATATTAAAATCTGTTTAATTGAAAAGTCCTTGGTTTTAAAAATCGAATACCATTTACTTATTTAAAAAAAGATTCTCGGTCTTGTCACAAGGTTTTGTCAAACTTGTTTAGCCGTTGATAAAATGGAATTGACTCGAGAAAATTCAAGAGCGATGATTTATTATGACTTTCGAAGTGGTTTAACACAAAAACAGCGTGTTGACCGGATGATTTCTGCATTTGGTGATGAAGCCCCATCCAAAACCACAATTTATCGCTGGTTTGCTGAATTTCAACGTGGACGTGTCAAGCTCAGTGATGATCCCCGTCAAGGTCGTCCAAAAACTGCAGTCACCCAAGAAAACGTTGATGCTGTGCGTAAGCTGATTCGAATCCCGCACATGTATTTGTATGGCCTATACAAATAATTGTTCCAGGTGTGGATGTTTGTCCTCGTGCAATCTATGTTTGTAAACTGCCTCCACAATACAGGAGAAAATCCTAGTGTGGGGGTAACGTTTTTTTAATTAAAAAAAAACGATTGTTGTTGTTTAGAAAAGCAAGGAGCCATTCTTAAAAGTAACTACCTTACGTCTTTACGCTTTGAATACCGGAGAGAACTGACGAGTTGAGTCAACCACCCTACCGTGTAGAACGAATACAAAAATCGTTTGACCCGACCAATGTCACGACGGTTGGTGGTTGGTTCTGACCGTGTAGAAGGCCTTTTACAATTGAAGAAGATTCTGTTACAGCGTCAAGTTATTACTCAAATTTTGAATATACATATTAGTAGTGTAGTGTTCTAATAAGTTCTTGTATGTTTTACCTAAATAAAAACTTATCTACTTATTAAATGATATTTTCATTTACACTTACCTTTAGATAATCATTTTGTAAAACTTTATAAATTACATCGCAAGTTTCAGAAATAATTTTGCTTAGAGCTTGCGACGATATCAAGGCCGAATATTGTAAGAGTTCACATGGCCGTCCTGTGGCAAGGAATCTCAATGTCACAGTTAACCTCATGTGGTGATATAGCGGCTCTCATAATGATGTCCTTATTTTTAATTAATGGAGTCACCTGTGATAACAGCGTAAGATAAATTTTTTCGTCCATACTTATCTTCACGCACAATCCCTGACAGGGTAGCCAGAGAGAACAGATCGCAAGTGTCACGATCCTTACATACCTCTTTCGCTTCTTTCAGATTCATTATCTTCTTCATACATGCACGTCTAGGTATCCGAGTACTCTTGACCCTACCCTCTTCGAGCAATTTGCTCACATGGTCTTCGAAAGTTAGTCTCGGTCTACCTCGACACCTTTTAATATTAACTTTCGCGCTATATATTTTCTTCACCATCCGGTCTTCACTCATTCGCTCAACGTGCCCAAACCACCGAAGCACGCCCTTATCAATTTTTGTGATAAGGTCATCTTTCAAACCTGCCATATTGCGAATCTCTTCGTTTCGCTTTCGGTCGGCCATGGTAACGCCGCACATTTTACGAAGAGATCGCATCTCCACTGCATTCAACTTGCTTTTATGCTTCTTCTGGCATACCCAGGTTTAGCTGCCATATAACAAAGTCGCTACCATTCGCCCATTCGTAAATAATTACGGTATTCTTTCGGATAATATGTTGATTCCTTTAGTAAGCTAGCGGCTGTATTTGCTCCTCTTCTGTAACCACTTTTTACACCACTCTGTACGGCTTCGTTGTTTAGCTTCTTTTTTTCTTCAAAATTACAAATAATAATACTATTAGCGCTATTGCGTCGACGTCAAACACCGCGCCCGGTGTCATAATGGTGACTGAGAGCTTGTGCAGGTTTATCGTAACGTGTGTGTGCCCTATGAAACTCGGTCGAGCCTCTCGGTTTTGTTTACACAGGCAAAACTGACAAGCATAATCTAACGTATGTGGCTACCTTAAAGATTTCAGACTATAATATCGTTAAAACTACTAATTTTAATATCGTTTTCCTACTGTTTAAAATTTAAAAAAAAAATATCATTAACACAACAAAATATAAGTATTTTACAGTAAATAAACAAAGAACAACACGGGCCACAAATATCTTTGATATACTGGACTTTTGGCAAAGTAACGCCTAAAACCATTCAGAAGAAAGTTATATTTGAAAATATATATATATATATATATATATATATATATATATATATATATATATATATATATATATATATATTATATATTTACAAAAAAAGCGTGATTTTAACTCACAAGCATTTAGTTAAGAAATTCCATGCCAGGCTATCGACTAGTAATTAAATCTAGCGGTACTGATTCAAATTCAAGAATTCTTGTTAGGAAGCCAAATAAGCTTCAGTTTAAGCCAGCTGTGTGACTAAAATATAATCTCTACTATTGGGTATTACATCATTGATTTAAAACAATGTAACCAAAAAAAAATTGCAATTCATTTATCTTAAATTGATTTACTTTGCTTGCAGAACTTAATACTTTAGTCACATTTAAAATAGCTTGTGAACAGCAAACGTAATAATTAACGAGGAACTAAATGGAATCCAGCAAATTTGCCAAGAACTTTATGATCGGGCACAGCTTAAAACTGTGCTTCATCACTTCATAACGCAAGACTCATATACTTATAAAACACAGTCTTGTTTCATATGTCCTTTGCTTTAAATTTTGTATAAGTTATACATTTTAATATGTTGTATTGTTGCATTAATTATAAGTTG
Source organism: Parnassius mnemosyne (assembly GCA_963668995.1). Lineage (NCBI taxonomy): Eukaryota > Metazoa > Arthropoda > Insecta > Lepidoptera > Papilionidae > Parnassius > Parnassius mnemosyne. The sequence continues at coordinate 41,962,869 of CAVLGL010000126.1, forward strand.
TTACGAGTTGACTTAAACAAAGCACAATAAATAAATTAACTATACTTAAATCTTCCCTTTTCCATTCAACCTTTTGCGGTCGACATACCACGCATTCGAACCAAAAGGTTTGCTTTGTCGTTCAGCAAAGGAGTGGACCCCTATAAAACTAGCAGTGAAGTCAGCAGGCGCCTTAAAACTGTACACACGAATTAGTTATTTAGTTGCCATAATCGCGATTTTGTTGCTGCAACCAGTTTCGCGAAAATCGATTTACTGCTATCTTAACGTTTAAAGCTGGAAGAAGATATAGACAAATTTTGTTGGGAGTTATAGGATTACTGAGGTGCGAAGAGAGGGCGAGGACACGGTAATCCTCAAATTCGGTAACTTGTTCTATCACCGGGAGGACGACCATCTGTCCCAAGAAGGTGTCGGATTTATCGTCCACAAGTCTCTCGTTCACAACTTTGTAAAGATTGATAGTGTATCGACGAGGGTTGCGTACCTTATACTCAGAATCACCAAGCGGTATTCGCTGAAGGTAATACAGGTTTACATACCAACCTCGGCACATCCCTATGAGGAGGTGGGGGAAATTTATGAGGATATCTCTAGAACCATGCATTTTCCCAAAACCCACTATACGGTGTTAATAGCAAACTTCAACACAAAACTAGGCACAAGAGAAAACGGTGAGCTGAAGATAGAGAAATTCGGAATAGGGCAACGGAACCCATAGGGGCCAGCAGCTGGCCGACTTCAAGAAGAAAGAGGGACTCTTTATGATGAACTCTTTCTTCCAGAAGCAGGCCCCACAGAAAGTGGACCTGGTCGAGCCCCGACGGATCAACAAAAAATGAGATTAACTTCATTAGACGGCAAATGTTCAGTGAAGTCGCGAGAGTGAAAACAGGCAGCGACCGAATTGTGAGAGGCACACTGAACCTAAACGTTAAGTTAGAGAGGTGTCGTCTAACGCACTGGCTTATCATGCTTAAAAAACCTTATATTTAAAAAAGACTAACACGTAATATCCCATGGGTATACAGACTTTATCCCCGCGCGAGCATGACAGTAAAATACACAAAAATTGTCAAGCGACGTTAGAGGGTAGTGTTTTAAACGTAAAGCGACGCGAGGTGTCCCTGAACATATTTATTGCCGTCAGGTTCGTAAAGTAAAGTCTTTATGTGACAATTAACTGCTTCATTTCCCGTTGCAAAAAGTAAATTAAACTTTCAGCGTTGTTAATACATTTATTACTCTACTTTAAAATCAACTTACAATATGTTATAATATACGTTAGTAGTAGTAAATTCTAATCACCCGTGAATACCATATGTGCAGACACAAGTAAATACCAATATTGCGTCTGAGGTGCAATAGATTAACTGCCATCATCCATCAGAGAGAATGCAGTCACCTCTCAAAACTTGATAGAGGCTACGTGAGTAGTTTTGCAGATAAACTACAAATTTATGCTCAAATCGATAGGTAGAATTTTCAATATGAGACATACAGAATAGAAATAAATGAAAACTTAAACAGGTATTCATTATGCAATTACGTGTCAAATAAAATTAGCTTAGAGTCGATATCATCATCTATTCTCGATAAGACGAAAAAGTTTACTTAAGTTCAGGCATATACACAGGCGTTCTGTGAAAAACCGTAGTCAGATTGTGGAGACCCAAAAACTTTCGGAAGTCATCATCATTTGTTAAAAAAAAACCGGCCAAGTGCGAGTCGGACTCGCTCGCGCACCGATGGTTCCGAACAAATCCGTAGGTTAAAATTATTAAAAATATTTTTATTATATGATGTAACTAAAAATTTATGCGTTTCGCAATTTTTCCTTTATTTGTGCTATAATACGTTGCTTCGTACCAAATTTTAAGATTCTGAGTTCACGGGAAGTACCCTGTAGGTTTTGATTCCCTAGCGGCATAATATTTGCGACATAAACGGCTGTATCTTTTGATTGCGTTGGCTTAGAAGTTTGATTTTTTCACAGCTCCAAGGGACAGTAGACTTGAGTATTTGATATGAATTTCAGCTTGATACCTCCACGCGTTCCTGAGAAAAAGGGTCTTGACAGACAGACAGACAAAAAAGTGATCAAGGGTTCCGTTTTTTCCTTTGAGGTACGGAACCCTAAAAAGACTTATTTATTATTCTATATAGAAAAAAAATTACAATACATACACATGTAGGTACACGTTTTGTTCGGCAATCGCACATTTATAAATCGCTTTTTAAGTAATTATTATTATTGATCAATAAGCTGTTCCTCGAACTAATAAGTAAATATTTTAAGACGCCTACCAACACAATTATAGATTACATCAATAATTAGAATATCTATAATGTATGTTCCGGAACTTGATGTGTTTATATGTAATTCATGTACGTAAAACTCCTTCATGATAGAGGAGAAAACCCTAGCGCGTGGATAACATTTTATAAGGGACAAACAAATTAAACACAAAATACAAACAGTCCTCCCTATGCAATTTCGATCACAAACACACGGAGGCTGAGATATTCACTCGTATCCCATCTACCGTGCACGACGTAACGCTTGTATAAGATTTTTGTTATGGAAGTACAGATGAAAACGCGCACAAATGGCGAGTGTTGAGGCCCATAGACACCTACATTTATCTTCGATTAAGAACAAATATGCAGATGCGTTGTCAGCGCTCAGGATTAAGATAGAATGCCTCGTTACCAGTAAAAAGAGCCTCCGGTACTCGTCACTCACTTTACGAAACAAAGCAACATTATGCTGCTAATTCACGCTAGTTTTTTGTGTGAGACCCATTCGTGCTGCAGCGATAATACACAATAAGTGACGAGAGATATCTGCAGAGATACGCTGAGATGCAGTGTCGGAAAAAGGAAACCGACAATTACAGCACAACCTGATCCAAAAACAACAATTTATATCTTTGGACAAATGTTGACTATGGATAGAATCCAAGCTCAGCACGTGGCGAACGACAGTATTACGTAGCAGCCAGGTCTTCCTAGCTTACTAGCTAGTCCAGAGGTCACAGCGGTACATACTCGTGCAAAATAAATAGTAACATAACCTGATTTTATATGTATATTAGATATTATATATAAATTTGCTATCATTGCAAAAATAAAAGGGTAGGTTATCAATAATGTTAGATACATTGAACAGCATCACCCTGCAAACAGACACCAGCCACTAAGTGCATGATAACCGAATTATATTCCATAAAATAAAAAATTAATAAAACTCAGATGACACAGAAGCTCGCTAACGATGTACTTACGTATATAAAATAGAGTCAACGTTGAATCATAGCAATTATGCGAATTCACGGCGTAGAGACGACTGAAACTATAAAAGGCTTCTATGCATTTAATTGAGCTTTGGTGCGAGAGGGGCAAAGGAAAAGGAATTAAAGTGCACAGTTTCCGAAGAACGAATTAACTTTATTCATCTGAACTTATTTGTTTGTTAATTTATCTGCGCGTCCGTCTAATAAATGGACAAGTGACAATATCCACCAAAAATAAAAGTGACTAAGCATTGTTTTTTTTTTTGTAAACTTGTAGGCCATTATTATTTTATAAAATGGACTATATACAAAATTGATTAAGTGTATACTCGTGTTTACGACCGTTATTACAAAACATTTCTCAGTATTGAGAGGAAGTAATATCAGTAATGGGAATATAATGGAAGTTGTAATCGGTTAAAACACTGATATGTTTCATTTGGTTAATTGTGTTACAATTAGACGAATGTGATTTTATTTTACACAATACAACAAAATGTTTACATAAAACATTTTAATGTGTTTAATGTGACATACATGACCTCTTATCTACCTTCCACATAATATGTAAAGTAAATAAAGTAGCCTAAATACACCCCACAATTGCGCTCAGGCCTCCCTTAACTTCAGAGGGGATTGTGGAGTAGTTATTTATTTCGCCGGTTCTAGTGAGTGTTGACTTGAAATTGTCCACGAAATTATTTTATTGCTCAAACAGAAACCTGCTTCACTTCACCATTGAATATGTTGTAAATCAGGGTTTAACATCATATGTAAGGTAAATCACAATTTTATTAATGTCCGGGTACGCTCTGCTCTACTGGTAACGCTCTCTTACTCGTACATTACATACGCACGTAACCTGGTTTACGTGCGTATGTAATGTAAGAGAACGATAAGTCCAAGCACAATACCAAGTCTATCCAGCTTTGTAAGTGTTTAATGAGGAACTCTTTTAAGAAAGAAGTGCCTACTGGTGGATTCTTGAATACAATAATTATATGTCCAGCAGTAGTGAAATATAAAGGTTGACATTGATGTTGATTATTAATTATTTTAAATTAATAGATAACAAGGATGAGAAATGTAGAAATTCAATGTAAACTCTACATTATTCAATGTAAGAAATTAGAATTACGTTCTGCAAGAGTCAACAAAGCGTACCTAACGCACACAAATTGCAAACTGCACCTGCAGTAGCAAGAACTTTCATATGGTGATAGCAAGCATTGAGTACAATTACACTGAAGACAAAGAAGTAATCTGAAACTACAAAAATCAAAACTGGCTTTTCATATTCGATTTTTTTAAATCAATTGTCAAAGATTTACCTCTGTTGCAGTTTGACCACTGAAGTTTTACAAATATAACAAAACATGCGTGAGTGTCGTGGAACATTCAGTTGGAACGAAGTTCCTTTCGTAGTATATTATTGATAAAAGTATTATATTATTGATTAACGAATACAAATATGTAAATGAATTACTAGCGTCTATTAAAATGAAGCGTCATTTAAAATAAAATAATATTTCTTTCATGGCAATATAAGAAAAAGTGCGAGGGAGATGGATATTATTCCATTTCGCTTCCTTACAGCCGCCAAGGCCGTCGACACTACGTCAGAAAGGGTCTTAACGGAAAAAATCTAACACTTTTTCACGCCTAGCCCCCATCCGTCAAATTCGTACCGTACGATAAGGAACTTCGTTCCAATAATATTATGCCCAAACATTTAGAAACTTTTAATTTTATAATTTTGTTGATGTAGTATTACGTTCATTTTAGATGTACATAATTCATAAGATCTATTTATTTGCAACGATGTCGAATATTAATAAAACACGGCATAACATTTTTCTAATATTAGAATATGAACCATAATCGATACGAGCGGGAGACCGGATATAACGCACCTCCGACCTTTCTTTATACATGAAAGTAAATGTATGATAATCGCTAACAATTTGCGTTAGGTACAAATTATATGCATTTATAAAATATAATATGAACGAGTAGTGGCGGTGTATTTTTTTTATAGGATAGTGTGACAAACGAGCACACAGTCTACCTGAAAGTAAGTGGTTACTGTGGCCCATACAGTACACTACTAGATCTATCCTCAACTAAAGCTCAAGATGCAGGTATATGTATTTAATCTACGTTCAGTAGTGGGATTTTGATGGGCTGAGACGGAAACGGTAACGGTAATGACGGATATCCACAACCCAATATCGTACCGGGGGTGTCGTAAGAGGCGACAGAGGGAATCAAACGGATTGATTGATCAAATGGTCGGAGGGAATCAAACGGGGATCAAGACACTGATTGGCAGCATTTTACAAATGACAACTAGAATATAATAAACTGGTGTTGCCAACCCGCCTGCTAAGCGTCAGTAGCCTAATGGCAGGGCGTGGACCGCGAACTCGAAAGGTCATGCGTTCGAATCCGCCATTAGACTACTGTCGTGAACCACTTCTAACACAAGCATTTTAAGCTTACCAGAAGTGGTTAAAGGGAATATTAGTAATGTTTAATAGCATCACTAGTATTTAAAGAAAAATGAAAATGGAAAATATCACCCTTATGAAGCAATGTATGGGGAAGCCTTTGTTCAGCAGTGGACTTAATAGGCTGTAATTGGTAAAGGAATAAAATAACAAGAATGAACTACAAAATAAATAACATGAAATACTTTAGAGGATAATGGGATAAAACTTATAAAAGGAAACACCTGGGATGTATAAACTAACAAAAAATATAGTTGTAAAATACTGACCAAATTATAACGCAAAATGACACTGCAAACAATATTTGTTATATGTGGTAGAGTCATGTTGCAGCTATATTATGGTTGTAGCACGAATGGGTCGGCTCGACGGGGAAGGACCACGTTCTCACAGAATACCAGCGTAAAATAGCAGCTTAACGCTTCTGTGTTTCGTATGGTGAGTGTAGAGAACCGGAGACCCTTTTAACTGGAAACGAGACATTCCATCTTAGTCCTCACGGGTGACAACGCATCTGCATTTTGATTCGTAATACAAGATAGATGTAGATATCTATAGGCCACAGCAGCCACTTACCATCAGGTGGACTGTGTGCTCGTTTGTCATCCTTATCCTATAAAAAAAAACATTTTCGATGTTAGATATTGATGCTTATTCAAAATAGATTCAAAAGAAAGCCTTCGAGAAGTTTTCAGAGGGACCAATGCTATTACAAAGATTCGGAAAAAACATTTGAACGAAACGTCTTTATCGTGTAGATTTGACAGGAAAAGATTGGAATGATTTTCTATTTGTCTTCATGTTTTGTCCTGCAATGCAACACAGCGTCACTACTTAATCATCGGATAGGTTCCTTGTAGTTAAACATTGGCTTATAATTTATACAAATATATATAGCTAATAAGTCACGAAAGCCTCACTCACAAGCGGTTATTTCAGAAAGTTGTATATTTTTGAAGACAGGCAGAAAGTCGGTACGCAAACGCAAGGACGTGCTTGGAATTGATAATGTATGATTACTTGAAATAAAGTAAAAACAACGAGCGTGACGCGCTCTTTGAAAAATGTTAAAATAAAATGAGATCTTTTTTGATGAGTTTTTTTTTATAGAATTAGTCCACCTGATGGTAAGTGGTTGCTATAACCCATAGACATCTGCATATATCCTCAATAAAGAATCAAAATGCAGATATGTTATCACCCGTGAGGACTAAGATGGGATGCTCGATCGATTTTCCAGTAAAAGGAGTCTCCGGGACTCTACACTAACCATACGAAATACAGCAGTCTTTGGCTGCTATTTTACGCTGGTATTCTGTGAGAACATGGTCCTTCCCCGGTCGCGCCGACCCATTCGTGCTACACCTATAAAAGAGACAAACGAACACACAGTCCACCTGATGGTAAGTGAATGCTGCGGCCTATAGACATCTACATTTATCCTCAATAGAGAATCAAAATGCAGATGCGCTGTCACCCCTAAGGACTAAGATGGAATGCCTAACCATACAAAACACAGCAGCATTAAGTTGGTATTATTCGCCAGTATTCTGTGAGAGCGTAGTCCTTCCCCGGTCGAGCCGACCCTTCGTGCTACAACTATAATATACCTGTAGCATGGCTCTACCACGTAGAGTCGACTAAAACAAATATATTACTTCTACTCTCAATTTAGCCGACCCGATAATAAAGTTTAAATCCCCCACCAGCCTAAGGCTAATAGTTTTAGGTACTTGTTTATATACAATTAAGGTTTGTAAACACACCTTCCCGTATGGGAAGATATAATTACTGTAGAAGTTACGTTTTTCAAAACATAAAATATTACATAATTATCAGGCCGTAAAAAACAAATTGTTGAACGCGAGCCTCTTATGTAACAACTTAATTTTCATATATATTGAACTACTTCCCAAAAATAATAAAAAAAATTAAAATTCTAACTACATTGCTTTGTATGAAGCATTAATTTTGTCGGTACAAAAATTTTTATTGCGTTTAGTCTATATTCCAATCTCTACATAGTGTAAACAAAGTCGCTTCCTGCCCTCTGTAACCTTAGAATTTTTAAACTACGCAACGGATTTTGAAGCAGTTTTGATCAATAGATGTAACGATTCAAGAGGAAGGTTTATACGTATAATACATGCATATTATATAATTCTTCTGTCCGTGTGACTGAACTCTTCCTAAACGGCTGGACCGATTTTGATGAAATTTTGTGAGTGCGATTAAGTTGATTGGAGAATGATTTTTTTTTCATTTATTCAAAATATATAAAACAAAACAAAATGAATTTTTTTAACCCTACAGCAGAAACCACACACGGTTTAGTTGCTGTGGTCTATTAATTATAAACTATAATCTATATTAAAAACTATTATTGATAATAATGGTATATTTATATCTTTATTAACTAATCAGCTAATCACTAAGTATATTATTAACTAGCTGTGCCCGCGGCGTAGCTCGCGTATATAGATTTTACATAAAGAATTTGTCGTTTAGGTAAGAGAATATTAAACGATTTATATCATTACTGTATCAATAAGTGGTAACAAATAAATCATTATCATCAAAGTTCTAAGTAGTTTATGATAGAGCTTCGGTGTAAACGACGTTAGAAGTAGACTTAGACGGGGTGTACACAAAAAGGTTACGGGGGCTACTAACGCGGGAAAAAGCAACATAGAGTTGGCCATGTGCAAAACAGTCAGTACTGAGGTCCACTCTTACAACGCGTAAATTTTGACCTTGCACTTTATTTACGGTCATCGCATAAAACACTCTGACTTGTAACTGGGAACTGAACGCGCTTAAAACTGAAAGGAAAGTTACTTCTTAATAGAGGGTTTTTGGCAGTGCTGCCAGATCAAAAAAACTCATTCAGCGCTAGGACAACACAAAAAGCGCTAGATTTCATGAAAACAGCGCTTTAAAAAAGCCCTAGATTTCGCGCTAAATTGACTACAAACAAAGTTTGTGTTTTTTATTATAATTTATAATTCAAGAAAATATAATCATAATAAAGAAAACAACATTAAGTTTTTTTCTGGCAATATTTTTTGATGTATCAATACTTCGCAGGACATCGACTTATGGCAATTGCTGTCAACAGTAGTTAGTACTACTCTAAGTAACTTTTAACTTAGCTGTGCTCTAAACAACTGACTAAAACTGAATAAAGCAAAATAAATGCGCTGCCAAAACCATGAACGAAAACTTTAATGAAGGGGATTTCCCCGCTTATAGTCGTCGATAAAAAAAAATCATCCTAAAGGGGAAGCCGGGAGATCCATAGCACAGGGTATCCTAGTTTGGACTCGTCTCCCATGCTCTTTGTTTTGTGGAAAAAATATGTTTGAAAAAGATAAACTGCAATGTACTATTTGTGGAAAAAAATAATAAAGGTCATTATTATTATTATCGGTAATGTGGACTAACAGTGCTGCTATAAAAGAGTTAATAACCCGCTAGTCGCTACAATTTTGAAATGTGTGCTAAATACACCAAAAAGCGCTGGATTAAGTGCTAGGTGCTAAAATTTCGAAATGCGCGCTATACATTCCAAAAAAGCGCTAAATCTAGTTCCCAAAGCGCTAAAATGGCAGTACTGATTTTGCGTATATTATAAATACAATATCACGACATTTCGTTGCAATTTTGTTATTTTTGTTCGGGTTCCGTTGTATGGCTTCGATAGATACAAATTTCTTCAGTAAGTAAGCGAAAAATCTCAACACAGCAAATCAGAAAAGTTTGTAATTTGTACAACTCCATCTATTACGTCCTTTGTGTGAGAAAACATCCTTTTTTAAATCTCTTTTTATGTTTTAAGTATAAATATATTAATTATTATGGAACGTTTTTTTACACACAAATCTTTTTATTACTATTTCTGAGATTTTTATGGCGCCATTGAACAAATTCGAACCTATATTTTAAAATAGTAATCATTACTTTCGATAGAATTAAGCAATTTTAATAAAACAAAGATTAAATGTAACTTGAAGATACGCTTTATGATTTTCTTAACGATTTCTTTGAAAAAAAAAAGAAGATGTTTACTTTAGACGGGATGCATTCATATAAAAACAGACAAACAGACAGACAGACAATTCTAAAAATTATAAAAATGTACTTATTTAATTATTTTTAGTTCCCCATTATGATTTTAGTCACCAAAATAAATATACAATGTACAGAAAGAGACACAACATGTTATCATCATTTTTATTATATGTATATATTTAATTGAAGAGAGATGGCGCTGCTAACATCAACTTGATGACTCAAACAAAGCCACCGTTGAGCAAATTCCCTACCCATACTTCAGAATATTTATCATAACTTTTGATGGAATGAACCGATTTTAATGAAATAAAGACTAAATGTAACCCGAAGATACACTTTATAATTTCCTTAACAATTCTTATGATATAAATTAGTACTTTAAACGTGATACGTTAACAAACAAACAGACAGACAGACAGACAGACAGAAAATTCTAAAAATGGTAGAAATGTATTTAATTATTTATTTTTAGTACCCCTCAATCACTTTTATTACAAAAATATAAAATGTACAGACATCTGCTATTTACAGTTTTATTATATGTATAGATATGTAAATTTGAGATAAATCAGGTATAAACACATTAGATCAGGAAATTTACAGTAATTATGTTATCATTTAAGATTAATACAAATACACATACCATACCGACCATCTAGTTATTTAATTAGAAACTCTTTTAGTGTTCTTTTAGCTATTTTTACTTCATAATATTTTACTTTATTTAAGATAGTGAGGGGAAGTTCATTGAGTAAAGAGGGGAGCAGGTATTCCCATGTGCGCTAACCATAAATATTTTTGTAAGTTGGAATCTTATATGTCGGTAACCTATTCAACTTACGTAGGGTTACAGGTCTACTATATTTTACTATATTATACTGTTCCCACTCTTCACATATGACTGCCAATTTAGTTTCTTCATATCCATTTAACGTTTTACAATATTTAAATAAGTTTGAATCATTTAGATTCACAATTCGACCTAGACGACCTAGACCTAGACTAGATGAATTGGGAAAGGTGGCGTTGTTTTTATACAGTTTCGACAGAAGTAGCATTTTGTTTCTTATTATGCTCCAATTCAACATAAAAGATGCAATATATCATATCTTAGATATCTAAAGATACAATTTAATTTCTATCAAGTTATATTCTCTGTTAGTCATTACTAATTTTTAAAAATCAAACATTTAACGTGGATACATGCATACAGGCATAAACACTCATGCCTGTCACTAAGACAGACAGAGTCTACGGAGTACGGACTTACGTTACGTGGTAGAGCCATGCTGCAGCTATATTAGTAGTATAGTTGTAGCACGAATGGGTCGGCTCGACCGGGGAAGTACCACGCTCTCACAGAACACCAACGTCAAATAGCAGCTCAACACTGCTGTGTTTCGTATGGTTAGTTAGTGTGACCGGAGACCCTTTTTACTGGAAAAGAGGCATTCCATCTTAGTCCTCACGGCTGACAACGCATCTGCATTTTGATTCGCAAACGAGGATAGATGTAGATGTCTATGGGCCACAGCAACCACTTACCATCAGGTGGACTGTGTGCTCGTTTGCCACCATATCTTATAAAAAAAAACTTCCGTTAGGTGCGATCCTGACACACCTCTCTCGTGGATATTTCAACCTCATTTTTCAATGGTATTTTTGTTACCGCACTTTTATGATGTTTGGTGTTTATGTTAAAGTTAATAAGTACCTTATAAGTCAATTTACAACATAGAAATATTTCCCTACTTACGACCAGGCTGCCGCTCTAAGTGTACAAAATACGCATATATGTTTTATTGCCCGAGATCGAACTCAATTTGCTCCCGTATCGTGAATGTAAAATGATTTTAACCAATTTTTCCGCTCCTTTTAATGTTTAATCGAGTTGCCTATCGATCTAATCCCTTTTAATGTGTACATATATTGGATTATAGTATAATTTACTGATATCCACCCAATTCTTTGTAATTATAATATGTAATATATTAGATTATTATATAACTAGCTGTTCCCCGCGACTTCGCACGCGTGTTGGGGTTTTTATGTTTTTGCGCGGAACCCTAATTATTGTTCGAAAATAAAAGTAGCCTAAGTTACTCCTTATGAAATCAGCTATCTGCCAGTGAAAGTCCCGTCAAAATTGGTCCAGCCATTTCGGAGATTACCCGGAACAAACAGACAGACAGACAAACAAAATCTTTAAAAATTGTATTTTTGTTATTAGTATCGTATATACTTTCTTATGTATTTAGTAAAAAGCTGTAATTTTGACATTACAAACCGACACTCCAATTTTATTTATTTCTATAGATATAGATTAACTGATACCCATCCCTACATTACAGTCTATCAAATGTTCATTGCTGAACATAGGCCATTGCCGTCATTGCCACGCTTGGCAAGCAAGTTGGCAATCGCAGATTTTTTTAATTTTTTTAGTTGTTATTAGGAAGATGTTGGTGGCCATCCTCTGTTTGATTTCTTTGTCACCTCTGACCATTTTTTTGATTTTATTTGACAAACAAACTTATATAGTCCACCTGATGGTAAGTGGCTCCTGCAGCCCATGGATAGCTGTAAACAACTTCAAATAAGGAAGGCTTTAGATGCCATTCCCACGGGATGATAATATAGGGTAGCGGGTCCTCTTACGCTGACATTACACGGCGTATTTAAAAACTAAAAGATAAAGATTGATAGAAGCGAAATTTTACTGAGTACTTATTGATAAATAAGTACGTATTGTATTTGATGAAATATTATATTTAAAAAAAAATTGCAAGTTATTCATAATGGCTGAACCAAGTAATCTCTTCTGTATAGTGTTTCAACTTCTAGCACTGTTGTTAGCTGTTTCAAGAGTAAATAAGGACATTCATTGATTGAAAGACATTCATTATAAAACGAAATATATTATAAAACGAAATATATTATAAAACGAAATATATTGTATAAAAAACTTCTCACTTTGCACAAAATTTATTAATGATAGCCTGTGTGATGAAAAGGCGAACTCCAACTTGACGCAAGTTTTTGCATAAATTACACAAATTTAAAAAGATAAAATGTGTCCATTTAGGCCTATGGAATAACCTGCCCGAAAAGTTAGGACATTCTCACAAACGGACCTTTAACTGTAGTCTGGTAATGTTCACAGAAAAGACGCACAGAGTCTGCGAGAACTTTTTATAATTATTTAAACGAAGTTCCTTATCGGACAACGAACGGTACGGATTAGGCGGACGGAGTCAATAGCCTAGTACGCGTAGTTTGTAAATAAAATTATTTTCAACTTTTTATAAGTTTTATTAAATTTTATTTATTATAGAAGCATTAAATATCAGATTACTTATTGAACCCTAGTAGCTTGTTCCCGGAGCTCAAACGCTCGCTTTCAAATTAATAAGTACGCGAGCAACCAGAGATCGGATAGATACCCCTCGGTAACAATCAAAATGTCAATTCCAATTTCAAGTGCTGATTAAACACGTGCTTGTTAAGGAAAAGTCGCGAGGAAACTTAAATTTTCTGGGAAATAAAAAAATACGAGTAGATGATGAAAAGTCGCCAATTCGCATTGTATTTAATAAACCTTTTAATACTGATACAAGTCTTATACCCAACAGTTAGATGAAATCACAATTTATTTTTATATCTGTTTAATCTTAGATTAGTGATAGGTGATACCTATTATTAATCTAAGAGTTTAATATTATTCTAGTTAAAATGAAAAATAAAGGAGCTAAAATCCATGTGCTAATTACTAATACATTTTTGATCTTCAAAATAATGAACTTCCGCGAAGTAACGCGGAAAATTTATTCTATTATTTATTGTAGTTGTAATCGTGTCCGTGTTGATATCTCATTGAATGAAACTAAGTTTTAAAGATTTCGTCGACTATAATTTACTTATTCACATGCGTACAGACGTTTCACATGCTGTAATAGTTAGAAAATAGATAAATTAAACGCAAAAAATCTGTAAAAATTAGTTTCATTAATAATCCGTGTATGAATAGAAATCATTATGTTCGTATCTAATTACCCCAGCACCTAGCAAGCTCTAAACCGAGTCATGAGCGAATCTGCCGGAGGTCAATCAGCCAGACGGGCCGCAGACGCCATAATAAGATCTCATAAACATTCGCCCTCCCCCTACCCAGCACATGACGCGATACTCATTCCGTGATTACCAAATGTTACATTAATATAAGATTTAAGAGACATAGTATGTAGATTTTTTAGCATATTTTTATAAATTATGAGCTAGTGGTTGAATACGATCACACATTTTTTACGCATAAAGAAGCACATAGTACACATACATCTATCCTCGATAAAGAATCAAAATGCAGATGCGTTGTCAACGCTGAGGTTTTAAGGTGGAATATATCGTTTCCAGCAAAAAGAGATTTCAGTTCCCTCTTTTAGATATAATAAGAACTAAACGACTCGAGTCTTGAAGCACTAATCCGAATGCAATTTCTAAGGCACAAAGACAAGCAGAAAACAACCATACCCAAAAATAAACAATTTATGTTTCTATACAAATGTGACACCTTGTGGCTTGTGTGCACAGGGGTCTGCGACGTAGCAGCTACTTAGCTCATATGATTCAAGAAAACATAAAGATTGTTAAAAACAATTATCATGTTTTAAAACATTTCGCAAAGAAGCTATATTGTTTTAAAACATTATCCTGATGAACCGATGGGGAAAACAGGTTCTTGAGTGGCAACCTCGCACCGGTAAGCGAAGTGTAGGGCTAGGGCGTTCGCTACTAGATGAAATGATGACCTGGTAAGATACAGGAAGTCGATGGACGCAGGTGGCTCAGGACCGTGCATTGTGACATTCCTTGGGAGAGGCCTATGTTCAGCAGTGGACTTATGAAGGGCTGTAGTGATGATCATGATGATATGATTTGCCTTTTCCGGACCAAACTTGTTGTAGGTGTCAAAGTCAAAGCAATAATATTTTAGGTAAATAACATTAGACATAGAAAAATCGAATGATTTTTTAGGAAAACTATGATTACTTTTATTAGTTCGTACAATTATCAACATAAAGAAATCTTCATCAGCTTGCAAAAAACCCAATACTGGACAAAAGATAAATATACAAACGCAAAAACATAAATTTTACGTTATATTTCTTCCACTATTATTTAATTCTATGGTTATATCATAACTAAATTATTTTATATCACAAGAGTATAATAGCACAATCCCTCATACAACAATATTTGAATTCAATTTCCTTATTCTTGACTTGACAGAGCCGTGGTAGCTCAGATGGTTAGCGCTCGCTGTAAGCTTCACAGTACTCAAACAACCCGGGTTCGATCCCCGCCGGCACCAATGAAATTGTTAATTGCAATTTTAAGTGCTGATTTACCACGTGCTCGGCGGTGAAGAAAACATCGTGAGGAAACCTGCATGTCTGAGAAATAAGAAAAAAAAATATTTCGAAGACATGGGAAGTTCGCCAACACGCACTGGGGCAGCGCGGCGGATATTTCCTTGCCCTAAAACCCTCTCAGAAATGAGAGGAGGCCTGTGCTCAGCAGTGGGACGTAAATAGGCTGCAACTTTACTTTACTTTTACTTTTATTCTTGTCTTCAGTTTTATAGGTACATACATACATATTATATATATACATTTATCCATTTACCCTAAGATTTGGTGTTTAATAAAATTTCAGACAGTTAACTCTAAGTTAAATTTTGAACATTACAATAATATCATACACTTACGCAAAACTTAAAACCACAAACGTTGGCCATTTCAGGATATGGCCAACGTTTGTGGTTTTAAGTTTTCCGGTCCGATCACAAACCGGTGATGAAAGAATTTTTTTTATTTGATCATTTTTTACTAAATAGGTTCAAATAATACATAAATATAAACTAAACACTCACGCCTGTCACCCAGAGGGGTAGGCAAAGATTAGGGATTTGGCACGAATCTAGCACACCTCACTCCTAACCATCAAGTTCATATACTTACGCTCGTCGGTTAATGGTAAATTATTAATTTGGCTCATCTTCAATGTATCGTCATTTAAATTGTAAAAACAGTCCGCCATATATACATATATTATAAATAATATGGTATTCGCATATACTACGACGAAATACTTTTTGTATTATTATTAATAATAAGGAAGTCATTAAGAATCTAAATTTTTAAGTTGAATAAATCCAATAATAATTGTTGTGCATTTTTATAATCTGCAAATATTTTACTTGGTGAATATTTAGTGGCAAGATGTGCTAAGTCTTATTTCCTGGAATTAAAGACGTTATAAAATGAGGTAACGATGGGAATTGTTAAAGCAGAGCAATAAACGAAACTCAAATTGAAATACGTGATATTCTTGCCGAAAGAGTAATTGTTTCTTGAAGTATGCGAAATTTCGGGTCACACAGTACACGAAACAGTAGAAAGTATATGAACATTCCGGCGACTATCATATAATATGTACATCGGGACGTCGGATGGCTGGAGTGGCTCAAACGCCCTTACAATTATCGACATTCCAAGCACCTATTGAGGAACTTAACGGACAACAAATTGGTTTTCTGTAGAGCTTTTATTCAAAATTACATGTATAATATAACAGAACAGTCATTATTAATAAAATATACAATTTTTAGGGTTCCGTACCTCAAAAGAAAAAAACGGAACCCTTATAGGATCACTTTGTTGTCCGTCTGTCTATCTGTCTTTCTATCTGTCTGTCAAGACCCTTTTTCTCAGGAACGCGTGGAGGTATCAAGCTGAAATTCATATCAAATACTCAAGTCTACTGTCCCTTGGAGCTGTGAAAAAATCAAACTTCTAAACCAACTCAATCAAAAGATACAGCCATTTATGCCGCAAATTTTCGTCATTCGCAAGGGAATCAAAACCTACAGGGTACTTCCCGTGAACTCAGAATCTTAAAATTTGGTACGAAGCAACTTTTTATAGAACAGATAAAGGAAAAATTGCGAAAAGCAAAAATTTTTATTTACGTCATATAATAAAAATATTTTTAATAATTTTAAACTTATATACCTACGGATTTGTTCGGAACTCTCGGTGCGCGAGTCCGACACGCACTTGGCCGGTTTTTTTCTTAGAGACTGAAATCTACACTTGTATGATAAAAACTATGTAGGTTATAGTATTCTACAATAAAAAACAGTATTTACCGTAATTAAAAACCCAAGTATTTTGATACATCAGAAAAATATAATGACAACGTCTTATAAAATAAAATCATTGCTACAGATCTAATAATAAAATATTATTAGGGAAGATATTTGATTCACTTTCACCAATAAAAGTATGCTCTAAAACAGTAGAATTCTTTTATCCTCAATTATTCATCTAAATAGAATTTTAAGCCCAAGACAATTGTATTAACTTTCCGTACTGTCGCGACTTAAGTAATACGACAGGCTATAGGTATATTAAATATAAAATCCATAAAACTAGCGATCGCCAACCTACTTGCCAAGCCTGAAGATTACGGCATAATATAGCACGCTACGATGAAAAGTCATGTTCAGCAGTGGACTGTTATAGACTGATAAAAAACAATACAATTCTGAGAAATGTCAATTCAGGGTTGGATATTGTTTCACTAGTAATTCGAACCCAGGAACCGTTTAGAATAAAAGGAAAACATGCGACCTATGAAAAATAAGGTAGACAAAACACAAAAAGCAATTGAGGGTTAAACAAGACTAACTTGTACTAGTCGTAGCTCGGGCCATATTTGCATTTTCTAGTTAGTTTGAAGTTCTAGAGAAACTAACAGTTGCTGTGAAAGTCAAAGCCAGCTGCGTCGCTTAACGCTAATCAGTCAAACTTTATTAAATGTAACGAAATGTATTTATTTCTTCGACAGAAGACAATAAATTTTGCTTTTCAAATGAATTTTTTTTAAACCTTTTTTCTTATTTTATTTTAAAATCTAGTACTGTTTCGAAATGAGGTTCCTCTGAATGCAGAAAGACCGGCGAAAGCAACTCTACAGGTATCCTCTATTTTTGTCATTTTTTTAAAGATTGTTTCATAGCATATATAGTATAATACACAGAATGAAAACAAACAACAGATCTGTCGGTAACTGAACAATATTCTAAGATGTACTCAAAAAAGACGATTTAAAATTTTGTAGGTTGTCAGCATATAGCGAAATCGATTGGGTTAGACCTCATCACCCCGTTACCGTCTTGTCGTGGCGGGAACCCGTTATGGCTTAGTAGCCGTGGCTTGGTTATCCGCGGTGAACAAAGAGTAACCCACACAGTTGGTCCGAAGTGAAGGGCAGACCCAAGGTGGCCACTCCGAGTAGGCTTAGCGAGCCCACATCGTGGGCTGCGGCGAGAGGAGTGTACTCTCCTCCAACAGCCCTCACAAGCAGCACCGATGCACAAGTAATAATAATAATAATAACATAATACTTGTAGAATGGTTAGAAAATTTATCTCAACAGAAAACTACCCATAACCAAACACGCTCATGATACACACTTGACTTAGTAATAATAAAAAAAGACTTAACGAAACCACTAATAAATACAGTTTTGGTTAAAACAAACAGAAAACGTAATAACTATAACAAATAGTAAGAAATTGGCCGCCAGACCAAATATTGATCACGGCGTCAGGTCTCAAAGGAGACTAGCCATCTGCGTGGGACAAGATTATAGTGCCCGAGTGTACGCGCTAGCACAGGTGCACTCTCTATTCCCTCACTCTGATAGTCCGATGGGACAAGTTACCGACGGTTTTACATGGTAGTACGTGCAGGCGTGGAACACCGCAAATTTTCTGAATACGGGCTGATACTGAGAATTTCTTGACAAAAAAAACCCAATAACTAATTTTGACCCGACCCCAGGACCTCATGATCACCTGCGAGGCAGTTTGTGTGTGCGTAAGTACGACGCATGTGGCAGCCATCGCCCTCCTCGGCTATACTAAAGGGAAGTGGACGACCCGCCATACGGCACCGCTATAAACAAACATTTAAGACGTTTCCCTGCCCAAATAAACTTGAGCATTCGTTCCCTCTTTAGACGTACGCCGCTTTATCATAGAATGCACACAATTTTTGCAATTATTTTAATTAAAAAAGAAAAACGAACTTTAAAAATTAAATAAAACGTGAAGAATATAGATTTTTAAATTATCTATCCATTAGTGTAATCCTCGAATGATTAGAGCGTTGCCTTTAGCAACAGATGCATGTAATCAATAGTTTTAGTAATTTTTTAAAAGTAGATTTTAAATGTATTTATAGAACATAAAAACAAATTAGAATGTGGAATGTGATGATAGGATATCGAACATTAACAATGTGCTTTTAGATGTAGTTTATTTCTCATAACTAATGAGATAATAGTCTCTGAAAAATGCACTATCGCAAGGTTTTGGTAGAGGTATCGCCTTAAGCGAGCGTGACATACCCGTCACACACTGAGATGTCTCCGAAAACAGACTTTTAGTTTTTTTTTTTTTTACTGAACCCAATTGTACTTTTGTTTGGGAGTCATTGATTTTACTAACTATTACTTTTTTGTATATCAATGTTGGGACTACTTAGTTCACTTTAAAAAAAAAGACAACTTTGTAGCTACATATTATGTATTCACTTTCATTAGGTCACAAAACATGGCTTTGTGTTGAACTACAATAACACCGTTCCACGCTTCTTTGTCATCAAAATATTCATTTAAACTATGATAAGATTTGGAGCATAAACACATTTTAATGTGATTTTTGAACTTCCTTTCGGTAATGCTTAAAATATCATATGAAATTTTATTATTTATTCGTGTGAAAAGAAAGATTACCTATCTTTACCGTTGCCGTTACAGCCTATTAAAGCCACTACTGAACATAGGCCTCTCCCATAGATTGCCTTGACTTGGATAAATGTATTTGCGTATGTGGGAGCAAGAGAATCCGAAACCCAATTTCGTCCCTTGAGTATGGTTAAATAGATCGTCATGGCTTCCGATAGATGTTAGTATAAAAGTGTCATTAAAACCAAACGTAAACTATATAGACCGGTAAAGGGGAGCAGTCACGCGTGGCGGACAAGGCAAAATCTTCCTACAATAGGAGAGATCCATGTCCAGTAGTTGGACTTTGACGGGCAAGTGAAGAAGAAATGCATTATTATTATTTCTACTAACTAGCAGGCATAGTGACCTATAGTGAGCCTTGGCCTACGAATTATTAATCAACTTCATAATATTACGCAAAAAAAATGAAACTTTATATTTATAACTACCGACCCGTTAGTATCAATTAATGTAACATTATTTAGATTTGATATGAAGAAGACCATTAATTTTGTCAATTTCAAACCTCAAAATTTTTCGGATAAATATATACATTAGCCCGGACTGAAAGACATTTTTAAAAAAAATGGTTGTTTATTTCAAGGCATTCAAATAACCCCCTGTATTTTTTATAGAATAAGGGTGACAAACGAGCACACAGTCCACCTGATGGTAAGCCCATAGACATCTACATCTATCCTCGATTACGAATCAAAATGCAGATGCGTTGTCAGCCGTGAGGACTAAGACAGAATGCCTCTTTTCCAGTAAAATGGGTATCCGGTTCGCTATACTCACCATACGAAACACAGCAGCATTAAGCTGCTATTTTACATTGGTATTCTGGGAAAGCGTGGTCCTTCTCCGGTCGAGCCGACCCATTCGTGCTACAACTATACTATTAATATAGCTGCAGCATGGCTCTACCGCGTAAAATCTGTATTTAATAGAAGCCAGTTATTTCAATGTTACAGACAGGTACTTTAATTTTATTTATATGTAGATACGAGTATATAGATGTTGTGTACAACGAAAATTTAATCGACGTGAAACAATTTCTATTGTTCCTGACATTGCGCCGGTTAGTGCCGTTTTAGATAAAGGCTTACCTCCCACTTTGTCTCTGAACACTGTCAGCTTCACTTGCTATAGCTGGTTTACAATAACGATGTTACGAAACTCTCAATTCAATTCCAGCGTGCAATCCTCAACAGGCGGAGTTCCAAGGATGACACAAACAATTTCAAACGCATTGTCTATTGATATAATGTTGATGACACATTTCCTTAAATTTCCTTCTGGTTAACATAATGTTCTATATTCAAGGTAGGTTATGTTCTCCGTTACGACAAGTTTAATTAAGTATAATATACAACAACCTACTTAATCTCTATATATATAAAAATCAATTGCTCTTCGTTAGTCTCTCGCTAAAACGCGAAAATGGCTCGACTGATTTCGATGAAATTTTTTGTGTGTTTGAGTGGGTCCTTGGATGGTTTAAATTTACAATTGAACCCGGTAGGTGGCACTGTTGTCGAGATCCAGAAATCAAACGTGCGGAGCCGGGGCGGATAGTTAGTCTATACAAATAAATAAAATTGAAGTGTCTTTTTACTCGCTTAGTCCTCACAGGTGACAACGCATCTGCATTTTGATTCGCAAACGAGGATAGATGTAGATGTCTATGGGCCACAGCAACCACTTACCATCAGGTGGACTGTGTGCTCGTTTGTCACCCTATCCTATAAAAAAAAGCTTTTTTTATTTCTATGATTTTAGTTTCTATGATTTACAGTCCCATGCGGAAAGTTTACCATTAGCACCTCATTACGTAATGAACCATTAGCGCTAATGAAAATTATTATTTTAATCATGTTGCACAAAACAGCTTGAGGCGTAATTAATGGCCCAATAAATAATGACTATATGAAACGACCAGCACTACTAGCGATCCGCCTGGATTCGCCTGGATAGGATTCACCTTTTTTATTTTAAGATAATTTCAAATACCATTTATTCAGGTAAAATATAGCCTACATCAATAAATGTACGTTAAGTTTCATTACAAATCGGTTCAGCCATTTTGAAGATTACCTCTGATAGACAGACAACTTTTTGAAATAGTTATTCATGCTATAATGGCATGCAAATTTTAATTGTATACGTGGTAGGGCCACGCCGCAGCTATATTATTGTTGTAGCACAAATTGGTCGACTAGACCGGGGTAGGACCACGCCCTCACATAATACCAGTGTAACATAGCAGCTTAATGCTGCTGTAGCTGAAGACTAAGCTAGAAACGAGGCATTCTAGCTTTGTCCTCAGTGGATATATTTATATTTTGTCAAATGTCTGCTTTTTGATTCTTAATCGAGGATAAATATACAAGTCTATGGACCAGAGCATCCACTTACCATCAGGTGGACTGTGTGCTCATTTGTCACTATTATTCTATACAAAAAAAAACTCTTTCAGCTATTGAAAAAAGCAATTATGTCAATTTATTTCGATTTGCAATCCGGCTTCTGTTATAAGCCTCTTCTGCTAATTTAGGAGAATGCAGGAATGGAGTCAGAATATTTTTATTGCCGTAACCACTGTCTTCTATTACCTAAGATATTATTTCTATGTCGTCTAATTTCAACATCTGCGCACAAGTGTGAATTATTAAATATTACGCAATTATGTAGGTACTGACTCAAGGGTAACGATCTATATCACTCGTTTAAAAAAATACTTTATGGACTACATTACATTATGGAAAAATAATATTTTCTGCACCTATACGTATAATTCCGTTAGTAGATAGTATGCACTGTTTGTTAATGTACGAGTATGTAAAATCTAAAGCGCCCGTTACACGGGGATATCCGTCAATTTCATTGAAGCTTTCTACTATTCTTCTCTCTTTTTCTCTATTGGTAGTTTCAAAATGCCGTCGAAGAGACCCCAAGGACGAGTGGGCAAAGTGCTTTTCTCAGTAGTTCCATCGGATGCAGCGATGTATTGATGTAAATGAACACTATTTTGAAAAGATATAACAAAACTAATAACTTGCTAGTTCGTTCAGTTTTTAATTTGCTAAGAAATCATCTTTACGATGTTGGTAAAATAATTAATTCTGCCCTGGATGCGAAGGCGATAAAGGATTGGCCGATGCATAATGTCATGCTGATCTTTCATGTCCGACAGTGATGAACAGACTTTCCATTTAATTTACTGACTACATAATTTACAAGTCAGTGTTCTCTTACAGAACAATATTTACCAAATAAATTTTACTTCAAAGGACGCTAATCAACGTTCAAAGTAGTTTAACGTTTGTTGTTTGACCCATTTAATATCAGAATTGTCAATATAATGATCAATTACAGACTAATGACGTTTTGTGCACACAAAATTCCTTAAATAGCCGTTTTAGAGAAAAAAAGTGATATTTAATTATTTAAATTAAAAGAAGCATTAAATATTAGATGTTTTGTACAAAAGGTTATTAGTATCTTTTATGTCCGAATATATTATTATCTATATATAAGCGAAATACCACTGATTGATTGACTTCCTGACTCATCACGATAACTCTAAAACTATACACCCGATTGACTTGAAATTTATAGTGTAGTTACTCATTTCGCAATGTAGACGCTCACTAAGAACGGATTTTACGATAGTCCATAATTTTTTTTTTTGATATTTTATATCTAGGTACATACTTTATTATCGTCTATTATCGTGTTAAATAGGCACAGATTCACTAATAGCTTGTAGTACCTTTACAAATTTCTTGAATTACCATCAAAGGAAGAATTAAGTGAGAGTCACAAAAGCGAAGAGAAACACACGAATCTATCTCTGGCCTCGCTCTGAATAGTAAGCCACATAATTTACCTAATATTATGATAGCCAACGCTTTCACATCATGCAGTTCTAGCCATATGCTCGATGATATAAGAGTACGTAGCATTAGCTTCTAAGTTTCATTAGAAAATTTATTATAATACTCGGGATGTTTGGCAAATATTCAAATTTACAATGTTACTTTGCAATCGACGAATTAAACAAGTTACCACGTTGCAAACTAACGAATGAACAGAACTGAGCACTTCGACATTTACTAAGAGTATAACAATGTTTTGTGCATATAAATGAGAAATGATCTGTAATAGTATTAATATAAATAAAACTTTTAACAAAAAGTATAAAACCGACTTCAAGTTGCTAAAAAAAAGTTATTTATTTGTTAACCTTAGGGGTGGAATTTTTTCTCCAAATGTAAATGGGACCACCCTTGAGGTATAACCTATTTAATAAAAAAATAATCATCAAAATTGGTTCACAATCTGCGATGATATCGCGTAACATACATACAAAAGAACAATACATAAAACATACACTCGAATTGAGAACCTCCTTCTTTTTGATGTCGGTTAAAAATAAAAACTAAGCCGTTTAAATTATTGGATTATTAAAAAAATATACAAATCGCCTTTACTTATTATCGGATCTGAATTGAAATTTATATGAGATAACTGTGGAATAAAGGACAGCAAAGCAAAATCGGTCAACTAACCTCAAGAGATATCGCGTTACTTTCATTTAAGAAAAAGAGCACAGTCGATTTGATAATCTCCTTCTTTTTAAAATCTGTTAAAATGGGCAGTTATTCTTTAATCTATTTAAAACAATATTTACACCTAATCGCCTAAACCTGTTCCTCGGCGATATCGTATTACTTCAATTTAAAAAGAGCATAAAAACGAATAGATAATGTTTTACTTTTTTTTATAAATTGGTTAAAAAATAGCAGTTTTTGTCTTATTAATTTAAAACAATATTTATACCTAATCGCCACGGTATGGCAACACAAATGAATCCAACACTCCGATACTCCATAACAGAATAACCATGACCTAATTGACGAGGTCAAAATCTTGTGATCGGTGTTTGCGGATACCAATTACAGCAACCCTACCAATTTGGAAGACTCTTATTTCACTGGTAAGTATAGACATCGAAATTAAAGCGGCTACAAAACAAGCTCAAAGCAAGAAAACAAAGGGAAAATTAATAAATATTTACAGGCGAGGGTCTCCCGTGTCTACGACAGGCTGTTGCAAAGTAATCGAAACGTCGGGAATTAATAACAAGTTAAAATTAAACGCGATGAAATCCATAAGATTAGTGTGATTAATGTTTCAAATATTATGCGTGTAGTCTAGTTGGTTAATCTTCGAATTAATTGCTAACTCAGTTCAGAACATTTGGTAAAACATCAAATGGTGAACGAGCTCTCATAAATTTATTACGAAGACCTTCCTGAATTTTTTGTGGAATTTTATTTATAAAAATATTTATGTTAAATAGAAAATTTTAATAAGTTCAATTAATCTTTAAATAACAAAAAGCGTTCACTTAATACAGCAGAAAATATTATTAAAAAAATAATTGATAGCTGTCGATTGATATGTTGAATGCCGAATGCAGTTAACTATATACGATGAAACATAAATATAAGCATACTATTCCTAGATAGAAATCATATTACTAAGAATCGATAACGAGCGGGTGGCCGGGCTCAGCGCAACTCCAACCGCGTTATGTACTGGAGCATGCTCATGGCAATTACAAGCATATCGCACAGGATATCGGAACAGCAGTTGTCCCTTTGTACGTACTATCAGTAGTACTTTAAATTGGAGGTATAGAGAAATAAACCTGTTATTACAGCTAGATATTATATTCTAATAATCTAACAAATTATTAGGGTTTGCCATAATCGCGAATCTCCTATCCTGCTATCCCAAACAGTCCAACGGTAGTTGGTGTGGAGGAGTAAATTCGATTATCAATAGCGATATGGCGATATAACATTTCACATACAGACGTGAATATTACATTACAAAATTTATTTTAGAAATAGGTTGGAAACGACCACCTCATTCCCAGGGGTTATTATCAACCATGTATTCATTTATACTATAATAACCCTTTTTATACAGTTTCAACCTAACAAAACATTTAAACTAGAGAGCCTGTACACTTTCCGGGACCTTGTTGTAATAGCGTATACATTGCCCCAAGAATGAATTACTGACTGTGGAGTCGAGAAACTGGTGTATCACTATCTTGTGTTTGTTCCTAGTGTTTACAGAATGTATATTACTTTTTTTACTAAAACTACCTTTGTTTTTGTGAACATACATACATTAAATTTTCGTAAATATACTGAGAGGCCAAAGTTAATATATTTATTTCTTTAAATTTATCTCTAAGGACTCTCGGTTTTAGTCGATAATCTTTCAGCCAGCATTGAATGCTGCAGCTATATTAGTAGTATAGTTGTAGCACGAATGGATCGGCTCGACCGGGGAAGGACCACGCTCTCACAGAATACCAACGTAAAATAGCAGCTTAACACTGCTCTGTGTCGTATGGTGAGTGTAGAGAAACGGACACCCTTCTCTGGAAAAGAGGCATTCTATCTTAGTCCTCACGGCTGACAACGCATCTGCATTTTAATTCGCAAACGAAGATAGATGTAGATGTCTATGGGCCACAGCAACCACTTACCCACCATGTGGACTGTGTGCTCGTTTGTCACCCTTATTCTATAAAAAAAAACTGTTCCAGACTAATAGAGAAACAAACGAATACTATAGGTCAATTTATTTTTCATCATTACCATCAGCCCGCACCAATGCACTGGACCCAATGCCTCTCCTTGTAGGCAGGATCTGTCATAATTGACTTGACAGATGTATTATCGATCGTAGTACCTTTCTTACACTTTAGTCCCGAGTAATTTTCACGTGGCTAACACTGCTGGCTTACAGATGATGATATACCTGCCTTCTATAAGAGATCAAGAGAATTCGCTGCAATTTTCCTATTTGCCTCTTATAATCCCGTGACGGAATGACTTTTGTGACGCAAGCGCCCCACGGCAATTTTTTTATTAACGTATTCACAAAAAATCACCACACAAATGACAAAGACTAATTATTAATATTGGAACTGGCGTATCATGTATCTAACCCTAAATTTTTGAAGCGTCAGTAGTCTAATAGCAGAGTGCGGACTGTGAACTCGAAAACTCGTGGGTTCGAATCCGCCATTCGACTACTGTCGTGATCCACTCCTTACACAAACATTTTAAGCTTACCAGAAGTGGTCAAAGGGAATATTCGCAATGTTTATTAATAGCATTTTTAGTATTTTTCTGCCGACTTCCAAAAAGGAGACGGTACTCAATTCGACTGTATGTTTTTTTTTATGTGTGTTACCTCATAACTTTTTACTGGGTGAACCGATTTCGATGATTCTTTTTTATTTGAAAGCTGGTACTTCTCGTGTGGTCCCATATGAATTTGAACAAGGTCAGACCAATAGTTTTTGAGTTATTCTTAATAACTTATATTGAAGTCGGCTGTACAACATTTTTAATTTTAAATTATTCTAAAAAAATGATGAACTGCTTAGCCCCGAACTTAAGCACAGGTGTAAAGTGGCCAAGCTTTGAGTGTTCTATAAAATAATATTTAGAGTGTAGGTAATCGATACCGTTACCACCTATCGAAGTCTATTGCTGACCATAGGCCTCCATAGATTGCTTCACAGGGGGAACATTTAACATAGTTGCCACCCCGCAACCGGCCACCGCCGTTTCAGATTCCCTCTGTCGCCTCTTAGGACACCCACGTGACGCTATAGGGTGGTGGATATTCCTAGAACGTCACTACACGGTCAGTGTGGGCAAGTGGCACTAGACTTACATTAAGTTCCAATCTTGTTAATATGTATATGTCCGCCGTTGATATGTTTTAGCATTCGGACAAAGCGACCGGAAAAAATGTCTGATTGTGTTTGTTTAATTGTAAAAGACAAATTGGAATAATTTGTTGACGCTAATCTTCTATATATGTGAAAATCAATTGCTGTGCGTTAGTCTTGCTAAAGGTCAAAAACGACTCGACCGATTTTGAAGAAATTCTTTGTGTGTTGTGGGTACTTGGATGGTTTAGATTTATAAATGGATCCGGTAGGTGGCGGTACTCTCAATATCCAGAAATTACTCGTGCGAAGCTGGGGTGGACCGCTGGTATATAATATTATAATAATTCTTCTTTGCGCCCGAACGCAAGCGCAACGTGGGTAATTTCAAAGCAAAAGCTAAGACTTTTAAGCTAGGCACTCCTGCGTCTGCAAGCATGATTGTGAATGTGATCTCTCTTACACAGGACAAACGAAAAGATCGATAAAAACCCGCGAAAAAAAAAATATAGATGACATGAAGCACTGACGCTTCGGGAAGTCTGCAGTCTGTGAACATGTGTTTTTACGTGGTAGAGCCATGCTGCAGCTATATTAGTAGTATAGTTGTAGTACGAATGGGTCGGCTCGGCCGGGGAAGGACCACGGTCTCACAGAATACCAGCGTAAAATAGCAGCTTAACGCTGCTGTGTTTCGTATGGTGAGTGTAGAGAACCGGAGACCCTTTTTACTGGAAATGAGGCATTCCATCTTAGTCTTCACGGGTGACAACGCATCTGCATTTTGCATTGCATTTGTAATAGAGCATAGATGTAGATGTCTATGGGCCGCAGCAACCACTTACCATCAGGTGGACTGTGTGCTCGTTTGTCACCCATATCCTATAAAAAAAAGATCGTCCCCGCCATTAAATCAGATGTAAACCTCGTCATTAATATCTCGCAAAACAACACCGATTCCTACCAACATGATTAGCGAGACTAGAAATTAAAAAAAAAATAGTAATTTCAATAGAGAAGATGGCTGGTCGCTGCTATCTGCTTGGGATTTTTTTTTATTTTTTTTTATAGGAGAGGGGTCAAACGAGCATGCGGCTCACCTGATGGTAAGTGACTACCGCCGCCTAGAACAACCACAACACCAGGGGAATTGCAGATGCGTTGCCGGCCTTTTAAAAAGGAGTAGGCTCTGTTCTTGAAGGTCCCTAAGTCGTATCGGTCCGGAAAAATCGCTGGTGGTAAACTATTCCACAAGGAAGTTGTGCGAGGAAGAAAACATCTTCTAAATCGCACAGTGGTGGACCGCCAATCATCCAGATGGTGTGGATGGTATCGGGAGTTCTGCCGCGATGTGCGTTCGTGAAATTTGGCGGCTGGGATTAATCCGAACAATTCCTCAAAGCACTCCCCATGGTAAATGCGAAAGAAAATGCTAAGAGATGCAACATCCCTTCGCAGTGCCAATGAGTCGAGCCGATCGGAAAGGACTCGGTCGTCGACGATTCGAGCCGCTCTGCGCTGGATGCGGTCAAGTGGAAGAAGCTGGCACTGGGGAGCCCCAGCCCAGAGATGGGAACAGTATTCCATGTGAGGCCGAACCTGCACCTTGTAAAGTTGCAGGCGTTGAGCCGGCATGAAATACTGTCCCGCTCTGCTGAGCACGCCAAGCTTTTTAGAGGCCAATTTGGCCTTCTCTTCCAAGTGACCACGAAACTGCACGCTACTCGATATGTCGACGCCGAGGATTCCGATACTGGCTGAGGCAACAAGGGGAGTACCTTGAAACTGAGGAGATACGACAAAGGGGTTCTTTTTAGCGGTAAACGCGCAAACTTGTGTCTTCTGAGGATTAAACTGGATAGATAGATAGATAACTCTTTATTGCATTTATACAAAGTGTTACAATTACGGAATAACTTAAGAACTACAAACGGTGGTCATATCGCTTTAAGCGATTTCTACCTGACAAACCGAACGTAATAGGGAACAATGTAATATATTTTGACGGATAGGTGCAACGTGCAATATAAAATGAAACTGAGGACAAAAACTTATAATTAAACACGATTTATATAAATATATGATTTATATAATATATAATATTATAAAATTAATAAACATAAATAAATAAATATATACATATATACATACATATAGATAAACACACATACATACATATATATATATATATATATATATATATATATATATATATATATATATGCAGAGAAAATTAAGCAAAAAGAAAAAAAAAACAAGTATTTATAAAAAGAGGAAATGCATATAATTTATAATTATGACGGGAAATTCAAATAATACTCCTTCAGTTGTTTTTTAAAAGTCTGTAAAGATTGCGCTTGCTGGATGTTAAGTGGTAATGAATTCCAGAGTCTGGTTGCTTGTGAAGTAAATGACTTATTATAAAAAGAAGTTACGCTGTAAGGAGTGTTCAAAGTCAAGCTATACACTGAACGCAAACTACGATCATGAAATTCATATCGATAGTGAAATTGTTCCTTAAGGTACCTTGGAGATTTCGGATCAAACAGAACACAAAAAAGTAAAGAAAGTAAATGAACATTCCGGCGAAGGTGAATTGGGAGCCACTTGAGTTGTTTTCGAAATTGGGATACATGGTCATATTTGCGTAAGCCAAATATGAACCGAATGGAAAGATTTTGAAGACGCTCAAGCTTGTTTAATTGCTCCATGGTAATATCAGTGTAGCATATATCAGCATAGTCTAAAATAGGCAACAAAATGGAATGTGCTAACGCAATTTTGGTAGAAATGGGTAAGAAATTTCGAAGTCTTTTGAGACTTCCACAAGCTGCAAACATTTTCTTACTTATTTGTTCAATTTGTGGTGCCCAAGACATTGTACTGTCAATTAGAACCCCTAGGTTTTTTACAACCTTACTGTAAGGAATAGCAGAATTTTCAAAACAAACGAAAGGCAGCGTATGCCAAGTAATTTTTTGTAGTAGTTTGTTGCTACCTATCACTGGACTAGATTTAGTCGCCCCCAATCCGAGACTTTGTCCAGCAAAGACTCGACTTCAGACACAAGTTTGTTCCGGTACTCGGTGACGTTTTCCCGAGAAATATTGGCACGGCCGGTGTATAGAGCATCACCAGTGCTGTCATCCGCATAGCAATGAATGCTACCGGCTTGCAACATATCATTGATATGCAGAAGAAACAGCGTTGGTGATAGCACGCAGCCTTGTGGAACACCAGCGTTAATAGGCTTGTAGTCGGAGCATGCACCGTCTACAACGACCTTGATGCTCCGATCTGCAAGAAAGCTGGTGATCCAATTGCATAATTTCTCGGGAAGCCCATAGGAAGGGAGCTTCGAAAGAAGCGCTTTGTGTGAAGGCGAACTAGTTTCTCGCCAATTCTGCCTATGTCCTCTGACTTTGCCTTGGCAATAACTCTTTTGAAGGACCTGGAGGCGAAGTTATACTTCTTTTTAAGTATGCTGGTGTTTATATCCCGAGTCGCCGAAGCCGCAGCCCAGGCTTGATAACACTCCTGTTTACTGCGTAAAGCAGTCTTACAGGAGCGACCAAACCAAGGCTGAGATCTGCCTCCGATGGGTACCACAGATGATGGAATAAATAGTTCCATTCCCTGTAGCACTACATCAGTGACAGAGTCAGCAACAGCGCTGGGATCATCCGGCGAGAAGCAAACCCGCCCCCATGGGTAGGAAGCAAAGAAAGACCGCATTCCGTCCCAATCCGCCGACCTGTAATGCCAAACACGGCGGCAACCTGCAGAACGCAACCGCGAGGGGAGCGTGAGTGGCACCACACTCCGGATCAGACAATGGTCCTAAGAGCCAAGAGGGGCATCGACGGAAACCTGATATCCGTCCGGATGAGAGGTCAGCAGAAGGTCCAACAGGGAAGGTGTATGATCCTCAACATCTGGAATCCGCGTAGGCGATGTAACCAGTTGTGTCAGACCATATGCCAAGGCAAAGTCATAAACAGATCTCCCCGCATGATCGATTAAACGTGAACCGAGCCATTCGGCGTGGTGGGCGTTAAAATCGCCAAGGAACACGATCTCTGCGGATGGGACCTGTTGTAGCAAGGAATCTGTAGCCATTTGGACGTGGTCAATAAGTCGGTCTGTTTCGGCATAACCGCTATGGGACCTATAGAGACACCCGTAGACGCACGGATGGTCGTCGCTGTCTACGCGTAGCCAAAGGATGGACAGGTCCGAACCTTCAAGACTGCCGAGGCGTCGAGAACAGATGTCCTCTCTAACATACATGCAAACTCCAGCCCGAGGCACAAAGGAGTGCTCCAATTTGTACCCCGGGCAGGAGAGATACGAAGTATCAGCCGGAGAGGACACCTGCGTCTCGGTCAGAAAGAGCAAGGCCGGCTTCGCCGTCTCAAGATGGTAGTGGACGGCGTTTAGGTTCGAGTGAAGTCCCCTGATGTTGCAGAAATTCACGGATAGCGTGGCAGGGGTCGCCTTGGTCTTGTTGCTCAGTTTGCCCTGAGCAGTTATTGTGTTGAGCGGAATTTTGCCCCCCCCCCCCCCCAGAATACGCGGGGCAGCCTGAGCACCCACGCTCAGGAGTAGAATAGCATGGTCGTGGATGCTCAGCGAGGGATTCTCCAGGGGTACTGGTACCCTCCTGGGGTAGTTTTTGACGTAATTCCGCTACCATGTTGATGGGGGGGGGGGGGGGGGGGGGGAATTGGGCCTCCGGTCACCTGCACTCACCAGACGAAACGCGGAAGCAGAGCTTCCACTTCACGCCGGTATTCTGTGAGGTCGTGGTACTAACCCGGCTCGAGCCGGCCCTTAGATTTATAAAATTAAATCCAAACCTAAGCTGGTATGCTTGCTGCAAGACTTCCAAGATACTGTTAGCTCGTTCTGCGTAGATCCGATCAAACTTTAATATTCAAAAGCTGAAGCCCAGGCTAACTATGACATTGGGACATCAAACACCTCTGCTGTGACCATGGGTGCTGTAAAGCACCCCCGAAGCATTGAATTAAAAATAAATTTAATTAAACACGATAAAATCCATCAAATTCATTTTATTCAATGTCAAGTATCCGTGTAAATATAAGAAATCAAAGCAAGCAATATTATTACCTATTAACAAAACTTTCCCTACGATGATGTCGCTTTTGTTACAAAATCTTATTATACTGCATCTCGGTGCCATTTATTTAAAAACTACTGAACATTTTCGTGTTACAATCAATAATCGTAATATCGTATATTTAATTCACTTTTATAGAATAAGGTAACACTTATAAGCAATTAGGTAGTTAAAATATATGAGAGAGCTAGCTCATATGTTTGGATGTGTGACAGCATTTAGCCACATTTATCTAAAATGTCAACAGAGCTCATGCCTACGAACACGTGATCGTTACGTGAGGTCTTGTTCAATAATCGCACCCACGCAAGTGATTAACAGATACAGCTGTGCTTTATACTGATACAAATCATATTAAATATAAATATTTAAATTTCATAACAGTAATTCAGCCGTCTAAAAAAGTTATAAAATGACAAATGGGATTATTAGATTCATTATCTTGTCATGATATTTCAAACGAGCTATTCTTATTATTATTATTATATTATGTAAATGGTTTCACGGAAACGGCTGTAACGATTTGGGTGAAAATGTTGTATTTGCTTATTTAGATATGTACGATTAGTTAGGTACTTAATATTATAAATGTGAAAATATATTTGATGCTATAACATATAACTCAATTACGCTTGAGAAGATGGGGACAGATTTAATATATTTGGCAAAAAAATCATGTCATAAAATAGGACATAGAATACACTTTTATCCCAATGAAGGACAGAGGGCTCTCCAGCTTAAACTTCTTTGCAAATTTCAAGGGCGAAGCCTTGTGCTAGCTAATAAAAAATTGACATAAAAGTTAAATTTCATATTAAACTTTAGAAGTACACAGAATAACTTTTTGCCTTTCTGTAGTCTTTAGTCGAACCTTATTCATTCAAAAAGTTTAATTGCGTTTGATATAAATTTTAAGTGGCGTTATAAATTACAACACAGTCAATATAAATTTCTTAAGAGTCAAAGATTTTATAAAATTTAAAAAGAGGTTAGAAGCAATAATCTAATATCAAAACAAGATTTTAATACACACACGTAAAATATAGTTAAGGGACAAGGTCGTAAGTATAAAGTATCGAGATATATAATAAAAGTAAGATATATAAAGAAGGCTCAGTGGCGCAGTGGCTTAGCAATGAGTTGCTGCTCTGGGGACCGCGGGTTCGAATCCCGCACGGAACAAGTATTTGTATGGCCTAACAATAATTATTCCGGGTCTGGATGTTTGTCCTTGTGCAATTTGTGTTTGTAAACTGCCTCCACGATATAGGAGAAAATCCTAGTGTGGGTTTTATTTAAAAAAATATATAATAAAAGTATAAAGAAATATAATATAATATAATAAATAAATAAATATCTACGAGTATGTACGTGGTTTGTTTTGAATAAAATTTTAAAACAACAAACATCATTGGTAAAAAAATGATGTTATTCTGGAAACAATGAAAGGTTACTTTCTAAAAATATTGTCTTCTCTCTATAACTGTATGTATAGCAAACAAACAGTTCGCAGTTTCTTGTAAATCACTGCTTATAAAGTGGTTTTCTTATCCAATTGCTTTTTGAACTTTATTATTTATGTTGATGGATAAGCTGCAAGGACCGTCGTATTTATATGAATTGGCTTTTATGCGAACTGACTACTGATTGTTATTTTTTTATTCTTAGCGTTGGCAACATGTTAGACAAGGACACGTCACTACTTTCGAGCTATCTCAGCTGGTGCGATTTTTCTACTTTCAAATGCGGCAAACAAAAACAAACCATATGTTTTTAAGGTTAAAGACATTTATCACATAAGAACAATATATTATGTATAGTTCGCTTAACAATGATAAATAGTAAATACATAACAATTAAAATATAAAAAAATCTGCGGTCCAAAACAATTATAAATTAGGATAAGTAATTTAACAGGCGTCTTTTGAATAATGCAATAGTGCTACAATCTTTCACATAATTAGGCAGCTTGGTGTAAAGTTGCAGTCCCTCAAACTTAATGTTTTTCCTTCCTATGTCAGTTCTATAGATAGGCAGCGCTAGTTTGTGTCTATTTCCAGTACAATATTGGTGTGATCTTTTAGAAAAAGTAGTTAGGGAATGGGTTGATTTTAATAGATTTTTTTGAACTAGTACGCATGTACTGTATATATAAAGTTTATTTATATTAAGTAAGTAGTTTAGTAATTTTATTGATTTTATCCGTTGGTGTTAAATAATGGTAGTTAAATAGTACTTTAATAGGTTGGTTTTTGCGGCACTTCGCCATACTTGTATTAGATATTCTAAATGCGGCTTAACAGGAGTATTCTATATAATATATACTAGCTGGCCAGGCAGACGTCGTACTGCCCTCGCCGACTTTGGCCTATAAAAATCCTTAAATTGGCAATAAAAAAATTTGAGGGTATAAAAACTATCCTATCTCTCAAGTTGGACCAAAATGCACACAATGTGCAAAATTTAATTGAAATCAGTTCAGTAGTTTAGGAATTCATCGCGAACCAACAACGTGACACGTAATTTTTATATATGAAGAAGATATATATTAGTTTTTTAATTGATTGTGAGAAACATTTTGCTATTTTTCTTAAAATTCCTATTAAGGGTGTTAATTTAGACCGGATATTATCAATATGAGGTTTCCAAGTTAATTTATTTTCTAGGATTAGGTCTAAGTATTTTTCTTCTTTAGACTTGTGTATGGGTTCATTATCTGTGATAGGTGGATGATCGGTGAGTTTCTTGTTTTTAGCAGAAAAAATCATGTAAGATGTTTTTGAAGTGTTAAGTTAAATGTAGTAAGTAATGATACATTTCAAGTACGCGATCTAGTATTTACGAAGTATTTAAAACCCGTGATTTTTACTGAAATTAGGTTTATACCAAGTATTTAATGTAATTATAGTAGTTTTCGGAAATTTTGTTAAAACCAACAGGACAAAAATAATAAATAATAGATTATGCAAGACACCTGATCTCTTTCTACCCTCTTTCCTTATCTACCTTAACCTTACCCTTTGGACAAAGATAAAATTCCTCGCATATCATAAGTATACTTTTTCTGCTATAAAATATTAGGTGCAATTCTGCTTTACTTGAAAAAAAAATCAGTAAAGAGCAGTAAGAAGCCAGTGCGCATGCACATTGCCCCCGTAGATTATATTTTAGTGATACACGGAGATTTGTACCAAAAACGAGCGAGGTAAATTTCACGAACAGACCTTTGGAACATGAGTACAATTGTAAACGAAATAAAGCTAAGCTATTTGCTACACCTTGTTAACTAGCTACCATTTTCCGCCAAGAATTTCCTCAGGGTAAGTACCATTTTCGTAATTATTTCGGCCGCCAGCTTGCAGCATTGCTGTTTTCTGGCCTGTAGCGTGTAGACTGTAGAGAGAGGCAGTATGTTTACAGACTGTAAGGTATTCCATCTTAGTTCTCATAGGACAACGTATTCTGAAGCCTTCTTGCCATTTTTAGTTGGTTACAGGTGTCCATTGGCTCCGGTAGTCACTTACCATTAGATTTTTTTATAGTATAAGGATGACAAGGGAGCACACAGTCCACCTGATGGTAAGTGGTTGCTGCGGCCTATAGACATCTACATCTATCTTCACTTGCGAATCAAAATGCAGATGCGTTGTCACCCGTGAGGACTAAGATAGAATGCCTCTTTTCCAGTAAAATGGGTCTCCGGTTCTCTACACTCACCATACGAAACACAGCAGCTATAAGCTGCTATTTTCCGCTGGTATTCTGTGAGAGCGTGGTCCTTCCCCGGTCTAGCCGACCCATTCGTGCTACAACTATACTATTAATATAGCTGCAGCATGGCTCTACCACGTTTAGATGAACTGTAAGTTCGTCTGTCATTTTAATTTTATAATTTTTTTTTTCAATATTAACATATTTTGAACCTTTCAATCTGAATGTTGAAATAATCTATGCTTGTATGTAAATTATTTTCAGGTTTTCGCACTTATATTTATGTTATTTATTTACGCTCAAAGTAGCGGTAAAACGAGTGTTTAAATACTGATGTTTCCACGCCTCTAACTGTCAAATCAAATCTTATTTACTTTGTTTTGAACGAATATTGACAAAATACTCCCCTACAAATGTATTGTATATCCTACACATTCCTACATTTTAGTATGGAAAAAAGACTTGAGCCTCAGTGGTGAGCGTTCGCCAAAGAGGGATTCGTGAATGACAAACAAACGCTACAATATTACGGCAATTACAGTATCCTGAGTGGAGCGGTCGCTCAAAATGTATACATTTCACACTCTCGCCAAACGCTCCTCCATTTCACTCCACAAGTATTCAACCCTACTAATAAATTATTACGTCACGTTGACGCATTAAAAGCTCATATTGTCTTGATTTTTCGGACGCCACACTCTTTATAAATATTATAAGTAATTTAATAGAAACGCCAAGCAACAAAACACGTTCATTAATCCGCGTTCCCACTGATAGCGATGTATTACATAGTTTTATGATGCGCTAATACAATACCAATTTTTATCTGCCCCATATTTAAAATAGCATGTCGTCGAACGAGGAAATATAATTTATAATATTATTAACCGGGAATGTTATACTTTTATTTCAATATCACTTAATTATTTAAACCGCAAGCGGTTGCGGTGATTCAAATTGTTATAACAATTAACGATAAGGGAATAGTCACGGTGACGCTCCAATTTTAAATATAGGCAATAATTGGCGTTTTTTTTTTTTTACATGGTCGTTTCAAGTAGAGTTGCAACGAATAGTAGATATATTCGGCCACGCGCCGTATACCGAATATTTTGCGGACTTCCTAGCCGAATAGCCGAATATTAGGCAAAAGTATTCGGCCGGGAAGGAAGTGGTGTTTATTCTTTTATTGTGAAGCTGGGATTGTCTACGAGTAGAAAAGGTCTAAGCTACTGCCTGAAAATAAAGAAAAATTTGTCTTTCTGCACCATATCTTCCATTTTAATTACTATAGTTCAAGTGTATAAACATTTATATGATAATACTTTTAAAATTTTTATAATATGGAACTTGATTATGTACCTATGACTACTTTAATGATGACAAGAAAAAAAAATTAATTATAAAATAAATATTTTCATTTTACCAATCATCTGACTACAATAAAACCTCTTTTGTATTCGGTATTTGACTAAATAGTGCCTAGATATTTGGTATTCGACCGAATAGTATAAAAGCAGCCCAATAGGCCGATCAAACACACACCTAATGCTTATTTATTTTCGTATTAGAGTAGTACTGTAAAATCTATATAAAGGCTAATGTTAACATAATATAAAAGTTAATTTGTTCTCTCATCTGTTGGTTAGCTAAGCGATTTCAGACAACCCGTGAAATGAGAAAGGAGTACCTAATGCAATCTTTTGCATGTGCATGATTAATGTACCATCCCATCAAAAACATAAATATGAAAAGGGATCCCAAGAACGGTACAAACGACGTTAGATTGTCGACTTCGCCGATTCAAGAGTCGGCCGCCAATCTCCATGGCAGGATGTGTAGGAATGCACATTTTTGAAACTGCTTGCGAACTTTGCCTTGTTTTCACATTTATTATTTGGGTGGAATATTATAAATTTTTGATAAACAGTTCAACAATTGCTCTTGCAAATACGATTCATAGTTTGTTTTTTTTTTTTTATTTCGCTATAATTTCGACAATGTTATTGGTGCGGTTAGTTTCAAATACAGTATTTGGTACCAGCCGTATCAATAAATTTGTCGCAAATTTTTTAATGATTAAATAGTAAATCCTGGCCTACTCTTAGTAGGCCCATGTCAAGAAGAGGGATATTAAAGAAAGGGAAAAGACTGACAAACAAGGACTGCCAATTTAATAAAAAAATAGCAGGGAAAATGTAAATAAATGTTACTCACAACAAACAAAGATTAAAAGAAACAGTGGAAGCTTTCACACAAATGGTAGCAATACAATCAACTTGAACACTTAATCCTACTAATTTCTAATTCTATACACTAATAGACTAAAACGCATTTGCAATAAATGCAAATGGTCAAGTTAAACTTTAGAACAAATTAGAGGAAGTAGGAGGATAGTAATTTTATATTACATTTATAAAATGTAGTATAAAAAAATATTTATTGCATTTGGAAGATGCTGCAGCCCCTCTTCCGGTTAGTTTCCTCTGTTGCCTCTTACGACACCCACAGGACGAAATACGACGAGTAGTGGTTATTCTTACAGCACCACTACATGGTCAAATTATTAATAGAACTTTTTTGTACAACTTTACAACCAAACATCAGAAGAGTGAACGGTTTTGGATACACTAATATGCCACCAATAAGTTCAAAGATGCTTATTATCATTCCCCATTAAATGGTCAACTGAACCTCGCCCATTGCAGGGAGGTATTACCTGTAAAGATTAGGAATTAATTTGTACTTTATGTATTTTGGTGAGTATGCACTCTGACGCTTTCGTGAAAGACATGCCCAACAAGGCTCACAAATCATTCTCGGGCACATATCTTACTATACCATTACCTGGTACCTAATTAGGATATAATATTATAGTGAATATTATGTAAAAGGAATCACAGCATACAAGTTTTCAGTAAGAATTTGTGATTTTCAATAACGTTGGAAGGTGTACTTGTCAGATCAAGTTAGCACTAGTGTAATAACCTAACAGAATAATAGAATAGAAGTATCAGTATTAACAATATGTATTAATACATTATATGAGATTGGTAACTACATTGCCAGACATCTCACACCGTTGATGCAGTTGGTCTGGATAATTTATGTCCTTGTACTTAAAATCTTACACCATTCATTAATAACAGATTCTGCTATGTCACAACTACTTTACAGAAGAATCCATTTAAGTCCATTATGTCCAGCAGTGGACTCTAGCAGGCTCATCAAGATAGTGGTTATGGGCTGATTATCAAGATAGATCAAAATAGTGATTGATCAAATAGGCTACAAGATAAATATGGCAATTAAATTTAACCTTAGTTAAGGTGTAAAGGTGAGAGAGAATGTCTAGGACAACAATTCTACCACAACACACTTTTAGTATTAAAAAGTAGACCTTATCTAATTAAAAGTTGGCCACCCCTGATCTACTAAAACTTCTTAAAACCTTATAACATAAAAAACTAATTTATCTCTTTTATATTAGCTAAATATAGTTAATAAATAAAAGTAAAACCCAAAACCTAAATTACAAATCTGAGTATTTAATTTTCAAGAACTCACCTTAGGCACTTTTGCATGGACTCCTGTTCGTACATCTCTGATGGTAGCTATGTCCAGCATCTCCACCTCCATGTTCTGGTCGGTCCAAAACAAAAAGAAGCCCTTGGGATCAACGCGTAGCGTAACAGGAAGACCAGCGCCAGAATCCTAAGGTATAACACTAATTTTATCAAAAAATTTCACAGATTTAAACTTAAATTTGGTAAAGTAACACAAGACTAAAATATTATTTATAAAACATCCGAAGAGTGAATTAATTAAGCATTTTTCAAACTTTTCAAAGTTACAAAATAAAGATATACTTGCCTCATCCCACTTAATAAATTTTTCTCCTTCTTGCAAAGCCTTTGGTACTTCAATAGGCTTCAAACTCACGTTTGCTGATTTTATTGTAGTAGACATCGCGAATATTAAACACAATTAAATGGACATAATAACACAGTTGCAGATAAAAACCGTCATCTTCCTCCCCGTGCACAAATTTATATATGAAATCTATGATCGAACGTTTATTAAAAGGCACAGCATCCAAATACAAATGAAATTAAACAACTTTAAATTTATAACACCTTACTGAAAACTGTTTTCATAATAAACTCCGCTTAAACCCAGTAACTAACAAATAATAATTTATTCCACATATTCTCGACACGACGGAACCAGACGGAACTGAAGAACTAGAGATGGTCCTGGTCGATAAACATCGATGTATTAGAAAAACTGTGTCGATGCATCGAATTCAAACGATGTATTTTTAACGCTTTGATAGATTCGATGTATCGAAGTTTTTATTTGTCACATCGAATAATATTATTTTACATTGATATTTTGTTTTGGTTCCTTACTTAAATAGTAGTTTTCTACATTTCTTTTAGGCTCGTATGAAGTTTTTTCTCTAGGAGTTGGTTGGTAACACTGGCTAACAAATAGAATTTTATTTTATTACGAAGGATTCTCAATTTTTTGTATTTTAATTTGACTTTTAAATTTCATGGGGTAATTAGTATTTACTTATGATAAAACGAAGAAAGTAGGTAGTAAACTTTGTTAGAACTCTCAAACGTTACGAAAATTAAAAGCTCCATTAATTCTTAAACCAGGTAAATAAATATTTACTTATTTAAGAATTTTTACCATAGCAAGGCTGAAATCAAATTAAGAGCAAACGATTAGATTTAATACATTTTTGAAAAGAAAATATGTGAAGAACACTAAACTGTTTTTTTTTTTTTAAATTTAATTCAGATATTTTCTTGGGTTAGCAGAAATATATAAAAATTCTACTTAACGCATCTTTCTTTCTCTGTGGCATGTTACAGCTATAATTACATTAAACTTTAAAATCACTTCATAAGCTATTAATGTCGATGTATTTTTTAGTATTTTAGTGTAACATCGATGTCATCAAGCGAAATATTTTATGTCAACACAACATCGATGTATATTTTAAATGTGCATCCTTAAGTAGTATCACCAAAACATGAATGTCAAAACCTATTTTATTCGTTCGGAAACATGTACCAACAATTAAAATATTTTTAATTTATATATTCGATAGATTTTAAAATTAAGGATTGTGGAATTTTTCCCTGGCATCTTTAATAATATTTGTTGAAAAAACTGTGTAAGTAATAAATTATAAAATAATCATCGGATTATATAACATTTATAACGCGTAGTGTTTCTAATATTTTAGTAACGAATTCTACATATTTATGTCAAGTCTTCTTTCACAAACGTATTTTTTGAGCAAGACTTAGTATAATAACATTGTCGACATTATAGCTTAAATAAATTTAAAAAAAAACTAAAATCGTTACCGTAAGAGAATTTGTTGCAGGTCATATCATTTGAATTAATAAAGGGATAAACATTTTATCAAAAATTTATGATATTCCACCGAAAAAAATAAATGTGAAAACAAGTCCAAGTTAGCCAACAGTTCCAAAAGCGTGCATTCTTACAGTTCTTACCATGGAGCTTGGCGCCTGACTCGTATCGGCCCACAATCTAACGTCATTTGTACCGTACTTGGGCCCCCTTCAAATTTATGTTTTTGATGGGATAGTGCATTAGTCATGCACAGGCAAAAGATTACATTACTTTTTTCTCATT
This sequence comes from Parnassius mnemosyne, assembly GCA_963668995.1. Taxonomy (NCBI): domain Eukaryota; kingdom Metazoa; phylum Arthropoda; class Insecta; order Lepidoptera; family Papilionidae; genus Parnassius; species Parnassius mnemosyne. The sequence continues at coordinate 42,004,914 of CAVLGL010000126.1, forward strand.
TTACGGGTTATCTGAAATCACTTAGCTAACCAACAAATGAGAGAACAAATTAACTTTTATATTATGTTAGCATTAGCGTTTATATAGATTTTACAGTATTACTGTACTACCCTACTTCAGAATGCGTTGTCACCTATGAGAACTAAGATGGAATGCCTTACTGCCTGTAAACATACACTCTCTCTCTTTCTACACGCTTCAGGCCAGAAAACAGCAATGCTGCAAGCTGGTGGCAGAAATAGATACGAAAATGGTACCTACCCTAAGAAACTTCCAGGCGGAAAAGGTGTATCTACCACCACAGAATAGATAATAGTACAAGTACTACCAAGTTAACAAGGTGAAGCATTTAGCTTAGCTTTATTTCATTTATAATATGGATTTTGACATGTAAAATGATTTTGTGTATTAAATGTCTGCGCATGAGAAGTTTTACTGAAAAATGATAAACAAGTGCTAGGACGGTGATGTGAACCTCAAGATAAGGTGTCTGTCTGCATAAGCGCCTTGCGGTACTATCGCCAACTACCTAGTATCTCAGTTGCCGTCAATATCTCTTAAAAACTATGCAACGTTAGGCATTAACACATTGTGAAGCAGTGTACTATAAAGGATAATTATCACTTGATACTAAAATAAATTAAGACATGGCTTTTTTTATAGAATTAGGCAAATTAGGAATTATTTATTATTATTATAGGGTAAGCGGATGCCATAGACAACTACATTTATCCTCAATTAAGGATCAAAATGTCACACCTGAGGAATAAGATGGAATGCCTTGTTTCCAATAAAAAGGGTCTCCGGTTCTCTTCACTCACCATACGAAACACAACAGCATTAAGCTGCTATTTTACACTGGTATTATGTGAGAGCATAGTCCTACTCATAGACTTAGAATATACTGGCGTATAGACCGACATAGTGGGCAAGGGTGAAGAAAATCCCTTATGGCAAAAATGCAAGATAGCAAAGGATACCAAATTTCATGACTCTGTAACCGATTTTGAATGACAGGTCGACGCAATTCGGCACGCAATTTTATATGTACGCTAGGGATCGACGCGACTATATCAAAACTAATGTCGATATTTATCTTGAATGTTTATAATGAATCGATAGACTTGCCCACACAACAAGTAAATAAATCCTCGGGTTCGCTTAGAATAAAAAAAATTTCATTAAAAGGAGTCATTTCTACATTATTGGTACCAGTAAGTATGATATTGCTATATTAATAAAACTTCAAAAATTTTGATAAAATTAGAGACAGATTTTTGTACATTATAAAACTGTAGTACATTTAAGATAAAAATCTTGAAATTATCCCATTTAAGCCATTATGAACCCCTATCTATTTATCAACCAAAAAATGTATAACCTTACTTCACTACCCGTACGTCATGGTCACACTAGTGTGATATTTCATTGCATCACGCTATTTTCCCACAAGGGTTTGCGCGGCGCTTCGGAATATATTCCCAAGTCACAATGATTAAACTTTAACGTAGTTAGATATAATATATTTAGTAATTCTCTTCAAGCTCCACTAGACGCTCGCGCATGAGACGCGTGGTTCGATGTGCTAGGGTAGTATTAATTCCATATTATTTGATACTCACAACGCTCGATGCCCGATTCATGCTTTATGGCTGACGACGTTGTGCTGTGGGCTTAAATAGCGTGATTCATCGCCTACAGTGTTAGTCGTAGAGAAGAGGAACTCGAGGATTAGTTATAGCCACGTGGATCAATAGATCTGTGAGATTAAGTTGCACTTGCTGCGGTTAGTACATGAATGAGTGACCTATTTCATAACATACCGAGATTGAGATAATAGAGAGTGCATCTGTATCCTCAGACACCTGATGCACTTTACTCTGTTAAGGTAATTACTTTTTTTAATTCATGCAGTTAAAATGATACTAAGTTTATTATTACTTTATACTTTTAAGCCTCATAAACATATTGGCTTTTAAACAGAACAATCTTATTTAACTCAGTCCTACAAGTATCCTTACTAAAATTAGTTCGTGTTTAAGTCAAATGTTAAAATAAACTTCTATAATATATTTCATTGTTAAATGTTTGTAATTATCAAAAGTAATACTTGAACTGAAAAATAAAGCAGCTATTATGTACTCTGTGTCCCCGTTTTTATTTCCCCATCAAAACTATTTATAAAATATAAATAGGTATATACTTAGTTAAGTATCTACCTATTTATATTAACAATATGTTAAAAAAAGAAATTCCGGGGAAACTGTCTATGGCAGTGAATATTTTTCTCCAAAGATCATAACTCGAAAATACAACTTACCTATCTGATTCTTGGGGAGTTTTTTTAGTTTATCGATAGTCTCCTGAGATTTTTTACGTTTGAATTAAAATCCAACAAAAGGCAGGTAGGCTCAGCTTATTCCCAGGAACATGTTATATAAACATTTTTTAATTATTTTAGAACTATCATGGTAAAAATCCAGTTAATTTTTGAAGTTATTCAATTTCCTGCACTACACTATTTTTTTAATTATTCTTTTTATTTGCCGATCCCTTAACAATAATTTTTCGATAGTTCTTGTAAGTAAATTGTACATCACTAGCTAACGCACACAATGACAAATCAAAATTAGTCCCGTGTTTACGGGCTGTCAGGTCGTCTATACGCCAGTATATTCTAAGTCTATGGCCCTACCTTGGTCGAGCGGACCCATTCGTGCTATAACTATAATAAAGCTACAGCGTGGCTCTACCACGTTGTAAAAGACAAGCATCCAAGCCAAATATTTTAATATAAATAATATGTCATGATGACGTATAACATGTCATTGCAAGCTGTCAGTGTCAATGTCAGAGTAAGATGTCATTATTCGGTTTGGGATTGCGGTTAGGATTTGAGGATGTTGAATAAAATGTTGATTGTATCAGTAAAATAGTCAAAGTATAACTACTTTTGATTGAATCTACATTTAAAAAAAATCGCTCTTAATTTTAAAATATATGCCGTAACGAAGAAAAATGTCTGAACCAGAAACAGTACCAGTAGATCGAGAAACAAAAGTTGAAAACATTTCCAGAAAGCGGGTTAGGCATCGAAAACGCCAGTTATACGAAAACATATTAAAGCAAATGGAGTTTTACTTTAGTGATGCTAACTTGAGCAAAGATAGATTTCTTAACGACTTAGTTAAAAACGATCCATACGTATCAGTCAGTGAATTCTTGAAATTTAATAAAATACACTCTATGACTCAAGATGTCAATGATATTGTAAAGGCTTTAACACATTCCACGTTCTTGGAACTCTCAGAAGACAAATTAAAGGTAAGTTTTTGTAACTGATTATAATAACAATCAAGTTATCTATCCAATGGTATTTTCTTTTTTAATGTATGTTATTATGTGACCATTTAGAAATACAGTAGAATCCGAATAAAGCAACCGTTAAGGGTCGCCGGTCCGTAGTCATCCCTAAATCACTTGACAGATTATTTGCAATTGTGTTTTGTATAATAAATATGATTTTGATTACATTTCATAATTAATGTGCATGTAATGAACAATTGACAATGAAAATAAAAATAAAAACTTAAATGAAATACATAATTTTATATTTAATTAAACACTATGTATATCTCACAGACTACTAGCTTAATTAGCCTTTCAGATAACAGTCTAGCCTTTTTACTAAACAATGTCGTTCAACTAGTGGCCTGAATTATATGCAGCTGATGTGTCTAATACAACATTGCACCTATCTTTTAATATCACCATTAGTAGGTTATGGTGCAACTGAGATAGCCCTTGGGTCATCCTAAATCTGCATACATTTACATTATATAGCATATAGCACTTAATTAGGCCTAGATAAGGGACATAACATTGCATGGTCATCTTATTAATTTCATTAAATGAGACAGTCAGTTAAATTACTTTTAGATAAAACTACTATTACAGATTGTATTCCATTAAATTAACTTATTTCTACTAAACTCCCAACATTTCGGGTGCTTTACAGCACCTATGATCACACAGGACTGAGGTGATTGACGTCCCGATGTCAGAGGTAACCCGGAGTACCTTTAAATTATTCCACTTTAATTCACTTATTTTTATTAAGTCGGGAATTTAATTAAAACAAGTAAATTAAATGTGATAGAATCCGTAAAAGTAGTTTTATTCCATGTGTAGTGTTCGCATAAATATAAGAAATCATTATAAATTACTTTTATTGCTGCTAGGTAATAAAAGTAATGACTTTTATTGCCTAGCAATAGAAGTAAAGAATAACAGAAATGCTAATTAATCTAGTTGGCTGCAACATATACATAGTTATGTATTATGTTTCACTATAATAAACAATTTTGACCTTGTAATAGAAAATGTAGGTAGACAACACATTGCAAAAATGTATCGAAATTATGTATTTTACTTGTTTTACTTGCATAAAAATTCTGTAATTTTAGTTTGCCTTTGAAAGCTACAGCAGTGTTTAATGTGTTTGTGCATCCTAATTTTGATAATGGCAGTATGAAAAGTATTATGCCTCAAGCAAAAATCAGTCAGAGCTTCAAACACACTGGGAGTTAAACAAATATTTTATTTATTATAGCACTTTTTTCTCCAATTAAGGAATGACGGCTCCATGGCACAGTGGCTTAGCAATCCTTTGTCCTTGTGCAATTTATGTTTGTAAACTGCCCTATGGTACAGGAGAAAAACCAAGTGTGTAGGGGTAAAGGTTTTATAAAAAAAATTTTTTGTTTCATGATACTCACTTTTCCACTCGTAATTAATCTAGTAACCCTTAAAAAGGTCACCAAATCAAAACACTATTACTTATTTATGCGGGTAATCGAATGTTCATTGGAGCGGATGGCAAGCGGGGGTGACAAGAATCAAGTTGAAGATGCGTGTTGGTCTAACAATGATTTTTCAGTAAATTATGTCACTCAAAGCGATCTGACACTTAAACTGAAATCGTACTAAACAGATCCGTTTTCAAGAAAGTTGTATGAAAACCTAACTAGACTTTGCATCTACGTCACATAAAACGGTGGGTTGTTATAGACGAAGCCATACAAAACTTCAAGAAAAATTATTCTACTGTAATAAATTTCATTTGAATGAAACTAGTTTTATAGTTATAGTATTTTATCACATTTCTTTATTATACCGAATCAAGATTTCAAACTATAACTAAGTTATATTTCCCATTTGAGTAGCACCCATGGTCACTAAGGGAATGAGATGTGGTAAGGGATGTACAAAACCTAGTCAATATTGAGAGGCTAGGGCGAGGAGGGTAAGTGAAGATTTATGGTGCCATTGCTTTTAATAGATGGTAAAAACTGTCTGTATTCATCATTGATGGCTTGTAGTATGTTCATATAGAAACTAGAGTCCAAGGGGGAGGCATTGGCCGTTAGTTTGGACATTGCGAAGGCCTTCGATCGGGTTTGGCACAAAGCGCTTCTTTCGAAGCTCCCTTCCTATGGGCTTCCCGAGAAATTGTGCAATTGGATCACCAGCTTCCTTGCAGATCGGAGCATTAAGGTCGTTGTAGTAGTTGTAGACATGTTCCGACTACAAACATATTAACGCTGGTGTTCCACAAGGCTGTGTGCTATCATCAACGCTGTTTCTTCTGCATATCAATGATATGTTGCAAACTGGTAACATTCATTGCTATGCGGATGACAGCACTGGTGATGCTCTATACACCGGCCGTGCCAATATTTCTCGGTAAAACGTCGCCGAGTACCGGAACAAACTTGTGTCTGAAGTCGAGTCAAGTGTTTGCTGAAGAAAGTCTCGGATTGGGGGCGACTAAATCTAGTCTAGTTTAATCCTCAGAAGAGTTTAATCCTCACAAGTTTACACGTTTCCGCAAAAAGAACCCCTTTGTCGTATCTCCTCAGTTTCAAGGCACTCCCCTTCTTGCCTCAGCCAGTATCGGAATCCTCGGAGTCGACATATCGAGTGATGTGCAGTTTCATAGTCACTTGGAAGAGAAGGCCAAATTGGCCTCTAAAAATCTTGGCGTGCTCAGCAGAGCGGGACAGTATTTCATGCCGGCACACCGCCTGCAACTTTACAAGGCGCAGGTTCGGCCTCACATGGAATGGAATACTGTTCCCATCTCTGGGCAGGGGTTCCCCAGTGCCAACTCCTTCCTCTTGACCGCATCCAGTGCAGAGCGGCTCGAATCGTCGACGACCGAGTCCTTTCCGATCGGCTCGATACCCTGGCACTGTGTAGAGATGTTGCATCTCTTTGCGTATTTTATCGCATTTATCACGGGGAGTGCTCTGAGGAATTGTTCGGATTAATCCCAGCCGCCAAATTTCACTAACGCACATCGCGGCAGAACTCCCGATACCATTCACACCATCTGGATGATTGGCGGTCCACCACTGTGCGATTTAGAAGATGTTTTCTTCCTCGCACGACTTCCTTGTGGAATCGATTACCATCAGCGATTTTTCCGGACTGATACTACTTAGGGACCTTCAAGAAAAGAGCCTACTCCTTTTTAAAAGGCCGGCTAAGCATCTGCAATCCCCTGGTGTTGCAGTTGTTCATGGCCGGCGGTAGTCACTTACCATCGTGAGCCACATGCTCGTTCGCCCCCTCTCCTATATAAAAAAAAAGGTGTAGTCAGTCTAAACTGTGACTCCTTTTGGATTGAATTCGAATGTAGGCATGGCATTTCTGTTTCTGATTTTGCTGCAATTTACATATGAGGAATAGTGGAAACAACGTAGCTTAATCCATAGTTTATAATACAATCAAATAATTTGTTAATAGACTACACTTTCACAGAGATCTTGATAATTGAAGTCTGTTTATCTATTTATTTTATCTGATATCTGTTATCTGTCTGTTATCTGTTTATTTTAACCGAGTTTCAAAAACAAGGGGGTTCTAGCGTTCTAGCAGCAAGGTACCAAACATATCTTTTTTTTAAATGTATGTTTACTGATTTTCCAGAAACAGCTAAAATAATTTCAATAATTTTTATTCAATAAAGTTGAAGGAACCAACATCAAAAACTAAAAAGAATAAAATTATTTTCCTATAACACATGCATTGCAACTTTGAAACCAAGGCTTTAATTTTTTAAACTCTATATTTTAGCACCAACTTCATAAGCTATTACGATCAAAAGTTACATAGGCCTCTCCCATAAATTGCCTCATACGGGAGATATTAGTCATAGTTGCCATGCGTGGTAGGCGGGTTGGCAACTGCTAATTTTTTAACTATTTTACTATCCCATGGGTTATATATTTTAATTGTTAAATTATTGTGCCTTTTTGACATACAGGGAAGTTTGTAATATTTTGAGTTGTTACCAGGAAGGAGCTGCTATTGATTATCATCTCCTATTTAATTTCTCGAAGCCTCTTACCACACCCACGGGATGATATGGAGTAGTGGATTCTTCTATGCCACCACATGACAGCACATGACATGTATCACATATTGGTTTTTATTACGAGGCCACCATATGGCAATCTACTGATGTGTTATGTAATTACATACTATAACTTATAGTATTTAATTTTTTTTTACCACTTCATACGTTGTAGAGCCATGCTGCAGCTATATTGGTAGTATAGTTGTGGCACAAATGGGGCGGCTCGACCGGGGAAGGACAAGACTCTCACAGAATACCAGCTTTACACTGCTATTTTGTATGGTAAGTGTATAGAACTGGAGACCTTTTTTACTGGAAAAGAGGCATTCCATCTTAGTCCTCACGGCTGACAACGCATCTGCATTTTCGCAAACCAGGTTAGATGTAGATGTCTATGGGCCACAGCAACCACTTACCATCAGGTGGACTGTGTGTTCGTTTGTCACCCTATCCTATAAATAAAAAAAATACTGTTTACTATTTCAAAAAGTAAGTTCGTAAATTAGTAATCTGGTCTATTCCATACTTGTATATTCTTTTCTACATTATTTTTTGTACTTTTGTCATTTTTTTTTAATTTTCAGGTTAAAAGAAAAACACCAATGGTGCCTTATGATGCCGATGCAAGGACTGTTTATGTGGAATCTATACCAGTGAAAGCAACACAAGAGTGGTTAGAAAGGGTTTTCTCTGACTATGGCCGTGTTGCATACATTTCATTGCCAAAATTCAAAAATTCACAAAGAATAAAAGTAAATAATTTATTATGTTTATCCATATAAATAAAATTGAATAATATAGAAATAGCTGCCTAATATTGAGTCGAGGAGGTTATTTGCATGCCATTAAGCTAATAAATAAATAAATATACCATTAATAACCAATTATAAAATTTTTGTCTGTCTGTGCGGGCTAATCTAAGGAATGGCTGAACCGATTGTAATGAAACTTCACAAACAGATAGGGAACAATTTCAGGAGTTTTTTGAGAGTTGGACATTCTCGAAAAAAATGATAAAAGAAATGGTTTTTGATTGTCTTAAATCTAAAAAATGCCAGATTAATAGATCTTACCCTGGGGAAGCTGTGGGTCGCTAGTTTTACATATATATAGAACCCGTTACTTTTTATGTTATTTTAGATTATGTCTAATTGTTTTGATAGAAATTGCTAATTATGGATACCGTATCTATATAAGTAAATCTATACATATAATAAAACTGTAAATAGCAGATGTCTGTACATTTTATATTTTTGTAATAAAAGTGATTGAGGGGTACTAAAAATAAGTAATTAAATACATTTCTACCATTTTTAGAATTTTCTGTGTCTGTCTGTCTGTCTGTTTGTTTGTTAACGTATCACGTATAAAGTACTAATTTATATCATAAGAATTGTTAAGGAAATTATAAAGTGTATCTTTGGGTTACATTTAGTCTTTATTTCATTAAAATCAGTTCATTCCATCAAAAGTTATGATAAATATTCTGAAGTATGGGTAGGGAAGTATAGGTACGAAATTGCTCAACGGTGGCTTTGTTTGAGTCATCAAGTGCATTTTAAACTAATATCATATCATAAATCATAGTTAAATTATGTAAAATAATGATATAATTATGTATATCTAAAACGCAGTAAACAAAAGTATTAAAGAACGTATTAAATATATTATACAAAAATATATTAACCTTATTAACTAAATCTGAAGCACAATAGTTAACCCATTTCTTCGATAGATGGTGGTGTTGTGAAAATGTAATGCAATTGCAATGTGGTTTTTTCCTGTGATGAGTTTTCATATTTACTGCTAATCTTTATTATATTACTCGCTGCCCTACTGCGTGTTGACAAACTCAATTTATTCTTTACCGCCGAGTATTCTATGTGGTAAATCAAATTTTAAAAGAGCTATTAACAATTGCGTTGGTTTTGGCGAGAGTCAAACTTTATTTTTTGCTTACTGTGCAGGCACTGATTTATAAGTTCTCTTGCGTTTTATATAATGTATCAATCGCGTCAATTAATCTCTTTTATTTTTAGAATTGATGTTAGCAGCGCCATCTCTCTTTAAATATATACATATAATAAAAATGATGATAACATGTTGTGTCTCTTTCCGTACATTGTATATATATTTTGGTGGCTAAAATCATTATGGGGAAGTGAAAATAATTAAATAAGAACATTTTATAATTTTTAGAATTGTCTGTCTGTCTATTTGTCTCTTATTATATGAACGCATCACGTCTAAAGTAAACATCTTTTATTTTCAAAGAAATTGTTAAGAAAAATCATAAAGCGTATCTTCGAGTTACATTTAATCTTTGTTTTATTAAAATTGGTTAATTCTATCGAAAGTAATGATTATTATTTTGAAATGTAGGTTCGAATTTGTTCAATGGCGCCATAAAATCTCAGAACTAGTAATAAAAAGATTTGTGTGTAAAAAAACGTTCCATAATAATTAATATACTTAAAACACAAAAAGAGATTTAAAAAGGATGTTTTCTCACACAAAGGACGTAATAGATGGAGTTGTACAAATTACAAACTTTTCTGAATTGCTGTGTTGAGATTTTTCGCCGATGAATCGTATTGAGACTTACTGAAGAAATTTGTATCCATCGAAGCCATACAACGGAACCCGACCAAAAATAAAAATTTTGCAACGAAATGTCGTGATATTGTATTTATAATATATGCAAAATCAGTACTGCCATTTTAGCGCTTTGGGAACTAGATTTAGCGCTTTTTTGGAATGTACAGCGCGCATTGCGAAATTTTAGCACCTAGCTTAATCCAGCGCTTTTTGGTGTATTTAGCACACATTTCAATATTTTAGCGACTAGCGGGTTATTAACTCTTTTATAGCAGCACTGTTAGTCCACATTACCGATAATAATAATAATGACCTTTATTATTTTTTCCCACAAATAGTACATTGCAGTTTATCTTTTTCAAACATATTTTTTCCACAAAACAAAGAGCATGGGAGACGAGTCCAAACTAGGATACCCTGTGCTATGGATCTCCTGGCTTCCCCTTTAGGATGATCAACTTGATTTTTTTACCGACGACTATAAGCTGGGAAATCCCATTTATTAAAGTTTTCGTTCATGGTTTTGGCAACGCATTTATTTTGCTTTATTCAGTTTCAGTCAGTTGCTTAGAGCACAGCTAAGTTAAAAGTTACTTAGAAGTTATAACACAAAGAAACTGTGTAGCAACCGCAATCAGATTCTGACATCTGAAACTAAGTTGCGAAATACATTGCACTTTAAAACAATTAATGACATTTTTATTGTTCGTACAGTACTAACTACTGTTGACAGCAATTGCCATAATTATAAGTCGATGTCCTGCGAAGTATTGATACATCAAAAAAATATTGCCAGAAAAAAAACTTAATGTTGTTTTCTTTATTATGATTATATAAAAAAACACAAACTTTGTTTGTAGTTAATTTAGCGCGAAATCTAGGGCTTTTTTAAAGCGCTGTTTTCATGAAATCTAGCGCTTTTTGTGTTGTCCTAGAGCTGAATGAGTGTTTTTTTATCTGGCAGCACTGCCCAAAAACCCTCTATTAAGAAGTAACTTTTCTTTCAGTTCTAAGCGCGTTCAGTTCCCAGTTACAGTGAGCGTGTGTTATGCGATGACCGTAAATAAAGCGCAAGGTCAAACTTTACGCGTTGTAGGAGTGTACCTCAGTACTGACTGTTTTGCACATGGCCAACTCAATGTTGCTTTTTCCCGCATTAGTAGCCCCCGTAACCTTTTTGTGTACACCCCGGCTAAGTCTACTTCTAACGTCGTTTACACAGAAGCTCTATCATAAACGACTTAGAACTTTGATGATAATGATTTATTTAGTTACCACTTATTGATACAGTAATGAAATAAATCGTTTAATATTCTCTTACCTAAACGACAAATTCTTTATGTAAAACCTGTATACGCGAGCTACGCCGCGGGCACAGCTAGTATCATAATAAGTATCATATGTTTCATTTATTGATTCATTACAGGTTGGTATGAGGTAGTCGATTCTCTTATGCTCACTGCATAAAACTTTATAATGCTTAAAAGCTTTAAATGTTATATAAAATTGTATGTTGTTTTGTTATAAATATACTACAGTTATTCTACTATCAGACAGAAAAAAAGAAAATACTATAATAGATAGAGAGAAGAGTTAAAGTAGATTTAGAAAATTTTAAATTAACACGAAATCTGAGTCAATTTCATTGTTCAAATGATAAATACTATATTTAGTTTTAAAAACATATATTATAGCACTATAACTTAAGATATAAATAAAATAAAAGATGACTATCAAAATGTGTTCTACTTAATTATACAGGGTTATTTTGCAATATATGCCCAAATTTGGTTAAAAATAAGTAAGTAATATAGGCGAATGGTGAAGAAAATATAATTAAAAAAATCTCGAACATACTGTCCTTTTTATCTTTTAAATTCAGAATGCATAATAAAATGCGGTAATGCATTATTTTAATTAATTGTCATTCATAAATATCTAACGCCTACTATTTTACTACGCACGCACATATTCGTAAGGGTCGATCGGTCGGCAAAAACGTTGTGAATTAAATCGCACACATTCAATTGAAAAAAATTCAAATAAAAGTAAAAACCTTATTTATTCGTATTTTCAAAAACTGCAATAACGGTATATCATTATTTATATATTTGAACTTAAATACAAAACTTGGGTACTCTTTGAGAAAAACCCTGTATGTGTTAGTGCGGTGTAAGAATATCTACTACCCCATATTATCCTGTGGGTGTCGTAAGAGGCGACAAAGGGAAACAAACCAGGAGATGAGCAGCAGTGTCTTTCTAATAACAACTAAAAAGTTAAAAAAATGTGATTGCTAACCTACCTGTCAAGCATGGCATCTGGTAAATATCCCCCTATGAAGTAATGTATGGGGAGGGCTATGATAGGATGAAGCTTAATTATATCATGACATAATAAAAATAGAAAACTACAAAAATGGCATATTTATGAGCCCAATCCTCATTTAACAAACCTTTAATTAATTTTAACTTATATACTTTTTACTTCTTTAATAATTTAAATGTAAGTACCTAATAATAAATATTGCGTATGAACCACTTGAAATGTGTCAGGAAGTAGCTGAATGACGAATTTCAATATTTGACTAAACATTTCGTAGTGATTAAAGAAAATAATTTATTTTTACAATACAAATAATGAAGAATAACACAATACCATTTATTTTGCAGGGTTTTGGCTTTATAGAATTTGAAAAACCTCAAGAAGCCCAGAAATGCATTAATGCATTTTCAAAAATGGGCTGTAAGTTACCCACATGCATGCCCCCTGAAGAACTTTCTTCCATAAAAATGTTCTCTGTAGACAATCCACCTGAAGACACCAATGAAACCAAGGAGGAATATGAACCGCCAAAAAAGAAAAACAAGAAGGCAAAAGATAAAAAGAAGAGTTTAGAACTCAAACTTGATCATGACTCTGATACTGAGAAAAGAGTGGAGACACCTACACCTAGTGTGAGTTTCTCATTCAAATATTATTTTCATTATTTTTTATCATATTAAAATCAATCTTATATTATATTAGATTAATCTTAGGGTAATTAATGTTGGCATTGGCAGGATGGAGACAAATCCTCAATGCCAGACTTCACAACGATATCACCACAGACAATTGTTACAGTCAATTTGAATTATATTGGATTATTTAGAATAGACTACATTTATTTGACCAGTTAATCACCCCATTGTTCCATCCTTTTTATCATAGAATACTGATGACAAACGAGCACACAGTTCGCCTGATGTTAAGTGGATGCTGTGGCGCTTAGACTCTCCTCTCCGTCAGCTACTCTCATAGAATGATGCCTAACTACGCCAATGTCAATTATTGTCTTTCCTTATATAACTTATACTTTTAAATAATATGTAGCATAGCATACACATCTATTTTTTGGCTAATTTACACTTTAAGTAGTAAATGACTGTAGTCAGGTTAACATTTTTATACAGTTAAGAATTAACTTTACGCTTATAGTTTATAGTGGTGGGAATTACTATGGGAATTTAGAATAATACACTTGTCTTGTCGGATATTGAACATAGATGTTAGTTGTATTGTAAAAGATAAAGATTTTATTTTAAGATATGCATCTATCTTAAAATAAGATCTTCAATCAGGGCCAATTTCTATGATATTCATAATGAAACTCAATTTGTTTCTATACACAATTCAATTGACTCCATAACCAAAATTGATTTAATAACCACTATATCATTTAATAAAATATAATTTAAAAATCCTGCTTCACAAAGTAGTGAATTTACCGCCATACACCAAGATTTTTTTTTAAACAAACTACTAAAATGACTTGTCAATTTAATAATTATGTTATTTCAACATGTATACTTTTATTACAAATACTGTAAGGAATGAGGGTAGAAGTTAAAGTAAATACGAAGAATAATTCCTAATATCAGAAGTGGGATAATTTCTTATGATACTTTATTTTTTTTTTTGCAGGAAGAAAAGAAAAGTATAACAACACCTACAGAGGTAAATATAATATTTTCCTTGGCTTTTTTTTGTATAGTATATGAGCATGCAGATCACCTGATGGTAAGTGACCACCAACCAAACCCACAGTACCAGAAGAATTATAGATGTGTTGCTTGCTTTTTAGAATAAAGGAAGCTATTATCTTGATTGGCAAAATTCATGATGATGTGATAAATTTCTGTTATTTTATAGTGTTGAATATCTGTTGCATTTTCTTATCTGGTTCTCATTAGGAAGGTAAGACAACAGATGCTGAATCTAAAGATGAAATGACTAGTCAAGATGAATCTAAGAATGTACAAGAATCACCTCGAAAGAAGAAGGCAAAGAAGAGAAAGAAAAAGGAGGGCGCCAAAGATAAAAAGAAGTTGAATAAAACTGAGGTTCAAAATGGTGCTTTATGCGGCTTGCAAGTCCTGCCCAAGACGGAATGGAAAGCACTGAGAAACAAATACTTGAACTTACAAAGAAAAAATATGAAAGAAATAAAAGCTAGGCTTTATAATAAGAAGCATGTGTATTCAGCTATACCAGCCACAGCCGCACCATCCCTGGAACCTGAACCAGGTATGTTTTGTTAATCTCTATACTGGGTTATTTTGCAATAACCGGCCAGATTTGTAGAGCAGGTTCAGAATAAGTTGTAAGGCAAATGGTAAAAAAAAATTAATTAAAAAGATTTCAAACATTCTGTCTTTTCTATCTTATAAATTCAAAATCCGTGATAATGCATTATTTTGACTGATTTTACTGCGCACACACACATTCGTGAGTGTCGATCGGTAGGCAAAAATGTTGTTGCCCATAAATCACATTCAATTTGGGATAATTTCAAATAAAAGTAGGAGCCTTATTTACCCGTATTTTCAAAAAATGCAATAACGTTATATCATTGTTTATATATTTGAGCTTAAGTTTAAAATTTGACTACTCTTTCAAAAATAACCCTGTATATATTGTCCGTTAGTCTCGCAAAAACCTCAAAATCGCTTGACCAAATTTGATGAAAATTTTTGTGTGTATTTGAGTGGATCCCTAGATGGTTTAGATTCACAATTGGACCCGGTAGGTGGCGCTGTTGTCGACATCTAGAAATCACCCGTGCGAAGCCGGGGCGGATCGCTAGTGCTATATATAATAAACTGAAATCTATTAACCCATATATTTCTATATATATATTAAAATCCCATAAAACTTTACTATGTGATAGTACTCTTTTCCTGTCTTATGATTCCATCTGGTTGGTAAACCATAGGTACCCATTTTAATTATTTCTACCGTCAAACAGCAATGCCTGCACTGCTGCTGTGTTCCGGTCTACAGGGTATAGAGAGCTAGTATAATTACAGGCAGTGACCGCCTCGTATGCGTAGTGGTTGTAGTGGTGCTACTGGTGATCATGAGGTCCCGGGTTCGAATCACGGATCGTGCCAAAAAAAATTGTTATTGAGTTTATCCATAAAGAAATTCTCAGTAGCTGCCCGGAGTCAGGAAGTTGGCGGTGTTCTCAGCCCCGTGCCTCGGAAAGCACGTAAAGCCGTTGGTCCTGCGCCTGACCTCTCTCTGGTTGTGTCGGTTTACCGTCCCATCGGACTATAAGAGTGAGGGAATAGAGAATCCACTGTGCTTGCGCATGCACTTGGGCACTATAACCCTGTCCTGCACTGATGGCTAGTCTCCGTTGAGAATGAACGCCGTGACCGGAATTCGGTCTCCACAACGTTCTCACAGAATACCAGCGTAAAATGACAGCTTGACACTACTGTGTTTCGTATGATGAGTGTAGAGAACAGGAGACCCTTTTTACTGGAAAAGAG
Organism: Parnassius mnemosyne; assembly: GCA_963668995.1. Lineage (NCBI taxonomy): Eukaryota > Metazoa > Arthropoda > Insecta > Lepidoptera > Papilionidae > Parnassius > Parnassius mnemosyne. The sequence goes on from CAVLGL010000126.1 coordinate 42,020,751, forward strand.
GCATTTCAACTTAGTCCTCACGGGTGACAACGCATTGGCATTTTGATTCGTAAACGAGGATAGATGTAGATGTCTATGGACCGCAGCAACCACTTACCATCAGGTGGACTGTGCTCATTTGTCACCCTAATTCTATGAAAAAAATTACAGACTATGAGGCATTCCATCATAGTCCCCAGAGGTGACACCGCACCTTTAGCTTTCTTTATTTAAAGTTAGTTGCAGATGTCTGTAGACTGCAGTAGCAGCTGCTGCATCATCAGGCGGACTGTAAGTTCGTTTGCCATCTCAGTTCCATTGAAAAATACCAGTTTAGGAAAAATATGTGCTAGTCATTATGTCACAAAACGCTATAATATTAATAATGAGGACTAATAATTTTCTGCTCACCAGATGTCGCTAGTTGACACTGAGGTAAAGTTATTTGTTACGCAATGTAATTTTATTAAGAAGTCGGTTTTTAATAAAAGTATATTAATACACAAAGCAATGTGTCAGTCGTTTGCTCTTAAATTATTTGCACATTTTTAACTTTTTTTTTTAATTTTTCTACTTTTATGAATATCTGTGGTTTGGTTTATTTATTTTTAATCTTATTAATATAAAATATAGCTAATAGTACAAAAATACGAGGGTGGATTGAAAAGTACTCGGCCTAACACAGATCCATTCAATTCTAAAAATCAAATCTACCCACATTGTTCAGACTAGTTCATTGTGTGAAGTTCGAAACGTGTGCGATAATTAGTTGCGATTTTATAAATTTATTAACAAAGTAATCGGACATAATTTCCGCGAATGGAGCAAATCGAGCAGCGTGCCGTCATTAAGTACCTCCATAAGAAGGGGCTATCATCAAAAGCCATCCATGATGACATGGTCAGTACATTAGGCGATTGTGCTCTGTCATATTCATCCGTCAAAAAATGGATAGCAGAATTTAAGCGTGGTAGAGAGAGTGTGAAAGATGAACCCCGCTCTGGAAGGCCTTCGACGTCAACTACTGACGAAAATATTAAAAAAGTACTTGATTTAATAATGGGAGACCGCAGATTAAAAATTAGAGAGATAGCCGAGATTATAGGCATCTCTTATGAACGAACTCAAAACATCATTGTCAACGAGTTGGGTTTCCACAAGGTGTCTGCGAGGTGGGTTCCGCGACTGCTTTCAGTTGAACAAAAAAGGACGCGATTGACTATTTCACGAGACTGTTTGGAGTTATTTGAAGCCGATGCAGATGATTTTTTGAATCGTTTTGTTACTATGGACGAAACATGGGTTCATTACTGTACACCGGAAACAAAACAACAATCAAAACAGTGGAGAAGATCTGGTTCACCACCCCCTAAAAAGGCTAAGTCGATTTTGTCGGCAAATAAGGTGATGGCTTCAGTATTCTGGGACTCGAAAGGTGTGATTATGATTGATTATCTTGAAAGGGGTCAGAATATAAACTCTGATTACTACTGCACCTTACTACGTCGTTTACGAGAGGAAATAAAAGAAAAACGTTGAGGAATGCTCAGAAGAAAAGTCCTGTTTCATCAAGATAACGCCCGTGTTCACACGTCAGTACAGTCAATGGCTGAAATTCACAACTGTGGCTTTGAACTGTTACCGCATCCGCCGTATTCACCTGATGTGGCACCATCAGACTTCTTTCTGTTCCCTAACCTAAAAAAGCACTTGGGAGGTCAAAGATTTTCGACAAACGACGAGGTCAAAGCAGCTGTAGACGCATATTTTGACTCTAAGGAAGAATCATTTTTTTTCAACGGTCTAAATGCTTGGAAGGGGAGGTGGCAAAAGTGTATTGAACTTGATGGTGATTATGTAGAAAAATAAAAATATAACTGATTTAGTATGTGTTTATTTTCTTGGTTAGGCCGAGTACTTTTCAATCCACCCTCGTAAACAATAAGCTTTACATTTTCAAATGTCAAATATTATACCTCACTTTCTAGTAGCGCCGCCCTGGTGGCAGAAAAAGTCGTGGATGGAATGAGGGCATCATTATTACTGAATGACCATTTGGGAGAATTTCAGGAACTCCTGACCTTTACACGTATGACCTGACTTGTATGCTAAGCGCCCTTTTCTAATCTTCGTTCATTTCTAATCTAGTTCTCGAAAAGTTCTAGTAAATTTAAACAAAAATCTAGTTAGAGAGTATTACTTGGAAGTTGGAACTGTAACTTATCTTCATTTTACCACGTTTTTATTAAGTCACTTTCTTGTCTGTCTGTCATTCCAAGTGGAATTTAGTAATTGATTTTAAACTAATTTCCCTATGAGCTGGAAACTTGAAATTTTGTATATAACTCAAATTTGAATGTAAAAAAATGTAGTAAAATATTAAAAAAATTTGACATGTTTAATACATGTCTTGAGTCATATGTTTTTTTAAGATCTTCGCACTGTACACCTGCGTAAAATATAGCAGCATAGTTAATGCTGTGTTTCGTATGGTGATGATGTGTGAGAACGTGAGACACTTTTTAACATGTAGTAACAAAGTATCCCCATTTTCATTTCTAATCCAGGATAGATGTAGGCACCTATGGACCACAGCATTGATTTGCCATTAATTGGACTGTGCGCTTATGTGTCACCCATACTTCTAGAAAATAAAATTCTCAGCTAACACAATGCTTTTTGTTTCTTAACTGAGTAGGTGTAGGTAGTAGGTGGCAAATAAAACTACTTACCATCAAGAGGACTGTGTGTTCATTTATCGCCTTTACTTGTTCAAAAAAGACAGCCACAGACTTAGACACAGAGTCCAAATTTTTGTCCCTGTCACTTTACTGATTTTTCCATTCAGCCCCCACCTGGATCTCAAATAGTTTTTGCACTAACTAATAATGAATAATTAATTACAGCAATAAAATCTCAAGAGATTGAAAGCAGTAAAACGGTTATACCACTGGAGAGAATACCGGGAGTGTTTGTGGAGGAAGTATTGCCTGAACCATGTCTTGATGTGAGGCTCACTAAAAGAACTGTAAGTCATCACAACACAATATCCGAATAGCTTACATAGTTTATAGGGCCTTTTCTTTTCAAACATACGACAACTCGTAGATAACATTTTGAAATTATTTTCTGCAGTAATAATGTCCCTAAGGGAATTTCATTATTAATACATTTTATTTACAATCTTGCCACCTGCTGTATTTAATGTTTTATTATTTGCAGATTAAAAGTAACATTCATGTCCAACATGTGGAAGTGAAAGAGGGACAATCAGAGGTCATCATTCGCTTTGACTCAGCTAAAGCTGCAGAAGAAGTGAGTTTGTTTTTAATATGTTTGTTTAAAACTTTCTGGTCATATTCCATCAGCAAAGTTCGCTTTCTTTATGTGAAAAAAACCTTTACCGAATTGTGATGTATGCAACAAAATTGACGATGTTTACCATTTGTTGATGGAGTACGTCAAGAACGAAAAAGATATATAGGCTGTGCTGAAAGAATTTAACGCAAATGTTTTGGATGTCGATCTAGTGCAAAGGGTTTTATCAAAACCCAAATCTAGGATATCAAGAGAGTTATTCTGGCTCGCTAGGTACTAGGACGGAATAATTATCTTCTCATCTTCAGTATAAGTTTCCTTTTAGTTTAAAAGTAATGTAATTAGTACATATAATTTATACTTTCTTATCATGTTCTTTATTGTTGGCAGTAATTAGTACAAGGTATAATGGGATTGGCATGTCTTTATGACAAAAATTCTAAAAAAAAATAAGGAAAAAATGTTTAATTACTAGACTGTTTTATTCTTTCACTTTTTCATCAGCTTTTAAACTGTCAACTACTGAACATGGGCCATTTATACAAATACAATACAATACAAACATTCACGCCTGTCACCCAGAGGGGTAGGCAGAGACTACGGACTTCCATTTGGTGCGATCCTGACACACCTCTCTCGCCTCATTTACATCCATATATTTACGCATACACGCTCGTCGGTTAAGGGTACTCCTAATCTGGCCCATTTTCAATGTATCGCCGATTTGGTCGATAAATCTTCGTCTAGGGCGTCCCTTCCCGACTTTGCCGTTCACTTCTGAAACATAAATTTGCTTTGTCACTCTTTCCTCGTTCATTCTTTCTACGTAACCAAACCACCGAAGCATTCCTTTTTTAATCCTAGTCACAACGTCATCTTGCAAACCACACTTTTATCACACTATTACTCAACCTGTCATTCAGATTCAGTCCTAGCATACTCCGTAATGACCGCATTTCTACAGCCTTTATTCTACTCTCATGCTTCTTCTGCCATACCCAACTTTCACTACCATACATTAAAGTAGGGACTAACACACCATTATGAATTGCAATACGTGCCTTCTTTGACACATTCTGACTCTTCATAATAGCGTGTAGAGCCCCATTAACTCTATTTCCTGCGTTCACTCCTCGTTCTATATCCTTGTCATATCTACCATCCCTGCTAAATAAACATCCCAAATATACAAACTCATCCACTTGCTCAATCAACTCCCCTTCTATTCTTATTTCACATAACGTTTTACTTTCTTCTCTTTCAAAAACCATCACTTTCATCTTACTTGCGTTCACTTTCATACCCCTTTCTTTGAATGACCAGTTCATTAAATTAATCATCATTTGCAACTCGGCCGCCGACGATGCAAATATGACTTGATCATCGGCGTACAAAAGGCATTTGACAGTTAACTCACCCATTCTCAACCCTCATTCTTCAACTTTCAAAGTTTGCAAACAACTGTCTATAAATAGGTTAAACAGCCACGGAGAAGCTACACAACCCTGTCTGACACCTTTTTGAATGCCAAACCAGTCCGAGTAGGCCCTGTTGATCCTGACACAAGCACTAGAGTCCCTATAAAGAGACTTTAATGCCTGTATCAGACCAGCGCTCAACCCAAATGAGGTCAGTGTTTGCCATAACACGTTCCTGCCCACTCTGTCATAAGCCTTTTCCAAGTCCATGAACGCACAAAAAACTTTCTGGTTTTTGGCCAAAAATTTCTCCGCAATCATGCGCATGGAAAAGACTTGATCCGTACACCCCATCCCCTTTCTAAATCCAGCTTGCACGTCCCAAATTTTTCCATCAGTTTCTTCCATAACTCTTTCAATTAACACCTTAGCATACAGTTTACCCACAATGCTAAGCCAGCTGATACCAAGGTAGTTTTTACAGTCCTGCTGCGACCCCTTTCCCTTATATATTGGGACTATAACGGTTTTGCACCAGTCTTCCGGTACCCGCTTCAGTTCCCAACATAAATTAAACAAGGTGTACAGCAGGCCTGCAACCACACCCTCTCCAGCCCTTAGCATTTCGAGTGATACTCTATCATATCCGGCTGCCTTACCTGCTTTCATGCTTTTCATTGCTTTCACTATTTCATCTACACTTATCTCCCTATCTCTCTCCACTTCTTCCGGAATTTCTATTTCATTTACTTCAGACGACTCTTTATATAGAGAGTATTTTTTATTGACGGCATACTTGGCTGAAGGGCGGTGATTACAATAGCTGAAATTGTACACCTTTACTCGCCGTCGCCGGTCTGGCATAGTACTTAAGTACTCGTCGAAATACGTGACATATATTCTCATACCCAACTTTTATGAATAATAATAATTAATAAGCGTGTTGAGCTCATAACTTATAATTAAACACGCGAATGTCACTAAAACAGACTGGCTTTATTTTTTAAAAGTATACAATCATACAGATCTTATAAAAATTTGTCATAGTACCATAAATATACTTAATACAATATAGTGTCTAAATTGCACGTGAGATGGCGTTACTTGTAGCAAAATACAAATAAGAAATACTTTTATTATTTTGATACATTATTATAACACAAAGCTATATCGGTGGATAGATTTTCCTACTACAGCATTTTATGTGATAAGCTAAACTGAATCTTATGTACTGGGCAGTACTGCACGAACTCGAACAATCGGGCGCGAGTGCTGTGCGGCACGGAGGAACAGGAGCAGTGGGCGCGTGCTGAGGCGAGCCGGGGCGCGGGGCGCGCGCGCGGAGGGAGGGGCAAGGGGGCGGGCGCGGGGGCAGGGGGAGGCAAGGCGGAGGCGCAGGTCGCCAGCTCGCCCGCACTCGCGCCCGCCTCGCCGCAGCCCACGCACACGCACATACGCTTCGACGACTGATACAGCTCGCACTGACATTTCGCTTCGCATTGCGCGCTAACTTCAAGTGTGTTGTGCACGACGGTGCAGGAAGTGAAATTAAATACGTTTATATAAAAATAAAGTTTTTATTTTTATTCAGATTTTCATTATCTCTGTGTTGCGATTGCATGTAGTTGTATTTTTCCTTACAATAAAATAATAATTTTTAATTGTGGAGTGCCACGAAAATTGACGATTAAAGAGCGAAGTTGTCATCAAACCCAATTCTATTCTGGGCCTCCGCGCATTTTATCAAAATGTACCTATCAAAAGTCCACTGCTGAACATAGACCTCCCCATAGATTGCCTCATAAGAGAAATATTTGCTATTTCGTGTTATTAGTTGGCATGCTTGGCAGGTCGGTACAAAACAGTTTTTTTCATTTGAAGTGATAACTTCTTTAAAATCGTTGTGCTTTGAAACTCGTTAATACGAAAAAGCGATACTAAGAGACAAACATATTATACATCTGTAGCTATAGGATTTAGCGTCTCATTTTATTTTTTTACTTAAGTTGTTATCAGAAAGATGCTGCTGCCCATCTCCTGTTTCGGTTTCTCTCTGTCGCCTCTTACGACAGTGATTTTGTAACTTAGTGATTAAGCACAAATGCGAAACGATTAAATTGTAAACAAATTGGATATTCCATTATTTCAAATTCATAAAATATAACATAGCTTCAGTCAACTGCGTTTGAGAATGGTTTTGGTAATATATATTTAGGTGTTTAACTGTAACGGTATATTTCACCAAATGTTTTGATCGTGCTGTATTGATAGAAATAAATTTATCTCTTTTAGAAAATTATGTTTTTTTTATAGGATAGGTTGACTAACGAGCACACAGTCTACCTGATGGTAAGTGGTTGCTGTGGCCCATAGACATCTACATCTATCCTCATTTGCGAATCGAAATGCAGACGCGTTGTCACCCGTGAGAACTAAGATGGAATGCCTCATTTCCAGTAAAAAGGGTCTCCGGTTCTTTACACTCACCATACGAAACACAGCAGCGTTAAGCTGCTATTTTACGCTGGTATTCTGTGAGAGCGTGGTCCTTCCCCGGTCGAGCCGACCCATTCGTGCTACATCTATACTACTAATATAGCTGCAGCATATCTCTACCACGTATCTAATGTACAGTTAATCTTTTATTTATGTAAACCCATTCACACAATTACCTATCCATCATCCATCCACTGCACTCACTGCAGCCTATCAAAAGTCCATTGCTGAACATAAGCCTCCCCGACAGATTGCCCTTAGGGGTGGATGTTTGACTTAGTAACCACGGTGTGGCAACCACTTACACACAACCACAGTTTTCTTATTTTTAGTTGTTATTAGGGATGCCAATCTCCTGGTTTGTTTCCTTTTGTCGCCCTTACCACAAACACTTACTACTTTATGGAAACTGAATGGAACTTCACATACATGGTTAGTTTCTTAAGTGTTTTTTAATTTTAAAATCGAAAGGTAATGCTTAGGCAGCCGACGCATGTGAAGCTAAAACATAGATTAATAGATAGATAAGTATTTATTGAACGCCAAGAAAACGTGAACAAAATAAAATTAAGAAAATATACTTACAGGGTTTTTTTTTTATCGCTAATAGCGATTTCTTTCTTACAATGTTTGGGTGGACCAGGACTATAAGCTGCAGGTGTGTAAAAACGTATGGTTTGACAATTTAAACACTGTCTTATTAAAAACTTTATAGAAAGTACTTGAGAAATAATCCTGCCTTTCAGACTTAATTACGGTCATAGTGGTCCCTGGCCAGTCTCAACTGAGGCAGAGATCAGGCGCACGACTAACAGCTTAACGTGGTTTCAAAGCACGGTGACGCTTCCAAAACGCCGCCAACTTCCTGAGTCTGGGCTGCTACTGAGAATTTCTTAACAGAAAAATCTAATAACACGACACATATCCGTGTTTGTTAAAGGACAGTTTCGCGGGGAAAAGTAATGGCCAGCCACACATGCTCCTCGCGATGTCGCCCTATCTACCTGCACACTGCTCTACTCGCGCAACGAACTTTTGTACAATTATTGAGTATATTATGTGTCTGCTAACTGCTAAGAAGTAATGCGCCGGTAGAAGGAGTTTTTTCTGAAATGAACAAAATATGGACCAGTGATAAAACTCAGTTAAGTGTCGCAGTAATGAAAGCAATTACAAAAATAAATATTAATAAATCCTGTACTGAGCTCCATATGTACCTAAAAACCAGGTCCGATATTTTAAAACTAATTTGTTCAGCCGACAAATACAACAATACTATGTAGAAGTCACGCCACTACTAGGGCTTAGTAACTCGTGCAACCTACTTAATTATTTTGTAATAAGTGCTTTGATTATTTTTATTACTGTTATTACCTTCTATAATAAAAAAAACTTGTAAACCACCAAAAACGTTTATTTACCAAAATTCCGCAAGAGACGTCCCGCTTTGACAAAAATAATAAATGGTCACGTTATATATGGGATATGGGCCACAGCATCCACTTAGATCAGGTGGACTGTGTAGTAACTCGTTTGTCTTTTTGTCAATTTTCAATTTGTGTCCGAGTGTACTGTAAATTCCAATTGATAACAGTATAACCATTTCGCATTTTCAACCGATTTAAAATAAAGGAGGTGGTTCTCAATTCGACTGTGTTACCTCAGAACTTTATTTTAGGTGAACCGATTTTGATGATTCTTTTTTTATTTGAAAGCTGGTGCTTCTTATAATGTCCCATTTAAATTTGATCAAGATTTGACGATCAGTAGATTTGAGTTATCCTTAATAATGCGTATTTAATTGATTTCCACAACATTTATGATGTTTTCATTTTATTTATCTTGAAGTCGGTTGTACATAATTTTTAATTTTACCACGTGTACTTAGATATTGAGAAATTGCCAACATCGCTGACGGAAAGCAGCGCAAAGGCGCGTCTTGCATATTGTTATTTTTTTAAATTGAAGATTACGTGGTAGTCATGCTGCAGCTATATTAGTAGTATAGTTGTAGCACGGATGGGTCGGCTCGACCGGGGAGGACCACGCTCTCACAGAATACCAGCGTAAAATGGCAGCTTAACACTGCTGTGTTTCGTATGGTGAGGGTAGAGAACCGGAGATCCTTTTTACTGGAAAACAGGCATTCCATCTTATTCCTCACGGATGACAACACATCTGCATTTTGATTCTTTATTGACAATAGATGTGGATGTCTATGGATCACAGCAACCACTTACCATCAGGTGGACTGAGTGCTCGTTTGTCACCCTATTCTGTAAAAAAAGAGGGGGCAAACGTGCATGCGACTCATCTGATAGTGACTATCGCCGCCCCTGAACAACTGCAACACCATGGGAATTGCAGATGCGTTGCCGGCGTTTTAGAAAGGAGTAAGCTCTTTTCTTGAAGGTCCTTAAGTCTTATTGGTATGAAATAATCGCCGGTGGCAAACAATTCCACATAGAAGCTGTACGAGGAAGTAAACTCCTAGTAAAACGCACAGTGGTGGACCGCCAAGCATCCAGATGGTGAGAATGGTAACGTGAATTTTGAAGCGATGAAATTGTTGATGTTACTGAGATTGCTAAACCTCATGCCGAAATAGTGGGGGTTACAGCTTACAGCAAACCTTTCTTAATGTGGGAGAGCCCCGCGTGCAGCACGTCAACTGTGGGCTGGTCACGCGTTAAAAAGGATTGTTTTCTATAAAGCAAATACTTAGATGCGACTATATATTCAGAAGTTAAACTGGCATTCGTAATCGTTGCGTATACAAAATGTTGTCATAATTTTGATTTTGCAATTTTAGTAACGAACGTTTAGTATATATTCTCTTTGCGTGATTTGGCCATTAAATTATAACTCCTTTGATTAGTACCTCACAATTGTTTTAGTTAGCCGCGTCTTTTTACACGCGATGCCTCCGGCTCTGCTTTCTTTCTAACAGCTGGACATAGGTCTCTGCAGGTCTCTGCCGTTATAGGAATTTGCCTTTTTACGCTTGTCTTGGTTTGACGATCGCACACGGCAAGCAAGAGACAACACTTGTCAGATTATCTTTATTTTCAGAAGTTTCAATTGCCAAAATAAAAAAGTAGCAATGAGCTGACACTTTTCCTTCAAAATACCGCCCCCTAAAATCTGCAGACTGGGGCCATAGCTCTTTGGCCTCTTCCCTTTGCTTTGCTTTGCTACTTGGACACATATCTTAATTCTACGAGGATTATACCTACCTACATAAAAGATCTTAGACTTTTTCGCGTTACAGTCAAATTGCAACACAAACATGATGAATTAATGATATAAAAGATATAAGCTGAGCATAAATAAGTATTGCTCTTCGCAGAGAGGATTTGCCATAATCACAGTACCAAACATATCGCTTTTGATACCTGAGTGGTCTTTCTCTTGTCACTGACATCTAAGTCGTAATTACGCCGCAACCACGTGGCGATATGTTAGTGGTAGTTTTATCCAGATATTATGAAGTTTGAAACCAATTAGGGGCTTAAATAAAATTACATTTAAAAAATAGCATTTATTGTACAAAGTAAAATGTAACATCAAATTCAGTCTTAAGAATACGCTCAAATATAACTTATTAGTTTGCAATATAAAAAAAGTCATAAGTAAACCTTATTTGTCAAAAAATTAACATGTAAAAGTTATAAATATAGCTTACCAATAAACCTGTATACATTATCCTGCTTAATATTTTCTCTCACATTGATAATTTCAATATGGCTAAAAGTATACACAGTTTCAACCTTAAGTACATCTTAAGTTCTAAAAATAGACACAGAGTACCTGAAGTACAAAAAGCCCTGACATGGAACATCAATACCATAAATTAAATAATGTAAAAGGAGCACCAAATACTCAAAATTATTGTGATAATATTATCAAACTATTATAAAAATCTTATTGTTAGTTCATTGAAACTGCTGGCAAACAAATATATCACATCAATAAAAATGTCTCATTATCAGTATTATATACAGCGAGGTAGTTTCACTTACGTTTACTATGGTGCTTCCATATGTCTATGTACAGTAACCGGGGCAATAACACTGTTTTTACCACATGGTACAACAGTCATGAAATCAGGTTTTAACCTAGGTTTAATCTTAGCTGGGATGGGGCAACTAACATCAGACTTTGTGTCATCTGATAGAATAATTGGATCATTAACAGAGAACCCTGTGGCTTCTGAATCTTCGTGAGGAGTCATGGTTGAATAACCATGATCTGAACCACCTACTGTATGTGGCCGTCTATAACCAGTGACAACTCGATATGGCGATATTGGAGCTTCTATCTCCATGGCTGGCAGTAATTTATCCTGCCCTGACTGATAATGCATATCATCCGATTGCATGTGACTCATTTGTACATCAGCATCATGCCATGTTTCAGCTGGACCATCAACATATAAATTGTGACAACTTGCTGTAGTTACATTTTGCTTATAACAATATATTGCAACAGCTATAACTAAGCTTATAGTTATAATACAACCTGCTATTGGCCCTATCGCTGAGTAACTTCCTAAAGCATCTCTATTGGCATGACCATATGCGCTTTCACCATATGGGGTGACAGCTCCTAAAACCCCATTAAAACATGTTGATTGAGAAGTACAAAAAGGAGAAGATAGTGGTGTTCTACCATCAGCATCTACCTGACACCACTCACAACCCAAAACACCCAAACAAGTTAAGTGAGTTAAATAAGTTTCACACTGAAAATCAAAGCACATCTTTAAATTCTCTGCAAAATTATGAAAGTAATGCGATTTATGGTTGTTATTTTCAGGTACCATACCACAAAGAGGTATGTTTTCGTTGATCCTTGTTGCATTGGCATCAGGGCATTCATATATCTCTGAGCTACATTCACATGGGCATTCACATTCAGTTTGCTCCATACGATTGCAATTCAAACAGAGACGGTCAACCATGCTGCAAGGGCAAAATGCTCCAACATTACAAGATGCATTCACAAGACCTATGAAAGCATTTGTACCCGGAATCACTGCTATATAATAATGAATGCAGTGATCACCAGAAACAACATTAGAGAGCACATTAGGTAAAGATGTGTTAAATTCATAAAACCTTTGTATAGTTTTATCAAAAAAATTATTGCACAACCTTTTAGTAACAAAACCCTTGTGGTTTAACATATCAATAGCAATCATTGATTCCTTATGAGTTATATGCTGTTGTTCTATAGGTCCAGAACTATTTGGATCCATCAATCCAGGATGTAATACTAAGTAGCCGCGATTATTCATTATTAAACATTTTACATATGACATAGCACATAGAGGCAAGCTATCAATAAGGAGCTTATATAAAAATCCCATAGTGACATCCATGGAAACAACCATAGTTGGGTATACTAAGCTATGTATTGCATAAGAAATTGATACAACATATCCTGCACCACCTACGTCCAAATTCGGCGGAGTCAAGATAATCTTACCTGGATTTTCCATGGCAAAAGTGTACCATGGTCTTCTAACCGGTTCATAGTCGTACTCAAGAACTGTTCCAGGATACATTACTAAAACACCACTTTCTGTGACTGCATATCTTCTTACAACATATTTAGAGTAAGGACCATGTAGATGTTGCCTTTTAAAAAATGACAAAATGGAGTTAAGAAAACCAACATCTTGTTGAATTTCATTCTTTAATCCCGGGTTTGAGAGCAAGCCATGAGCTACACTCCTTAAATAAGCTAAATAGTTTTGCATATAGGTCATTGCTTCTTGTCCATCACCCATATCATACAGGTAAGTAAACGGAGATTGAAAACTAGAGGGACTAAGGTAAACAGTACCCTGATCAATAGTGGATATTTGTTTAAAATGACGGCACATTGTGCCAGACTTTGGTGGAAATAAATCAAGTCTGTGAAACAGAATTTCTTTACTACTTTTTGTAAAGAATATATTAGATTTATTAATCATATTATTACTTGTAGACTCAGAAATTAAACACACTATATACAAATGTTGCACCCATTTCCAAGAGTATGTTATTGACTTAGTACTATTGTGATCATGATGTGTACTGTTTCCTATTGAATTGAATAACATTTCTTTTTTAATACTATCCACAAAATCATAAGGTTCAATAGATTCTAAATTAGTGAACTTAATTTTTGCTGAGGCAGCCTCTGGTCTTGGAAAGTATGTATGCATGAGAACTTTACCATGAAAATCCATAATGAAAGCTCTTTTCCATTGATTTGTTCCTTTAAAATAAATAATGTCCTCTGCAAGATCTGACCAATACAGATCTAAACCAAGTATTCCATTTGTTATTGGATGTACTAGAGACATTATAAAGTCTCTCTCTGTAGCTTCCCATACTGGTCCTTCAATTTTTATTTCCCTGGCATATTTACTAGGTAATAATGAAAGAAATGCTGAAGCCATTTGTCCTATTATTCCACTATCATTTATATGTAGCCTCATTACTGTATGATTGTTAGCTTGATTATGCCCTTTATCAATATGCAATATTTCCAGCATGCCATTCTTATCATCTTCACTCTTATTTATCAATCCAATGGCAAATTTTGTATTATTATCTTCATGTTCTCTATATGGAAATACTTTAAGCCATGTATCATTTTTCAAAATTTTGGAATCAGTCAGGAAGATGAATAATTTATTCTCAGGTATTTTTTTCTCAAGTAATAATTTTTTAATTTCTAAATTGATTAAATATGGAGATAAATTAGATGCTGCAGTGTCAATTGTAGTAAGATATTCTCTCAGTAGTAGCTTGTTATTCTCTGTTGCATTCCCTAAATTTGTCATTCCATAGCTGCAAGCATCCTCAAATTTGAAAAAATCAGTCATATTTGTTATCTTTAATGCCATCATATCAGTATTTTGTAACGCATATGCGGTCTCTTTTATAATCGCTAAAGCATGCTGTAGTGATTCTGATAACATACTGTTATCAATAATAAAAACAATAAGTTTCGGATCAGGATGAATTATCTTATGATACAAATATCTCAAATTTGAATGTGGCACAGTTGTACAATCTTTATCTGTTGCATAATCCATATGAGAAAGAAAATATCGTCTTTTAATTTTTAAGTCTTTGAATCTGTCTAACATTTTTGATTTGGAATCTATGTAAGGTAAATTGTCATATATATTAGCATTCCTTATGAAAAATGATTTACGGATAGAATTAAATGGGCAAGGATGAGTAAAGGACGGACTAGAGCTGCGGTTCATTGCATTTTTCATATCCATTAGTATATTAGTAGCCGTAGAGAGCTTGTAATTCAATTTATCAGCTATACTGTCCAATATATTAGTGGCAGTGTATTGATAGCGGCTTACTTTGTAAGCATTTCGCAATTCGAAGTGGGTTGTGTACTCACTGCCAAGTTCTTGGATCACTATTTCTCTGAACTTACTAGCCAGAGTATCCGACAATTTGCGCACATTCGATTTATAATCACAACGAATACTGCTTTTCGTGCCCGTGCAGTTTTCATTTTGAGCATTAATCATTTTTATCATGAAACAACTGAGGATAGAAAAAATCAGTAATGCGAGCTTCATCTTGTAAACATTATTTTTAGTTGGCTTTTAATCCTTGATATTATTTTACTAAATTTGGCACTACATGATAATAATATGTCATGATAACTGGAAAAGCCTAAGCATTATTAAAATTGAAATATAATTTAGAAAAGAATATAAAAAGTAAACCAAACACAGTTAATTGTTTATCCACCATTGACCACAGAGTACATTATATATAGGGAACCATTGACCACCATTGACAAGTCTTTTTTTTTGGAGCTTATGGCCTGGTATCTAGACCTTTAGGCCAAGACAAGTCTTTTTTATTCATAGCAGTGTTGCCAGACGTTTTGAATGAACGATCGTTCGATGGGTAAATAAAAAGTCGTATCCCCTAAGAAGGTCATTAAATAAGAATAGTACGTTTCTTTAAAACTTTGTTTTATTAAATAATACAAAAATTGAGAATTAAAAACACAAAATTATTAGGCTTTATCTCCATATAAAATCTTACTGTTAATATTATTTCACATTTCTTTTGATGGAGAAATATCAACACAACAACCAAAGCGTTTTATATGTTGTTTGGCTAATAGCGTGCCCTTCACTGTCTCAATACTGAGCCTATTTCGGATTTTCGTTTTGATGAGATTTACTGAACTAAAACACCGTTCATAATCCGCATTAGTGAGAAAGGCATAGCAAATCGAGAGCAAATTTTGCTATATTCTGAAAGTCATCTTACGCATTTATTTCTGCCCAAAATTCGTCTTGCGGGAGAGTCATATCAACTTAATAAAGAGCATGGGTAATCTCCACTCATCGTCCACATTTTACATTATTTCTTCGCTTACAATCCAAAGCAGAATTTTCATTAGAGGGAACAAAATACTTACTTTGTTTCTGTATGATTCCGATAAAGAATTGGTAGAAAATGTGAAAAATCATATGAATTGCGTACAATTTTTATGTTTTGATAGGACATGCATATAACTCTTAAAAAGTCGTATGAATAAGATTTAAATCGTACATCTGGCAACACTGATTCATAGATAAACAAATAAGTAGTAAGCTCTTTAGTCTTTTTATAAAAAAATTTGGCTTGGATGCCCCCTTGATAAGTATTTTTATTTTATATTAGGCTTGGATGCTTGCTTTTTAAGTCATATCTTCATTTCATTCGGGATCTTCATTTTTATAAATTTTCTGCTTCACAAAGTGCTGATGCGTCACATTGCGAAGTCTTTGAGAGATTTTGACATCCGTTGAACCCAGCGGATAATCGATGATAATTCTTAAGGCGTCTAAGCGAACAAAATAACTCGGGGTTTATATCAAGATCGGAGGACTTGCTTCATTGTTTTCACTAATAGTTCACATGCGCAAACACATAATACGTAAAGTGGCATCACTTTTATGTACCAAAATTCATTTCAAACCATTATTCGAACGATAAAACAGGAGCATCAATCCGTCGACGGTCAAGTTCCCGCCAATACTCTCCCTTGATGAGTATGTAACCACTGCTAGTACTTTTTATTATTTTACTAACCAATACCATAGACTTAGGATATTAATATACGACCATAGTGTGCAAGGGAGAAGAAAATTCCTTATGGCAATATAGCGATTTTGAATGACAGGTCGGCACAAATCTGTACGCAAGAAATAAGCTCCTAGATATTTTGTAAAATTTTTTTAAGTCTAATAGTGATTATTTTTTGTAAGTAATTGTTTTCCAAAATGGTTAATTGTTCTGTCAGTGACTGTGGAGTCAATAATATAAATGCCATGCTGCAGTTATATTATGGTTGTAGCACGAATAGGTCGGCTCGACCGGGGAAGGACCACGCTCTCACAGGAAACCAGCGTAAAATAGCAGCTTAACGCTGCTGTGTTTCGTATGGTGAGTGTAGAGAACCGGAGACCCTTTTTACTGGCAAAGAGGCATTCCATCTTAGTCCTCACGGGTGAAAACGCATCTGCATCTTGAGTCTTTATTGAGGATAGATGTAGATGTCTATGGGTCACAGTAACCACTTACCATCAGGTGGACTGTGTGCTCGTTTGTCACCCGATCCTATAAAAAAAAATTACATATTTCACAGGCAAATTCTCGAAAAGTCGTGACTGTTATGACGCGTCTATTTTTGGTTTAAAATTTATGTTATATACTGTTTAAAATATAATACATTTTCAATTGTTTTGTCAATTTTGATATTTTCCAAAGAAAAAGTCACGTTGTTGATAATTTGCATGATTTTGGTAAATACATTTTTAAACAAAATATCTTACATAATATGATTTGACTCAACTTTATCAAAATTAATGTCGATATTTATCTCGTATGTTTATAATGAATCGATAGACTTGTCCACACAACAAGAAGAGGATTGAAAATAAGTGCTCGGTTTACGTTCTAAAAATGTAATTTTATTTTGCCGCTTGTCAAACAGATTTTCTCTGGATTATATAATTAGAAACAAGTGGTAAAAAGGATAAGTCAAAAACTTCCAGTCAGATCTTGATCAAATTTATATGGGTTTATTAAAGTCGGTACACCTAGAAAAAAGTTCTGAGGTTAAAAAATAAAGACGAATTTAGAACCTCCTTTATTTAAAATCGATTGAAAAATAGTTAAGATTAATTATTATAGGGCGGGTTGGTAAGAATCCAAAGAAGAACTCAACAATTTCAGGAAATATATTCCCGAGAAGTATAAAAAAAAGTAGAATAACAACAATTTTATTAAAAGGAGCAATTCCTTCGTTATTTGCACCAGTAAGTATAATATTGTTATAGTAAACCACAGAATAAATAATAGTACAAGAACAGAAGGATTACTCTCTGATAGCAAACTTGCGAGTTTAAACTTAGTTACAACGTCGCTAATGTTCATAATACTTTGCACGCCTCGGAAGTGACCTACGTGAAATTAGCCTACCGTTTATATCGTCGAAAAAAAATTATGCGGCACGCGTATAAAGTAAAAATGCACCTTACGTCCGCATGCGAGTGTCTGTATCACTTAGCCCGTTACGCGTCTTTGTTAAGACCGCTTCTACTGTAGGGTTAGGTGTTGTGAGAAAACAAATTGAATCCTTTGATATTAGTTGGTATATGGTAGAATACACCGAGATATTATGCAATGTATTAATATTTCTTTAATTTTGTTAAAGAAAACGTTACCCCTACTCTAGGCGTTTCTCCTGTATCGTGGAGGCAGTTAATAAACATAATTTTCACAAGGACAAACATCTAGACCGGGAATAATTATTAGTAGGCCATACAAATATTTGTTCCGTGCGGGACTCAAACCCGCGGCCCCAACGTTACAATTCATTGCTAAGCTACTGCGCCACGGAGCCATCAATTTGATGATAATAAAAACTTTATTGTTTGACAATAAACGAGCACACAGTTTTTATGCTGTGGCATAAAAGATTAATAAGTTAGCCTGAGGACTAATATAATATGAAAAATTACCTGTAACGAATGTCTTCGGTTCTTGTCACACACCAAACGAAACAAAAACATTGTACTTTGTATTAATATATCACAACGTTTTTGATATTGCATTTTTGGCTGAAAGCCACAATAAATAAAAACAAGGTGAAAATTTGCTTCATAGCCAGGTTATTTCAACACAGAAGAACACAAAATAGCAGCCACCGATCAGTAATAGACTAAATAAAGTATTAAAATAAAAATTATGGAATATTTATTAATATTTTACTTTAGAGTTACTGTAAGAAGTCTGGATACATAACGGAAGTCCTAATTACTCATACACAACCCGCATTGGCCTCTCTTGGCGAAAACTGATTTTATATGAACGATAACGCTCACGTCCATCGATCTGGTAATTTGGAAGTGTATATGATAAAAGTCGAATTTTGTTATTTGGATTGGCCAGCTCGAAGTCTCGACCTAAATCTCATAGAGCATGTCATCGACGTTCTAAAGTAACGAGTGGGATCAGTGCAGTTGGCTTTGCAGACCATAAGAGAGCTAAAGAATGTGACGTCCGCGGAGTAGAAACATATTTTGCAAGAAACCATAAGAGATATATGTACATACTTACTTGCTAGCATGCCCGGACGAATACAAGCTGTGATTTCAACTATATGTGATCACACACATGTTCTTACTTTATTAAAGAAAAAACAAACAAAATAATACGTTCTATTTTTACTTAGCGAGCAGGTACATTATTAGCACTCTGAATTTTAGCGTGATTTGACATTAATTAAATCAAAATGTTATTATAAAACTGACGAAAACTGTTCCTTGCTAATTAATAATAAAGAAGGCACAAGAACGCAAAAATGATAACGCCATGTTTGCTACTAACGAAAAGCACTTTTACAAAAATTTACAGAAACCACAAATAGACGTAACAACCGACACCAACACCGAACTACCAACATCAGAACAATTGGAAACATTCTGGTCAAGTGTATGGGAAGAACAAGTGCAGCATAATGATAAAGCTGGTTGGATAGCAGATGAATAATCTAAGTGGAACGCACTAGAAGAAATGGAATTCATAGAGATATCTGAATCTGATATAAATAGTATTACAGCAAAACTACACAACTGGAAATCCCCTGGCATTGATAAAGTTCATAAGTACTGGTACAAAAAACTAGACTCATTACACAAAATTATCGCTAAAAACTTAACAGACATAATTTTAGGACAACAAAATGTACCTGAATTTATTGCAACAGGAATAACTTACATGTTACCGAAGTCTCAATACTCTCCACAACCGTCCCAATACAGACCAATCACTTGCCTACCGACAATATACAAGATCCTAACCTCAGCAATCACAGCTAAAATCAGTAAACACATAGAACACCACAACATAATAGCGGAAGAACAAAAAGGGTGCAGACGAGGCCACATGGGGTGCAAGGAACAATTAATTATAGATTCAATAGTCCACAAACATGCTGCCACAAAAAATAGAAACCTTCATTGTACCTACATAGATTACAAAAAAGCTTTTGATAGTATTCCACACTCTTGGTTAATTCAAGTATTACGAATATACAAAATAAACCCAAAAATAATAGACTTCTTACATCATATCATGTCCCGCTGGAAAACTACACTCCAATTGAATTACCACGACAATATCGTAAGAACTCGGCAGATATTTATTAGGAAAGGTATTTATCAAGGTGACCCCCTGAGTCCTCTATGGTTCTGCCTCGCACTGAACCCTCTATCTCACCTACTGCATCAGTGCCAAGCCGGATATAGACTCAAACACAACACCACAGAAGATATCACTATCTCACACCTCATATATATGGATGACATTAAATTATATTCAAAAACAGAAAAGGAAATGAAAAAATTAATAGACACTATAACAGAATTTAGTAAAGACATCAACATACAGTTTGGACTAGATAAATGCAAAACACTACACATAATAAGAGGCAAAATAAAACCAGGCGACTATACAATTAACACCACTGATACAATCACTGCTATGGAACCGAAAGATCTATATAAATATTTAGGATACAAACAACTCAAAGGACTAGACCATACAGCAATTAAACACACACTGAATACGGAATATAAACGGAGAGTAACCGCAGTATGCAAAACACATCTCGCTGGAAAATATCTAATTAAAGCATTAAATAGCTACGCGATCCCAATATTAACCTACTCGTTTGGAGTGATTAAATGGTCTAAAACTGACATCCAGCAAATAGAAACAACCACACGCACCACACTTACAAAACACAATAGTCTACACCCTAAATCCGCAATAGAAAGACTCACAATAAAACGACAAAATGGAGGGAGAGACCTAATAGACATTCATCACCTTTGGCAAAAACAAATTAGTAGCCTCAAAACATTCTTTCACAATAAATCTCACACTAGTGACATCCATAAAGCCGTAGCCCTAAATGATTTTAACTACACTCCACTTAACCTAAATGAACAAACAGATACACAACACAATAACACTAATGACCCACATAAACAAAAGTTAGAGGACTGGAAAAAGAAAGTCCTACACGGACGACACCCACATGACCTGGAACAACCTCATGTAGATTCAGTAGCATCAAATAAATGGCTTAAAATTGGCCACCTATTCCCGGAAACTGAAGGGTTTATCATCGCTATACAAGACCAGATCATCAACACTAAAAACTACAGGAAATATGTCATTAAAGACCCCACAGTAACCAACGACAAATGCCGTAAGTGCTTCACCCAACCAGAGACAATACAACACATAACAGGGGCATGTACAACTCTCACACAGACAGACTACACTCACAGACACAACCAAGTACCAAACATCATTCATCAAAAACTAGCACTCAAACATAAACTTATACAAGACACAAACACACCCTACTACAAATATACGCCACACACAGTTTTAGAAAATCCTACACACAAACTCTACTACGACCGCGCCATACTTACCGATAGGATCATTCACTATAATAGACCATACATAACACTACACGATAAAGTAAGTAAAATCACCTACCTAATAGATATTGCAATACCCAACACATATAACTTACAAAAAACAATAGGCGAGAAGATAAGCAAATATGCAGAGCTTAAAGAAGAAGTGACCAGAATTTGGAGACAAAATAAAGTTTATATAGTACCCATAGTCGTCTCCACCACGGGCGTTATACCCAACCATCTCCACCATAGCCTCAAATTAATAGACCTGAAAGACTCAACATATATTATACTCCAAAAAGCCGCAATTTTAAATACCTGTCGAATTGTAAGAAAATTCATGCAATTGGAAGAAAATGAAATAGTTACCCAGAACACACAACCTACATAAATACTCACTCCATGCTGCATTTACTTGGCTTCGGCCCGTATGTGCAGTAAAAACTAGCCAAAGAGCTAAGAAACAGAAATGTTTTCCCTATTATAATAATAATTAGGCGTAGGGAAGTGACGACCCCATCGCCCGCTGACGTAACAGTTAAATGACAAAACTGCTATGTCGGCGTCAGTCAGGCAGTCAGTCAGCGCCTTGCCAAGAGGTGTGAACGCCGTGCCTCGGCAGTATTGACGGTGGAAAGGCCCGTTTGTGCTTACGGCCACACTATTAAACGGTGCCGGGCCTGCGCGTCTCCCGTTAATTGACGCCCATTTTTATGGATGATGGATAAAAATAGATCGCGCATAGGGTCGCTGTCTGGAGGTCGCCAGGGCGCGTCTGGAACTGGCGCTGGACGCGACAGCAGGCGGGCCACCAGCCGAGCGCGAGGTGCTGCATGACCATCTAGCAGCACCTCGCATCTATCATCCCCACCAGACGGCTTGGTGTCGGCAGGGTCCTCTCGGACTCGGCAAGCGGCACCTGCCGCTGGTGGAGTACACCGCATGCGTTGGACAAAATATATGAACATAAACGCTTTGCGGGCGTACTATAGGGCGAAAGGGGAAGAAACTGCAGGGATAGCGTATCGGCCTCGGATGCATCGCTTTTTTGCTGAGCTGGAGCCGTCTGTTCCCGTCACAGAGCAAAACCTGGCAGACCGAATTCGGTACATCATACGCTCGAAAATATTTGATGATACCGAACTCGAACGACTACGGCGTGAGGATATTCCCTCATCGAATGAACCAGCTATAGCTGGAGATGCGGCTCGTGACCAGCAGCCATATGTGGAAGCCGCCATGGATCTTCTCGCTTTGGTTGATTCAGGCGATGATGGAATGGTCACCCAAGAACTAGAGCAGATGAGGAGGAAACGCGCTGTACGCCTCTCGAAAATCGACCGCGACTTCCCCGCATACCCCTAAGCATGCGGAATCGGGCTGTCGTGAGTGCTCTCAACCCAATGTTGGTGACCTATTTGGAAGCCAGCCGGGACTTTTGCGAGACGGACTCAATTCTTTTTAGCGCCGCACTGGCAGTTTGCCGTATTATTGGCGCCAATCTTCCCAATACTGAACGCGCTACTAGACAAAGTAGCGCCATCCCAGCCTGGAGAAGAAGGATTGAGGACCGTATCTCAAAGGCAAGGGCCCTCATCGGCAGACTTATAAGCTTCAGGTCGGGCAATAATTGGTCGAGAATTGTGCGCACCGTCAGGATGGCGTTTGCAAGGCAAAAACTGACGGAGCGCATAGACGACCTGAAGCAGAGAATCGCTGCTTGGAGGAAGCGGATTCGGCAATATACCGAGAGGTCGACACGGTTCAACCAGAATCGTCTCTTCCGGAGTGATCAGAAGAGGCTCTATGAATCATTGGAGCGACCAATGGTGAAACGGGCCCAGTACTGAATCAGGCCGACACTATCGCATTCAGGCACGGCCTGTGGTGAGAGCCCGTAAACCACAGCGAGGGCCCTTGGACGGGAGTTGTGGCGATTCAGTGTGCGAATATTACGCCCATGGATCCCGTCGTCATAACGCCGGATGACTTAGCTGAGGCGGTCCGTAGGACTCCGAACTGGAAATGCCCGGGACTCGACGGACTGCATCACTACTGGCTGAAGGAATTCGTGGTGTGTTACGCTGTGCTCGCCCGACAGTTTCAAGAGGCTCTCGACCAAAAGTCACTCCTGAGCCTCTTCACTACTGGGATCACTCATTTGGTTCCTAAAGACCGGGATTCCACAGACCCGAGCAAATACCGCCCTATAACGTGTCTACCTACCATATACAAGGCACTAACATTCATTTTGAGCGCGAGAATCACTCGTCACCTGAACTCAAATCAGGTGATGTCGTGCGCTCAGAATGGATGTCGGGGCGGTGGTCGTGGAACCAAGGAACCACTCCTCATTGACGCGGTCATTGGCAAGGTGGTTAAACGCAACCGTTGGAACCTCTCCTCCGCCAGGAACCAACGGTTTGATCAGGAATGTGAACGTTTTTGGCAAGGGACTCCTGAGTCTCATTTAATTTTATCATGATTGAGTTTGCCAGCTACATTACCTACAGGGACAAAATAAGAGTTGCAAACATCAAGAGATTCCTTTACAGAGGGCCTTGAGTTGATGATAGCCAGAGGAGAACTTGAACTAGTGTCTTTGCCAGTAATGCGGTTAATAGTACCCCAGAGTTTTTTTGGAGCATATTTATTTTTATTTATTTCTTTATCGTTGTAATCACATTTTAGTTTTCTGATTCATCAGACCTATGTCAAAATTTCTATAACGCGTATATACAAGTTTTTTAGTAGGGTTGTTTGGGTCTTCACGATATTCAATATGAAGCTTGTCGCAGTGCTTAGAGCATCTGATTAGACCAGGAGTCATCCAAGGGTGTAAAATGGTTTTAGAGCGGCTTTTTACACAAGTTTTCGAGTACCTCAATATTGTCTCTGATACCCTCTCAGTGAAATGACTCACAGACTCGTTAAGAGAGCTGCAGTTCATTACTGGGGACCAGTCCGTTCCCTCCAGCTCTGAATCTTATTGAATCTATGTCAATTATAACTCTTGATCGAATAGGTTTTGACATTTTTAGTTTTTTTTTGTCTTTAGCATTATGCCTGCCATAGTGATATCATGGTCAGTAGCATCATTAAGACACTCCGCATTAGATCTTACGGGTACAAAAATGTGATCTATGCAGGTTTTGACCCGAGTTTATTTGATTATGGCTGGAGAAAGTCCATACTCTGCTAATACATCTAAGTACTCCGTTTTAAATTTTTGTTAATTGCAACAAAAATAAGAGAAGGAGAGGGACTTACCGTTTTTAAGTTAGCGTTAAGAGAGCGAATAAATGTTTCTGGGTTGCAACTTCTGCGAGAATACAATTACCCTCGTCAACGTTCAGCTCGGAAAAGTTTGCTGTCCACCTATCTTTTATGTAGATAGCGACTTCTCCTGCCCTATTAATATACTTCTTAGAGTGTAATGATGTAAAGCCTTGCAATAGAGGGACCGTCGCATACTCATCAAGCCAGCACTCGTTGAAGACAATAACATCGAAATCAAGATCTAATCTTTTTAGGGTTACTAGAAGGGTATCAAAGTTTTTACGCATGCTTCTTATGTTCATCCTTAAAATCCTAAATGAAAATCTAGACAGAACGTCTTTACAATCCTCTGGGACGGTTAAATTATGGCAATTTATCGGAGATGAATTATCTATGACATCTAACAATCCTAGGGAAGCTACGGGAAAATCGTGTAAAATTGATTGGGGTATTTTGGCATTAAAGGGGAGAGTGCCATATAAACAGAAGAAGGGTTACAATTAACCATGAAAAATTTCGAGGAAAGTACATTGGGGGAGGAGATGTGTAGGTGTGTTAGAATGTGTGTGTGATTGCGCTTACAATGATGAAGAGTTTAATTCAAAATTATGGTATGTAGTATATAAGAAACAAAATAACCATATGGGGTACAAAGAAGTGACAAAATATTAATGACTAGGCTCTTGAGGCTCAGGTAACGTTTATTAAGTGGCTGCCGTATCCGGTTTGGTTTGGGCAGAGAGCAGGCGGCTGAGATCACTTTCCGACTTAATATGGATTGCGGGGCTCCCTTCCTTGACATGCCCTTTCCTAATAAATATGGATCCGTTTCGCAGCCAGCAAAACCTGTAACCTTGTTCTACGGCGAATGCTCTCACAGTACGAAATAACCGTCGATTTTCACCAGTAAGACGCTCATTTACGTAGATCATATTTTCCCGGGCCCATTATTAAGAATGTCTTTACTCTTTAGGTTTTTTCTAGCTTTCGCGTGTTTAAGGAATTCATCACGTTTAGCTCGGCGGATGAAAGCAACCACCAAGGAACGATGAAGTTTACGGTTCCCACCCACGTTAGTCTTTTTGTTTTGGTTTTTGGGACAAGCTCGGTGAGCGTAATTTAAGTCCACGTCCTGAAGCTCAATGCCCAGTTAAGCGGCGACATTTAATACCAAGTGAGTTTCATTTGGTGTTTTTTCCAGATCTGATATTTCCAGCTCATTTCCTAAGGCAATCTGAGCTTGGCTGTTTAGAAGAGACTGCAGATCAGCAACAGTGACCTTAAGGATATTTTTTTAACAAGATACTTTATTTGCCGATCATAGTCGACCAGTTTGGTGTTCGCTGGAGACATTCGTGGGGATGGGTGATGTCCTCTCTTATATCAATACTTATCTTGGATAACTTACAATCAAGCAGCGCGCCAAACTGGTCGTATGTTATTGGCGCAGCGGGAGGAGTGGAGGTCGTAGTAGAATTATTATCTACTTGGCTGTCATTTACCTCCCCCGCGGAGGTCTCTAGAACCTCGCCGCATGACAAGTTCGAGTCATCCGCAGCCGTAGTGCATATAGACTAGGAGATGGTGACAGAAAATATTCTCCCATTTTCTCCTACATGCCTTTTTAAGAATTGATAACTAACCCTAAAATATGAAAGATAGAGGGGTTACGAGCCCTTGCGCGCTTGCACGTCATAAAGAAAATGGCTTCTCTTTGTGTAAAGAATTTTAGTATTTTTCCGTGACATTATATTGCATGCCTTTGTAATATAACGAAGTTGGAACAAATTTAAGCTATAATAATTGATGGCATGCAATTCGCAACGGCCGACGAGGCTCAAAGGGTTACGTAGAAATGAAAAAAAAAATAGAACATTTCCTAATAGTGGAGAGAGTTGTCTATGAACCTCTGTGTTGTCCTCCTTGCGTCACGTGATCCGATTGCAGGAATGGCATTTCCAATTCCTTTTTAAAGCTGGTATATTTTCTTTTCTTTGTAATATGCGGAGGATATGTTGTAACTTTTGTAGTGATAGCATCCCTTGCACGCAGAGCAACTCAACTTTATAACAGGCGAAACAAATAATTTTATTTTATGTATGTAGCTGCTTTATTATGTTCTAGTTACTTATTTCTAAGACGCGCAAAGGCAAACAACGCGCTACAGAGAAACTATTATGTGCTACGAGTCGTAGATGAGTAAGCGGGACGAACAAGTTTCGTAGTCCGCAGCAATCCCCGTAGCGATTTATGTCACTGCGCCGACGTTTCGTGTCGATTAGTTGCCTCTTCGGGTGTCTTCGAGTTTCTTCGCCAAATTAATTTACCAAATTCTGAGATATATTCACTACCTAAAATTATAAAACAAGCTTATATCAATAGTAACTAGAGACGGGGCGACTAGTCGGGATAGCCGACTATTCGGCATCTTTTACAGTCGGTGACTAGTCGGCGACTAATCGGCAAAATATGCCGATTATAATCGGTGGTTAGCAAATTAAAGCAACATTTATTCCTAATAATTGTATTTTATTATACTTTTTCATTAATCTGCTTTTCTAGCTGCTAGCTGTTTTTATGAAAGTTACCTAGCTGCGCTTCATTATATTAATTATTAATCTGTTACCATATTATAAGAAATTTAAGAATCAGTCAGAAATTAACTACGAGTATCATCAATCAATGACACATATATAACAAATAAAACAAAATAATATAGGTACCTTAATAACATTTACAAGGCATCATAGAGCCATAGTATTACTTTAAATTTAGTTAGTCTTTATTAAGAATAATAAAATATAAAAAATAGTGTGATGGAATCATTGTACAATATTAAAATAAATTGGCAACATTTTTTTTAAATGAATTTGAATTTGTCAAAATTAAAATGAATGATTTGTTAGGACTTATAACCTTTACAAATCCTGGAAAACAATATTGTTAAATGAATGAATGAAGGAATGAATTTATTTTCTCTTCACAATAGGTGGTAAACTTAATGCTAAGTATTACAAAATTGCCAGACTGGTTCCTAACTTGTGAGATAAATGTTGTTAAATGTTTTGGAAAGGCGAGTAACTCGAGTCAAAAAAGTCACTCGAGTTTTATCTTCATTCAAGTGGCACTCGAGTGACTAGGCTATCACTGGCGAGTGACTGGAGTGAAAAAAATTCACTCGAGTCCCATCACTACAACACGCTCGGCGTGGCCGCACGATGGCTCGTACATACTACGCATTCACGAGGGTGCCGAGTGATGACGACATAGCCCGAATACCTCCGAAAGGCTAGTATTAAAATGATCGGCATCGCCGACTAGTCGGCCGACTGATCGGCAATTTGAAAACCAATTAGTCGGCTAGTCAGCTAATCGGCAAATACCATAGTCAGCCTATCTCTAATAGTAACATTTAAATTAGTTCTTTGATAGGTGCCGGTTTTTTTTGCAAGAGTTTATTTTGTGAATTCAGAATGTAGGTACGGAACACGACTTATGTGTGCGTGGAGCACTCAGAAGTTTTGCGAAACTAAAAAAGGTTTTATGTTAATAGTAAAAACTTAATAATATTATTTACATGGTAGAGCCATGCGGCAGCTATATTAGTATTATAGTTGTAGCACGAATTGTTCGGCTCGACCGGGGAAGGACGACGCTCTCACAGAATACCAGCGTAAAATAGCAGCTTAATGCCGCTGTGTTTCGTATGGTGAGTGTAGAGAACCGGAGACTCTTTTTACTGGAAAAGAGACATTCCATCTTAGTCCTCACGGGTGACAACGCATCTGCATTTTGATTCGCAAACGAGGATAGATGTAGATGTCTATGGGCCACAGCAACCACTTACCATCACGTGGAGACTGTGTGCTCGTTTGTCACCCTATCCTATAAAAAAAATATTTCCTTTTGTTTTTATTATTGACTTTCCACCACCACTTATGCAAAGTTTTATGTGTTGGTAGTGGCCGCCTAGGGGCACAAGGTTAAAAAGGGACGCGCGCAGAAATTTTAAAACGAAAAAAATTTATCTATTTGATTACTCCTACATCGTCCTCACTCTCTCATCACAGTTTTCATTCACGCCCTACCTATTAAGGGTACTCGTGTCCTAATTATTTTGTAACTATAAACCATTTTATAAATTATAATATAGTTTATTTGTAAAATAGGTAGTTATAATTTATAATATATATCCGCTAGAGAGGCGCCGATGAGGTGCTATCCTAAGACACTGTCGATATTTAATCTGCCTCTGGTGGTAGAGCCACACTTCAGCCAACGTTGCAGCGCGAATGGATTAATTAGACCCGGGAAATGATGACGCATTCACAGTTTACTAGCGTAAAACAGCTGCTTAATGCTGCTGTGTTTCATAAGGTGAGTATAGGAAACCGGAGACCCTTTTTACTGTTAACGAGGCATTCCATCTTAGTCCTCAGGGGTGACAAGCATCTACATTTTAATTTTTAATAGAGAGTAGATGTAGTTGTCTATGGGCCACATCATCAACACCCATTTAGTATCGGAAGGAGGGCAAAAGTTATGTTATAGAGTTTATAGAGAGAGTTCTTTTATAAAGATTTCTTTAAACCTTTATTATACACCTTAAAATAAGGTATATAAAGGGCGGGCTTAATGTCTCATGGCGTTCTCTACCATTCAACGCTGAATGATTTGATTGATTTTATGATATTTGATTTGAGAAATTAGAATATTAGTCTTTCTATAGGTATATAAGTTACTTATAAGACAATATCTGTAGTGTAATAGTTTTCTTGCACACCAAATAACAGCTGTAATACAGCCGTTATACAGCCCCTTTAATGTTAGTACAGCTACTGTACAGCGCTACTAACGCATAAAGCTGCGTAATTTATGCCAATTTTTTATTAATAAGAACTGTATAAGCGCTTATACAGCTTTTATAGAGCCTGAAAATACAGCCTCTAGTATAAAAACGAACTTCAATACAGCTCGTATACAACTTACATGCTGCTTGGGTGTATTTCAGATTGTTTAATTAAATTAATTGTACTTTGAAGCTTGAAGTCCTCTGAACTACCACAACTCTCCAAAAGTAAGAGTAAAGTAAAGTTACAGGCTTCGTTTCATTTAAGAGGGCTATGTCAAGAAAAGGGTAGCCGCGATGTCCCAATTGGTGAACTTCACATGCTTTCGAAACTGTAACATGCAGGTTTCCTAACATTGAGTTATAATGTACGTAGTACATTAGTACATTTCTTTCCTAACGATGTTTCCCTTCACCACTGAGCACGTGGTAAATACTCTACTTAAATAAAAAAATATAAAAAAATATTTTTAACAGTGGTAGAGCCACGCGGCAGCTTTTGCTGTCGCACGGATGGGCCGGCTTGAACCGGGGTGGTACCACGACCTCACAGAATACCAGCGTGAAGTAGACGTTTACTTCTGCGTTTCGCTTGGTGAGTGTAGGTGGCCGGAGGCCCTTTTTACTGGAAATGAGGCATTCCATCTTAGTCCTCACGGGTTGTCACCCGTCAAATCCAAATGCAGATGCGTTGTCACGCATCTGCATTTGGATTTGTAATAGAGGATAGATGTAGATGTCTATGGGCCGCAGTTACCACTTACCATCAGGTGAACTATGTGCTCGTTTGTCACCCTTATCCTATAAATAAAAAAAATTAATTGAATATATTATGTAATCAAACATTTTTCGTGATTCAGTCACAGAAATGTGACAACAATCCGTTCTTGTTTACATACTACCTGCGACGCCATGTAGACATCGGCGACCATCTCCCTCACCCTCACAGCGATGTTATCTGTTATTCAAAATCACCCTTATAATCATCATTAACATGATTCTAGGTTCTACACTGTAAACTAAAGTTGTTAGTTGTCTGTGTGTATGTCGTACATAATGATTACAACAACTTTTATGAATACTCATGGGTAAGAAAATATTATATGACCTTGGATGAGGATTAAAACGACCAACGTGACTAACAGTGTTTAGTAAGAAAGCTTTTTTTCACCGTAAAGAAGTAATTCGTTATGTTTGTACTTGTTATATGACCCGGCATCGATTGGTCAGAGTGGGTATGGCTTACCGTCCGATCATTAACCCAGTTGTGCGGCGCGTCGCGGCGCGGGCGGGCACGTGAGCCCGCAGTCCCGCGCCATGCAACTTTCCGAAACACCGCCGCCGCCGCTCGCTCCACTTTGGGATCGGATACTGAGAGCGCGGGCTTTGCCACCAGATATCGACGTCGAACTCCTCTACATCGCCATCAGGGATCGCCTCTCACATCCAGAATGGGAAGTGCGTCTTCACGCACTTCGAGTTCTCGCCGATCTCTTACCCTTATCAGGAAATGCCCTCTCGTTTCCTTTCGATCAAGTCATCGACAATTTGGGACACGGTTCCCCAAACGTTAGGAAAGCAGCACTAGATGCTCTTAAAGTTTTCTGTACATACTGCGAGGATACAGAATGCGCGGCTAATGCTTTACTGGATAAATGTTTATATAATAACATTAGGCCACATTCCGCGAGTATTGATACAAAAGTGAATGTTATAACCGGTTTAGTGCTTTCCATCCCATCCGTGATGGCGATTTTAAAACGAAGAAATCCAAACCTGGATATGTTTCCAGTTTTTAACACGTTAGGGGATAAACTTTTTGATCCAGTACATAGAGATGTCGCTCTACGCTCTCTTATGAAACTTCGGAGAGTTTGTAGACCACGTGACTACATGCTGTCCTTTTCGAGACTAGATCCCAAAGTGCAAGATAAATTTCGTTTACTATGTGAAAAGTTCGATGAAGATTCTCTTGATGTGTACTACGCTCCTAGAAGAACAAATTACAGTAGTAACGATGCTCAACATTTAATGAAAATTAATCACATTTTTAATAATAACTTAACTCCAGTGCGAGTTT
Organism: Parnassius mnemosyne; assembly: GCA_963668995.1. Classification (NCBI taxonomy): domain Eukaryota; kingdom Metazoa; phylum Arthropoda; class Insecta; order Lepidoptera; family Papilionidae; genus Parnassius; species Parnassius mnemosyne. Next base: position 42,052,202 of record CAVLGL010000126.1, read on the forward strand.
CCTCTGATTCGTCTTCAGAAAATTCGTTTACAGTGCCGTATTATACAAATAATTATGCCAAAGTAATAATCGAAACTGAAATTAAATTTGATTCTGATACAGCAATAACAATGACTGTATTAGAACAGAACGAAACTGAATCCGAGAAAAACACGGGAAGCGATGAAGAAGATAGCATTGATAGGAATATGTTAAAATATAGTGATGACGAGTCAGAGGACTCTGACGTAGTAGTGAAGAAAGTGAGATTTGGCGGTGAGAGTGTTAAGATTCGAACGCCAGATAGTGATAATATAATCACTAGTGAAGAAGATAACAACCAAAATCCTTCCGCTTTGCAAGAAAACCATAATGTTGAAGAAGATTTACCGACGACGCCAAGTATAGTAAATAAAATAAACGACATAAAGCGAGAGGTAAATGAACGAGAAACTCGGATAGGTCATACAAAAAAGAGCGCCATACCACTTCCTGTCATAACTAATCGGACACGTAAAGAGAATATTTTAGTTAATAATAATATTAAACCAAAATCAAAATCATTGAGTGAATTATATGATTATTTTTACAAAAGAATGGAGGGTGAAGAAAGAAGGGCAAGAGAGAAATCGAAATTTGCTTTAACGTTAACGGAAGTACGATCGCCGGAAAAAATTCCTAGTCCGGTAGAAACACATAAGGAGATAGAGGTACTCCATAATCTTCAGAGAAGTCCAACTCTATCTCCAAGAAGACAACAAACAAGAGTTCACATAGAAAAGGATGGGTGAGTAGTATTTGTTATGAATGTTACTGTTTCTAGCTATTTAAGTCCACTGTTGAACATAACCGCCCATAGATCGCCTCACAGGGAGGATACTAGCCGTCTGTTGCCTCTTACTATGATATGGCGTAGTGGATATTCTTAGGGCCGCGGGTACGAATACTGCACGGAACATGTATTTATTTGTATAATCTACAAATAATTGTTCTGGGTCTGAATGTTTGTACTTGTGAAATTTTTTGAATGTTTTAAACTGCCCCCACGATACAACAGAAAATCCTAGTATTTTTTAAAGGAAGAAGAAAAAAAATTTACCTTGGACAGTAATAAAGCCTAAGTTAGCATGTAACAAAACCATTATTTTATGTTATTATACATAACTTTATATAAAGTTAAGTAAGAAAAATTGTCGGATAAACTGCATTACTGAAAAATAAAAGAGATTAAAATTAAAAATTATGAAGGACATGCAACATTTACATGTAAATGTTAATGATGAAATGGCATGTAAAGAGGACATGTAGAGTCTGCCAATACGCGTAGCTACAGAGAGGTAGACTTTTCCTTGCCCTACAATCGTCAGAAATAAGAAGAGGCCTGTGCCTAGCAGTGGAATGGTTATATAGGGGCTATATTTAGTTTAATTAACAACCTATATTATAGGCTGTTACTTTACTATATTTCTTATTTCAAAAAAGAAATGTGATAATAATGTGTAAGAATAAAAGATGTCTACGTTTAATTTATTATAAACGCGCGTGATAAGTAGTGATTTAAAAAAGTTCCTCTCACTCATTTTACTAATTTATATTTTACTAGCTGACCAGGCAGACGTTGTTCTGTCCTTTTCGACGATCATTTGCTTTCCTGAAAAAACTCCTGAAATTAGCAATAAAACAAATTGAGGGTCACTTATCGGGATTAAAAGTATCCTATCTCTCAAGTTGGACCAAACTGCGCACAGTGTGCAAAATTTCATTGAAATCAGTTCAGTAGTTTAGGAGTTCATCGCGAACAAACGTGACACGTAATTTTTATATATAAAGATTACTCCAAGAACGTTGCAAGTTTCTATAGATCCTGCAACTGCTATAGAGTTTGACGCTCCGTTCAGATTTCAACTCTACTATCGGTGAAGAAGTCAACAACCTCGAACGTCGTTCGTACCGAAATTGGTGCCCTTATCACATAATTTATATTTTTGGTAGGATATCATTAATTTTTGCAAAGATGTGATCGCACCATTGCGTTAAAGGCAATCAAGATAGATGCACTTATGTAATTTGCTAGTCAAATCTCTATTCGTATAAATATACTTATTGTACCTGTTGACCCAATAAAATGATATAATTTAGACGAGCGTGGGTTGATACAATTGGTGTACGAGGTCTATTCGGTTTCTAAAGATAATAATTCAATTGTATTTGACATTGAGTAGCTACTAGTGTTTCTTTTCATAGGGAAATGCGCATATCCACCTCGCGGGGAAAACGACGCGTTATGTCGGACTCTCACCTACTAAATCTCCATGGTGTTCCACATCCGCCCTTTATTGGCAGGGCTACGGGGAGTAAAAATATTGTCTATACTGAAATATTAAAAATCAATCAATCAATCAATGATTTCAAAAACCGTGTGAAACCGCGGGGAACATAGTAATAGTCACAAAACGAACCAGCACTTCATCAGATAGTATATAGTACAAATAATCGGCTACTGGAGCCCATAAAAACCTGTAACCAACAATGCCTCACAGCCTGTTATTATTCTCTTTCTTACACTTTAAACCGAACAGTGTAATGTCGGAAAGGTGTTGAATGAATAGGACACGTGTTGCCCAGTTTAAGACTGTCGTGGGGGCTACACTACACCAGCAGTAGGTGAATGTACTGCTGTTTGCTGCCAACCAAATCCAACTTCTGAGCAGAAAGTAATCCTTTTCAAACGGCTTAAAAAAGGGGAGGTTCTCAATTCTACTGTATTTTTTTGTGTGTTAGCTCAGAACTTTTTTTTAGGTTTCGTGTGGTCCTATATAAATTTGATTAAGATCTGACCAACTACTGGTCAGACAGAGTTATCCTTAATAATGCGTATTTAATGACTTCGACTACATTGATGATGTTCTCATTTTATTTATATTGAAGTCGGTTGTACAAAATTTTATTATTTTACCACTTGTTCTTCATAAGCCCCTAAAAAAACGTTTCCCGTTGTATCGCGAATTTGCCTCAATATTCACGCTCGTCAAGCGTATTGACGATCGCAGCACATGACGTCTTGCACTTTGGATTTGGACGTCGGTGTACGTACTTTTAACGTTTGTTATAAATACATGGACCGGTTGCAGCGCCATCTATCGGAGACCATAAGATTTTTCGGACATTTTCCATAGTTACCTCTTAAGACACCCACGGGACGAAATTGCTCTTACAACGGGTAGAGCTACGAGGGAATGTCTCTGGATTCAATCCATATATTACATGAAATGCATTATTCATATTACTGTACTACTGTACTGAACTGTATAGATTTCGACAGATGTTTGTACTTGTGAAATTTATGTATGTAAACTGCCCCACGATACAGGAGAAAATCTTAGAGTGGAGGTAACATTTTAATTTAAAAAAAAAAGATTCGAAGGAAAATTAAATGTAGAAGGATTAAGGCGGTCTAGCCGCCTTATACAGTGAATAATAATGCTAATTTTTGTTATAATATAGAATTTATAATAGTACTTTTGAGCGCTATATTATGAAAACCTTTAAATTTAAATGTCAAAGTGATAATATCGTTTTTAATAAACGTTAAAAGTAGAAAAAATCTTATTCAGGTTTTTACTGAACTTAGTGGCTTCATCCCCGCCTGAATCACTTATGCTTTCGCCGCGACAGCCGTCGCCGCTGCATAAACACTACAACTGGGAGGGCTTGGAGATCGTGCCACCTCATGTATGCGACCAGCTTCATAATACGGTATGGTTGTCTAAATCATTTTCTTATAGAATTAAGGTGACATAAGAGCGGACAATCCACTTGATGGTGAGTGAATGCTGTGGTCTCTATGGATGCTACAGGATAACAGGACTACGCTCTCATAAAACACCATCAAATAATAGCAGCATAACGCTGCCGTGTTTCCATATGATGAGTATAGAGAATCGGAGACCCTTTTTAAAGGTAACGAGGTATTTCATTTATTATATATATATATATATATATATATATATATATATATATATATATATATATATATATATATATATCCTAAGGTTGACAATGCATCAACATTCTAATTCTTAATTGAGGCTAGATCTCTTTATTCTAAAAAAACAAAGTTGGATGTGATGATTAAAGTAACTTTTCTATCGACTTCAAAAAGGAGGAGGTACTCAATTAGATTGTATGTTTATTTTTTGGATAGGGTGACAAACAAGCACACAGTCCACTTGATGGTAAGTGGTTGCTGTGGTCCATAGACATCTACATCTATCCTCGTTTCCGAATCAAAATGCAGATGCGTTGTCACCCGTGAGTACTAAGATGGAATGCCTCTTTTCCAGTAAAAAGGGTCTCCGGTTCTCTACACTCACCATACGAAACAGCAGTGTTAAGCTGCTATTTTACGCTGGTATTCTGTGAGAGCGTGGTCCTTCCCCGATCGAGCTGACCCATTTGTGCTACAACTATACTACTAATATAGCTGCAGCATGGCTCTACCACGTATAGAATGTGTTTTTATGTGTGTTACCCCATAACTTTTTTCTGGTTGAACCGATTTCGATGATGCTTTTGAAGTTATACTTCTTTTGGGGCGTTTGGGAAAAATGATGACAGTGAATTTTTAAGACGCGCGCACACCGAGACCTAAAAACGACACCATGAAGTTGTTACGATGCGCGCACTGTCACCTAAAAGCGATAACATCAATGCGTAATTGTCTCTCAAGTTTTTTTGGTTTGTTACGCTAAAGAAGTATAACTACGTGCATACATAAATACACACACACACACACACACACACACTTTTTATTAGAAAGCTGTGTGTCTCATGTGGCCCCATATAAATTTGACTAAGGTCTGGTCAATAATTTTTGAGTTATTTTTAATAATTTATATTGAAGTCGGTTCTACAAAATTTTTAATATTTAATTATTTTTTAAAATGCTTTAAAAATTAATAAGCTGGATATTATTTAATTGACTTCAATATAGTAATTTCAACACATTTTTTTAATAAAAATGTCACTATTGCTAGGAGAACTGGATTGCTGCAGTGAAGGCCGCAGATCAGCTCCACAGCACGCTGTTGGAGGTCGACAATGTGCGGAGAGTGGAGCCCGCGGCCTTGTCGCTCGTTGAACACATGTGGGCGCTGAGTGAAGCGGTCAGTTTATGCTCAATTTACATTGCGGCGGAATGGAATGGAAGTGAATTTTTGGAACGAAATTGTACATAGTGAAATTAATTTTATGTTAATTGTGTAACGTGCAAACTAGAAATGAGCCAAAAATAAAATCGCGCGTGACTTTTTTATCATTTCTAGTTTGCACGTTACACAATTAACATAAAATTCATTTTACTATGTCCAATTTCGTTCCAAAAATTCGCTTCCATTCCATTCCGCCGCAATGTAAATTGAGCCTACTTTCTATTGTATTAAAATTACACTAATGAATCCATATTTTTCTTTTTTTTTATTGATCCACAGTAGCCCGGAGATGCCAAAAGCCCTCTCCCACTGCACTGTGAACAATTTACCCGTATGTTTGTTGCTCTTTCTTCAATAAAAAGATGGGGATGATAACAGCAAAATCGAAACCGAAACAATTTGTACTTTATAAAGTAGGATATTGAGGATATAAACCCAAAACCTGCATCTTTGTACTTTGGCCATAGAAATACGTGGTTCTCGAGAAGTATCACATGTGAATAAAATGTGCATTGCCGTGTGGTAGAAGCTTAAGAGAATGCGAGTAAATCACCCCATTTTGGGGTGTCATGAGAGGCGACTATGATATAGATCTGAAAACCTTTGGGCTTTCGACCGGTAGCGATATACCATCTCGTATAGGTCGGAAGTAAAAAAAGAAAGTCGATGGGAACAACAAAGATGCAAGAACTACGCTGGTTTTTTTGCATTAATTACTTTTTGCGTTAAATACCAGTGTTTAGTAGTGGACTGTACATGGTCAGCCCATTAGAGGAAGAGAAGGACATGAAAAATAAATTATTGTTTGTGTTTTACTATTCTATTCCTAAACATGAGCAACCAAGTGGTCGACGGGTCTTCATCTCATTATTGTTGATATTGCACACAATCGAACCAAACTGTTTGCTTCGTCTATTGTTATGCGTACACCAAACGAGTGGAATTATTTTCCGTCGTCTGTCTTTCCGTTCGTGTACAATCTGGGCTTAAAGGCAAGAGTGAATAGGGTTTTGTTACGCTGATAAGTACATTATTACGCAACATACACCATCTTGGGCTTCATCACCACATACACTTACCTACATCATAGATTGCAGTCAAGCACTAATATTAAAAAAAAACAATTACAATAAAATCGATTATTGTAACATCACGTAAAATGTTAGTTGAAAAATTTTCATTAGTTTAACAGCAGTTGACATACTTCATACATATTGATTTGTTGATTCAACACCCGTTGTGGTATTTCCAGGTTAAACTACGCAGTTTTAGGGATTTCCAATAAATACGTAATAGAGCAACCGTGGTCGCGTAGTGACAGTAATATATGTATGGATATACATATTATAATAAATAAAAACAGTGAGTGGCAACTTTCGCAAATATTTCCCCTATGAGGCAATCTAGCGCTGTGGCTGTGGCATCATTGCTACCGCATCATGCTGAGTCGAATGCCTTTTCGTTGCTGCAACAAATAATACATTATTAGCGTATTTTATATTGTTATTTTTTATTTGATTTGTAGTTATAAATTCTTTTTATTATACATTATCTTGCGTGTGCCGAAAAAATTATTCATTCATTCATTCATGTATGGGAGGGGCCTGTGTTGAGCCGTGGACTTTTGATAGACAGTAAGGGTAAAGTAAAAGAGCAAGCCTGCAGTGTAGGTATTGTAGTTGTAGCGACAAATTGATCGGCACGACCGAGAAAGGACCATGGGTCGCACAGAAGAAGCAACTTATTACTGCGATATTCGTATAGCGAGTGAAGAGAACCGGAGACCTTTTTTAACCCCGACGAAAACAAGAGGCGTTTTTACGTTTGTAGTGTGTATATGTATGTCTGCATATCTGTGTATGTGTGTCTGCTGTGGCATCATAGATCCTGAACGGATAAACCGATATTGATTAAGTTTTTTTCGTATGAAAGGTGTCTTAATCGAGAGTGTTTTTAGCTATATTTCAAGAAAATCTATTCAGCCGTTTGAAGATCATCAGCTCTTTTTATTTCGGGTTCTTTTTTTTAAATTTTTAATTTAAGTTATTGATGGTAAGTGATAACGATCCACTGCTGTACATGATCTTCACGTGTGGTTAAAACTTGCACTTGATTTTTTGCACCTATTAGTACACTAATTATTAGTATAATCATTTTACTACTTACTGGTTTAATAAAACCATCCCACAAATACCACAAGATATTGCGACATTCTTTTGATTCGTCTATATTAATAAGGACATATGATTTTATTTGATCTGCCAAATGGATGATTCTCTTACTGTGCGCCACAGAGGATATACCTACGAATAATGAAGAATTGTAAAATTATTAACGTATAAATTGCTTAACACAGGTACCCGCAACCAGAGCTCCAGCAGAAGGTGCAGTGTGTGCACTAGTGCGGGGCGCTAGTAGTTCATGCACTCGCTTACTTCTACCCTCGCTGGTGGCCCGGATGGGTCGAGAGCCACCGCCCGCTGCGTTGCCGCACGCGCTGCTGCAACGACTCGCTCTACACCACCTCATAGATCTCATTTTCGATCCTGACATGATTGGAGTGAGTGTAATTATTTAATACTACGAAAGCAAATTATACAATATGTAACAAAAACCCTGTGGTTCCCGTTAAGTACGTTATCAGGATCATTATTCAAACGTATAGAAATAACTTTTTTTTAAAAACTCGAACAATAATATTTTTTATTTTATTTAAAAAAATAATTGTATGCAAATTGTATGTTGTTTTATTACCTCTGCATTGTCTGGGGAGTAAGACGATTGTCAAAGACCACGCTTTACTTAGCTTTAGCAACGGCTAGTGTCAGTAATAGGTAATAAAACCACATTAATTTTTTTTTAATTAAATAAAAAAATTATGGTCGAGTTTTTTAAAAAAAAAGTTATTTCTATAGTTTTGAATACTGATCCTGATAACGTACTTAACGGGAACCACATGGTTTTTGTTACATGTTGTATATGTCGACCTCAGTGGAACCAGAAACGATAACATCCTAACCGTTAAAATCCATTACTGGATATGGGTTCTTGCGATGTGATAACGATTTGATAGACGCATGAACGATCGCAGTAAAATACTCGTATTTAGATCATCACTTATCCAAATATTTTACGTCCGACTTATATAGGATGATATACCACCACCAGATACCACCATCTATTGGATTCAGAAGCCATGAGATCTTTCTGGCAGTCTCTTACAACATCCACGTAATAATAGAGTGGTGATGAATTTCCTTCACTCACCACAAAACGGGTAATATGTAGAAAAACTGGAACCCAAGCTAACCCAAACCTGTATTTTAGAGTACCAGGTCTCCTAATTAAACAAAGTCAGTCAGCCTCGTACCGATAAGCGTAGTTAAGTACGGCTCCCATTGAGATGTCAATTTGCAATAGCTTACTTTTTTAGCAACTTTTCTCTGATTACGATGTCTTTCCATTCTGACGGTATACTCTACTATAATTATTTACTTTACACTAGAATTATATGTAACTAATTAGAAATATATGTAATTAATATATTACTAAAACAATAATAGTAATGTCCAACAGAATCTGAATTTCGGTCACGGCAGCCAGTTTCAACAGAGACTAGCCAACTGCGCAGTTCAGCCTTACAGTGCACATGTGTGTGCGCGAACACAGGTGTACTCTCTATTTTCTCACTCTCATAGTCCAATGGGACGGATATTCGGTACAACCGGAGAGAGATCAGACGCAGGAACGACGGCTTTACGTGCTTTCCGTAGTACGGGAGTGCAAATCCACTAACTTTCTGAGTTTCTGCCTCTCTGCTAATAAGAATATCTTGATAGAAAAATCCTGTAACTGATTTTAGCTCGGCCCTGGATCACATTATTATATGTGGTATTAGGTATTTATATATGGTAGAGCCATGCTGCTGCTATATTATGGATGTGGTACGAATGGGTGGACACAACCGAGGATGGACCACGCTCTCACAGAACACCAGTGTGAAATAGCAGCTTAATGCAGCTGTATTTCATAATAGGATGAGTGTAGAGAACAGGAAATTCCATCTTATCATAGCATCTACTTACCATCAGGTGGACTATGAGCTCGTTTGTCACCCTTATTCTTTAAAAAAATCTAGGTGTGTCTGTGTCGTGGATTTAGATTTAATCTAAGGTCGTGGACACGGCTGCGTGTTTTACGTGAATAACGAAACGCCCTCAAAATGGCGGCGCACCCCCCTCCGTTAAGCGCGATGCGTCACATTTCTCACTCAACGTTGTTCAACGTAACGAATTCTTTGAACCTTTAGCTATCGAGTGGTGTAATTAAATTTCGCTCGGTCCTATGCTTACAATAAAACCAGTTGCCGAATTGTTCTTTTTTTCTGCAAAAAGAGATCTGTCACGTCAAATTAAGAAAAAGATGGCGTTACCTTTCATATAATATAAGTAATTTTTAATCATATTATTGCTATTTACTTCTTTTTAAACTTAAAAATTATAATAATTACGGTCGTGTTGGATTTGTTTACCAACACAAGCCGCTCGCCTTTATACAATATGCAGATTAGTCAAGCGACTGATCAGAGTCTGTATCCGAGTTGTCGCTGTTACCGAGCGATACTGTTATAGTGTATATTAGCCCACTCAATGAAGGAAAAATAGGGGAAATAATTCGTGTATTTCCCCTATTTGGCAGTTTTTGGTCTTCGTTGAGTGGGCTATATAACTACTATGCGTGTATGAGTTTCGTAGTGACAAACGATTGTTTTGTGTATGTAGATACCCCCCGCTAAGAGTGAATGATGTAGCAGCAACATCAAACTGTATCCCTCGATTTTGTTATCATCAGTGTTCTGAATTGCCTCCTACTTTGGAAGCAAATTTAAAGACTTATTCACGTCAAAACCTGATCAGCAGTCGCGTTTACGAGCAGTAAAGCAATGGAGCAGTAATAGTGGAACACTGTTTTTTTAAGGGTAACAAACGAGCACACAGTCCACCTGATGGTACGTGGATGCTGTAACCCATAGACATCTACATCTATCCTCGATTAAGAATCAAAATGCAGATGCGTTGTCCTCACTCCTGAGGACTAAGATGGAATGCGTCGTTTTCAGTAAAAAGGGTCTCCGGTTCTCTACACTCACCATACGAAACACAAATACACAAGCTGCTATTTCACTCTGGTATTCTGTGAGAACGTGGCCCCGGCCGAGCCGATACATTCGTGCTACGACCGTAATATATGTGCAACATGGCTCTAGCACGTAGAGGAGTGTAGGAGCAGTGTATTGTGAAATGAGCGTAAGCAGCGGTGCCGCAGGTGTCGGGCGCCGAGCGTGCGGAGGAGGCGCAGGTGCGCGCGGCGCTGAGCCTGGCGCGCGCGGCGGGCCCGGCCGCCGTGCTGGCCGCCGTGCGCCGCCAGCTGGCCGCCACGCCCAGAGCCGACGCTTTCTGTGCACAGGTCACTTGGAATCTAAATACGTATTATGAAACCTTTATATTGTCAACTAGCTGTTTCGCGTGACAACGTCCGCGTGGAATTTATTACGATTGGATTTTTAATTTTTTTACGCGGAATCCTAATTCTTTTTCTAAATCAAAAGCATCTTAAGCTATATCCTTATAATATATCTAGCTATCTGCATTGAAAGTTCAGTCAAAATCGGTCCAACAATTTCGGAGATTAGCCCGAATAAAACAGACAGACAGACAAAAATTTAAAAATATATTTTTTGTTATGAGTACCGTACCAATATACTTTTATATTAATTTAGTAAGAAGCTGTAATGTTGACATTACAATCAGACACTAAATTATATTTATTTGGATAAGATTCTAAATATTATAAAGTATTGTCAGTTGTTTACGTGGTAGAGCCATGCTATATTTGTAGTATAGTTGTAGCACGAATGGGTCGGCTCGACTGGGGAAGGACCACGCTCTCACAGAATACCAGCGTAAAATAGCAACTTAACGCTGATGTGTTTCAGTTGTAATCCTAATATTATGAAGCTTTTATATTTTATTATTATATGTACTTTGGCTTATTTACTTATTTTTATTTTTTATTGCATTCATTTCTTATTGCATTCCTTGCATTGCAGAGAAAGGATACAAAGGTCGGACTTAACGTTTATAGGCACAACCAGTTAACCCATAGTGTGGTGAGGATGAGATATAGATGTGATGACAATTTTAAATAAAATGGGCAACTAAAAAAATACGCGTATAATATCTATACATCTATACATATCAATAAAAGTGTCTATAATATCGAAATAACTGGCTTATATTGAACAGATTAGCAGGGATATTGGTATAACATTAAGACATGATGTATAACCATTTTTAATTATGCTTTATCTGTCTGTCTGGCCGTTCGGGCTGATATCTTCGAAATGGCTAAACCGATTGTGGTGAAAGTTGACGAACAAATAGAAAGCAATGTCAGTAGTGATATAGGCCATCTTTATCCAAAAAACTTTTTAATTCTTTGGATAAAATAAGTCAATGATGATTAGCTTACATCTAAATGATGCCAAATTAATAGACCCCACCTTGCTACTATTATAATAAAAGCCTATATTATAATATTAATAAAGTGAAATGAAAATATGTTTTAATTCTAGTTTTTTATTCATTTCTTTTCTAGTTGCGAGAACGTCTAAACAAACCCCTCGAGAAGATTAGACCCAGTCATTTCAGCAGGTACGATATATATTTCAGTTCTACATACTGTTACTAGTACTATACTACTACTAGTACGCTACCGGAGCATGACCCTTTCAAAGTTGATTTTTTTTTATAGAATAAGGGTGACAAACGAGCACACAGTCCACCTGATGGTAAGTGGATGCTGTGGCCTATAGACATCTACATCTATCTTCGTTTGCAAATTAAAATTCAGATGCGTTGTCACCCGTGAGGACTAAGATGGAATGCCTCTTTTCCAGCAAAAAGGGTCTCCGGTTCTCTACACTCACCATACGAAACACAGCAGTGTTAAGCTGTTATTTTACGCTGGTATTCTGTGAGAGTGGGGGGGTCCTTCCCCGGTCGAGCCGACCCATTCGTCCTACTACTATACTATTAATATACCTGCAGCATGGCTCTACCACGTATGAATATATATGATTTGTGGCTTACGCTCATATAATATTAATTTAGTACATTATTTTTCATTTTTATTAAATATTAATTACTCCTCGATTAGTTAAAGCCTACAAAAAATTAAACGCTAACTATTGCCGGCTCCGTGGCGCAGTGGCTTAGCAATGAGTTGCTGCGCTGGGGGCCGCGGGTTCGAATTCCGCTCGGAACAATTATTTGTATGGCTTGCAAATAATTGTTCCGGGTCTGGATGTTTGTCCTTGTGCAATTTGTGTTTGTAAACTGCCTCCACGATACAGGAGAACATCCTAGTGTGAGGGTAACGTTTTTTAAAAAGAAAAAATATTTATAAAAATTGCATTACATGCAAACCCTATACTTTTGATATGTACACGGTTAAAGATGGTTTTCACTTTTTTTTTTTAATGTAAAACTATTTTATTTAGCAACAGTTTAATCTTCATTGTCTTCATTATCACTATCTGCATTGATGTTGAAATAGCGTAGTTCATATGCATCATGAGCAGATGCAACCGCACGGAGCCAGTCTCGCACTTTGTTTTTCTTGAGGTATCGCTTGGTGTGCCGTTTAATGGCGGCGTAAGAGAACCATCGTTTCAATAGTCCCTTGGGTGACATAAATTGTGACTATAGAAAATATAAGAAACATCTTATGGCTTCCGATAAATTCCAATATCATATAAGGTAGACGTATAAATTCAAAAACTATATAGCAAGCTGGACGGCTACGGCAAATCCTATAACGGAAGTAGCCTTTGTCAATCTGAGGATTTAAGCGCGCTGATAAAGAAGACTAAAATTGGTAAACCATTTTTGTTCAAAAATCTTTTATATAAGCTATTGGATTTTGTGTATTTTTTGAAGAAATTTATATAAGTGCATATCGGCAGGGGTTCTCAGTTACCGGTTCCAGCGAGACGTGCCAGGTCTACCCCGCCAGCGGCGCCCCCAACCAAACCACGGCGTTTGCGACCTCTGCCTGATTCCGCTCCACTACCAAGTACGTAACATTTTTTATTAATTAATTAAATAAAATGCACTTTATTTAATTTTTTACTATCACCAGCTAGAATATTGAATTTAAAATCAAGCAAATATAATGTAAATAATGTATTTTCATTTTCAAAAATTGTGATTAAAAGAGAGCTTTTTACCCGACTGCCCCAGAGAGGTATGTGAAAATGTATGTACTTATGTATGTATGGATGTATGTGTGTATTCATTTGGCATGCCTTGTAGCCTAAACGGCTTGATGGATTTTATGAGTTATATACATAACATATGTTCTCAGATTCGTCTTAGTTGTGGAAGGTGACATAGGTATTATATTTTTTGAATTTGTTTTCTGAGTAAACTTTTTAAGGGTTAAGGGTTTGTTAGTTGACTTCGATTATTTATATCTATACAAATAAATAAAACTGAAGTGTATGTTTGTAATGTCAAAATTACAGCTTTTTACTAAATGCATATGAAAGTATATACGGTACTAATAACAAAAATACAATTTTTAAAGTTTTTGTCTGTCTGTCTGACTGTCTGTTTGTTCCGGCTAATCTCCGAAACGGCTGGACCGATTTTGACGGGATTTTCACTGGCAGATAGCTGATGTCACAAGGAGTAACTTAAGCTACTTTTATTTCAGAAAAAGTATTAGGGTTCCGCGCAAAAAAAATAAAACTCCAAAAAACACGCGGGCGAAGTCGCGTTGAACAGCTTACTTACTTACTTACTTATCTTCACGCACAATCCCTGACGGGGTAGCCAGAGAGAACAGATCGCCAAGTGTCACGATCCTTACATATCTCTTTCGCCTCTTTCAGATTCATTATCTTCTTCATACATGCACGTCTAGGTATCCGAGTACTCTTGACCCTACCCTCTTCGAGCAATTTGCTCACATGGTCTTCGAAAGTTAGTCTCGGTCTACCTCGACACCTTTTAATATTAACTTTCGCGCTATATATTTTCTTCACCATTCGGTCTTCACTCATTCGCTCAACGTGCCCAAACCACCGAAGCACGCCCTTATCAATTTTTGTGATAAGGTCATCTTTCAAACCTGCCATATTGCGAATCTCTTCGTTTCGCTTTCGGTCGGCCATAGTAACGCCGCACATTTTACGAAGAGATCGCATCTCCACTGCATTCAACTTACTTTTATGCTTCTTCTGGCATACCCAGGTTTCGCTGCCATATAACAAAGTCGGTACCAACACTGCGTTATGTATTGCAAGGCGTGCACTCTTCGCTACGCCTTGCCTTTTGACTAACGCAGTCAGGGCACCATTGACTTTGTTCCCGGCAGCGACACGCCTGTCCACATCTAAATCACATCTTCCATCCCGGCTAAAAGCACTCCCCAAGTATACAATTTCATTTACCTGTTCTAGACATTCCTGATTTACCCATATTTCACACTTCGTTCTCTCTTCGTCCCTTTCAAATACCAGAACCTTAGTTTTATTAGCATTCAAACGGAGACCTTTAATTTCACATTCCTCTTTCATACACGTGACTAATGCCTGCAGTTCTGCCTCTGATGGTGCAATAAGCACTGCATCATCAGCATACAGCAGACAATTTACTTTTATGTCACCCAATTTCACACCCAAACAGCTATCTTTCAGCTTTTGTAAACAGCTGTCGAGATACAGTATGAACAGCCAGGAAGACATGACACAACCCTGTTTTACGCCCGTTTGGACGCTAAACATGGGTGACAGGTCATGCCCTACCCGCACACAGGCTTTACAGTCACAGTAAAGAGACTGCACAGCCCTTAGCAATCGGCCATCCACACCATACCCCGGCAACAGTTCCCACATTTTCTTCCTTACAACCTTATCAAATGCTTTCTCAAGATCCACAAAAGCACAGAAAATCTTCTGGTTAACAGCCAGAAGCTTTTCCGTGATCATACGGAGAGAAAACATTTGATCCGTGCATCCTCTTCCAGGTCTAAATCCGCATTGTGCCTCCCATAGAAATCTTTCCGATTTCTCTTGCATCCTACGTGTCAAAACCTTCGAGTAAACTTTACTTGCTAAACTGGTCAAGCTGATCGCCCGATAGCACCCGCAGTCAAAATGTGAACCTTTACCTTTATACAAAGGCACAATGACTGCGGATCGCCAATCATCCGGGACATCCCCCGTCCGCCAGCACAAATTGCACAGCAGATGAAAGCTGTCCCAGACGCGAGGCCCACCATACTTGACCATTTCAGCAGTAACTCTGTCTAGTCCCGCAGCCTTACCACATTTCAAACTTCGAATCGCACGTTCAATCTCTTTCATACTGATGACCTCAGTGTCATCGAGGTCCGGGTCTGGCGTGCCAGTCACGGCGTCATCCCCGGATCCCTCACTAAGATCATCACACGCATACATTTCTCTATAAAATTCGCTCCATCGCTGCATGACGTCCGATTTTTCTGAGAGGACGTCATTAGTTCTCGAAAGCACTTTGTTCATTCTTAAGGCCGTCGCACCACTTCGGGTCCTTCCAACCTCTTTCCAGAAGAGTTTGGAGTTCTCCTTAAAGTTGTGCGACAACCTTTCATCCGCTTCCATTCTACACCTTTCACGCACTTCCTCAATCAATGCTTTCGTGTGAACTTTCTGCAGCTTATATCTTTCTTTCATCTTCTCTCTCATATCCTTATCATTACTAGAGGCCAAGTAGTCTAACCATGCTTTCTTCTTCTTCTTTACAGCTTCTTTCACTTCATCATTCCACCATGCATCTCTTCTTTTACTACTGCCTCTTTTTATTGTCCCACACACTTCTTCCGCTGCACTTACCATTCCATCCCTAAGGTTCTGCCATGTTCTTTCTACACATTCGTTTCTGCCATCGATGGTGTCAAGCTTTTCGGCTACCCTCGCATGATATTTGTCCCTAGTATCCGTTTCCTGAAGCTTCCAGCTTCGGATGCGACAGACCGACTGTGGTTCTGTCACTGTCGTCCGGTAGCGCCAACCCGCGAACAGACCCCTAAATCTAGTAATCACTAGATAGTGATCCGTTCCCAGGTCAGCACCCCTGAACACTCGCGTATCCATAACCTGTTTTCGCAGTCGGTCATCCACCAGGAACAAATCGATCATACTTCTCTCATTCTTTCTTTCTCTAGTATACATATGGATTTTCTTGTGATTAAACATAGTGTTTGTCACAAGAAGACCCTTTTCCTTGCATACCGCCAGTATAAGCTTGCCAGCATCATTAACCCTTTTATCGCCAAACTTTCCAAGTACCGACTCGTACCCTGGTCGAGCGGTACCAACCCATCCATTCAAATCACCACATACAACAATCCTTTCGTTTCCCCTAGCCAAATCTAGAACTTCTCTTACATTCTCCCAAAACTCCTCCAGCTCAGCCCTGGACGACGAAGCCACCGGCGCATAAACAGCCAAAAGGAATAACTTCGTCAGTCCCAATTTAAAGCGAACCCAGAGAAGTCTTGAGTTCACAAACTTATATTCAGTCATAACATCGACCAACCGAGAAGACAGCAGCACCCCCACTCCCTGGCAGGCGTTCTCGCTCTCCGGGACTCCGGACCATAGAGCTAACGCCCCGCCAGGGAGCTCTTCAGTACCACTGCCCTTCCGTTTGGTCTCCGACATACACACGACATCTAATTCTCTTTCTTTCATTATTTCGATCAACTCATTCGTCTTATCTCTCATGCCTCCTCTAACATTCCACGTGCCAACTCTGCACTCCGTCCTCCACCTTCCGCCGTGTCGGGCTGTGCGTGACGGGTGGCGGTCCCCATCGCCGCTTTGCGCGCTGCATTCCACACCAACGGGGACGAGCTGGTGTGCGTCGCCTTGGGGGGACGCCCTAACCCTCGTTGACATGGGTGCGCAGCTGAGTAGAATTGCAGCCCTGAAAAGGGCTGGCAGGGGTCGCGACGAGCACGCTTCTACAATGACCCCCAGTTGAACAGCTAGTATATTAATATAGTTAGTTGAATATGTTAGTTTTCTATCCGCAAGGTAATAAATTCACGTACTGCTTTTGGTTATCTCAAGTAGGTAACTGTTTTTCGATCCTCTAAAACAATTGTTGCGTAATGACCTGTCCTTCCGAAGAACGAGGTCACCATCTTTTTTCGCACGCTTCGACCTCTCTTCACTTTAGTTGGCAACTCCTCGTAAGGAAACACCCAGACAGCAGACTGTCTCTTAGTTTCAGGATCATAACAATAAATCCAGCTTTCGTCACCCGTAAGTATGTCTAACACAGTATATGAGTCATCTCCGTTAAATCTTTGAATCATTTTACAACACCAATCAACACGATGGAGTTTTTGGGCCTCTGTCAAATTATGAGTATTCACCGGGCACAAAGCTTCCTGACCGCTAAATGTTCATGGAGGATTTTGTGCACTTGACTCTTACCGATGCCGAAGCTTGTCCGAAGTTGCTGATAGTCACTTTTCTGTCCAGTCTCTATCATACGCCGCACAACACTGATGTTTTCTTCAGTCGTCGCCGTAGAAGGCAGTCCCTCACGCAGATCATCGGTGAGATTAGTGCGACCACGTTTAAACTCTTTAAACAAGTTGTAAACAGTGGCACAAGATAGGACTTTATCGTGAAAGGCCAATCGAAGTATATCGTAACTTTCTTGTTGACTTAAATGACATTGAAAGTCATAAAAAATCATTGTACGAAAATTTTCTCCCGTTAAATTTATGCTAACGTGACAGACAATTTTCAATTTGCCACCAAATCGTAAACAAATGACAAATTAATAAAATACACAGGTAGGTACACAATAATATTGGCAGAGTTCCATTTTCAAAATTTGAACTTATTTTTTTATTATATCGTTTTCAAGTAGCCAGTTCTAAAAAATTTTAATGTCGCCCTCGTATACTTAGCCCATTGGACCTTCACTGCACGTGGAAATTAAGAAAGTGTAAAGCAATATAGTATCACATACAAAGATCATTTTGTATCATCTTTTATAATTTTTATGCTTTTCTCAGGTACAACTCAACCGGGAAGAGATTTGATACTGAAACCCTTATCACCGATTGCATTAAGTGATAGGTAAGTGTTAATTACTCATTTTATTCCACATACAAATTTTATAACAGCAATATATATTATTTTGAAATTAATTTTAATAAGTAATGGCTACACTCTACTCTGTAACAGATTTACTCAAACACTTGTATTTACGTAGATAATCAGATTAACCTTTACCTACATCTATTCGTGTTAACTGTTAATCCCATATTTTCACAAAAAAAATGTTTCGGAATTGCGATAACCAAAAATAAGATGGATGCCATTCTAATATCAAGTTTGTTCGAAAAATCCTTTGCCACATTTTTGTATGTTTCTCTTTTTTCTGTTTCTTTATAGAATACAAATATATATATAGTAATAATTTATGTAATTTATAATAAATATAATATATCTCGAAGTTTTGAAATAGTATTACATGGCTTGCACCATTGATTGTTTATGTAACTAAAACCAAAAACGTTTTCGAAACATAGAATCTCGGACGTGTTACTGCTATTTACAAACGCCAATTTCGAATCCTAATTTATTACTAGTGGCAATGAGTGGAGGCAAAAGCTATCGCTAGAAATATTTATAATGCATTTAAAGAAATATTAGTAATTTATTGATCTACAGTAAATATTTGGTTTGACCGCTTTCATGAGAGAGACTATACGAGTCTCGAAGATCAACGTTGGTAGGGGCGACATACGACGTCGGAAAATAAAGCTTTATTTTCCAGCTTCGTTCAAATATTTAAGTGTCGCTTAATGGGACTACAAGAGCTAAATGACCTTGAATGATGCACGCACACATTTACCCAATTTTGGCCTCTTGAGTCACTTGGCTTGGCTTGGATGGCCACTTGAGTAAATAAACGGAACAGAGACAAAGCTTTCTAAGAACGTGCAAAATTGTTAACTATTTTTGTAGGGTTGTCACAATAGGTGAAGACAATTAAACAAAACAATATCCATCATATTATTGCATTGTCACTGAAGTTACGATATACAAAATTTTAACTCAATCAAACATCGCGAAGTGGTTCAAATCTTACTTGCAAAATGTAACTTAGCCTACCTACTATATACCAACCCACCCACATATCTACCAATACAGTAAAACTTGGTTATGTGGAACCTGAATAAGTAAGAAACCTCCATAGCTGGAACTCATGCTTACTAGTTCTTATTCTACCGGCAAATTCCGCACTTGGCTAATTGTGTAGAAGTGACCTCCAATGTTAGTTTAGTTTTGTTATCATCCGGATGTTTATGTTTCAAAGGTGTTAAACTTTCCCTGTGAATTACCAAAATAATCAAAAAGGTTTTTATTGTTCATATAGATTACAACTCATGTATAATGTTTACAAAATACGTTTTATTATTTAATAATCACACCTCTATAACTGAAATGACCTCTATTCTCACCTCTATTAATGGAACCCTCTGTAAATGAGACAGATATTTATTTATACCTGGATATCTGAGACACTGGGTAAGTGGAATACCTCTTTAAGTGAGACAAATTTGCAGGTCCCTTAAGGTCCCAGTTATCCAGGTTTTACAGTATTTAGTAAAATTTATTTTTATTTATTTACTTAGTACTTCTTGGGATAGTTAAAGTATGATATATTTTTATTTTTTCTAGTATTATTATACACACAGTACAATAAACATTAATAATACCACGTTTTTACATTAAAATATTGAAACTTGCAATTAACAAAACAAACAACGTGCTTCGCACTGACCCTGAGATTGTTGTGCACTGGCTGTGCCAGTGTAACCGGCTTTTTCCAGTCACGCCGCATACGCGACAAGCGGCCAGTGGTCACGCACACATGCCCTGCGTGCTTGTAGTAGTGCAACCGATTTGCGCGGTTGTATGAAGCTTTATCTCTATTTATTTACTCATGTAGCATGGCTTCGGCCGGCACTGTCAGTACACAGGCGTTTTCGCACACATGCGTAGGTACGTATTATGTTCAGAAATAAAACATAAACACTCACGTCTGTCACCCAGTGGGCTAGGCAGACACTATGGACTTCAATTTGGCACGATCCTGACACAGACAGGGTGTAGAGCCCCATTTACTCTATTTCCTGCGTTCACTCGTCGTTCTATATCCTTATCATATCTACCATCCCTGCTAAATACACATCCCAAATACACAAACTCATCTACTTGCTCGACCAAATCCCCTTCTATTCTTATGCCACACATCGTTTTATTTTCTTCTCTTTCAAAAACTATAACTTTCGTCTTACTTGCGTTCACTTTCATTGCCTTTTCTTTTAATGTCCTGTTCATTAATTTTACGTGGTAGAGCCATGCTTTTTTATAGGATAAGGTGACAAACGAGCACACAATCCACCTGATGGTAAGTAGCTTCTGTGATCCATTGACACCTACATCTATCCTTAATAAAGACTCAAGATGCAGATGCGTTGTCACCCGTGAGGACTAACAGGAATGCCTCTTTGCCAGTAAAAAGGGTCTCCGGTTCTCTACACTCACCATACGAAACACAGCAGCGTTAAGCTGCGATTTTACGCTGGTTTTCTGTGAGAGCGTGGTCCTTCGCCGGTCGAGCCGACCCATTCGTGCTACAACTATACTACTAATATAGCTGCGGCATGGCTCTACCACGTAAAAATGCTGCAGCTATATTACTACACTTACTTACTACAGCGTAAAATAGCAGCTTAATGCTGCTGTGTTTCGTATGGTGAGTGTAGAGAACCGGAGACCCTTTTTACTGGAAAAGAGGCATTCCATCTTAGTCCTCACGGGTGACAACGCATCTGCATTTTGATTCGTAATCGAGGATAGATGCAGATGTCTATGGGCCACAGCAACCACTTACCATCAGGTGGACTGGGTGCTCGTTTGTCACCCTTATCCTATAAAAATATTAATGTAACCATCATTTGCAACTCGGCCACCGACGACGCAAGTATTGACTACAGACTTGATCATCGGCGTACAAAAGGCATTTGACGGTTAACTCACCCATTCTTAACCCGCATTCCAAACCACTGTCCATAAATAGGTTGAACAGCCACGGGAAGCCACACAGCCCTGTCTGACACCTTTATAGATGCCAAACCAGTCCGAGTAGGCCCCGTTGATCCTGATACAAGCACTAAAGTCCCTATACAAAGACTTCAATACCTGTATCAACCCAGCGCTCAACCCAAATAAGTTCAGTGTTTGCCATAACACATCCTTGTCCACTCTGTCATAAGCCTTTATCAAGTCCACGAACGCACAAAAAAACTTTTTGGTTTTTGGCCAAAAACTTCTCCGCGACCATGCGTATAAAAAGACCTGATCCGTACATCCCATTCCCTTCCTAAATTCCGCTTGCACATTCCAAATTTTTACATCAGTTTCTTTCATTACTCTTTCAATTAGTACCTTAGCATAAAGTTTTCCTACAATGTTAAGAAGGCTGATACCACGGTAGTTTTTACAGTCCTGCTGTGATCCTTTTCCCTTATATATTGGGACTATTACGGCTTTGCACCAGTCTCCCGGTAACCGCTTAAGTTCCCAACATAAATTAAACAAGGTATACAGCAGGTCTGCCACCACTCCTTCTCCAGCCCTTAGCATTTCGAGAGATACTCTATCATATCCAGCTGCCTTACCTGCTTTCATACTTTTTATTGCTTTCATTATTTCATCTATACTTATGTCTCTATCTATTTCCTCTTCTTTCGGAATTTCTATTTTATTTAATTCAAACGTCTCATCACTTATAAACACGCTTTCAAAGTATTCCTTCCATCTCCTTAAACTCAAAACTTCGTTATTCAGAATACAGTCATTCTGGTCTCTTATAGCATTCATTCTATGCTGTTTTGAATGTGGCTTGGCAGTTCTTACGAGTTTCCAGAACATTTTAATGTTTGCCTGGAAGTTATCCGATATTCTTCTATGATTCTTATCCGTTCTTTCTTGCTTTTTCCTTTCATCTACTTCTTTTACTCTCTTATTTAGATGTCTAAAGACTGTCCTTTTCCTCTCTATATCATCATTCATACCGCTAAAATTACTTGCCTTGGTTGCTAGTAAATCTAGCCATGATTTCTTCTTTGCTTCAACTTCCATCCGTATCTTATCATCCCACCATAACGTGTTATTGTTCCTTTCATTCGTTCTCTTACTTACACCACATACTTCGGTAGCTGCATCCACCAAACCTTTCTTGACATAATACTACACAGTCTCCAAGTCTAAATCATTCATACACAATTCAGCAATACCACTTATATTTTCTCTCAATCTACATTTGAACTTCTCTTTCACACCTTCGTATTGTAACCTCTCTGTTCTTATACGCTGTAACACAGTGGTAGACACAGATGTCCGCTGCCGTCAACGTCTGAAAAGACTATTAATTCGGCATAAGACCATGTAATGGTCCGTCCCTACGTTAGACCCCCGGTAAACCCTTGTATCTACCACCGCGCTTCTCATTCTTTCAATAACAATTATGAAATCTATCATGCTTCTATCATCACCTCTTTCCTATATATACATGTGAATCTTCTTATGACGAAAGAAAGTGCTCGTCACAAAAATATTTTTTTCCACACATACGGTGAGGAGGCTTTCACCATTCTCATTTATACTTTCATCACCAAACGTTCCCAATATATTTTCATAACTAAGGCTCCTCAATCCACAACCCTTCCATTAAAATCTCCTAATATCACAATATTTTCATTAACCTTGCATTTCATTAGCACCATTCTTACCAACTCCCAAAACTGCTCTCGGATATAAGTGGGCTTAGACATGTCTGGGGCGTAGACCCCTAGAACAAACAACTTCTTTAAGCCCACTTTCTTTCGTATCCATAACAGTCTCGGGCTTACACCTTCATACTCTTTCACACAATGACCCATTCTTTCTGAAAGGATTATACGAGTACCGACTCCCTGGCATGCCCGCTCGGTCTTGTCTACACCAGATCAGTACGCGGTATACATGCCATGTGTAGTTGCATCCTTTCCCTTCCGATTCGTCTCATTTACACATAACACGTCTATTCCTCTATCATACATCATATCGCATACTTCATCCATCTTATTCATACATCTTATTCATTGCTCCAAATACATTCAATGTAGCCAAACGGGCTTTCGCAATCCACTTGTCGCCGTTCCGGGGGACAGAACGTAACGGGTGGTGAACCTCGTCGCCGGTTTTCCTCCCGGAGATTTTTCGCACAGAAATAAGGATATGCGATTTAAAGAAAATCTATTGATTGGACTAAAAAATTAAAACACTATTACGTAAAATTTTTGTTTGTGGAATAATCTGACAAAAAATCAGAATAATTGTGTGGCGCGATGACAGCGCCGCCCACGCTCCCCAGGCAGAACACCTTGCCCGCCGGGAGATCTTCCCTTTCCCTTCCACCGGCCACAATTGCATGTATATTAGTATGGTTTTTAATCGTTAAAAGATTTTTTTAGAGGATCTTTGTGATTTTTTTCTATCGTATCAAATTAGTAGCTCCTGTAGTCCCCTCACGCTAGGGTTTACCTGTCAGGTTTGCCTGTATATTTAAATCCGTCGGGTAAGTTTCAGCTGAGTAGAGGATATACACGTAGCGGTTATGCAACATACACGCTCCGGTTTACCTGTAGTTCAATTGTACAGGTAAACCTAACGGAAAAGGAGAAAAAAAGAGAAACCGCACGCTCTTCGCGAAATAGCATAAACAATCGGCTGCAGCAATTACTAAACTAAATACCATACCTGTCGAGACGTCTGGTACTGCAATCTCCAATCCTGGAGAGTCTCATGTCTAGCGGTGGATTTTTTCGTGCTGATGAAAAAAATATGGATTATTATAATATTGATTAAAGATGTAGGTTCAAAACTTCTTGTAATATAGTCATGTGGAAAAGTAGACCTTGGTACAATGAGAATTAATGCACCTGTCGTAGTTAAACGATGAGTGGGTGTTTTTCATAGGCGATGAACGGCGTTTAAATAATTATATTTTTCCCTCGGGTTTTAGTGATAATAATACATGACCACAAACTCAAAGATGCGGGGTTTGAAACCTTGCCAAATGCATTGTCTTTTTACACACATAGGCTCTCAGACGAATATTTTTTTTATTGGTCTGAATATAGGCTTTCACGTGTATTTGTATTCGTGTACACTGTACTTGTTACTTTACATAAAAAAATATATCCAATAAAAAACCACTGCTATCACATATCTACTCATGTGTTGCTTTTTTTGGCGACATGAATAGGCAAGAGGGTGCTACCTAGACTTAGTCATATAAAAAAGTACTACCACTGTCAATGCATGTCTCAAAAATAACAATTTTAAGAACATGTGAAATTCGCCAAATCGCATTGCGTAGCAAAATGCTTAAAAAATTAGAGGAGGCTTTTGTGCACAAGGCAGAGTATATTTTACTTGCGTTCATCAATGAGACATGATGTCTGATATTACCTACTATTATTTAGATAACCTACCTGAAAGGTAAAGAATATTTCGAAAACCTGCATATAGAAACCTAGTTAGTAGCAATTTACAATCAACATTTGTAATCTTTTGACTTTATATGGTGCGCATAAGCCTAGTATCTTTAAATGTTTTATATATTTCCATAATTATCATGTTATTGAGCAGACTTAATGCCTTATGGAATTCCCTCTATGTTAGTGTTTGACAAATTATAGTTAAAAACATGGAAATATAGGTACACATTTTGTTTGTTGAATAATTTAACATATTTATAAATATTGCTTACCGCCAGACGCCGGTACTTTTCGAATGCTAATTACCTACCTATGGGTCGACTACCCCAATACAGCGGTCTAATAATCGATTGCTACAAGTGACTAATCGTAACAGCGTAATTGACATTAACTTAAAATATACATGAGCAAGCTAGATATAAGTAAGTAATTAACTTACTATTTTATATATTATGCTTATGCGTAAGAAATATCGACCTTGTTTCTAAGGAATTTCCAACAATAGTTGTTAATAAAAGCGATAGTAATTGTAAAAGGTTGAAGGTTAAGAAAGGGCCAAAGTTTGGATGGGTCGTTTCGTAGCAACGCAATTAAAGATATACCAATACGTGCGGTTCCTCTGATTCATAAAATCAGGTTAGTAGGACGCTTATCCAGATTACTATAACAGGGGTTTTTTCAGTTTATTTCATATTATTAATTTGATCATTATCACGCCGAGACCCGAGACGGAGAGAACGTGTTGGCAGAGTTTATAGTTATAATGTCCCCTAACACGAACGCACATTAAAAAAGTAACAGACGTGTGTACCTATAATTGCGTGACACCACTAACCTACATTTATAAGCTAAAATAGCAGCTCGACATCCATTCAGAGCGTTTATGTACGACCTATTTAAACTATCGTCAGATCGCTCTACTTTGTGATGGGCAAACACTCGGTAATAGGTCTCAAATTGAAGCAGTAAAAGTTTATAGAAATTTAATGTATCTAGAATTCTTAACGTAGTTTCAGTACCTATTTACAATAGGTTGCAACCACAGAAATCGTAATAATAAATTTCTGTGGTTGCAACCAAAGATTATATATTTTAGAATCACAACGTTTTACAATTAGATATACCTAGTTTATTTTTAATTTAAGAAATGGTAATGTTAATATGCAGATACAGCGTTATTTTTTCAAGTTTTAAACTTGACATTAGCTTTTAATCTAACAACTCGAGCAGGCGTTATTTACATAATATGCAGGTAGTGTTTGTTGTGAGTTCATCAACACGCCTACATACGGCAGTAGATTGCGGAGAGTCATGTGCTAGGGTGTCGAATGGCGAGGTCGGGGCGTCGCGTAAAGAGTACTTTATAG
The DNA here is from genome assembly GCA_963668995.1 of Parnassius mnemosyne. Taxonomy (NCBI): domain Eukaryota; kingdom Metazoa; phylum Arthropoda; class Insecta; order Lepidoptera; family Papilionidae; genus Parnassius; species Parnassius mnemosyne. The sequence continues at coordinate 42,078,447 of CAVLGL010000126.1, forward strand.
CGTCGCGTCAGTCGCGGAGGCGTCTCGGCAGCGGGCATGCGATTGTGTTGCTTTTACTGCCGCGCTCGCAGCGCTTCCGTGCACCCCGCGCCCGACCTCGTCGCCGACTTGCCCCCACACACACGGTACTCCACCGCCCCATATTCCCAACCCTATGATCCAAATATAAAGTTATTTCATTATACATTTCTTTACAGAGATTCCAGTGCTTTTACAAGCAATGCTGAAGAGAAGGAATCGAAAACATCTATTGAGAATGAGCAGAAAGTTCCGGAAAGTGTAGATGATATAAAGGAAGAAACACAAGTGGAGGATGTAAATTGTATACCTACACCGCCACGTTCCCCTTCTCTTCATGTAGAAGAATACTCAGAAAAGTCAAACCAATCGCTACAAAGCGTCGACATTAAAAATGATGAGTCAACAACAGAAATAAATAACACAGCGGTTGAGCCACAAAAATCTACAGAAGCAACTGAATCATTAGAACTTGAACACGTCAGCGGAAAATCGTCCGTCGCATCTAAAAGTAGAAGCGAACCTTCAAGCCCAATTCGAAGCGGGCGGATATCGCCTGAACTTTTCAATGACGAAAACAGCGGTAGACGATCGCTCAGCGAGCGGGATGTACGGTCAGCACTCGCGGAATGCATTATGCCAGCGCGGCACGAAGATTGGGAGGCGATCGTAACCGGATTAATGGAAACAGAGCGATTGGCAATGGATGTTACTGCACGCGCCCCCGCTAGCAGTTGGCGGGCTGCGGCCCGATCAGCTTCGGCTCATGTTCGCTCGTTACGGTCCAAAGTAGCAAGAGCGGCGTGCTCTACATTAGGAACGTTATTTGAAAACCGCGGACGAGTGCTCGATCCAGAGCTAGACGAAGCTGCGGGTGCTTTGTTAGAACGTTGCGCTGATGTAAATAGATTCTTACGAGCGGACGCGACCAGTGCTTTAAGGCGACTCGCTTGCGGCAGCGGTGAAGCACGAGCAGCTGTCGCTTTAGCTCGTAGGGGTGCGACACACCGAGCGGGACCGGTTCGAGCGGCTGCCGCTCAAGCCCTATCGGCTTTGGTACGCCATAACGGCGCTTCAAGGACTCTAGACATGGCCTCTGAACCACGGACGATGCTGCTACGAGCCGCGGGTGAACTCCTAGGCGATGCCAGTCCAGAAGCGCGGGCACACGCGAGGCATCTTTGGCTCGCGCTTTCGGAGGATTCGCGCTTTCCACAATTGGTTAAAGACGCAATGCCACCAACTCGGTACAGAGCTATAGAAAAATACGTTGACAAACTCCGTTGTCGGTAATATTGGTTGTTGTGTAGTAGTTATCTCAATATTTTTGTACGATTGCTAAATTTAATATCTCCTACAAAGCAATATTTTTATTGAAATTATAGCTCTTTATTTCTTCAACGTTTTAAATGTAAATAACATTTTTAATTTTTATATGTTTCGATATTTTATAATCTACTTTTAAAAATACCATTTCTAATTAATCATCTGACACTCAGAGAAACGAATACTTCTGTGATCTGTGACCCGACTCCGCAGACTGCAGGTATCCTCTTTTTTCTTTAGAGACTTAATCCGAACAAATCAGCTCTTATGTTTTTTTTTGTATGTATAAGTAATTAATATACATGGCACAGGAAATTATTACTTATAAGTAAGTAAGTAAAAATATTATAAAGAATCTCTCTGAGCCGCCCAATATTAATGTTTACCCTGAGTGATTTGCACTTATTTCTCTCTCCATGCTATCTAAATGATAATATAATTATTCGAAAATGTTAAATAGGAGCGAAGATAGTTATTATACTGTTAATTACCGACTGAATTGTGCGAAAGGTATTTTGTAGCAATGGAATTAATAAAATTATATTATATACCTTATATTTGAATAACTAATGTAAGTGAAATAATTTATTTAATTCATTATTAGGTTAATTTATACGTTTATTACTACTTAATGATATAATTTGAATTTATTTTATATATTTTGTTGAAAGAATTGTCTTTAAAGAGGATAATATTGTATATTTATATACCTATTTCATAGTTAATTTCATTTTCCTCACAGTACTAGCTGCCAATATTGTATGGATAATCCATAAACTATAGATGGATGTTATTTAATGAGATATTGTAATGTTTATAAAATATATTGTATATTTAAGGTGCATGTTTTATTATTTTTTCTTCGTCATCGACCCGTTTCAGACCTCTACTGTCTACTGGACGTGTGAGCCTCTTTTCTCTCATTGTAAATAATGTCCTCCAGACCAAATTTCAGTTACCGCGGCTAGTCTCCGCGGAGACTAACCATGTGGCGCAGGACTGGATTCTAGTGCCCAAGTGTATGCGCAATCAACGATGAATGAGGGCTAATAATTTTCTGCTCACCAGATGTCGCTAGTTGACACTGAGGTAAAGTTTTTTGTTACACAATGTCATTTAATTGAGAAGTTGGTTTTTAATAAAAGTTTATCAGTTTCTAAAGTATTATATTAATACACAAAACAATCCGTCACCCGTGTCCGTGGTTTGCTCTTTAATTTTTTGGATTTTTATAACTTTTTTTATAATTTTTCTACTTTTATGAATATCTGTGGTTTGGGTTATGTATTTATTTTTAATCTTATTAATATGAAATGTAGCTAATAGTACAGAAAGAGACAATAACTTTTAGATTTTTCGAACAAATTAACTTCCCCAATATGAAATCTGTCAAATATTATACCTCACTTTCTAGTGGCGCCGCCCTGGTGGCAGAAAAAATCGTGGATGCCCTCATTCTCTACTCCCTCACTTTCATAATGCGGTGGGACGGTTATCCGACACGACCGGAAAGACATCAGGCACAGGACCAACGCCTTTACTTGCTTTCAGAGGTATGGGGGTGAAACGCCGCCAACTTCCTGATTCCAGGTTGTTACTAAAAACATCTTGACATAAAAAACCAACCCGGGATTCGAACCCGGTACCTCATGATCAGCGGTCATGTTAACTACCACCAGACCAACGATGTGGTCACTCATTGAAGGAAGAATTGTTATAACTACAGCATCATAACCCTTGTCATAGCACAAGAAATAGTTTCTGGGTATATTCCTGAGCCAATAAAAGATCAATAATGTACTACTAATACTCGTAAGGCGGAGTAAGGTATGATTTAACGCTACTTACATTCGGTAAACGTAATTAAATAATTGTTATTGCGCTTACAATTTAAAAACAATATATTCCATTTTACTTGATAGAGCTATATGGCTGCACGAATGGGTCGGCTCAAACGGAGAATGACCACGCACTCCAGGATACTAGCGTAAAATAGCACCTCAATGCTGATGTGTTTCGTATGATGAATGTAGAGAACCGGAGACTCTTTTTCGCGGGTGTTTATAAGCAAATCATCAATTATACCGTCGTATGAAATCTTGTTATTTAGCTGTCTCTATGCACGGAAAATCTAAAGGCGTTTAGCTTTTTTTGGCTTATGTAGAATTTTTCACCCGTTTTAAGCAAGAACTCTTTCAACCGAACGTTTTTAGTAGCTGGTGTACATAACCATGCGAACTGCTGTATCAAAGTTTGGATAAACGTTTACTAATTCGGATACGAGTCTATCAATGAGGAAGAGAAATATGTTAACCTTGAAAATATCACTCGTAGTTATTCTCATTTCTTCATTGGGTATTTGATTTTTTTCCTATTCGGATGTCTTTTGTATACTGCTTAGACACGCTTTATACCATCCCTTTTTCTTCGAAATACTTAAATTTTTCTCGTACCGCTACGAAATACCTGAAAAGAGATACGTAAACATCGACAACAGTGATGAAATCTACCGTAGAAACCTGAATTTGTTCATTCACTTTGTTTATTCTTTGCAAAAAACATTCCACACAACAACCATTACCGCCATTTTCAGTTTTTCTAAATTCAAAAGTATTCCCGTCGCTTCGTTTCGAGTTACTTTTAGGCTTTTCGGTACAATCAATCAAATATGATTCCAAAGTTTTAAGGACTTCGTACCAAGAATATATAAAACTCCCACATGAATCCTCTCTAGCTGACCAACGTGTCAGATTTACTCTCTTTAGCGTTTTCCCTTTGTCGATTTCAGTCATTACTTTTTGCCAGAGTTGTGTCAAACTTACATAAAAAACTTAGATTTTTTGAAGTGAAGAAACGACAAGCTTCTGTGCAACATTCAGCAGCCGCAGTTGCCACTGAATATAAAGAATGGGCAGAGTAAGGAACGAAAAAAGTGTTTTAGTTACTAGAAATTGGCAGAAAATATTTCTTCAGCTTTCCTTTTAAAATTAAAATCTCTTTAATTTTTGTAAGACTTATAAAAAAAAAATTGCCTCTAATTTCTTCATTACAGCCTTTCATAAGTCCACTGCTGAACATAGGCCTCCGCCAAGGAATGCCGCAAAGCACGGTCCTGAGCCACCTGCATCCATCGACTTCCTGCATGTTTTACCAGGTCGTCACTCCATCTAGTGGGGGGTCGCCCTACACTTCGCCTACCGGTACGAGGCTGCCACTCGAGAACCTTTATTCCCCATCGTTTGTCGGTTCTTCGAGCTATATGGCCGGCCCACTGCCACTTCAGCTTACTAATCCGTTGGGCTATGTCGGTTACTCTGGTTCTACTGCGGATATCCTCATTTCTAAGTTTATCACGCAGAGAAACCCCGAGCATAGCCCTCTCCATAGCTCGCTAAGCGACCTTGAGTTTCCTCATACGGCCAGCAGTGAAGGACCACGTCTCAGATCCGTAAGTCTTCACTGGCAACGCGCACTGGTTGTACAATTTCGTTTTCAGGTTTTGAGGTATGTCTAACGAGAAGATGTGTCGTAGTTTCCCGAACGCTGCAGATTTGAATCCGTTAGATTACAAGATATGGCAACACTTGGAGGAAAAGGCGTGCTCAAAGCCTCATCCCAATTTGGAGTCACTCAAGACATCCTTGATTAAGGCAGCCGCCGATATTGACATGGACCTCGTTCGTGCTGCGATAGACGACTGGCCGCGCAGATTGAAGGCCTGTATTCAAAATCACGGAGGTCATTTTGAATAAACTTTAGTGTCATAAGAATCTATGTTTTGTTAAGTTAATTTTGGTATATAATTATTTATTAAGATAGGATAAAATTCTACATAATACTTAATTTTATCTACAATATTAAAAACTATGATAATAAAAAAAAGCTAAAACTAGAAACTTAATTATCATATAGTCCTACTCCGCGCGGTATCGTGCCAAGAACGCTGACTGCGTTTCCCCCCTTAATGGCTATACTTAGCCTTTGAGCGAGGAAAGAACCAGCCCTCTTATCACCAGCCGCGAATGGAGTTCCTTTAGGAACTCCACCGCACGTGGACCCCACGGACCGATAGTCTCTCCAGCAAATGGCACAAATATGTAGTCATCTCTCAGAGACTCATATTTGCGCCACTTACTCAGTTCAGCTGCCTCTGGTGCCGCCCCGACTTTAAACGAGGTACCCCTGAGATGAGAGGCCGCCAGGGTGTCTACGCAAATAGCATCCCACACTAGGGCTTTATCTCTCTCCCAAGGGACCAAAATGTCATACCGTCGGGTCTCTTGCCATCGTCTCTAAATATTCCACAAGGCTCTAATACCGAGGGAACATTTATAGAGGCAAGAGCCCTTCGGATGACATCGTTCAAAGAACTGTGTCGTGAAAACCTACCAGCGCTTTTCTTACATGAATGCGCAAGCTTTCCCTATCAAGTAATGTGCCGAGATTACTTGATAGTAAAGCGTGTAACCAGTGACTAAATTCCTTAGTCGAAACAGCTAGAAGGCGTGCCTTATCTTGGTCACTATGGAAATTATGAAACAAATCCTTCTGCACGCCCTGTACCAACGGAATATCCGTTTTTGTTGGTTAACTTCCAGTGGAATATTTTCACCAGGACAGAGCGTTTGCCATGTCTGCCCTGCCACCGTAGCAAAGCATAGGTCTACTTTATTATTTAAAATTATGTTACGTAAGTCACTGACACTATGCACGGAAGCAAGGAAAGCAGGCAATGCAACGCTAGAAAGATTTCTCACACCAATGCCACCAAATTTTATAGGTAAAGTAGAGTCCAGGCTGTTGTATTTAAAGTTAAATTTAGAATTTTTTCTATAGCTATTTTAAGATTATTATCAATATCTTGTAAAATATCCGAACATTTCCAGACTGGACTCGAGCGGAGTAAGTATGTAAATCTAGGTACAAGAAGACAATATTTTAAAATAGTAAGAGCTATGTGGGGGTTTAATTTATACAATTTATCAACGTGGTTTAAAAACTGATCAAATTTTGTTTTTAAAACAGGTTTAATACTATCGAAAAACAACGGGGCACCTAGCAGGTATAGAGATTCCGTATTGACAGTTTTTATTCCTGGACAAATATGATTAAAATTTTGAATTAAAGTGTCTATGAGAAGTAGATAAATTATTGGAAAAAATATTTCACATTTATTGCTATTTGGTTCAAGGCCAGTATTTTTAAAATTTTGAAAAATATGAATAAGATCGCTGAGGAGGTCATCTGCTCTACCTCCCAGTGTACCGTCGTCTAGGTACCAGACATTCAACTTGGATTTCAAATTTGAAATAATGGGTTGAGTTCCCAAACTGAAAAGTGCTGGACCCAGTGGGTCACCCTGCTGAACACCAACAGCAGAATCGATAACATGGTTTTCGTAAAACAAGTTAGTATTTTGACTATAACATTGCCAAACGTAATGATAAATTTCGGGGGTATTGTTAGCCACTTCTTTCAGAAAGGTTACCCTATCGATAGAGTTAAAAGCATTCCTTAGGTCAACCTTCACAAGAACATCTGCATCAGAGCTTGATAAAAATGTACGCACTGAATGTACCGCCGCCTCACAGCCACCTCTAGTGCCAAAACCTAGTTGAGTAGCCTGAAATTTGGTCTTAAGGTTAGAGATTATGTACCTGCAAGCTAATTTTGAAGTTAAGCGTCGAAATGTGGAACCAACGGCTATAGGACGGATACCGTTATCCTTTTTTTTGAAGGCACATAATCTTGCCCCATATAAGAATGGAATGAAATTTGGATTACCATTACCAGAAAGCATAAAGTTACATAATTTTGTAATGTCTTTAAGAAGTACTCCACCGGCGTCACCGGCAGAAGCGCTTACAAGATCTTTAAGATGTTGAGGCGTAATTCCGTCAATGCCGCCAGCAGAGCCATTCGAAAATGACATAATTGCTTCTAAAGTGTCTTTTTCCGAAATTTGTAAAGGTTGCATAGAAGTCTTGGGAGGCAGCGGTAAACCCTGAGACGGTTTGACCGAAGGATGCTTTTAAGAGTTTCGACATTACGAGGAGCCAGGATGTCGTCTGAGAATAAAATACGGGATGCATTTTTTAAGTCGCCATCCATTACTTTCGACTCAACGACTTTTTTTAAATACAAATTTAGGACGTGGACGAGATAAATGAGTATTAATTGGGTAATCTAAATTTTGAAAAGATGTCTCTTTTAGTTGAGACGTAATTGGTTTATTTATTGTTTTATCAAAATGAAAATGGGAATACGCGAAAGTAAATAATTTTTGCCAACTATTTTCACTATTAGTGAAACAATTTTGACAATGCTTTAGCAAGCTTTGGGTGTAAGGGGCTCCGCTAAGATCTTGGAGCCCAAGCCAACCCCGCCTGCACGTGGCGCACCTGCTAGACAACGGAAAGGGCTCTGGCGATGCCACTCCTCTGGGATTCGTTCTAGGGGTTCGGGGGTCAGACGGCAGTCGCCCCGGTAATTGCCACTAAGCCACTCAAAAATGGAAAGTAAAAGAAAGATAAATACGTTTAGGACTAGGGCATCGCCGCATAACGACGCGCATGGGGATCGCCTTAACCCTGCGACAGGTATGCGAGGGCTACCGGGCCCCGTGCGAGCCCGGCTAAAGACGTTAGCACCAACTACGAAGATTCGCTTTGCAAACTGGAACATTGGCACGCTTACGGGACGCTCCGCAGAACTTGCGGCCATACTTGCCAGGCGTAAAGTGGCAGTGGCATTCCTGCAGGAGACACGGTGGAAGGCCAACAGGAGCCGGAATATTGGGCACGGCTACAAGCTGATCTATACAGGCTCTTCTGGTGGAGAGAACGGTGTGGCAGTGGTGCTCGCCGAGCATTTCCACGATAGCGTCTTGGAAGTTAGACGCATATGCGACCGACTTATGGTAGTAAGATTGCTTATTGAGGGGGTCGTGACCCACTTAATAAGTGCCTACGCCCCACAGGTCGGCTGCAGCGACGCGGATAAAACGCTGTTTTGGGATCGGCTCGGAGATGTACTACGCGGCATACCGTTGTACCACGATGTCGTTTTGGGTGGCGACCTGAACGGTCATGTGGGCGAGGTGCAGGGGGAGTATGAACGTGTCCACGGCGGCTATGGTTACAGCCGAAGAAACGCAGAGGGGGAAACCATTCTCAGAACCTGCACTGCAGCTGACCTGGCCGTGGTGAACACGTTCTTCAAAAAGAAAACCGAGCACCTGATTACCTACAGGAGCGGTAGGAACGCCACTCAAATCGACTATCTACTGACCAGGAGAAGTCATATCAGTCGCGTGGCCAACTGTAAGGTCATACCCGGTGAGTGTCTCACTGCCCAACACCGACTTCTTGTCATGGACCTCTGCGTAAAACCCCGTCGCAGACACTCCGAACGTTGCCGCCGTCAAATCAAGTGGTGGCTGCTGGATCAAACCAGATACCCAGAGTTTGACTCTGCCGTTGGGGAAATTAGTCTCGACACAGCAGGCAAGTCCGTCCAAGAGTGCTGGAAAACCATTCAGACAGCAATCACAAAGACGGCAAAGCAAGTTCTCGGCGTGGCGAAAGGGGGCCGCAAAATCGACGAGGAGACCTGGTGGTGGAACGCCACAGTCCAGGGTTCATTACGGGAGAAGAAAGCGCTCTTCAAGACGTGGCAAGTGACCAAATCTCCTGAAGATCGCGCATCTTACGACGACCGGCAAACTACGTGGGAAACATATGCCTGGAAATGACCAGGAGTAGGGGACGGCCCAAGAAACGCTGGCTTGATGTCGTGCAGGATGACATGCGCGCCAATGGGCTAGTTGTGAGGGACGCCGAAGACCGGGCAAAGTGGAGGAGGAAGTGTAGGAAAGCGGACCCTGGGTTCTCCCGTGCTGGGCGGGATGAGCAACCGGGATGAACGCTAGGTAGAAGAAGAAGAAGAAGAAGAAGAAGAATGCTTTAGCAAGCTGCATCCTCGCACCTCTAGGAATTATTTTAACCACTGGTACATTACGATAATAATTGTAAATTTGCTCCGAAAAAAGGGAAACATTTGTGTCATTAGAGGAATTGCTAATAAAGTTATGAATTTCTACGGCAGGCTGTGAAGCCGAAATATTTTTACTATGGCATCGTTTAATATGTATATTTAATCCCCTTTTACCTTTAAACAGCCTACCGTTAGCACAATTTTGACACTGTAGGAAATCCGGCTGTGAATGTAGCGGAGCAGAGATATTCATTAAAAAATCTAAACAGATCTCTACAACACTCAAAAGTCTTTATATTACATATTTATATTAACTTAAAATGTGCGGTACGCCGCATCATTCCCTGAAACAATCATTTACGGCCTAAATAAAAGCACTTTACTCTATAAATGAAATATTATTACGTTACTTCCCTGGATTTATTCCATATTGATAAACATTGTATGTATAGTCGTTACGCTTTGACAGTTGTCAACGGCGCAGCAGAAATATTTTCCTTTATTAATTAGTATTATGTCTGAAATCAAAAAAATATTATTATAACAACTCTCTTATATATTTTCTGATCTTTTTGTTGAAATTCGCAAGCCACAATTGGCCTCCAAATAACAAAATAAAATAATATAAATATACGTAGCTTTTGACAGTGAAAAACTTTGACATAATATGTAGCTTGCTACATATATATTTATCTATGATAATATGTAACCATTTATATATATATATATATATATATATATATAAATGGTTACATAATGAATTAACTTGTTTCAATTATTTTATATTAAACGTGACAGAATTTATGATCTGACTAGGTATATATATATAATAAACACATACCACGTCTAAATGATCTACATACGCTTCAATATCGGTACAGTAATTTGTGTCAACAATAATTGCCTGCTTAATTGTGATGTGTATAAGTATGCAATCAGGGGCAATGTCCTAGGTTGGCCCTGCGGCAGGGTGGCAGGGCGGCAGGGGCGCAAGACCTTCCTTGCTACTGTGTAGCGCAATGGGGGCAAAAAATTTGAGTTTTTTCTAAATTCGTAGATTGGTATAGAAATTTCCGTCGAATTCCGTAGATACTCTTGTTGTAAGTTCAATAGAAAAAGCATACCCTTTTTCTCTTTTTTTGCGGTAGCAACGCAGAAAGAACGTTATTTGAGCGTAGTTCTTAAAAGCGGTAGAGCTATGCTGCAGGTATATATTGGTTGTAATTATTAATGAATTAGTTTATTATTAATAATTACAACCATATTAATACTCCTACACCCTAGATTGTACTTGCGGCAGGCATGTGTGTAGTCGCATGTAGCTCAACGGAGAAGTAAGCCGAAGTGGCAAAGGGTCGGCCATCTTTATATAATATATTTCTTCTGTCCGTGTGTGACTGAACTGGTCAGATTTTGATGAAATTTGTGTGTGTGTGTGTGTGATTAAATTGATTGGAGAATGGTTTAGATTTACAATTGGACCCGATAGGTGGCCTCGTTTTCGAGATCCAGAAATCACTCGTTCGAAACCGGGGTGGATCGCTAGCGTAACTCTAAGCTGACCACCGATGAGAGATTTTTCAAAAATGTTGGGATATGCAAGCTGTATTTATATAGGGGGATGCAGTGTAACAAATTAGGTTTAAGTAGGTATTCGATGCGCAGTTTTTGTCCAAAAACCGTAAATGTTTTCCTTGTATTTTTAGACTTGAAAAAGTCCTATTACAGATAGGCCAAACACTAGTTATAACATCGCCTCATAGGTAAGGAGCCTACATAGCAGCAACCCCGATACATTGCAGCGTGAGCATTGACGTCAACGGATGCAATCGGAGCTCTGCAATATACCTTTACTTTATTTTTTATTGTAATAATTAAAATTCATTCTAGATCTAGCAGCAATCTGATTCATTTCTATTTTAGTTGTAGTAATTATATTGTAATTTTTATGTTATAATAAATTATTTTAATATAATTAATAGAATTAGGCGTTACTTTGCGGAAATCCATTATATAAAAGCTTTTAGAAAATTTTACTTCGCAAATATCCGCGTTATAAAATAAAATGATGTGTCTTACCTAGTATGAAGAGCACCTCCCGCCCTCCTTCAATTGCGTGCACTATCCCCGTCACCACTAATCCCGGCACCGCTACTCCCAACACCACTACACTAGGCAAGACACACCACTGACGATAATACGACACGTGTTTCGCCTCTACACGAGGCATCCTCAGGTGATATAGACTCTACGGTGGCTAACCGCTAAGTGAGCGGCGAGCCAAAACAAGTGCCTTTTATACATTTGCGTCATCGGTCTGTATAAAAGGCACTTGTTTTGGCTATTTGTATTTTAAATTAGTTTCGGTTACTTTTTGGGTCCTCGGGTGCAGTTAACGTAATTGGCGCAGTCGGTAGGATACTCAAAAGTTAGTTCGGTTATCGTAGCTTTCGAATATTCGAATAAACGAGTATTCGAATCTACTACGGGCCAACTGCAAGTCAAGAGGATACATCAAGACATCGATCCCGAAAAAAGCGAGATGAAATTTATGTAAGTACACCAGAATGTTATCTAGTGTTGCTTCCTTTTTCCTAGTGTAAATATTTCCTGTTAAATTTTCCATCCAAGGATATCATCCCACTGTGACCTAGAATGTGGCGTAGGCAGCCACGTAGACAAAGTTTAGACTATAATAGAGATTTAAGTTGTTATTTAGAGTTAGATATAATTACCGAGGTATCAAAAATAGTCCACGACCATGACACTATTTTCAAAGTTTTACGCCCAGTGTCAGAGTTCTCGATAACCCTAATGTACTAACTAGATTTAGAGAAAAAACTCCTTGACATTGTGTGGGCAACCAAGTAATTTAGACCCTATTTATTTGGCCTTACTTTTAAAATCTTAACTTATCCATAAACACCTTCACTGGGTAATGAATCTAAGGGACCGAACTCGCGACTTACTAGGTGGAAATTAAAATCAAGCGAATACGATTTTTCTGTCATATACAAAAAGGGAAAAATACACCAATGCCGATGCAATTTCTTGTGTGGAAATACATAACGAAGGATCATGTTCTATATTAACTAACCCATTAGTAAAAACAGCCTCTAACACCGGCTTAACTACTCAAACGGCCCATACAATCCAAGAAAATCCGATCCTCGAAATTCCCATCACCGACGTACCTCTTAATAAATTCCACAGACACTAATATTAACAATTGTAGGCGATATAAAAAGACGACGAATAGTGACCAAAGCTTATGATACACATACTCGAACAGCTGTACAGATTAGAGAACCTGAAATAGAAGTAGACCTTGTCAAAGCCATAAAAGAATGTGTTAACCGAAAAGTCAAAACCGGATTATTAATTAACCCCCCTCTTTGCATGTATGACTCTTTAAATTAGTAAAGATTCATTCCAATCTTACAAGATAAATTCAGAAGCTCGTCGATGAATCTTGTCTTAACTAAAGTTGAAGTCGAAAATATAAAAGAATATTTGCAACAACAAGAAATAATAAAGAACTACCACAAAGGTAAAACCAATCATTCAGAGTTTTCAAAGCTGACCTGGCCCTTTCCAAACGATATTATTGGCCTAAAATGAGAGAACACATTAAGAAATATATTAATGAATGCACCATATGTGGCCACGCTAAGTACGATAGGAAACCTATAAAGCCTCAATCCAATATCGTTCCCCCCGCTACCAAATCTTTCGAGATTATCCATATGGACATGTTCACAGTACATAATAAAAAGTATCTCACATTTATAGACGTATTCTCCAAATATGCTCAAGCGTATCATTTAAGAGACGGAACAGCATTGAGCATTTTACAAAGCCTACTTACCTTCTGTACGCATCATGGTCTTCCTCTTACTATTGTCACCGACAATGGGACCGAATTTACGAACCAGCTATTTACTGATTTCGTACAATTACACAAAATTAATCATCATAAAAAATTAGCCCACTGTCCTAATTGAACAAGTGCAGCCAACGGGAACATAGAGCGGTTCCACTCGACTATACTGGAACATCGGCGAACCCTAAAACTACAAAAAAAATATGAGCATGTAGTAAACCTAATGCCCTATGCTATCTTATGATACAACAGTTCTGTGCACAGTTTTACTTACGATATTGTCAATGAACATTTCAACCCTAGAGACCCAATTGACATCGACTTGACAAAACATCTACTGCAGCAATACATACTAACACACCGAGATCAAATGAAAACAGTGTATGAAATAATTAACGAACATTCTTTATCCGAACGTTCAGCACTAATAAATAATCGGAATAAATCGCGGGAACCAGAAGTTGAAAACCAACCAAACCAACAAGTTTTCATTTCCAACCCCCTAGCTAGCCAACAAAAATTGGACCCACGTCTAGGAAACGCGGTCCGATAGGGAAGTATAGACTTAAACGTGTACCTAAAAAGCCGAATTGTTACAGGACTCTAAAATTACCAACTGTACTGACCGTGCTAACGAACGAAGCCCAGGAGATAAAACTTGAAACGCTTGAAGACGGACCAGGTCTACCATTTAGACTTGAACCATCGACTCCCATAACTCACTATCATACATTTCTGCAATATGTAAAATTTGACGACATCAGAGACAAAGTAACCCTATTGCAGGTACAGAGCTACAGAACTACGAGTACAAGAACAGAATTGATAATGACACCAACTTACTGTATGAATTGCAAATGGACTATCTTTATAGCAAATTAGACAAAGTATTGATACAAATAAATAGTTCAAAGCCCAGTCGCACTAAGAGAGATCTAGTAGATGAATTAGGCTCAGTGATCAAATGCGTAACCGGTAAATTAGAATATTTAGATGCCGCGAAATATAATAATGCCATAAAAGTTTTGAAGGATAACCAAAATAGGATCGAATCAGAACTTAATAGTCACATTAGCATTAGTAAGGAGTGGATGTTGCAACATAATAGTGTAATATCCCAGAAAATTGAAAATGAAAACAAAATTAACTCCACACTTATCCAGTTATTAGATAGAGCCGTTTATAGATATACTAGTAGTAACCTCATGAAATATGCTAAGTTTGCCCAAATCATAACAATTTTAACAGAAAATATCGATGATATGCTCAATGAGCTTAATAGGATAGAAAATATATTAGCATTTAGAGTACCCACCATTCTACGTTAAGTGTTAAAGTAATTAAGTCCATGTTAGTAAGATTAAGGCTTTATACGAGGGTGGATTGAAAAGTACTCGGCCTAACACAGATCCATTCAATTCTAAAAATCAAATCTAACCACATTATTTAGTTCAGTTCAGACTAGTTCATTGTGTGAAGTTCGAAACGTGTGCGATAATTAGTTGTGATTTTATAAATTTATTAACAAAGTAATCGGACATAATTTCCGCGAATGGAGCAAATCGAGCAGCGTGCCGTCATTAAGTACCTCCATAAGAAGGGGCTATCATCAAAAGCCATCCATGATGACATGGTCAGTACATTAGGCGATTGTGCTCTGTCATATTCATCCGTCAAAAAATGGATAGCAGAATTTAAGCGTGGTAGAGAGAGTGTGAAAGATGAACCCCGCTCTGGAAGGCCTTCGACGTCAACTACTGACGAAAATATTAAAAAAGTACTTGATTTAATAATGGGAGACCGCAGATTAAAAATTAGAGAGATAGCCGAGATTATAGGCATCTCTTATGAACGAACTCAAAACATCATTGTCAACGAGTTGGGTTTCCACAAGGTGTCTGCGAGGTGGGTTCCGCGACTGCTTTCAGTTGAACAAAAAAGGACGCGATTGACTATTTCACGCGACTGTTTGGAGTTATTTGAAGCCGATGCAGATGATTTTTTGAATCGTTTTGTTACTATGGACGAAACATGGGTTCATTACTGTACACCGGAAACAAAACAACAATCAAAACAGTGGAGAAGACCTGGTTCACCACCCCCTAAAAAGGCTAAGTCGATTTTGTCGGCAAATAAGGTGATGGCTTCAGTATTCTGGGACTCGAAAGGTGTGATTATGATTGATTATCTTGAAAGGGGTTAGAATATAAACTCTGATTACTACTGCACCTTACTACGTCGTTTACGAGAGGAAATAAAAGAAAAACGTCGAGGAATGCTCAGAAGAAAAGTCCTGTTTCATCAAGATAACGCCCGTGTTCACACGTCAGTACAGTCAATGGCTGAAATTCACAACTGTGGCTTTGAACTGTTACCGCATCCGCCGTATTCACCTGATCTGGCATCATCAGACTTCTTTCTGTTTCCTAACCTAAAAAAGCACTTGGGAGGTCAAAGGTTTTCGACAAACGACGAGGTCAAAGCAGCTGTAGACGCATATTTTGACTCTAAGGAAGAATCATTTTTTTTCAACGGTCTAAATGCTTGGAAGGGGAGGTGGCAAAAGTGTATTGAACTTGATGGTGATTATGTAGAAAAATAAAAATATAACTGATTTAGTATTTGTTTATTTTCTTGGTTAGGCCGAGTACTTTTCAATCCACCCTCGTAATAAGGACATGTATTAAGTTTAAAGACTAGAGAATATTAAGTTATCATTAAGTCAGGTTATTATTTCACAGAAAATCAAATAGTAATTGTTCTAAAATTCGCTGTTCTTTCCAAAGACACCTTCGACCTATTCCGCTTATCCATTGTATCTAACAAAAACCACCAATCTATTATTACTCCCTATCCTTTAATAACAACTTATAGACAAAAATTCGTGTGCATGGAGACAGAATATCCGAAGTTGAGTAATCGGTACCTATGCGAATAGGAAACGAACACCCAAATTCCAACACAATCCGACTCTTTCCATACCCTCATCAATCAGTCTATAGCAAAATCCTGTAAGATAACTGATATCGCACTATCAACAGAAGCCATGGAACGTCGTGACGACAAGCACTACACCATCTCTTTCCCTCAACCAACTAACGTTCATGCAGTATGCGGGCGTGAAGACATTACTACATTACAGGGTAGTTACTTAGCCACAATACCAATTAATTGCTTCCTGCGAACACAAGAATTTACCATCACTAATATTGGCGATCAAATAGAAGGCCATCACCTTAAAATGTAAATACCAATGGATATAAACGCAAAAGGCATCCCAGCGATACCATGAATCAGCCTTAATACAATCAACCTGAAAGGACCACGCAACCCAGGACACCTCATGATGCAACCACTACTTTGTCCGAGAGAGATGCATCTCCTAACTTTATATCACACTACTAGTTTTAAGCCGTGTTATCAAACGTAGTAGTATTCGCTTGCATAATCTCAATTCGTTACTACTAAAAGACTAAGAAGCAAGAACAGATCCAGAATAACACCCAACATAACTACGAAAAACCCGAAGAATCTAAAGTCGAAAAGGCATTACCAGCAACTATTTCTCTCAGTTCTCAAATAGTTGTTGATCTGAGGGTGGAGAAGTTATAACGTAGCCTCATAAGTAAAGAGCCTACACAGCAGTGACCCGGATACATTGCAGCGGCACGAGGCGCAACTCAGCAGAACGTGAGCATTGACATCAACGGATGCAATCGAAGCTCTGCAATATACCTTTACTTTATTTTATTGTAATAATTAAAATTCATTCTACATCTAGCATATCGATCTGATTCATTTCTATTTTAGTTGTAGTAATTATATTGTAATTTTTATATTATAATAAAGTATTTTAAAATAGTTTTTTTTGGTCCTTCGGCTGCAGTTAACGTAATTCACCGGCCATGTTTAGTTTGGGCGCTGGGTTACCCAGGTATGTATCAATACAAGCATTAAAATCTAACCATCGCGAGATCACAAGATCACAAGCGATAAGTACTAAACGCTCACCAACATGTGAATGCGTCGCACGTGTCCTTTGATTTGTATTTAAAAACCGACACTCAACCGGAACGGCGTTAAACACCAACGTTTACACGCTTGTGTTTATGGACGATTGCCGAGACTTATTCAGATTCATGCCGTATTCAGATTTCCTTGACGGCCAAGTATATAATTTCAATAAATAAAAGGATTCACATTCTGATTTCTGGGAACAGCTTCTGAGGTAGGTACTAAGATTATGAATATTATTTTTCAACGACAATCTGTGCAACCTCATTGAAAATTATTTTCACTTAGACAACGTCAAAAAACGATCCCACAGTGCATTGATAAATAACCGTCAAAAGAAATAAAATGTAAACTTTAAACAATGAATACCCCAATAATTCATTTACCAGCCATATTTTTCTTTGAATGGAATTAAAGCACGAATTGTCCACATTATCCCTACTAAAATTGATTTCATTTCTGTTTTGGAGTGGACTATACTTACAGTGGGCGGTAGATACAGAGCACAGTCCTGAATATTGTTCAAGAGTGGTGACGCTACTCCACGGATTAGTAGCGTCATGCGTAGGCCTAGCACAATGTGGTTTAAAAACGTTTTCGCCGAGCTCGCTAACACGTAAGCGTCATTAATACAAAAATATTACAAATGTGGAAAATTGATTTGCTCTTTTTGCCTAGCGTTGGGACACAATGTATCCATTACGTAATAGGGACTTTCAAATAGTCTGGAGCGCGCTCCGTGAAGTTCCGAACTACACATATGAGCGTACTCTGATGTTACGACTTGGCACGTGCTTCAATCTCCAATTTTTTCTACAAAATAGGGCTTCCTGTCGGCGCTCTGATCAAAATGCTGGCAATGTGACGTGCTTATCAAACTGCACGTATTAAAATGTTTTAACAGTTTTGCGCACAGTTCGGTGTGGCTCGTAGTGTCTCTAGGACTCTAGGTTATTACAATTTCTGCCTTGCGCAGGCGCTTCAACAGCAGACGTAATTGCAGTAGCTGTATCTGGTATTATAGCTAATAACAGGCATATATCGTAGCAAGATAGTAGTGTACCTGTGGCTTAGTTAGTTGTATCCCTGCTTACGAACGAGTCCCGGGTTAGATCTTTATCTTCATTCACAGTACGTTCTCCACGTGTTCAAAACGTGTGTGCTTGCGCGACTGAGTGCCATTTTAGATTTCTGTTCCTCTTGTTCTGCTTAGTAGTCCTTAGGGTAGGTTCACACTCTTACTTATATCTACCGCCAAATAGCAGTGATTACACTGAAGTGTTCCGATCTGAAGGATATAGAGAGTCAGTATAATTACAAGCCATGAGACATTCCGCCTTAGTCCTCAGAGTTCACACTTGACAACGCATCTGTGTGCTCTTCTTTGTTTGAAGCTGGCAGCAGGTTTTTTTACGTGGTATAGTCATGCTGCAGCTATATTAATAGTATAGTTGTAGCTCGAATGGGTCGGCGCGACCGGGGAAGGATCACGCTCTCACAGAATACCAGCGTAAAATAGCAGCTTAACACTGCTGTGTTTCGTATGGTGAGTGTAGAGAACCGGAGACCCTTTTTACTGTAAAAGAGGTATTCCATCTTAGTCCTCACGGGTGACAACGCATCTACATATTGATTCGCAAACGAGGATAGATATAGATGTATATGGGCCACAGCAACCACTTACCATCAGGTGGACTGTGTGCTCGTTTGTCACCCTATCCTATAAAAAAAGCAGGTTTACATAGACTATAGCCACTTATCATCAATGTGTACTATAAAATCGTTTGTCTCTTCATTTTTTTTTAAATTCACACTGCGCGTCAGAGTGATGAGCGATATTTTCTGGCCTCCGAAGCCTTCTTCTTGTGAAGACCGCTCTTAGCCATATTACCATTAAATCTGCCCAGCTCTTTTAGCATGCTTGCAAACATACTAACTTTGACATTTATATAAATAAAATATAATATCTGAGTTTTTATACTTAAGTGATTTTTGAAAGAGCATCACTTTTTGTTGAACATTCGTTGCAGTGCCACTAACATGGAGCCAATATGCACTTATGATGTGGTCTTGGGGCTATTTCGCGTTCGACCTCATGTGGTGTCTAATCTACTGGACCAAGAATGCTGTAATGCTGATCCATCATTTCAGCGCACTCGCAGCTATTAATTTATACATTAGTAAACAGAACACTGGATGCATTTTCGCGTGCACTATTGCCTTATTGGAAATCACCAACCCACTTCTACAAACTCGGTGGTTCGTATAAATTTGTGAATAGTTATTTTTTCATCAATAGTTTAAGTGAAGTAAAAGTCAATTACATAGGTATTTAACGAGATAAATGGTTGGTATAAGTCCACAACACTAACAGTTAAAACGTTTGATATAGCACAAAAAGCAGAAGTAACACAAGTCTAAATAAAAGAGTTGACAATAGAATACGGTTATAGTGGTAGGCGAAATAGAAATAGGAAGATCGTTCGGAATAGCACAATTAAAGTAAAAGTCTTAGCGCGAGAACAAAGGATTAGCGAGAGTGAGCAACATGCACTCCGCGTTATATGTATGTTGGTGTGTATTGTATCGGTGTACGTGCGTGTGTATGATAATGTAGGAAAGTAGCCTACATTCACTCCCTCACCCCCCTCCCAGAGGTCATACTATGGACGATAATAGTCCGAAAATCTTACACGGCGACAAGATCTTGTCATGGGACCTGAATGGGACTTTTCAATATTTTCTGGGGATGCGGTTTGTATGGGACTGTAACTGTTACCGTCAGTTGAAATATAAGCCGGTATAAGTCTGTCGATTGAGGCAGTCATATCTTTGCATGTTACAAGGAGTTTTATCTCTTCTGGAGAGTACCTACTTTATGTGGACCTGTGTAAGCGGGTTGCAAACTGGTGCCAGAAGCGTCTTCTCTTAAGAAAACGTGTTCGCTAGTTACAAGATCCTTGTACACAAAAGTTTTTTTGTGCGCGTAAGCGTGAAGCAGGGACAGGATGTAAATTAAAAAGAAATGCAACCGCGCTGTGAAATCGGTTACATCTGACGTAACATATGTGGTGGGGTAAAGAGATTCACCAAGTAGCCTAAGGGGTTCTCCATAAGCAGGCGAAGACTGCAAGTCTTCCTTAAATGCACTACGAATGCCAAGAAGAACTAAAGGCCGAGATTCAGGTGCAATGCTCATTTGCATGGCACATGATCCTTGTATTGAGCTGCTTGTGGAAATGTTACACTAAACTTCCAGCCCACAGTATAGCAGTAGCAGTCTCGTAATGGTAAACGAAGTGTAGCACAGCCCCCTACTAGATGTAGTTAATACCTGGTAAGAGCTACTGGAAGTTGATGGATGCAGGTGGCTCAGTACCATGTTTTGTGGCATTCCTTGGGGGAGGCCTATGTTCAGCAGTGGACTTGTGATGGGCTGTAATGATGATGCAGCCATCATCGCATTTTATTTGTATAATTCACTTTGTATTGACATCTTGTTGCAATTCAAAACTGCATTCAATTCACTCCCCATACTCAATAGACCATATCTCGACAGACCCATCTCTCTACCACTCCATAACCTTTCTTTCTCATTGGTTATAGTTTATATCATTCTGGTTCTACTGCAGATATCTTCATTATCACAGCACATAAATAATGAGCATAGCATTAAATGCCACCGAACAACATTAATCTTGCTCACATCACTAGCAATGAAGAACCATGATTGCACACATTGTTCACTTTGTTTTAAAAACACATTACATTCGTAATAAAACAGTTAATATTACAGTAATTCTTTTTACAGGTTTCTCCGCAATGCAGGGCACAATAATACCATACTGTTCTATGTTGTGGAGTTTACATATTTAGTCATGTTTGTATCACTCAGAGGACTATTTGGCACATATTTAGTGTACAGAATAATCAAATCTGAAACATTTGGTGTTTATGAGAAGCTAATAACTCTTGCACTATATTTGGTTTCACTTATTTTTATTTACGAAATTGTTGGATATGTGCTATATAAATACAGAAACAAAATTGTAAGTCAAACATGGTCCCACAGACTGGTGCTATATATGCAACATGTTGCGAGTATATTACCTCTTAAGCAAATTTTTTGTTAAATTTTATAAATTTTTGGATAAGGTGCACATATGGAACTGGTCTGCCTCATACTTTTAAAAGGCATTATTACAAAAATCCAAAAATGGAGACTTAATATTAACATTGTAACCTTTTTCTTTTCAGGAAGAATTTAGGGGTTTTGGAAACGAACTAGTGTTTATATTACAGGAACAACAATAAGTCAACTTTTTGTTTATTAAAAATATTTCACATTCTTTTTCACTGCACATAAAGTACATTGTCATTTTTAAATCTGTTTTTCAATTATTCAATGCTTAAATAAAAATTTGAAAGATTTGTTATTAGAACCTATTAAAAATATTTCTAATAAAAAACAATACCAAGAAAGTAACTTATCTGTGTTACATAAATAATAAATTTAAAGTAATATTGAGTATGTAAATATATATACCATGTTTGATATATATATTTATTTTGAATATAATTTTACATTAAAAAATCCTCAACATCAACCATAACAGATATTTTGAATAATAAAATGCTTGCTAGAATATTCTAGTATGCAACTATGCTAAGAAAAAAACAGTCTTAACAACAATTGTCAATTCCGTCTATGATAGCTGTTCTTTTTATGATTTCTTCTATCACGCCAATGATTTGGATGTTGTTTACTTCGGCCCTTGTAATTTTCATTGTGATTGTCTCTATGTTGAAAGTCATCTCTATTCTGACCTTTATCCTTATTAGAATGGTAGGGATGATGTCTGTGTGACCAATTACCTTGTAAGCTGGCAATAGTCAATTTGTCATTATAATCACTTCTTTGCAAAGGATACTGAATTGCAGTTTGAGCTTCATCTCTCAATTTTTCAGTCATGTTTGCAAACTGTTGAGTAATGTTTGCTTGGTAAGCAAAGTCTATACATGGTTCTGTACCATAACTTCTTATAGGAGGTGGTAAAACCGCCATACGACCTCTGCTTTGTAGAATTAGCGTTCTGTGGAATAGAGCTGTGCCTCTAAATAATTGAATTGCGTACGGAACGGATACTTCATGACAATATGTAATAAAAGCAAAATTCTTTTGCCGACCGTCCCTGTCTCGTGGTATTCGGACTTTCTCTAGTGGCCCCGCCTGCAGAAAGAAGGTAATTGATTGTTACAAGTTTTATATAAATCATGATGATATCGTTAAGAAGTAAGTATTTAAGAAATGATGCTTTGTAACCTGTAAGAAGAGTTCGTAAAGTAATTCCTCGGTAACTTGTTCTGGAAGGTTTCCACACCATAAAGTTTTATTATCTTCCTCAATCATTGTTTATATAGTTCACGCTTAACTTCAGGTATCTTAAAACATTATGAAAATCATTATATACTACGGGTAATAACAATTATTGTTAGATTGACAATTTCATTAGCATAGACACAGATACCCTATATAGTATATTATCTATGGACACAGACTAACTAGTAGATTCTACACGAATCAGACGTAGGTACATCTCACGAACTAAACTTACTCGACTTAGCTTCTGCATCCTGATCACAGAATACTTTACTCCTAGCGGAGAATCCTGATTGGTTGTAGCAAAATGATATATGACATTCCTTTTTTTTAATTTGAAGCAGCTCTATCAGGCAAAGGACGCTCTAAATAAGCTTATTTATTAATTACTTGCAGAATTTATTTTAAAATATTGAAAATAAAATAAGGTAAATAAAAATGAAACGATGATGAAACTTAATATTTTTTATTAGTTATTAATTTTTACTTTACAATAGTTTTGTTCACAAATTTAATAATTTAATAATATATACAATATTAAAAAATTATAATCTAAACAGATCTCTACAGCACTTAAGGTTTTACATTATATAGCTTCATATTGACTTGGAATGTGCTGCGCCCCGCATCTTTACATGAAACACAATCATTTACAGCCTTAATAAAAGCATTTTGCTCCATTTGTTCATAATCAAAATTTGTTCCATATTGGTAAAAATTATATGTAACTACATAAAAATTAAAAATTGTATGTAGTTATTAAGCTTTGGCAGCTGACAACGGCTGATCAAAACTATTTTCCTGTAGAAATGAGTATGTATTGTCTGAAATTTATACCATCAAAAACATAACTTGTAAAAAAACCAAGTCTCGCAACTCAGTTCTTCTACCGTAAAAAGTTGAGAGATCCATGTAATACCAACTCGGTTAATTTATTCAGTCCCTACTTAAGGGTCCTTCTGTCTTAAATTATTACGTAGTTAGCTCACCTAACAACATCTTATAGTGACCACATAAATACTAAAAATCTTTTATATTTTCAAAAAATAGATTGACTTGGCAATCTATTTAGCGGAATATTTGTTCGCCGCCACAGCTAAAAGTTGTCGAAAATTGATACCGCAACGAATCGGTTAATATAATTTGTATTACTTGAGAGTTATGCATATTATATATACATTGTGTTTTCATGCGATTGCCAAGTCAATCTATTTTTTGAAAATATAAAAGATTTTTAGTATTTATGTGGTCACTATAAGATGTTGTTAGGTGAGCTAACTACGTAATAATTTAAGACAGAAGGACCCTTAAGTAGGGACTGAATAAATTAACCGACTTGGTATTACATGGATCTCTCAACTTTTTACGGTAGAAGAACTGAGTTGCGAGACTTGGTTTTTTTACAAGTTATGTTTTTGATGGTATCTCAATTCTTTTTGTAGATAGTTATATATACATAACCTATCTGCACCTATTATTCCATTATATTGTACATATATAGGTACACTGATTCATTCACTGCAAATGTAACTTTGTAATCCTATATATTTATTTGGGATTAAAAGTTATTTATGCAGTTAATGTATCTCCAAAACTGGACGGAAATTGTAAAATATTTTAATTTTTTCTTGATTTATATACTACACAATAATTGTATTCCAAATTTGAAGCTTCTACGTCTGCTAGAAGTGCCTAAGACGCCCATTACACGTCTAGGCAAGCGTCAATCAGTTCGATCAATAATGATTGAGGTTTGAATGATAGAATAATTTCGACATTACACGCTCATGCTGACTGATCGTCAGTCAAACCTAAATTTTCGGAGAGAATGGACCTACCTATAAACTAAGTTCATTTTCGATTCACTATTTAACTTTAATTTAATATCTTGAAAAGAAAAAGAAAAAAACGAATAGGAAAAATTGTAATATTTAATATCATTTTACCCATTTTAATTTAACGCGCGCCAATGTTCGACCTCTTGGAGCGCATAATCGATACGCGGCTTTATTTGAAACGCATTTATGGACGAAAAATAAGCTTACCTTTTATATTTATTTGTATAGGGTAATGCCAGCATAACATAGGGCTATGCCTTTTGAGTTTTTGGTATGTACTTATTGTTGGTAAGTTTTAGGGGCACTGAAATAAATTCATAACAACTTTTAATTTTAAATGGTGTATGTCACAAGCATGGAAAATGTATTAAGATAAACGACAACAATTATTTTATTTTAATGTTTTACTTCTTACCTTACTGTGGTTTAGCTTTAATCAGTTCCATTTTTCTTTTAACGCTAAACAATTAATTAAAACAAAATTATAATAAAAATTATGTGTCTTATAGTACATTGATTTCTTATAATTTAATCATCCAAGTTTTTGAATCTTTATCCTCATTTCAGCCCTTCACAAGTCCACTATAGAACATCATCCTCCATAGATTGCCTCAAGCATGGTCCTGAACCACTTTCCTTGTTATGACTTTTTCATTTATGTTCTTAACTTATAGTAAAATTAGAATTACAAAGTTGTAGTTAATTACATTTATTTTTTGTTTTTGTCTTTTTCAAAAAATAATTAAATATTGTATGGTGTTCTCAACATATACCAAATGACTGAAAAGCAAGTACGTATCATTTGCTAAATTTTTAAATCAAAAACCAATTTTAAAATATAGACGAATTGATCATAACTTCCTTAACTATAAAATAAGTCATGTTCTAATTAATGGTATTTATTTCAGTTTATGACAGCCCTGATTTATATTACGTGGCTGAAATTAGGTACTTCTTATTATGTACGTCAAACCAAATAATAGCCGGGCGGCTAACATTAAGCACTCCATACATTTCATATATCTAATTACAGCCCCATTAATTTCCACTAAAATAAAATAAAAAACTTATAAATTTAAACAAAAATAGCTGCATTACTATGTCTATTCACACTCATACTAATCAAAAAGCCTAA
This sequence comes from Parnassius mnemosyne, assembly GCA_963668995.1. Classification (NCBI taxonomy): domain Eukaryota; kingdom Metazoa; phylum Arthropoda; class Insecta; order Lepidoptera; family Papilionidae; genus Parnassius; species Parnassius mnemosyne. The sequence goes on from CAVLGL010000126.1 coordinate 42,104,036, forward strand.
AGATGAGCTAATGAAAAATATGCTTAATTGTATGGGACCATAACTTGTCAAATAATTAAGAAAATTAGCGTTTTAAGTTGCGTACTTGTTTTGATTTTTAATTTAACACTGTTAGGTTTAAAACTGTGAGGTAATATTTGAAATATAATTTCCTCTAGTTAGGAAGAATTTTTAGCCGACAATATTTGTTGTTAAGACTACTAGAAATCTTATTTTTGAAGTAAAAAGGCGGAAAAGCTGTAATTAGGGGCATCCACCCTACCCGGGGTTTTTCGTGTCCCACAACTCGAGGAGAGCCTCAAAATTTAAAATTAAATCTTCTGGCTAAAGCACGTTTGGCAGGAGTGGCGACAGGCTGCGCGAGCGCGTGCGAGCCGCCTCTTCAATATATTCTGCGTCCGCCTCCATTGCTGTCTGAGCGTTGACTGACGCGTGATTGACGAAATGCCATTACACGTTCAAACAAAATTCGTTACTGATAGTTGATTGACGTAAAAATCAAAATATCCAAATATTTGTTAATCAATTTCATGCAACCGTCAATTACTACATTACACGGTAGGTTATTCGTCAATCACAACCGTGATTGTTGTAAAACTGACAGCAAAACCTACCGTGTAATGGACGTCTTAGAGTTTTGATGATCCGTCAGTCAGTGAGTGACAAAATTAAGAAACTTTGACTAGTTATAATTCTTATACTACTGGTTCAAATTTAATGAAATTTGAAATATACTGAGCTTATACAATTCTTAATTGGTTACTTAATTCAGGCTTCTAGTTTTATTCACAACGAAGTTATAGGGTTCCGAAAATGGCCTAAACTGCTTCGAGGAAAGGATGGTACGGCCGTGCCGCTTTTTTGCTCGACTTGGCGGGGCACTGCCGTGACCACAGATTACTATTAAAACTGTCTTATATATTTATTGATCTTTTTATTGTAACTATTATATTTTTATTTAGACATAGACATATGTTTATTAGCATCACTAGATACACAAAATATACATTTAGAAATAATGAGACATAAAAACATACAAAGTACCAGTAAGAATAAAATTATTAGATGATTATTTCGAATGTTTTTTTTATTTCCTCTTTCCTTATTTTCCCCCAGACTTAAGGAACATAGCCAAGTGTAGAGAGGTCGCCTGATGATGACTTTGTGTTTTAGACATAAACTTGTTAAGTCTTTTTAAATATGACCAATGTATTATATCAAGGGAATAAATTTATATTTGTACTGCAAAATTATTAATGTCCTTAGTGAGTTTGTGGGAGTTTATTAGTTTTATTAGTGGGCTGCAGCTAGAGGAGAGTCCTCTATATCGCTGCATCCGAAGTGGAGTCGCAAGGGAAGAGGATTGTTGATATGGCGATGCGCCACTCGACTATCCTCCGTGACTTTGGTGAAGCTGTACGACTTGGTGCTTGTGTTCCTGGTGCACCTTATTTGAGAAGGAAAAGGCAGAAGAGAAATCCTCAACAAAGGAAGGGTCCACGCTGGTGGGGCCGCGGATGTGTTCAAAAGTGTTTCCGTGGCCCTGCCAATGTGTAGCAAAGGTGGAACACCCTGGGGTTTTAGTAGGTGCGAGTGCGACATAATCCGTTCTTGCCCCCGCAACCCGGGCATACGTAGGCATTTCCTCATTTGATACCCGGAACAAAATCCGTTCTGTAGTTTTTTTTTTATAAGGGTGACAAACACAGTCCACCTGATGGTAAGTGGTCGCTGCGGCCCATAGTTTTTTTTTTAAGTTACGAATAAAACGTAGATAGACCAACGCAACGTCGATCTTCGTTTTATATGAAGTATAAAGCTTGCGTCTAAGTCTTAGCTATTAATTAATACATTTATTTATTGTATGGCATTATATTAATATGATACATAAGTAGAATGTACGTTACGGGTAGGCCTGAGTATAGAATTTTTATCGATAATTTTGTCTTACTGTCTTATCTCTATTATTAGTTCCATGGATGTTCACTTCTGCTGTCAGCGCCAAAATAGCGAAAATCGATTCGCCTCATTATGTCGCGCTGTATAGCCAATCCATATATAGAAGTCAGTGGGTAAAATGTACATAATGTAACACCTCCTCAGTGATTGACAATTATGTCACAGAGTACAGATGAAGCGTTGCACTTGCTTGCACATGTTTCAACTTTTAAAACACTTGATCCACCTAGTCTAGTCTCACTGTGCCTACGCATCGCATGGCAGCTGCGACCCGCTCGATTCGAAAAATGAAGAAGTATCAGCAGGTAGTTACTAGTCTGATTTGCCGATCACTCATGGTTGCCTAAATCATTTGTGTGTCAGTTATTTGAATTTGAACTATATTTGAATGTATATAAAAGTAACGCGACGCGCACTCATGCTGTGCAAGAATATATTCTATTCTTTTTAACTACACTATTCCGCAGTCTTTTTTTTATCTTTGTCTGTCTATACTCGAGACTAGTCGAAACTTCAACCAAATACTAGGCAGATTTTATATACTAGATTCTTGAAAATACTCGATACGAATGGAGACTATATAATGCAGTCGAGTGTCGAGTACCGTCTCATGCGGATGTGATCTCAGCACCGCATTAATACCTACTCGACTTATTTAGCAATGAGTTTTTTCATAATGAAGTTTTGTTATGTGGTTAAAGAACTTTCGACTTATTTTTTTTTTTAGATGTGGCGGCGCTGTCGTCGCGCCACAAGCGAAACACATCGAAGCCTAAATCGCGCTATCAAAGTTCCGAAATTAAAGCAGCATATATACAATAGCTCCGAACTACCAATCGGAGCGCTGGCCGCTCCCCGGGCAGAACACCTTGCCCGGCGGGAGATCTCCCCTTTTCCTTCCACCCACTACAGTGGTGACCCCGACGTGATATGAACACGCAACCAACAACCTTCGGAAACTACATAGACATTAAAGTAATTGAATCTCAAGGTATTTGTTTGCTTAGGCACCTTGAAATACTATCGCTAACCGTCTGCTGGGTCAAGCTGCCGTCAAAATCACCCGAACGCTACGCCATTGTCTGTCACATTTGACGCATCAACATATTGTGCAACAGTGTATACCATAGATAAATAAATATGTAGCTAGCTACAGTGTACTATAAAGGATTTCCTAGGAGTGGTTAATATCTGGGGGCACGGCAGTGCCCCCGCCAAGTCCAGCAAAAAAGCGACACGGCCATACCATCCTTCACTCGAAGCAGTTCAGGCCATTTTCGACCCCCTATAACTACATATTGAAGCAGTTTTGATATCGAAGCAATATATAGATTCAATAACTATATACGTTTTGTATCGCCCACTCCTAGGATTACCTATTATTACTAGATTACTGAGATAAATGAGGATTTGGCTTAAAAGACAATCATTCAAGCCAAAAATCTTAATAAAAATGTAATTTTTTTCAAGTCATAGACTCTACTAAACGTAGTCACAGAATAAATAATAGTACTATGTAATGCATAGAGATCATGAAGTTATAGATAAAGATGGAGACCACACTCCGAATACCTACTTGAAGCTAACTTATGTATTACTATCTCGCTCTCTGTGGGCAGACCCTCCCTTTCTAAGTAGGTAACCTTTATTTTATTTTTCCCAGGATATCGCTATAAGTAGTTGAGTTACATTAAGTGTTTTATTTATAAATATCTATATCTCTGTTAACTACTAAGACCTAGACTAGAAAAATATTGTACAAAAATATATAATCTATATAGAGATTATATATTTTTGTACAATTTTTTTTGGAAATTGACTAGTTTTATGATGAAAGGTTTTCATTTCCAGGGGCAGAACCGGTATTGAAAAAGAGAAATATGTCCACGCATTTCTGTCACAACCCATATAATGCCGAGCCTATTTAGAAAATGTGGAAAATAAATATATCAGAGAATATTTTATTACTACCATTTCGATAATGTATTTTCTGGTTATTGTATACAATTCCTAAACGGTACCAACGAAATATAAAATTAAAATTTATTATAACCCCGGGTGATCAATGAATTGGGCAAAATATATCTGATTTATTGTTCAGACAGACTAAATCTATTTTTGGACAATTATATAAAAAAAATATCACGAGGACTAAAGCAGCGTAGCGGAGCTCCTGCCTTAGCCTTCTGACCTAACCCATCCGAGTCAGGCTGCTCTGAGCTGAAATGTGTATAATACTATATTCCACACATCCAGTTAATTTTAAGAATTATCTACAATTCCTAGGAACTATATAATAACGGATTTCATAGATTTCTAGTAACATATGTACTACAATAGGAACGATAATATATTATTATTTTAAGTTGTTATCAGGAAGATGCCGCTGCCCATCTCCTGTTTCATTTTCCCTTTGACACCTCTTACAACACCCTCGGAACGATATAAGGGTAGTGGATATTCTCACACCGCCACTACATGGTTTGTTAAAAACCTTAAAATAATAAATAAAAACACTTTCCATATTAAAATTATTTATTGAAATTTTTCACACCATGTGGATTACTCTGTGGCTTTTTGAAGTCCTTACAGATATGAGCAAAGCGCCCTTGAATAATATTTTCAATTTCTGACTGACCCGTATACTTTTTAATATGTCCATTAAAGACCTATCCTGATTTTTTTAGTTTGGCACGCCACTTTTTACTTAAGAATCTTAGTTTTCGTCTCAAGTATTTCTTCTTTAGTACACTTTATTGTCACTTGCACGCCCCTATCAATGTTCGCGGGATCTTCGTATTCACTGCTGACCTAAGAAAACAAGAAAACTTTATGAAATCAGTATTTTTAGCATCGTACATCTTATTGCTCCGCTCATAAGGGTCGTAGCGTGATGTTAGATAGACTTCCTGAAGAAAAGGTTTTAAAAATGCAAAAAATTATTTTCAATTCAGACTGGTATAATTCCAGAGATTGGAGAACTCTAACAAAAAAAAAAAAGAAAGAAATAACTCTTCTACATCATAATGTCAGTACAAATTTACATCATTTAATAGGTAACACATAATACACCGGAGCGCGCCTTCAAGAGCACGCATAAATGAAGCATCAAACAAGAAGCTTTATGCTTAGTGTCGTAGAGACGGTTACCACACTGCGATTGGCACTAAAGAGTTTAAATATGTATGTGTTTTAAGCTATATAATACATTATGTAATGTAATATTAAAGTCATAATAAATACAAATAAAAGGTATGTATTTAGTAATAAAGGAAAAGGAAACTTACAGGTAATTTGTTAAGATTGAATAAATTTTCAAGAATTTTTCGACATTGTTTTTTACTAGTTTGGTCTTCAATATTACAGCCAGTACATTTCACTTCTGTTTCCTTAAGGAAGTTCACTTAAGTACAGAACTACTTTCATAAATGCCAGAACTAGTGCTTGGTACAGCCAGAGCAGCTATTTGCACAATAGACTCTTCATGTAATGCACTTGTTGTCTGCAAATAATAACATATTTCACAAAATGTTGCTTTATATCATACATCTAAACTACTAAATTTCTAAATACATAATTATTATAAACGTTATTAAACTATCAGAATAATGAGAAACAAAAACTAAATAAAAATAAATTGTCTACCAAAAGAAACTACTAATTTTTAATTTAATATTATGAAATCTATGAAATCCGTCATTATATAGAATATATAGGAAGTGTACATAATTCCTAAATTTCATGTATTTCCGGTAACATAATAAGAAATATGTACATATAATTAGTTAAGGTCACACGGAAAGTCTCAGATATATCGTCAATATGATCACACTACTTCAGTGCGATTTCTTTTAAACAAAAACAATAAAATTGTTCAAACTTAATTAAATTCAATGTAAAACTATTTGATTTTGACAAAGTTATAATATACTAATATGTTTAAAACACTGATAAAACGTTTCAGCAAAAAATTAAGTGAAAATACAAAAAGTATGTTTACAAGTATTCAATGTCAGAAGTCACTATTTAAACACTTACGTGTGAAATCTTATATCACCTCCTGGACACCAACTACTGCCGCAACCACGTACTACACAAGTTTGCACCATTTCTTGAATTATAACAATAATTAACTTTTAATATCTCAAACGACACTGTGAACTGCTAAGTAAACAACCGACATATTTGTCTAATTTATGTTGACATATAGGGCTAATGTTGCCACATTACCAAACCCTTAGGAAATGGGATTATAATTCACTGATTCGTGAACCCAATAATGCATACGAGACCTTCAATTTTAGAATTTTTAATGTAAGTAATCGTAGATCAACTATTTATTTATTGGTACATTATTTTACAAAGCTTAACTTCTGATTTAGTTAGTGTGGAAATTGTTTCTAAGAATTTACCGGGAGATACAAATAAAAACATAGCAATATTTTGTTCCACACTAAAAAGAGAAGCCAGACCACAGAGAGTGAGATAAAGATACGTAGGTATTTGACTCAAGCTGTTGTTCCAAGTGTGGCCTCCATCTTTATCTATAACTTCATGATAGAGATATACTAAGTCAGTGATGTAATGCTACTACTGACGTAGTGATTATATTCTCTTTGGATTCTACGTTCCAATTTCCAAGTCTTACTGCCCAATGTCAGAGTTAAATTCCGGTTGACTGTATTACATGACATAATACTTATAATAAACCCTCATCTCTCTCATCCAATGTAATCAATATTATTTAAGATGAATAATTTAATCTAATAGTCTAATCTATTATTATAAATAATGTAATCAATGAATTATTAATAATATATGACCTTTGTATGCCCATGAGGCTGATCACAGACTGAACTTTATTTGTGTTTAAATTGCACCTTTTTGTAACCTGTACATGACACACTATTTGATTTGATTTATAAACTAACGAATTGAACATTTAGCTTTTATATGATTACATTTATATGTATAGTCACGGTGTGTAGTGCTGTAAAAAAAGTAAATGGAAGTGGGCTTTGAAAAAAGACAGTCAGATAATCTGCCCAAAGTGCATATTTTTATGGTTGCGCAGTATTTTTCAGAAAATTATGATTTTTATCACCAGAAATGCGTGAAATAAAGCTCCAAAGGTAAGTTACTAATAAAAGATTACGAAAAGTATACAGCTTTAGCAATGATTAGTAATTAGGCAGCAATACATAGGTAGGTATTAACTAATCGAACCACGAAGTTGTACATGATTTACAACGACATAAAATGAAAAAACTTACTTAAACTTAATAATGCAGTGAGTATTAATCAACTCGTACTGTTATTTAGTACCTAGTAACACGTGAAGAAGTTTTGTTGGTTACGTAGTTCGCCAGTGGTTGCAAACATATGGTCCTAGTTTTACATTGATTTATTTTTGAATAAACTGATTGCAATAAAACGTTGGTAGTTGGTACCTATTCTTTTTTGAAAATGCAATGGTCGCAAACATTCAATGCGTGTAATGGCTAAACTGATTTTGATGAAATTTTGCATAAAGATATAACATGATCTACAGGATTTTATCTTCTCATATCGGACCTTTATTCCCAATTAGCGTGATATAACAGGAAATAAAATAAAATAAAAAAAAACAAACAGAAAATAAAGGTTACTGATATATAAATGACATGACAAGAAAAATATGGCAAGTGGGACTCGAATCCACGATCTCAACGATTTTTATGGCTGTTTGACACGAAAACCCGTTTGGGTTTATAGTGTGTCGTCCGGCAAATTAATACATATTATTGTTACTAACTTTAATGTATTGTTATTATATGTAGGTTTACAAAGAGCCAAAGGTTCGCTATCCCTCACTTCACTATCGATTTTATTCTTGGATTTATTTTAACACATACTGTCACAGCAGTTTGTCCCTGATCCCTGATCAATCGCACTTGTCTTATCAACGCATGTACCACAGGCGCACTACGCTGTGTAGTGCATTGCATATCGATCTTGACCTTGCAAATAGCGATACGAACGTTTTATGCTTTAAGCTTAAATGGCACACGCATCTATTAGCATAGCTTTACGTACTTTTACATACCTTTACGTACCTTTACATACCTTTACGTGCGCACCTATTATCAATGCTAAAGGTATATTACGATACTTTACACACACATACCATGATAAGTAGGTAAAGTTGTAGGTATAGGTTGTGCCACAAGAGTTATGTGTAAGTTATGAGCGCTGACCTTGACTTAATACGCAGAGTAACAATTTAAGTAATTTTGTGCCTTATAAAAACAACGTAAGATGGGCAGACAACTCAACCACTTAGCCAAGCGCTCCTTTTTCATGAACAGGTAAGTAGGTATATAAAACCCAAATAGTTATTAACACTAGTGTGTTTTGTGGAGTGGGTGGTAAGCATTTTGTAGGTAACAATAGGTATATTGTGAACAAACAATAATGAAACTTACATCAAAACGATCTTCACAACAATAAACACTACTGGTGGCTTCGACGTGTCGAATTGTGACGTCACATGGCAATGCGAATAAATAATAATGTGAGCGATCTTTAACTATTATTTATTTCTAAACTACATGGGTGCAGTTTAAATAATTCATATTTTGAGACGGGTTATTAGAAATCCGTCTGTCAGTATTTTTATATATATACTCAAAATTAGTAGGCTAAGGTAGAGGGGTTTGTCCAAGCTACATATTTATTTATCTATGGTTCCAATTCTAAGCCAAAAATTTTAATAAAAAATAATTGTCAATTTGTCATTCTCGTTTTTAAGTTTTCAGGAATTCCGAATATAATTAGAATTAGAATACTAAGAACATCTTTATCATATTTGAAATCTAGATTTCCTTACATATAATTAAAACATTTTAAGATTCAAGTTTCATCAACTGTAAAATTTTCATTGGGAACATGCTTTATGTACAAATGGATCAATGTGTACGTATTGGAGGACCTCAAAAATATTAAAAATCTTAACAGATTATTCTCGTTACTTGTAATTTTTGGGCTTCTTTTAAAGGTCAAACATCGGGGTGAACAATGGATGACTCTAACAAATTTCAACAAATGCAAGATGAGATGTCTAGGTGAGTAATTTCAACAAACGCACTATTCATTTCAACATAACCTTAGAAAGTTGGTATAATAGAAATGGCGATAAATTTAACTATTTACAACTGTTACTGAAACGCGCTTATCACGATCAGTTGAAAAAATAAACAATGTTGAAAGTATTATTTTACGGCAGTTGTTAATGGCAGACAAATTGGTCGATTTTTATTCCAATACAAAACAACAAAATACTAAAGCAGTGTAATAAACGACAGATTTGCCGTTTAAGTAATTACTTAACCCATTATGACCTGAATTATTTTAGGGGCTTAGAATTGGTTAAATTTTTGATATGTTGTCATTAAAGGTCCCTTAAGTTATTTTTGATCATTAAAAATTAAAGTAATTTATCAGTTTTGGAAAAAACAATGGGTGCCGTACGGCACCGCTAGGCTCATTCGTAGGCTTTACATCCTTCTATTGGGTATGCATTAACTAACAAATTTTACCGTTTATTGATAAAATTATGTAGATTTGAAGTAATGTAGGAGTGAATTAATAAAAGAGTATTTATTTTATCAAATAATGTAATATTAGTACCCCAGGTTCTTCTTCTTTCTTTTTTTATGGCGGTTTTTGATTATTAGCCAATGTCAGCGTGGAAGTGTTTATAGAGTACAAGCTCAGTTGTTACAAATACTATGCCTATGTACTAAAGAAGATTGTGATAATACAAGTATCTTATTTTATTTAAACAATTAAATTTTCCTTTTTATCTTGTAATACTAGTGGTTGTACTGTTGAATTACCTAGAACAAATGACAAACACAGTTGCTATAACTACATTAGTATATTAGTATTGACAAACATTAAACTTTTATACTATTAATGTTGATAAAATCACACAGAATATATACATAAGGAGTAGTTGTGTAGGTTAAAAGTGAATCAAAATTTATAGGACGAGGGATGTCAGGAGGGAGATGATCATAGAGTGAACAAAGTAGTTTAGGACAGTTAAAAAAAATATGGTCAGAGGTTCCCTCATCTAACCCACATTCGCAGAGGGAACTATCCCTAATCCTCAGTTTGGCTAAATGTACTGGTGTACAAGCATGGCCAATTCTAAGTCTACAAATAGTTGATGTTGACTGTTTGTTAGCTTTATTAAATTTGAAAAACCATGGTTTTGGAGGGATGGCACATTGTATAGCAGCATAGTGTTTTGTACCTTTTATATTTTGAGTGGCTTTCCATAATGTGTTCTAATTATTATTTAACTTCTTCTTTGCAAGTAACACTATGTCTGAAGAGTAAATTAAATTACATGGCAAACCATTTCGACTTGCATTTTTAGCCATCAGATCAGCTGTTTCATTGCCCTTGATGCCACTATGACCTGGAATCCAAGCTAAGAAAACCTGAATGCCCTTGAGATGACATCTATACAATGTGTGTTTAATTTTGAGCATCAAGGGTGTCTTATATTTACTTTGGAACTGGTTTGACAAAATTGCTAACAAACAGCTTTTGGAGTCAGTAAGAATAACTGACTTATTTAAGTTGTGCTTCTATATAAATCAAAGCTTCATAAAATGCCGTGACCTCGCCAGTAAAAGTGGAAGAAATAGAAGGGCATTTAAAATTGAGGATTATTTTGTATCTGGGAATCCAAACTGCTGCTCCAGTGCAACTTTCACCTGACTTTTTGGAGGCATCAGTGTATATAATAAGCCAGCCTTTCCATAAATTATCTATGACTCTACTTAGTTTACTATTTGCTATAGGGCAATCTTTCTCAATACCAAGGTCGAGGTGGATATTTGGTTGGTAAATAATTGCATCATATGGGATATCAAAGATGGGACAGGACTTGCATTGTGATACTGGGTGTGGTAGATGGAGTAATGTTACCAAACTGTTGGATAAGCAGGGAGATTCTTTATGAGTCCAGTAATGCTTCGATGAAATATATTCCAAAAGAAGGTGTAATTTAGAAATGAGAGGGTGGGAAGAGAGTTGATAGATTTTAAAAAAGAATCGGTCCGAAAGATATTGTCTTCTTAGGTAAAGAGGGGAGACATTTGACTTTGAGAGCATTTATTGGGGAAGATTTCATTGCCCCAATGATTATACGAAGGCTTTTCGTCTGAATCCTGTCTAGGATCTTTAGGGAAGACTTATTACATGATTCCAAGACGAAGCACGCATAATCCAAATGACTATGAATAAGGTACAATATTTTTTGAGAGAATGGGTGGGAGCCCCACCAAACTCCCGATAAAGTGTGACGAATATTTATATTTTTTTCACATTTTTTTGAGACATAGTTGATATGATGAGAAAAGACTAGTTTGGAGTCAAGAATAACTCTCAAAAATTTTACATTCTCCCTAATTGGGATAGGTTCATTATTATAGAGAATGTCGATTTCAGGGAGTTGCCTATGGCGAGAGAAAATCACAACACTGCTTTTGGGAACAGACAAAGACAAACCATGATCAGTTAACCAATCTTGTAAATAGGACATTGATAAAATCAAGCGGGAACAAGCTGTAGGGAGGTTATCCAAGGAAATATATATAGCTATATCGTCTGCATATTGCAGGATGTTACAGAATGAGTTAATAGAAAGTTCTAGATCATAAGTATAGATAGAATAGAGCAAAGGACTAAGTACTGAGCCTTGTGGGAGACCTTTCCATACAATTCTTGGCGGCAGTAGAGAATTTTGACTATCAATATAAATGGATCTAGAAGAGAGAAAGTTAGACACAAAATTTACTATCCTCACTGGAATACTCAGATTAAGCATTTTTGCCTGAGCACAGGAAGAAGTACATTGTCATATGCAGACGAGATATCTAGAAAGACTCCAACAAGGTATTCATGTTTAGAGTAAGCTATATGAATATTAGTAACTAGAGTACTAAGGCTATCCATGGTGCTTAAGCCCTTTCGGAATCCAAATTGGCTTTTTGCTAGAAGGTTTTTGCTTTCAAGAAACCATTCTAAACAATTTTTTATTAGATGTTCAAGAATTTTGGCCATGGTACAAGAAAGAGCAATAGGGCTTGCGTAGCTTGAGGGATCAGTGTAAGGCTTACCTGGTTTGTAAATAGGTATAATAACTTGGGATTTCCATTCTTCAGGAGGAATACCGGACATGTAAATACAATTTAAAATAGAAAGAAGATGGGCTTTAGTAGATTCACTGCTATTAGTAATAAAAGAATAAGGAATTCCATCGATTCCTGGTGAAGAGTCTTTAAGGACCTTAAGAACAGCATATAACTCCTCATAAGAGAAAGGGGAGTCAAAACTGTGTTGATAGTGCAAGGACTGTGATTGAAATGCTATACTTTCATTGTAAGATGGTACTGAAGGAGGAGCAAGATTACTAGCAAAATTTTCTAGCCAATAAGACTGATAATTAGAAATTGTGTTTTCAGAGGCCAAAACTGAACATCGGATTTTTTTTATATTTTTCCAGACTAATGATGGATGAGTCCTAGGCGACAGTGACTCACAGAATTTAAGCCATCCAGCCTTTTTCTTCCCAGATAGTAATTTTAACGTTTCAGCAGCAGTTTATTTATAAAAAATATACTTTCTCTTCTTACATGCTACAGAACAATCTTGATCCCACCAAGGTGGTGGAGGAGCATTATTTTTATAAGGTTTTTTGATGGGAATTGTCTTATTGGCAGCAGATAAAATAGCATTTTTAAAAGTAGAATAAACCTGAAGAACATTATCTTTCTGAACAGGAGGAAGGGCTGCTAGTTCTTCCTCTAGAACTGTGGAATATAGTTGCCAGTTTGCTTTGGATGTGTTATATTTTAACCTAGGATTAAATGGACTATTGACTGTATAGGAGCTAGGGGGATTAATAACAATAGGGAAATGATCACTGCCATAGGAAACGGGTAATATTCTCCAAGAAATAAGGGACGACAGGGCAGGAGAACAGAGTGACAGATCTATTGCACTTTTAGGATTTTGGAGGGGGGATACTCTACGTATAGGTGAACCATCGTTAAGGAATGATCTATGATGAAATCTAAATCATCAATGATGTCTAAAAATGTAGAAGACCAAGGATCACAAAAATGGGAGCCTCATAAAGTATGGTGCATATTAAAATCACCAAGAATTACCATAGGAGGAGGGATAGAGGATATAATCCTTGTAAGTTCTGACAAGATATTTAAACTAGGTTTGGGAATGTAAATAGAGAGAAAGGAAGTGTTATGAGCTCTAACTGCTACAACATTAATTGAAGGACTATGAGAAGGAAGGGAAATTAATGTATAAGTAATTGATTTTGAGATAAGAATGAAAGAACCAGCATGACCATCATTCCTATCATCCCTGAGGCATAAATAACCTGAGATCCTAAAATGGGACCCAGGTTTAAGCCATGTCTCTTGGATGGCTAGGATGAGGGGATGGTATTTATTAATAAGGTAAATTAATTCATTTTTCTTATTATTAATGCTCCGGCAGTTCCACTGAAGTAGTGGAGGGAAGGTTATTTGTTAATGAAATGAGCTCAGTAAGTTTTTGGCGGAGGGCTAGTGGGAGATCCATATCGCTGAAATGGGAAAGCATACTTATAAGCATGGAGATCATTAACTCACAGAGATTGTCATTAGGGGAAATACTCCGCCCTATTAAAGCACAACCATTAGTAGTTGAAGAAGAAGGGGTATCTATTATTGCCTCATAGATAGAGACATAGATTTATCATATCCATTTGGATATGATAAATCTGCCCATGCTGCATCTGCTGGATTTGGCGGAAGTCTTGGAGTAAATGTAGTCTTCCTGTAAGAATGAGATTGTGAGGGGACAATTGAAGCTAAAGTGGAATTTGAAATAGAATAGGGACTCTGATGATCATACGAAGGAAGGATTCTAGCAGTATCTGCATAAGATCTCCGGACTTGAGGGAAACGGGCAGATGCTTCTAGATAGGAAACATTTTCCTGTGACATGGTAAGTTTGATAGATCTCTGCCTAGAGTGTTCAGGGCAGGAAGGATCTTTAGCCGTGTGAGATCCTGAACAAAATAGGCAAGTGGGAGACTGTCTTGTGCATGATATTCCTTCATAATTTTGAGCACACACAAAATAACGGGAAGATGACCTACACTGTGAGGTTACATGTCCAAAACGACAACATTTGTGACATTGAATAAGAGGTAAGATGTACAGGCATTGTGGTGAAAAAACAATAAATGTTAGAAGGAAGTTTCTGGCCGAAAAAGTTAATACCAACTGTTTGAGAGGGAAACCACACAGTGCTTTGGTTTTCATTAACTGACTTTCTATTAAATCGGCGAGCTTTAATAATTGAGCCAAAACCAGCTGGGACCTCGATTGATAATATGAGTTCCTCTAATGTCCATTCTACAGGGACCTGCCTCACTATTCCCATGCGTGTGACATTATAAGAAGGGATTACAGTATCATATTTAGCACCTTCAAGGGCTGGGTTCTCAATAAAACAATTTGCATCAGCTGCACTTTTAAACTTGACTGAAATTCTATTGCGTCCTATTCGCTTAACACCATCACTAACAACATTTTTAATATTATTATGGTAGAGAAAATGACCAAACTTTACCGGTTTTAAAACTACTCCAGTTGATAAATCATCTACTCTCTAACTTACATGTACAATAAACGGCGCATTGTCGTTATTAGAATATTTATGTTTTTTTTCTATGTAGTCAGGATGGGTATAAGAGGTCTGAATAGATTGTACAGGTTGAGATGGATCTGTAATTAATCTTTTCTTAGGATGACCTGAGGTATTGGTTGCTTGCAATCTTTTACGCTTCGACTGATCAATTTCGATAGGCATATTATTATTTTTTTGGTAACAGTATGGGAGTCACATGGAACCCCGTCGGGATCGGGAGGACCTTCCTCCATTTTATTTTAACTAATTACATATAAAACAGCACAATTACTAAATACTTACGGATTTATAACTACTAAAACCAACACCAATAGAAATAATAAACAAAAAAAGTAAATCAGCAGGTCTCAGAATAAGAAATAGCCAAAAACACAATGACACACCTCACACTCCCAAGCACCAATCCCCAATTCCTTACCCCAAGTTTTGTAGTTTACATACGAATGTGAAAAATAAACTAAATAAAGAATATTTTTGCGATAATTCTACCAAAAAGTTGTAAACACTTCCCCCCAAAAATAAGTCCAGGATTTCCGTAGATGACTTTCCTCGAACTGAACTAAAATCTTCTTCAGGAAACATAGATGGTTCCCAAGCTAAATCTTCATCAATTCATCTTCATGATGGATTCTTCTTTTATATTTTTTTTAATGCTGTTCATCTGCTGTGGAATTGTCTGAATCGCATGAAGAACTATCGAGTTAATTAGAGCAGGTTTGACTTTTGCGACTTTCTTTACCACTTTCACTACTTCTTCTGCGGCGTGAAGAAGAGCGGCCTCGTGAAGATTGCAAGAGTATATGTCCCGGCTACAGGTTATATATCTGGTACCACCTGTGTATTTTCGCGACTAGAGGAGCGTTTCCGAAGTGGTGACAGTGACGCAGACGCGTACACCACTTCGCACCTAGCATTAAGTTGACGATTTGTGAAGTTATTTATTAGACCACCCCTTCTTTGGCGCCCGCATCTTGATCAGAGTCGATTGTAGGTCCTGGAGGTTCAATACAAAGCAACCCGGTTCAAGCTTCTCATCTTCTTTTAGTGAGGCTAGCGTCTCGTGTAGTGAACAACCCTTTTCAAGACAAATAAATACTATTACACACGGAATAATCAAAAAATAAACATTGCTACATGTAATTTGAAAAGACATGATATCGGCCTAGAGATGCCATGCGGCACCCGTAACTTTTGGCGAATGATAATCGAAATACGCAAACAAAATTGAATAAAATTACAATACACTATAGTCAAATAAATATATATGAATAAAACAAAATGCATTTCAATTATATATTACACAATACAAATAAATTATAACATACTTACTTGAAAGGTAAATCCATTTTTGCCAATAATTTAATAGCACTGATTTATTGACATTCGTGCCGGTCTCAATAAGTGCATCAGTTGAAATAAAGTATTAAAACTGTTAGCTACCTTGTTTTAACACTGCATCGACAGTCAATCGCCTGGCTTCACTGTTTGAGTTGTGCATATAATGCGAAAATATGAAGGGCTAGAATTGGGTGCCAAACGGCACCGCTAGGTTAAAATGGGTTAAGTAGTTCTTGGCATATGGTTCTGTTAAATTTGTTATAAAAGTACACATCAAGTATTAGACACAGTAGATGCCGTGTGTTTGGCTAGCGGGTGGCTAATTGTTTACACCAATTTGTGGACATTTATATTATAAATTATTAATTTAAAACATTTTATACAAAAACAGGTGGGGTTAATGCATGAGGCATTCTCTAGCATTGTACTCAGCATTATTAATAATGAAATTTCATAACTAATTCCGATTTGACAACAGTCTGAATATAACTGCAAATTCAGACATTTTATTGATTAATGAATTTTTCTCACTATTTTTTATTTATGAGAAGGCATAAATTATTTGTTGGAATATTTATTACTTCTGTTTTTTTTACTGGTCAAATTTTTACCGCCCAACTTGTTAATTTATATATATTTTCTATTTTCTTTCGGACCAAAAGTGCTATACACAACTGTTGTTTTACACTGCCAATAGAAATGCTATTATATTTGTTTGTAATGCCATTGCATATTGTATCTTATGGTTGTTATAGGAGTAATAAGAGTGTCAATTACTGTGTCCTGTGGATGATGTAAGATACAAATATATCAGATTTTGGTATAAATGACTTTTTATAAAAGAAGGGTGCCCAACAAGCACACAGTTCACCTAATCGTAAGTGGATGCTGTGGGTCATAGTCTCTGGTATCTATCATTGATTAAGAATCAAAATGTATGTGTTGTAAAAAGGTCTCCAGTTGAATTGAAATGAAACAAAGTAGTTTTAAGCTGTAACTTTACACTTGTGTTCTGTGAGAAAGTGGTCCTTCTCCAATCAAGCAGACCTATTCAATTTGCAACAATAATAAAGTGTGGCTCTACCATATTAAATTTTTGTTAATGTGAATCTTAATTTTAAGTTAACTTTAAGTTAACTCTAAGCTTTAAAGATTTTGAAAATAACATCTGTTAAAGCCTAAATAGGAACAAATCTAAATTAAATGAAATTAATTTTTAAGGATTTTATTGTGTTTAATTTGCCTTTTTAATTTTAATTAAAAAGTCAAATTAAATGTGATAAAATTTGTAAAAAATAGTTTCTTTTAATGTGTAGACTTTGCGTAAGTATAAGAAATCATTAAGTCTAAATTAAGCTATGGTATCTGAGGAGTTAAGCATAATTTCACAGTACACTGGAAGTTCGAGCAATTGAAATTTAATTCCCTCTAGCATCCATGATAATATTAATTTTAGACATGCATAAATCATGTTTACCTGAAACTCAATTTCCCAATAGAAACTAGTATCCATTAAATAAATACTACAGTTGATTCAGGCTTAGGACTGTCAACCAATTAGTAGTAAATATTATTTTTAGGTATGTGTATATCCTGGTTACAGAGGCTTATTCATTTAACTTAACTCACTGGTATTAGTGAAATTCTGAATTATATTTAACTAGAAGTTATCAAATAAAAGCCCAGTGCATTAGTGTGAGAATTAGTATAAACAGAACTGTGCTCCTCCACTTTTATTAATAATGATATATTCATAAGTGACTCATAAATTTCAATCTATAATATCTTCTTTCTATATATAAAAATCAATCGCTGTCCATTAGTTGTGCAAAAACTCAAAAACGCCTTGACCAAATTTGATGAAATTTTTTGGGTGTATTTGAATGGGTCCCAAGATGGTTTAGATTCACATTTAGACCCTGTAGGTGGCGTTGTTGTCGAGATCCAGAAATGGGTTGCTAGTAAATTATGTAGCTTGCATTATGGATGTACCACAAGAACAAAGTAAGTTTAAATGCAGTGTCAGTCACATTCACTACGCAGTTAAACTCATCTAGCAATTTGTGGTTTATTGCATATCATGGCTTCTGCTGAGATTTAATTCCAGGAACTGTGTGTATATGATTATGAAGGTAAATAAATTATGTAATAATATATATTTTTAGGTTTGAAGCGGAGATCTCAGGGTCGGAGTTGGCTGCAGGGCCACGTGCCGTTATCAGCGCCAGTACATTCGGTGCGGCTCAGCAGCGCTTGGAACGTGTGCCTCCACCACCACCGCCGCCTTCTTTATTGCCACCTTTTGACCCAAGTATGATGGGAGCACGGTTAATGTATCCTGGAGTACCGCCCCCTCCGCCGCCGCCTTCAATGATGGTTCCTGCCTCGGTATAGCATTAGCTTTATATTTATGGTTTGCAAACTTGAATTTTAGTGTGTATGGTATGAAACATATTATATATATTACAGGATAGACATATATATATATCGGCGCAAGAAGCCAGCCACGACGAGACCTGACGCCATGACGTCAGATCACGTGATGCGCTCGCTCTCCCGCCACACCACAATATAAAATAGGCGTGCACTGCGTGCTGCTCGTGCACGCCTATTTTATACGTGTAAACTTACAAAAAGACGATTTTCTACTGACTAACATAGTTTTATCATTATATATATATATATGCATGCCAGCCAAGGGTAGACAGTCCTAAGAGCAGCAAGCTACCAAAAAAGAAATATAGTAATAGATTGAAAATTGTGAAAGAAGTGATAAAAGGTATCTAACCCATCACCTACGCAAATATCAACCCAATATTCCATTAGTCGCCTTTTACGATAAGCTAGGCAAGTAACTCTGTTGGGGCATTCTTTTTTGTTATAAGTCTCATATAAACATGGGTCTATAAGTTCTGGACCAACATGCAACTAATATGTATGAACCAATTCAAATACCAACCTCGCCTATAATACCATGTCTATAATACATTGTGCATTAGGGTGCACAATGTATAGGTTGAGTTTAGTTGAGGTTGAGGTTGAACAATGAACAAAGCTCTGACTGCAGATAAAGGGCAATATACCTATTTGAAAAATATCAAACCAAAAATCCATAGATGTATAATATTATTATTGGCCCTGCGCTTACCTGTTTCATGTGGTAAGTAATAAACATATTATTCTTGAAAATACTTTTACCAAAAACTTATTGAATAGGAATAAAAAGAATAGAATAGAATAATTTTTTATTCAATATAGATCACATGTGTAATTCTTATTGAGTAATGTTTTTTTTACTTTACCATTGGTTTGAAATAAACCCTCTGTCCTGGGAAGAACCAGCAAGAAACCCAGCAGGACTTTTTTTTTTTAAAGAAGAGTTTCAGAGGTTATTAATTATCAAGTAATTTTTTTCAATAATAAGGCGGTTTTAAATATTGAAGATACAATTCCAGGTTCAAAGAATGAGGCCTCCCGGTCCTCCAGAATCCTTTCAAGGTCCGATGGCTTTCCTTCGTCCAGGATTACCAGGACCACAACTTATACCACCACCACCTCCAAAGCCACAGCCAGTAGTGCTCTCAGCTGCCCCGAAATTGTACAAACAACCCAAAGAAGATGAAGAAAAGAAAGAGAAGCAGGAAAGAAAAAAGAGGGTGAGTTTATATTTTTTTTGCTGTATTTATTTATTTATTTTATATATCTATGCACAAAGTGTTACATATGGTGGACTTAATGCCATTCTCTCCTAGTCAACCATTAGGTTGAAAAGAGGTAGACATATAAGAGGTGGTGCAGCAATAATCAAAATAAAAATATTTTATAACCTGAACCATCTTTAAGGTGAGGTCAAGAGTTAGCTCATTTTTAATAAAACAAAAAAAATAATGATAAGATATCATATGATTGAGGAATAAATAAACTACTAATTTATTTATTGTCACCCCTGAGGATTAAGATGTATGCTTTACAGCCTGTCTATACAGTAACATGTGCACTGCTGCTTGGAGGCAGAAGTTGATGAGAGTGTGAACCTACCCAAGTGCACTCTAATAGAAAAGATACAACTCAGTAAATTAAGAGGAGTATTAAGGTTCTCCAAATCCAATCATGTGAATAAAAGAAATATAAAAATTTGACGTTTGGTTTAATTCTTTGATCACCAACATACACTTTTGTATCCAATAAGAGTGATATCAAACATTCTAGGTCACTGGATTGATCATTCAAACATTCCCCTCTTTCAAAGTAAAATAATAGAACACTCACAATTAACAATATGCCTAAAGAAGAAAGGACTTCAAGTTTGTCCATAGACATACGGTGGCATCTTACTTGCAATAGTCAGTTTAAGTGGTCTATTCATATTCATACCTTTATCTTCGAGAACTTTCGTAATAATATGTTATGTTGTAGAAATCTATTACCCATAATAAAATTAAAAAACTTTATTCTAGGTTACACGTCTTATCTATACAAATAAATAAAATTGAAGTGTCAGTTTGTAAAATCAAAATAATTTTTTTTACTAAATGAATATAATAAAAGAATATATGTTACTTATAACAAAAACAATTTAAAAAAAATTGTCTGTCTTTCTGTAGGTCTGTATGTCTATCTGTTTGTTTGTTTTGGCTAATCTTTGAAATAGCTAAATCGATTATAGTGAAAAGTGGTGCAGTGATCTAGGCTTTATTTGAAATACTTGGACTTTTCAACGTAGTAGAGCTATGCTGCAGCAATATCAATAGCTGTTGTAGCATGAATGGGTCGACTCATTCGTGCTCCACCACCACGCTCTCACAGAATACCACCGTAAAATAGCATCTTAATAATGCTGTTTCATATGTTGAGTAGAGAACTGGAGACAATTTTTACTGGAAAAGAGGCATTCCATCTTAGTCCTCACGGCTGACAACGCATCTGCATATTGATTAGCAAATGAGGATAGATGTAGATGTCTATGAGCCACAACAACCACTTACCATCAGGTGGACTGTGCGCTCGCTTGTCACCCATATACTAGAAAAATAAAAAAAATGTTTTTCCAGACATGCAAATAATAATTCTTCTCAAACCTCAGCTCAATAAAAGACAGTTATTTCGATAAAACAGACAGATGCTCTAATTTCATTTATATGTGTGTAGATATTGATGTCAGTATATTTAAACCTGTCATAAGCAATGGTTTTTATGTATACTACTGACTGGCTCTGCGGCTCTAATACATTCCGCATTCAGTTACGGTCAATTCTCCGTAACTCCTAACCAAAGTCGACTGCGAACGAACGAGGAGACTAGTTCTTTATTTTGTAAACTGCAAACGTTGTTTTCGATAGTCTAACACTGATTTTGTTTACTGTAACTAGAAAAGGCTATCATTATTTATGTGTACACATTATCGAAGTAATTTTAGGTTTATTTCAAATAGGTATGTGACTTTATTTCGTATTTGCATAAAAACTGTAACTGTCGTAAATGATAATACAACTGTGTGGCATATTTACCGTGCCAGCTACCCCGTCGTGGTCGCGCCATTCAGTGACACAGTTTTTGTTCTGAATTGCCGGTCTAATAGTGTAACCAAGTGTTTGATCATGAGCATGTATAATTTTGTCAGAAGCGTGAGCGGGAGCCTTCGCCCGTGGCGGAGGCGGCAGTGGAGGCGGCGCCGTCGCCCCCGCCGCCCGCGCCCGCGCCGCCGCCCGCGCCGCCCGCGCCGCCCGCGCCGCCCGCGCCGCCCGACGCCGCGCCCAAGCTCAAGAAGGAGAAAAAGCACAGAAAGGTTCACTCTTGTTTCTGTTCATTTTTAACCCACTCTAAAATAAAGGACGGGCTTTTTCTCTGTTTTCTAATGTATGTAACACATTTTGTCGGAGATTAGTTATGTATTACAACCATAATTTTCATAATGTCCGCCGGAATAAATTTTGGTCTATGCGGCCAGTCTCAACAGATACTATAGAGCCATCTGCGAGCGTGTACTTACACGATCGAGGAGATATTAGATGCAAGACCAGTGTTTTTACTTGCTTTCCGAAACACAAGGCTGAAATACCGCCAACATCCTGACTTGCAGCTAGTACTGAGAATTTCTTGATAGATAAACCCAATAACTTTTTGACCCGACCTGGGACCACACATCAGCAAGATCTCTACAGTGGGGAATTGGATAGAAATTTTGAAATCGTTTTTGTGTTATAAAATGTTCAATTTACATTTAAAAATCAAAATATATCAGGTTTTTTTTTTCTTTAGGCGTGAAAACACGCCTCAGATTATTTTTTTGCTTTATAATACATCTGACATCTGACACTTGTAAACCCTGTAATCTGAGATTACCATATAGTCTGTGGTCTCCAGCTGATTAGTGTAATCCAAAGTATTACATATAACTTACTTCTTAATAGTTTGCTGTGTGTTTAAGCTTTCTCATAACCAGCTGTGCCTTCTCTTAGTTCAACAGATCATCATTGCAAACATGCACTTGTTTTGTTAATCTTAATGCCAAAAATGTAATAGAAGATTTGATGATAATTTTCAGGTTATAAGAACTGCTGGAGGTCAAGTGTGGGAGGATGTGACACTTTTGGATTGGCCGGACGATGATTTCAGAATGTTTTGCGGAGATCTGGGCAATGATGTCACAGATGAGCTGCTAGTAAGTTACAGGATTTTAATTTCGATTTCATTACTCAATACTTAAGATTTTTTTGTAATAAGATATATTGCTTTTGCTTACAGACCAGAACATTTAGTAAATACACTTCATTCCAAAGAGCAAAAGTAATTAGAGACAAACGAACAAACAAAAGCAAAGGTTTCGGATTTGTCAGCTTTAAAGATCCAGGCGACTTTATCAAAGCTATGAAAGAAATGGATGGTGAGTCCCAATTTAATATTATTTGTCATTGGTCTGTGAAAACTATGATGGCCGTTTTCGCCTCAGTCAATGTGGTGTTGAGTTTTGTTGAATTTATGAAAAAAAGAAAGAAACATTTAATTTGGGCACAGACCAATTGACATACCACAATTACTTTTCAAAAAACAAAATTTATTAAATGACATTGTTCTGCATCCATACAATGTTCGCCTAAGAACCACCAGTGAAAAAAAATAATACCTTTTTAAGTCCGAAATCATACATAATTGTATGTAAGAACAATAACTACTGACGGACATTTCTGACTTAGATATTAGCAGTTATCATAGAGATTTTGAGGTTATGTTTTATTTTTATGAAACATTATTATGTTATTGCTAATGTAAGCAGTTCAGTCTTAGCCTAGCATTTATACGGTATATAAAACTCAGGTTGTGATTAGGTGTTTATTTTTCTCATACCAAATAAATACAACTTATACCTATAGTCTCATTTGGTTAAAGTCTGTAATTCAAGCCAGGTAGGCCGCTAAAGAAGAGTATCAATATCCGTTGTTCAAGCAGAGTCGTAATTTATAAAAACTTATCGCAGAACAAACCAACTGCACAGTGTACTTAGATTTTGAAAATATTTGCAGAAATGTATTTTTTCAAACGAAACCAAAACGATCGCACGTCTGACGTCTATCTATTTTGACGTGTTGTCTTGTGATCTTTCAACGTTATTGACTTTTTTTTTGCGTGGCACTATGCTGATTTGGCCAATGAGAGTACAATAGTATTGTTATTTTAAATGAAAACAGATGATTTCACTCTACGCCAGTTCCTTGTGGCATATAGTAATCTGAGATATATTTTAAAATATAAACATTTTCATAATATGTTTGAGTTTATGACAACTTTTGAAATATGTGAGTGAAGTTATTGTGCGATTGGCCAAATCACAGGAGGCCATAAACGCACATTAGTATTAAAAAATAGGTACAAAGTTCAAAATCGAAAAAGTCCTTTTTATTTTGATTTCATAATTCAGAAGTATCCGTTACTATCTAATGAATGTTATCTTATGCATAATTAAGGATAAGAATTTTGGTAATTGTTAAATATATGTTGGTTCTTAGACGAGTTTGAGCAATGTTCTTTAGCTTTGTATGTAGAAGACGTGCCACAATGCTGATCTTCATTAATGACCAAAAAAAAACCTAGGAGAACATGTAGTGAAATTTTAAACAGAAAGAAAAAAACAAGCATTTACTACCTGTACCAAGCAAGGAATGCGTGTCTGTCAAGCATGTTCATATATTCATCCTATTAAATATTAAAAAATAGTTTTATATGCTTAGTGTTAAGTTTATTAAAAAATAAAAATATGAGTAAGTACAAAGAGAAACAAAGGTAAAAAACAAATTATAAACTAAGAATTTATACAATTACTAGTGACCAATTGAATATATGTGCTTATGTGTGGCAATGACGCCTAATAATTTTCTGCTCACCAGATGTCGCTAGTTGACAGTGAGGTAAAGTTTTTGTTACACCACGTAATTTAAAAGTTTATCAGTTTCTAGAGTATTATATTATTACACAAAACAATGCGGCAGTGGTTTGCTATTTAATTTTTTGCACATTATAAAATATTGCTAATAGTACAAAAAAAATTCCTAACAAATTAACTTCCCCGCTATGAAATCTGTCAAATATACCTCACTTTCTAGTGGCGCCGCCCTGGTGGCAGAAAAAGTCGTGGATGCCCTCATTATAAATGAATTCCATCTGCTAGTTATTTACCATTGAGGTTGTCCCTACAAAGGGAGTGGTCAATGTTCATCTGTGGACTTTTACAAGCCAATGAACAAGTGGAAGAATTAAAAACTATTTCTTTTTCTCTATCATCTAATATCAGTCCGCTGCTGGACTTTATGCCTTTTTTTATGACAAAAGAAAAATAAGAAATAAATAATAATAGCTAACTCATAAGTGGAATAACAATGCGGTAATTTGTGTTCTACAGACCCTTTATTTCCATTAGTTATGGCTTTATGAAATTTACAAGTATTCATAATAAAAAAATAATAATGTATTGACTTTTTTCTTAACTTTTCTCCTTGTTATCTCAATATTGTTAAAATTTAGGCTATCTAGTACTAGTAACTTTATTTAATAAACATTTACTCAATTAATTACAAAAAAAAAAGCCGGCGTAGTACATCTAGCATTTTTAAATAACCGGCTAAGTCAGACTCGCTCGGGTTCCGTTCCATTGTAAAACACATTTCATTTTTAATTTATTTTTATTATTTATTATAGCAATAAGAGAAATACACATTCTGTGACAAATTTCAACTGCCTACCTATTACGGATCATGAGATACAGCCCACTGACAGACTGACGGACGGATGGACAGACAGACGGATTGCAGAGGCTTAGTAATAGGGTCCCGTTGGTTACCCTTTGGGTAAGGAACCCTAAAAAGACTTGCAGAACACCAATTACCAATTCCTCATTTTCCTCTAATTTGTAACAAGAATATATACAAAATATCTTTGTTTAATAGGGCGGTATGTTGGGAGCAGACCTATTAAACTCAGGAAGAGTACATGGAAGAACAGAGCTCTCGACGTAGTGAGGAAGAAGGAGAAAGAGAAAGCTGCATTACTGTCCCTACTTATGTCAGGAAACAAGAGCTGACAGCAGAATTAAAAAACATGCTGCATGTGCTAAAATATTCAAATGAGTATACTAGACATTTTGACTATAACAGTGTTTTATTTTATGTTAACTTCTGGTCATATATTTTGTTAGACATTGTACTTTCCCAAAATGTAATTCTGTTTTAAATGAATTATTTAACTGTTTATAAATACTGTGTTAACAAATATACATATATAGTATAATTGATATTTTTGATACACAATCAAATATTGAATCCTGTGGACTCAACCATCAGTCAAACCTTTCCGTTTATCACACATGATCCACAACCACAATTTGATTTTTAAAATTTCGAATCGAATTCAAGATACCTATCTCTATCTACCTAGTATTACAAAAAATCAATTTCATAGGTAAGGATGCATTTATCGTTTTTTAGCAATTTATGGACCGTGAGGGACTATAGCTTTCATCTATTATCTATTTTAACATTTTAGCATAACTCATACATATTCAAGTATATTAATTTAGTATTTATGGTAGCAGCATTGATCTGTAGTAAATCCGTCTAGAGGTGGATAGTGTTAGTGAAATGCATACTTAGTCTTAGAAGTACGAGGGGAGGTCAAAAAGTTCGCGGAATGACAGGGAAGGATAATGAAATGAAACATTAAACTATTTTTCCTTTTCAATGTATTCTCTCTTAACCCTAGTACATTTATTAGATCTGTCAAATAACTTATTAATACCGTGTAAAAAAAAAGGTTTGTCTTCGGCGACAAAGTAGGCCGAAATTGCCGACTTACTTCATCATCATAGGATGACAAACGGGCACACAGTCAACCTGATGGTAATTGATGGTGACCCATAGACATCTACATCTATCCTCAATAAAGAATCAAAATGCACATGCGTCGTCAACCGTGAGGACTAAGATGGAATGCCTCTTTTTCAGTAAGAAGGGTCTCCGGTTCTCTACACTCACCATACGAAACACAGCAGCGTTAAGCTATTTCACGCTTGGTATTCTGTGAGAGCGTGGTCCTTCCCCGGTCGAGCCCACCCATTCGTGCTACAACTCTACCAGAAATATAGCCGCAGCATGGCTCTACCACGTATAAAAATTCGTCTTCAATTGAGTCCCTCCCTTGTTTGAAAAGGGTGTGCCATTTATAAATCATGGTTTTCCAAGGAGCGGAGTTCCTATAAACAGCTGACATCTCTTGAAAAATGGTTTGGAATGTCTTTCCTTGATGAGAAACTTAATGACGGCGCGATATTAAATTTTCCCCATAGTGGCTAGTTTCTTCCCGATTGACTTTGTTTACTCGTTGATAACTCAAGAGCTAATGACCCGATTATTTTTTTTTTTTTGCGCCCGAAGCAATTGGAAAAGGGCTACCCCGAAGGGAGGCAGAAAATGCATTACGCATACCACGATGGCCGGTCCATCGTGGTTATGAGGGACTCACTACCTACAAGGGGAACCTAAGTGATACCCTCTAAAAACTGCCTTTGGGGACTGGCAACTAGCTGTTGAAAGCTTCATATGCCGTATCTAAAGCGACCCTCTTTTGGGAAAAGAGGGCGCAGACGGCTAAGTGCCGTTTAGGGACTGCCTACGAAGGCATATTGATTTTAAATAATTTTTACTTTAATTAGTATTGGCCTGAGCCGCCAGAAGGCAGTTCAGGTCGCTTGAAAGTTTATTTGGCTGGTCCGAGAGAGTGTTTCTCGGCCTGCGGACGGTATAGCGGGAGGGGAGTGGGGCGGTATAAGTTACTGCCTCACGAATTAATGAGTTATTGTGCGACTCTGAAACTTTAAAAAAGTTTTCAGAGAGAGTTTTAGTAAATTGCTGAATTGTTGGGATTTCTAAATCCCGGTGAAGATCGGCATTACGGACGTACCAAGGTGCGTTCGTAGCTCGACGACAGAATAAGTTTTGAACTACTTGTAGTTCGTTAATAATTTTATTATCGGCGTGTGCGAATACAGGGGCCGCGTAAGTCATTACGGGACGTATACAAACCTTTGACCCGATTAGGCTGAAACTTGGTATATATACTAACAATGAGTCACTCAACTAGCGCCTACCTGGATGAGTAAACTTACCCTCGCCAACCCCGCCATTCCGCGAACTTTTTGCCCTCTCCTCGTACTCGTACATGTTCGCATAAATACTTACTCTGTTATAAAACTAGCTCCACGAGTATTTAGGCGTCTTAAGGTGGCACAAGTCGCGGGCTCGAACTCGCTGGTGGGCGCGGCCAAAAAGCACGCTGTCTCACCTGGCATCGTGCCCGACAGAGATAGTATCAGTGATGAGCATATCGACACTAGTATTCACGCACGTCTTGTTCGTACGGCATTCAGAACCGTTTGAACAAAAACGAAGTTACACGAACACGATGCAACATTTATACTAATATAATAAAGCAGAAAATATAGATCTTTACTCCGTCTAAAAAAAAGTCCGCGATACCATATGTCTATTTTTTATATACTCGTATAAGCCACAATTAGGCATTTTTATTTTGACAAAAAAAAAATGAAAATTTAATTATTAGGCATGGCATATTTATCCTTACGAACGAAAGTTACTTCATTATCAAGACAATTTTTTGAAGATAAACTTCGTTGTTTATGCCATGTTTATATAGTACATAGTTGAGATAATGTAAAATTAAAATAATTCAATACTTGGCCTTGACGCGCAAACAACGCATAACCCCTAGCCCGGTGCGAACTGAGAAGCCAGTATTGAAAGCTTCTATGAGCGAGGTTAGGTTAGCCGTTAGTTCAATCATTATCTATATCTACACAAATAAATAAAATTGAAGTGTCTGTTATAATGTCAAAATAACAGCTTTTTACTAATTGCATATGAAATTATATACGCTACTTATAACACAATTTTTAACATTTTTCTGTCTGTCTGTCTGTTTGTTCCGGTTAATTTCCAAAACGGCTGGACCGATTTTGACGGGACTTTCACTAGTAGATAGCTCATGTTATAAGTAGTAACTTAGAATGCTTAAATTTTAGAAAAATTATTAGGCGTCCGTGCAACAAAATTAACACCCTAAACTAAATGCGGACGAAGTCGCGGGGAACAGCTGGTAGCTAAAATAAATTCAAAATTAATTGAGTGCTTTTATCTATCTCCCAGGTGAGCGTAACAATGATTAGTTAATTCTGAACTCTTTCATTTCACGTTGCTATGGTATTTTGAAAGTTTAATTGATTAATAAGTTTTTATTTTATTTATTTCTTTAAAAAAAAGACGTTACCCCCACACTAGGATTTTCTCGTGTATCGTGGAGGCAGTTTACAAACACAAATTGCACAAGGACAAACATCCAGACCCGGAACAATTATTTGTAGGCCATACAAATACAAATACTTGATCCGTGCGGGATTCGAACCCGCGGCCCCCTGCTCAGCAACTCATTGCTAAGACACTGCGCCACGGAGCCGTATAAGAGTATAAGAGGTTGATAGCAAATGTATCAAGAATCATTTCTTGCCTACACACTTTTCATGTATCGTGTACGTTTTTCTTTAAAACTGAATAAAACCGCGCATAGTATGCCGACAGATAAAATAAAAGTACTTCATTAATTATGACAATTTTTCCATACATTATTATCAAATAAAATATTTGATTGCAATTATAAAACTAGGTGTCATGTCATGCCATGCATCTCGGACACATGATGACGCGGGTGAAACCGCGAAATGATTAGGCGCTGCTTTATCGCTTCATATTATACCTCTGTGGCTCTATATACCTAATATAGATTGCTTATTTTATTATGTTTAGTTTTTCCGAGTGGTTATGCAGCGATCACTCAAGAGTTCGGCTTCGAACGTGTGTAACTGCAAAAATTATCCCACGGGAACGAAATATTTTATATTACTGGGAGCCGCGGGTTCGAATCCCGCACGGAACAAGTATTTGTATGGCCTACAAATAATTCTTCCGGGTCTGGATGTTTGTCCTTGTGCAATTTATGTTTGTAAACTGCCTCCACGATACAGGAGAAACTCCTAGTGTGGGTGTAACGTTTTTTAAATAAGAAAAAAAAAATTTGTATGGCCTACAAATAGTTGTTCCGGGTCTGGATGTTTGTAAACTGCTTCCACTATACAGGAGAAAATGCTAGTGCGGGGGTAATGTATTTTTAAAAAATAAAATAAAATAAAATTCCAGACTATAACCTATCTCTGAGCAAAATATCATCCAGGTCCCTTCAGCGGTTCTGGCGTGATTGAATAACATACATCCTTTCATTCGTCCATCCAAATATCCAAACTTTCGCATTTATAATATTTAGATAATAATTGTAATTAGTTCTGCTTACCTATAAATTTTTTTCAAAAATACTTACCTGTCTTCTTACTTTTTTTTATATATACTCAATATCACTAAACGTAAACACAGGTTTTTATCAAGACAAGTGACCCATCAAGATTGTTTTCTTAGTACTGACGTACCTACCTAAAGTTTACAATTTTGTGGCCACGACGCGGTGACGTTTTGTGACATTTTGTTGTATTGTAGGTTGTAGGTATCTAGGTAATAACAGTAGGTACCTATGAAAATCCCACATAATATACCTTGTTTGTCCGCCGCAAGAGTCGTCTAATAAATAATTAAACTGTTTTGTAATTCTTTATTTATTTATAACACTTGCATTGAGAGCCGTGGTAGCTCAGATGGTTATCGTTCGCCGTAAGTATCACACTACGCGAGCAACCCGGGTTCGATCCCCGTCGGCACCAATGAAATTGTTGCAATTTTATATAGTAATCGTATATTATAGACTTAATTTTTTTTCTTTTATAATTATATTATATTACAGACGAAAATTGAAATAAAAAACAAAATTGTCTGTCGTCCAAAACGCATCATCTCTTTCAATTATATCAATTTCCATGCTGTCTTTTGTCTTTGGCGTCCAAATTACAAAATAGCAAAACTTTTCGTTTCGAATAAAACTCGAATAAGCCCGCGTCACCGCCCGTGCATGTGTGTGTAAGCGTCGTCCTCCCGCACCGCACCGGGGCAAACATTATTCAGTGAGATGCACGATAATTCATAGTAACATACGCGCGTAAAAAAATACGAAAAGGCCTTTGGAAGAAGGGGTTTTATGAAAAAACCACTGCATAAATTAATTACGAATAAAATTTCTTGAATTCTTCGATAATTGAGCTGTGTCGGTACCGACTTTGTTTTGGAAATTTCACACTTCTTTTATTACTAATTTACGCCCAAAGTTGTGTTAAAATTGGCAATAAAAACGAATCTTTGGTAGCTCGTAACTTTTTAATAACATTTTATTTTACTATTCTGTTTCCGTACAGACAAATTTGATAATGAGACAAAACGATATCATGTTTAACTTTGGATGTACACTGTCAAACAGCGTAGTAAAACCCCTCCGAAATTTGTATGGAAATCAATGGAAATATTGTCGACTAGTGTCACCTTAAGTTTCCTTTACTAGCGAATTATCGCATCGTCGAGTAATTAGTAAGTGCTGTCTACGGAGTAGTTATTTATGCGTTCAGCTAAAAACCTTCTTCAGTTTAAATGTCTCGCCTTTAATGGGCCCTTACATTTAATAATATAATAACCATTTGTCGGCAGATTGCATGTATGTATTTATTGTAGACGATAACCTATCGTCAATTCAGTACACAAAGAATTCTTGATAGTTATAAAAATAGTTTATTCAATATATTGTAATGCAGTAATATCGTTGTTTTATTTTTGTATTGCCTTACCATCAATGCAATAGTTATATGATTGCCATGGATATTGGCCAGGTGGATATCATAACGGGGAAAAATAAAAGATAATAGGAGGAAATGATAATATAGATAATACTGAAACTTCATAACATTTTTATAATTATTTATTCTTTGGCTCAACGTCGTTATTTGGACTGATTTTATCTTAAAATATCTAAAATTCACATAGGTATATAGTAGTAGTATACTAACTTATATTATTAACGTTAAGCGTTAATTGATTATCAGTCAATCCATATTAAACTACAGTCACCTCAAATTTGTACGGCGTTTTATAGATGTAGCATAAAAAAAAGGGTACATTCAAAAATAGTCGAAGAAAAGTCAGTGCTTCTATAAATTGTATCTAGGTTGATTTAAATTTACTTTGTATGACGTGGTCAGGCATAAGAGTGGCCAATATTTTCTTTTGGGGTGGTATCATGGGGAACAGACTTCCATAAAACAATCCTACACGTTAATTTTCAAATGGAGTTGGAGATTATTTTCATGGGGAGTACTAGGTTTCCTAGGCCAACCGTAGTTCTTCTAGCTAAGCCGATGATACTCAGATTTCGTAAAAAAATTGCTTTTCGGTACTTCCTTCATGTTAACTCGTTAAAAGTCCATTGCTGGAGATGTTATAAAAGAAAGAATGTCTTTACACTTGGCAGGCTACTTTCCACAGCCGATTTGAGAAGGTTAAACTGTCACCGATCGGGAGCCACAAGATCATAGCATTTCAATGAGTTTGTGCTAACGGCGTGTAGGGGCGTTGTAAGAAAATCCACTATCCAGTATCATCCCGGAGGTGTCATGAGAGGCGACAGAAATGGGCAGCAGCGTCTTTCTGAAAGCAACTCTGTCATGCGTGTCAACTATGCAAAACAATCACCTTTATGAAGGCTGTATATGGGGCAGGCCTATGTTCAACAGTGGACTATAAAGAATGGATGTATGAAAAAAAATTTACGGTATCCACGAAACAATTTGGTTGATAACGTGGTGGATTTTATTAGTGTGTCAACACGGCGGACGGCGGCCTAGCGCTACTACATTAGTAGAAGCACTGCGAACATTGCAAATGATGCCGAAAACATGCTTAACTTTTTGACGCACGCACTCATCTTTCTTCTTTTTTTCTTTATCAGCCTACTAAAGTTCACTGCTGGACGCACAAATTACACCTAAACCCATGTTGGTTACAATGCGATGTCTAAATGTACGTGAGTGCGTGTTCTTGTAATAAGTCGAACATGGTAATGGCTCGGTTTTTGCATCACTTGAAATGTACGCAGCGCCTTTCTTTCTTTTTTTCCTTTGTTGGTTTGAGCTCCTAATCTAGTATGAGTTCCGTTACACAAAACAGAATGTTGATATGAAAAATCATGATGATATCCATTTATTTTTTATTGAATTTCATGTCCTTAAAATTACGGATTCAATCTCTATGTCTACTATGCATTTTAAATATAGAATGCCATTAAACTTGACATCGTTATTTTTTCACTGAGCCTTCTTCAACTACTAATGATAAAAGTTTTATGAACAGTAACAGTCCGTAAAAGTAAACGCAGGAGCTTTAAAAAAACATCATTGGTTAAGGTCGGCTTTGTAGAGCGTCGTATCCTCTATGTGTCACATCTTAATTGTATGTACGCAGCGTAAACAAAGTACTGTGTATTCTATGTTATAGGTACCTATATTTCCATAAATTTTGACCCAGTTGACTATGATATAAGTACGACGACTAACAAGTCAGCTACAAAACGTCTTACAGTTTCGAATGACAGAAGCAATCTTGGTCCTTAGTTAATAGCGCTCTTCAAAGCCAAAGTTAGCCAATTATGAACGTGCGACATACAGTATTTGTCATACACGCCCCCCAGCACGCTTGAAGAGAGCGGGCATTGAATTCTATACTAAGGCTCGATGTGTATCTTTAAGAGGATGTAATGTACGCATTAGAAGTACACTAATACATATAATAATCTGTTGAATTATAATCTATGGCGCCGAACTTCTTGAGGCGTCGGGCGCGCAATCCCATGAGCGGTCGAGGCCGCACCCTGTGCGGAGCGGCGGTGGCGGCGGCCGCGTATTGTTTGTCCAGGCAGCAGCGCGGATCTCCATCCGCTAGGCCAGTCGTCGCGGGACAGAACGGGGTCGTGAAGTCCTCGAGACAGTACGTACCATACGCTCTGCAGATGATATTGAACATGTTTGTTTATTCTAGGCGGTAGGGATCCTTTTGCCTATTAGTGTATTTGGCTTGGATAGGGTCAGAGTATTTAGTGAAGTTGTTACCTATATTATGTATGTGTTACCGGAAATGTATGAAATCTAGGAATTGTATACAAATCCTAGGAAATTTATATAATTCCGAAGCTATTTAGGAAATGTATAAAATATTGTTTCAAAAACTATTTAATACATAAATGTCCTAGGAAATGTGCACAACTCCTAAGAATTGTATATAATTCCAATATCGTATTAGGAAATGTATAAAAATAATAATTTCTGTAATAAAACACGTTGTTAAAATGAGAATAATATTTTTTATTAAAACACTCGTTGAGACAACAGCGTTCAGGTAACAGTCATTTCGTAAAATATAATAATCTTCATATTATCTTACTAATTAAAGCTTCGAAAATCAAGTATCTAGGAACTTTTAAAATGTATTTATCACAAAATCGACTTATATTATTCTCATAAAGTCAAACTTTCGTTGGGTAAGTAATTAGTCTGTTATTTAAGTAATTATAAATGTCACAATATTAAAGTAAGTCTTTATATTATACAACGAGTCAGTCCATATGGCTATTATATATATTTTTGCAGGGTAAGCCGGAATGGCACTTGGAAATACACAATAATTTATTTTTATAGCACAGACATCTTGCTGTAGTACAGTTTTTCTTGCAATGGCACTTTTTAAATCCCTGGCCGGTTCCAGTAGATTGTAGGTTAGCAACTGACCGTAGTGCTATCTCCGTACTCGGTACATCCTCTGCATCAAGAAGAGCTCTTAGACACACATTAATCTGAGATCGAGAATATGATTGTTTTAAGATTCCGTTCTTGGTACCAATTTGATAAAGCTCATCATCGGATTTAGCCAAAACTACACCTATAATATTTCGGGCATCACCACGTCCTCTGTCAACCTCTGGAACTGCAATTCGTACAGAAGTGTCAATAGGTACAGGAGCAAACTTCTTTTCACTCGATTTCAGCATTTTTTCAGCCTGTTGTTGTAGGTTTCTCTTAGCACTTTGACGATATTCTTGTACTTTATATTTTTTTGAACATAATAGACACAAAACTTTATATCCAAATCCTTCATCAGATAATTCTTCAGTAACAGCGCAAATAGCGTGGATTGTACATCCATATTCTCTACATGTAGTTTCCTGTGAACAGACGCTGCATTGGAGGGTGCAAGCTGAAGGTTGCGTATTTGTTTCACGTTGATCTAAATCGTTGTTAGAAACTTGACTTGTCTCTGTGTTCACCTTAGAGAATTCACATGCAGTGACTTCGGGATCTTCTTCCTTTTTGGTAAGGTCCTGTATAATTTTCTCCAAATCTTCTTCAATTTCTACATTTTGCGTGAAATCATTGGGTAACTGTAAACCAACATTTACTTTACACCCAAAAAGTGTCTCATTAGGAGATTGCTTAATACCAGCGTGAAAAGCTCTGTTTTTCATGAGTTGCACAAATCTTAAACCCTTACTCCAATGTGAATTATTATTGTCTTGCATCCACGTGGTCAACATATTTTCAATATCCTGATTTGCTCTTTCCACACTCCCCTGACTTTGCGCATGCCTGGGTTATATGTTTTTAAATTCTCAATAATTCGGTTGGAAAATTCTCTGCCGTTATCAGAATGAAGTATTGCAGGAGCACCAAGTAGAGTAAATATATCCAATAAAGTGTGAGCCACTTCCTCAGCTCGTTTTGTTTTAAGTGGTTTTACAACAATAAATTTTGTTAAATGATCTTGATACACCATTATAAATTTGTTATCACCGTCGGGCTGAGGCTGAAAATTTATCAGATCCACTTGGCATCTAGAGTTAAACTCTGACGATATAATAGGCTTTACAACAATGCGTTTTTTGATGTTTTTTTGCTTTTGTTGACAGGGTTCACAAAGTTCAAGATAAGTTTCTATATCCTTACATGTTATGTTTTTGTAGTGACTCCCTACCTCTTTCATCATACGATCTCTTCCGCCGTGACCAATTTGAATATGTGCCTCGTGTAATATGTTGAATACCTCGGTATCACATGCGTAGTAAATAATAGTGCTTGTAGTGTCTTTAACAGGAAAAATAAGCTTACTTTTCTGGTCAATGGTAAGCACATCGTATCGCCGCAATAGCCAATAATCACGAGAAGTCTTTCTAGCTGTTATTTTTGCCGTGGAAAATTCTTCAATTAACTCTTTATAACGTTCATCTTCAATATAAGCAGTGTTCTTAGCATTTGTTAACGTTCTTAATGACGCTAAAGTACTAGAAAATCGCTCTTTCATAAGCGCGATGCGTGATTCGGTAGCCATTTTGAACAACAGCAACATGCGTACATACTGACAGTTAACTGTCAGTGTGTACGCATGTTGCTGTTGTTGCTGCGTTAACGCGGCACTAGCGAGATCGCCTGATCAGACAAAAGAATACCCTCCCCTCGCCCCGCTATCCCTGCATACTCATTGATATCTCAAATGTTTACATTTCCAACTACTATTTAGACAATGTATAGATTTCCTAGCAAATGTGTGTAATATAATTTATTTTACACATTTCCGTGCGATTTTAGGAATTACATATATTTCCTAGGAATTGTATACAATAACGGATTACATACATTTCCGGTAACATATGCACACACAATAGTGTATATACTGCGATATTTCGGTTGGAACGGAAAGAGCAAGTTTCGTCGTAGGCTGTGAGGCATTTAATCATAGTCATCAGGAGAACAACGAATCTGTGTCCATGGGCTTCATGTCCACTTATCATCAGGTTTACTGTTAGAGCGTTTAACTCTATTACAAAAAAATTGGTACCTACATACTACGCTTTAACAATAAAGCAAGTATTGCTTTATTGTTCTGAGTGCAAGTATTCTTCTTAGTCTGTGGTACACCTGCTGTATTATGGCGGCAGAACGAATTGGTTAGCACTGCGGGGAAAGGACCACATTCTTACGGATTACGAACGTAAATAACAGCGGACTGCTGCCGGCTGTCTATGGTAAGTGACGTGAATTGGATTTCTATGTCTTATAATGTGATGCCCGCCAGAACTGATGAAAATAATTTAAAATTAAAAATTTTGTACAGCCAACTTCAATATAAATTATTAAGAATAACTTAAAAACTATTCGTCTGCCCTTGATCAAATTCTTATGGGACCACATGAGAAGCACCAACTTTCAAATAAAAAAAAGAATCAACGAAATCGGTTCACTCAGTAAAAAGTTATGAGGTAATACACATAAAAAAAGTACATAAACATATTTTTGAAGTCAGCAGATAAAGCATTTGTCAAAAAAAAATGCATTAGAGCGATATGTGGGCTAAAGCCGAATGAATCGGGTCAACCGGTGTTTAAAAAACTTAGTTTGTTATCACTACCGTCACTTTATCTTTTTATCCATGAAGTATGCATGTTTGTACAGAAGCATAAAACGTTGTTTACAACGGTAGATGATGTAAATGCTCGTAGTCGCCGAGATCCATATAGGATTGTACTGAACGACAGTAAATATTGGTAACGAAGGGTTCTCTTCCCTTCTCATCTTTGGGTTTCAGAAGTGACAACGCATCTGTATTCTGATTCTTAATCGAGGATGAAAAGGTGTCAGTGGGTCACTGTATCCAATTATCATTAGGTGGACTGTGTGCTATTTGGTCATGAAAATTCATGAAGGGTAAGGTCTAGCGGCTGGTCCTCAGAGGTGGTTTCCTTGTTTGATATAGCTTGCGGGGTGGTTTGAACGTTAATGCATTTTTCCTGTGGCAGAAGTTCTATCATATCATGTTAGGTATATCATTTTAAACAAAAATTGAGTGTGGATTTTAATATTACTTGTTATTGTACCAAAAGTTTTTCATACTTGAAAATAAATTGAAAAATGAGCCTCTGGATTGTTATTTTGGCAGATTTGCAATTTCAGTTGTGGATCAGTTGTGGATCTCGCGGGCGCCGGCGGATAGTTGACACGGTGGATTATATGACACACAGTTGTATTTTCATTTACATTTACTATTTTTAGCCAAATAAGAAATAAAGTTATTTAATATATAAATAGAATATAAATTTCAAATCACGTTGACAAAGTGCGCACATAAATAATGTTAGCGTTTATTTTTAGTCACATTAAACAAAACTGGTGATAGATTATAGAAAACAACTCGCCAACCTCTCAAAATTCTCGCCCTTTTGCAGTCGACTAAAAAAGTTACTGGGGAATTGACCGTAAGGCCGCGTTCCGACGACACGCACCCGCTACGCGCAAGCCACGCGCGTCAGCACTCGCGTCTAACTCGCTTTGAAATTTGTTGCATATAATTTGAGTCTTATGACAAATCAATAAATCTGAAATTGTATAAAAAGCGCGTGTGCGGGGTGAGCGCGGCATCAGCGCGGAGCGGGAACAAGGCGGGCGCGTAGCGTGTGCGAGACGGGTACGGTTGAACGTCGATAAATGCAATTTCAGATTTATTGATTTGTCATAAGACTCAAATTATATGAAACAAATTTCAAAGCGAGTTAGACGCGGGTGCTGACGCGCGTGGCGTGTGCGTAGCGGGTGCGTGTCGTCGGAACGCTGCATCACTTAGTGCGCAATGTAATAGACCTTTACGTATGAAATGCCGTTCTGCAGAACTGGCCATTTCAAATCAAAGTAATTTATGTTTGGCTAAGAATTTTAATTTAAAATTTATTTTATTTTAAAAAGATGGAATTCTTTCTTCAAACTTAGTCATTTGTTTATTGATTAGCGTTATGTTTTCATGGATACGTCAAAACTTCGAGTAATTATGGAATAGGAGTACCGTCGTGGCAGTAACGCGGCACAAGCGACACGCAACATCAACGACGTTTACGGAGCGAATACCACAAACGAAGGCACCCCCTGTAATTGGTTTGCCCGCTTCCGTTTTGGAAATTTCGACCTGAAAAATGAACCCCGTGGTCGTCCGATAACTTTGGTCAACAATGACGAATTAAAGGCGATTGTGGAAGCTGATGATAATCAATCAACAGCTGAATTGGCAGCAGCTTTCGACGTTAAGATCAAAACAATATTGGTCCATTTACGTCAAATTGGCAAGGTAAAAAAGTTTGACAAGTGGGTGCCCCTCGAACTCAATGATCGTCACCGCGAAGTACGCGTCGAGATGTGCCTTGGACTGCACAACAGGCACACAAACGAAGGAATTTGGAACCGCATTGTTACCTGCGACGATAAATGGATTCTGTTTGACAATCGCAAGTACTCAGCAAGTAGGTTGGATCCTGGTTCAGCACCTAAACAGTGCCTAAACGAAAACTTACCTCTAGAAAAGTAATGATCACTGTTTGTTGATTTAGCGCCGGTGTGATTTGACATGTGTACTGTGAAGAACTGAACACAATGATGGAGAAGCTCGTACGTCTCCAATCAGCTTTGGTCAATCGCTCGTCACCACTGCTCCTGAACGTAAACGTGCAATCTCATACTGCACAATAGACGGTCTCCAAGTTACAAGAGTTGGGGTTGGAAGCTCTCCGTCATCCGCCGTACTCAAGAGACCTTGCGCTTACAGACTTACTTTTCCAGAATTTGAATAAGTTTTTGGCGGGAAAAAAATTCAATGCCCGAATTCCACAATTACAAAATTCCTTTGAAGATTTCTTCAAAAAAGGCATATATTTGCCTTTTGTTTATATAAACTGCCACTGCGTGGGCAAAGGTGTATCGATTGCATGGGTGATTACTTTGATTAATAGTAGAAATAATAAATATAGAAAAAAATTACGCTAACTTATTTCATAAAAAACGGCATGTACTTAAACACCTATTATTCCCAGTTTTTGTTTCTGATTCATTATTTCGGCCAGTGTTTGTGCTGGATTACTTCTGCATAAAACGGTTAAATAAAAAAAACAGGATTTGAATTTAGAATGGTACGTACGTGAGGGGCGCGGGCTGGCCGAGCGGCACGGGCAGCGCGCCGGCGCTGGCGGGCGGCACGTGCAGCGCGCAGCGCCGCCCGCACGGCGCCGCGTCGCGCGCGCGGAACAAGCTCTCCGCCTGGTAGCAGATCGACCACACGTGGCTGCACAGCGCCTCGTCTGCAACAACCACGGAACACATATATCTGGCCTTTATAATAAGACACGTTTTACTACTGGTTATGACTTACAATAGGCGTACTGTCTTATATCATTCTCTACCAGTCAACCCTGCGAGAAATTAAGTAAGTGTAAAGGTGTTAAAAATAACTATAACATAATAAATAAATATAATATATACGTGAACATACTAATATATATATATATATATATATATATATATATATATATAAAAATAAGTGATGTCCTCCACATCGAACTTGCAGGATAATTATAGTATATGCGTAAACACAGATCTCTATTCTCTCATTCTCATAATGCGATAGGACGGTAATCCGACATGGCCGGAGAGAGACCAGGTGCAAGAGCAAATACCGTCTTCACATTCTTTCCGAGCCTCGGAGTTGAAACACTGTCTTCTTCCTGACATTGGGCTGCTACGGAGAATTACTTGACAAAGAAATCCAATTACTCATTATGGCTGAATATAAACTAACGGGGCAGTAAATAAAAATATTATCTTTATATATTAAAATTACGTGTCACATTGTTTGTCCGCGATGAACTTCTAAACTACTGAACTGATTTCAATGAAATTTTGCACACTGTGTGCTGTTTGGTCCAACTTGAGAGATAGGACAGTTTTTATCCCGATAAGTAACCCTCAATTTTTTTATTGCTAATCTCAGGAGTTTTTTTAGGAAAGCAAATGGTCATCGGAATGGGCAGAACAACGTCTGCCTGGTCAGCTAGTATATTTATAAATAATAAAATATGTATAAATATGGATGTCAGTCATATTGACAGATCGCGCTAAAGAAGACGCAGTGTGGGACAACCCTTAGCTAAATAAAGCAACATTCTACGAAGATCCGGCTAAGTGGCACGCATTAGGAGAGACCATGTCCAGCTGTGGACTGCCTCAGGCTAATGATGATGACGGTGATAGTATTATGCGCGCAGAATTAAGACTAGAAAGTTCGGGAGGACAATAAAATATTGTTGTATTTCAACCAAATATTTCTTATAGGGATATATAGAGATAGTGCATTGCAAGCACTAGCAAGCAGTGCTGCAACATTCGGTGTATGTTTATACGGATAAATAATTGGTATCGAAACACTGCATTCCTTCACTGTAGCATTCGAGCCTGTGGTGGGTAGGTACAGGCCTCTGCGGGTTCGCCGCGACGTCTCAGTCTTCACATGTTCTTGAAATATTTTAATTTCTTAGACATGTACATTTCATGATGTCCACTTGCACCAGCATCTAATGAATTAACATGTAAAATTGCAAATAAAATATTGATTAGTGCCGGAGGGGTTTGAACTAGTCTGCTATAATATTATGAATGTTTAAGGACTATCTTCTGAACTACAACAAGCAGTAATTAGTTACAGCCCTTCACAAGTCCACTACTGAACATAGATCTCCCCCAAGCAAAGCTACGAAGCACGGTTCTGAGCAACTAGCATCTAACGATTTCCTGCATGCACCGTCCTACAATGCGAGTGGGTTTATACAAAAGATTAATTCTTTCTTAAAAAAAAAAAACTTACTTGGCGTATTTTCACAATACGGCTGGCTGCGGCCACCGTTAAGGCAGAAATCGGCGTGACCCAGTCGTGCCGCTTCTCCGTATCGACCGGCGTTTGTGTGCAGAACATGAACTGCACGAGCATCGCCGGGGTCGAGACGTAAAGCCGGCGCAGAGCGGATAAGAGGACGGGCTGGATCCAGTCCTGCAGGATTTTTTTAAATAAATACATTTTAGCTTTTATTACATAAAAAAGTGACAAACAAACTAGCCATCAAAAATAGCTATTTAACTCTCAGACATCTGCAACACATTCAGAAAAACTTCAAACTGTCTAACTCTCTCTCTCTCTCTCTCTCTCCCTCCCTCTCTATGTCTCTCGCCCTCCTTCTCTCTTCCCCCCCTCTCACTCTTTTTCATTCTATCCATGTTTTTTTTATTGAAACACAATAGTTGATGCACTGCTTATTAGCGGTTCTGCCTCGTTAATTACCTAGTTGGTCTAGTGGTTCTAAATGCGGCTGGTGATCATTAGATTCCGGGTTCGAATTCCGGGTTGGCCCAAAATCTCCGTCAAAAAATTCCGTCAAGTAATTCTCATTAGATACCCAGAGTCACAAAATTGGCAGTGGTTCAAGTGTCTCGGAAAGCACGTGAAGCTGTTGGTTCTGCGCATGATCTTTCTCCAGTAGTATGGAATTATCGTTTCACTGGACTATCATAGAGATAGAATAGAGAGATCAGGATCACAGTGCCCGAGTGTATACTCAGATGTCCTGTTCAGATGGCTCTGTATGTATGGGATTGACTGCGAAATGCGGTCAGGAGGATTTAATATTTAAAAAAGCTAATAATATAGTAAATTACATATTGTTAAACTGTTGGAGCGTAATGCGATCCATTACAGCATTCCTCCATATCGTTCTGTGAGCGTCCATAAATGTAATAAAAATTTCCAAAGCTAAACTTTACAAGGCTGTATTCGATACTAGAGCACTCGGTTCTCCTAAAGCCAGGCACCTGACGATAAATCCACTACCTTTCGGAAAAGTCTATCTCTTGTTGTGTTGTACTTGATTATAAGATATTTATTTATTTACACACACATACACTTAACAACTATCCTTACAGGCTAAACAAACCCACTACGATAGTGTCGCTAATCTACTTAAATATACTATGTATTACAACTAACTTACATAACTAACTATGTATAAAAGTACCTTAGCGAGTTCACTCAGATTTATTTTCTTTATTTTCTTTTATTTAAAAAATGTTACCCCCACACTAGGATTTTCTCCTGTATCGTGGAGGCAGTTTACAAACATAAATTGCACAAGGACAAACATACAGACCCGGAACAATTATTTGTAGGCCATACAAATACTTGTTCCGTGCGGGATTCGAACCCGCGGCCCCCAGCGCAACAACTGATTGCTAAGCCACTACGCCACGGAGCCGTCAAATTATATAATTAAATATTACTCGAAAATATATCAATCCTCTGATGAACTTTGTTCACTACGAGGATTGTTCGGACTAGATGTGAGTTACTAAGCAAATTGGTCTTGGCCATGGGCAGCGCGAACAATAAAATAATGTTTAATTAACTACAACAATGTTGAGCGTCTGAAGTGTCATATTTTTGGCATACACTTTAATATAGTTATGATGACTACATTTTTAGATATTCATCATCATCATCATCATCATTACAGCCCTTCATAAGTCCACTGCTGAACATAGGCCTCCCCTAAGGAATGCCACAAAGCACGGTCCTGAGCCACCTGCATCCATCGCCTTCCTGCATGTCTTACCAGGTCGTCACTCCATCTAGTGGGGGGACGCCCTACACTTCGCCTACCGGTACGAGGCCGCCACTCGAGAACCTTTCTTCCCCATCGGTTGTCGATTCTTCGAGCTATATGGCCGGCCCACTGCCAATTCAGCTTACTAATCCGTTGGGCTATGTCGGTTACTCTGGTTCTACTGCGGATATCCTCATTTCTAAGTTTATCACGCAGAGAAACCCCGAGCATAGCCCTCTCCATAGCACGCTGAGCGACCTTGAGCTTCCTCATACGACCAGCAGTGAAGGACCACGTCTCAGATCCGTAAGTCATCACTGGCAACACGTACTGGTTGTTCAATTTCGTTTTCAGATTTTGAGGTATGTCTAGCGAGAAGAAGTGTCGTAGTTTCCCGAACGCTGCCCAGCCGAGTTGAATCCGTCCATTGACCTGTCGGTCGAAGTTGGACTTACCTAGTAAATTTTAATGTTCTTTCAAGAAAAAAAAAATTTTTTAAAAAACGTTACCCCATACCAATAATCCTGTTAAGTCTGAAGGTTAGATAGTTGGCGATGATGCCGCACAGGTGCGCGCCGAGTGAATGCCCCACACAAGTGAGTCGGTCAGGTCGCAGGCCGGCCTGGCGGAGCGTGGCCAGAGCTTCTGCTGCACAGCGAGCTACGGGACGCAGGTTGTGTACTGCAGCGACGTAGCACGGCGGCTGACAAAGCGCCCCCCAGTCCAGCATGAACACGTTGTAGCCACCGCGGCGAAGGTATGCTGGAAAATAGGAAAATACAGGTTTTATTTAACAACATCCACTTTCTCTCGTTTGATTTAGAGATTTACATCCGTATATTTTGATAATATTTATAATTTATATCAAAATATACGAATTCATTTATTTATTTTTTAAGGGATGGAAAGCCTAATAATTGCGTATTTCATCGTAGTGTTGAATCGGT
The DNA here is from genome assembly GCA_963668995.1 of Parnassius mnemosyne. NCBI lineage: Eukaryota > Metazoa > Arthropoda > Insecta > Lepidoptera > Papilionidae > Parnassius > Parnassius mnemosyne. Next base: position 42,148,099 of record CAVLGL010000126.1, read on the forward strand.
TTATATGCATGTGTCAAAAGTGAAATTATACTCTGAAGACACCCACGTTGTAATGAGTCAGAAAGACCGACGCTAGCGCACTATTCCACTCCTTTACTTCGTCTTCGTCGTTGATAATAATATGTACTACCAACTACGAAGCAAATCTTTTAGTTCTGACGCGTGGAATGTTGACAAAAAAGGATGTTAGACGCGTGCAGTGTCTGGTTTTCTGATTGTGGAAGCAGGTGGGATAAATAAAATCTTGTAATTCCTACGCACACTCTATGTGTATAAAGTTCTGAAAGCCGTATAATGCAATAAACAGGAAAAAAGGCGCATTAGTACTTTTTCCACGTTCAAGAACAACGTGCATGTTTCTCTCAAGTCTCGGCGTAATCTTATGCAATGGAACATATTTCCTGCTTCTATAACTAGCACCTATATGCATTATGTGTATCAAAGAGTTTATAATTACTACGTGATAAGAGTTACGAGTAATACGCGAAAGTTGTCAAGGAACTGTTACTGTCAGAATGTTTTAATTTGCTTTATTCTATGCTAAGAATTATTAGAAATTATTCTATACCTCAAAACCTGAAAACGAAGTTGTATAACCAGTGCGTGTTGCCAGTGATGACTTACGGAACTGAGACGTGGTCCTTCACTGCTGGCCGTATGAGGAAGCTCAAGGTCGCTCAGCGAGCTATGGAGAGGGCTATGCTCGGAGTTTCTCTGCGTGATAAACTTAGGAATGAGGATATCCGCAGTAGAACCAGAGTAACCGACATAGCCCAACGGATTAGTAAGCTAAAGTGGCAGTGGGCCGGCCATATAGCTCGAAGAACCGACAACCGATGGGGAAGAAAGGTTCTCGAGTAGCAGCCTCATACCGGTAGGCGAAATGTAGGGCGTCCCCCCACGAGATGGAGTGACGACCTGGTAAGACATGCAGGAAGTCGATGGATGCAGGTGGCTCAGGACCGTGCTTTGTGGCATTCTTTGGGGAAGGCCTATGTTCAGCAGTGGACTTGTGAAGGGCTGTAATGATGATGATGATGATTATGATGCTAAGAGTAAGTACTTGCTCTATAAGTAGGAATACTTGCTCTAAAATTTTAAAAATTAACGTCTAGTAAATCATAATGATGAATGATCCATTTGCCTAACACTGCATATAGAGTTACCAAATGGTCGATTGATTCTTCTGGATTCTCTTGAAATTTCATATGTCCTCTGACAAACTAGGCGTAGGACCACGTTATCACAGAATATCAGCGTTAACGCTGCTTTGTTTCGTGTGGTGAGCGTAGAGAACCGGATACCATTTTTACAGGAAACGAGGCATTCCATCTTAGTCCTCACGGGTGACAACGCATCTGCATTTTGATTCATTATTGAGGATAAAAGTAGATGTCTATGGGCCACAGCATGCACTTACTATCAGGTGGACTGTGTGCTCGTTTGTCACCCTATTCTATATTAAAAAAAACTATGTCTTAGCACCGAATTCAAAAGTTAGTTTATATATCTGATCTTACTTTCTTAAAGTTTGATTATTTGACCCTTATGATTGCACTAACCAATATCAATTCAAGGTAACAACTAAAAGGTCGTCTAAATAATTGCATTAAAATTTTCTACGGTAAGGGGCGGATTTTATTAAATTTAATTGGAACCTCCATTGAGGCCTTGCCGATTTAATAAAAAAGAATAATTAAAATCGGAGATATCTCGTAACATACATACAAAAAACGTTAAATACAATGAGTAGGTACCTCTTATTTTTGAATTCTTTTTACTTTTGTTTTTGAAACTTAGAACTTACTTTTTTGAAAATTAGACTAATAATAATAATGTCCTCCAGACCGAATTTCGGTCACGGCGGCCAGACTCAACGGAGACTAGCCAATTACACAGGACAGAATTATAGTGCCCCAGTGTATGCGCAAGCACAGGTGCACTCTCTATTCCATCGCTCTCATATTCCGATGGGACGGTAAGCGCAGAACCAACGGCTTTACGTGCTTTCCGAGCGAGGCACGGGGGTAAGACATTGACAACTTCCTGACTCTGGGCAGCTACTGAGAGTTTTTTGATAATAATGCCGAGTAATAATGCCGAGTCTTTTAAATAGTTTATCGATTTTGAAATTATGAAGTTAAATTTGTTATCTGCAAACCTAAAATTACTACAATTTGGTATTTTATGTACAGTTTTTCGATTTGTCAAACTGGCAGCCCTAACTGTGAATACCGTTGCTATATATGTGTTGCAAAAGCTTTATATCTATCATAGTGCAGCAAGTCCTGTAATTAATTTTATTAAACAAACATGGGGTTTTGCTTACGGTGTTTATCGCCGAGTACGTGTCAGTCAACACTTAATATCTTAACTAACAATTTCTGTAGCGGCGGTGTCATGGTCCTAAATCTGTACATCTTTACTCCTATAAATAAAATTGATGTGTTTGCCTGTCTGCCTGTCTGTATTAATGACAATTCATGAACAGATAGAGAGCAATGCCACGATTTAAGCTATATTTTATCTGAAAAACATAGATATTATTTGACAAAACTAAAAATTTTTGAAATAAATCGACTTTGATTATCTTTAATATAAAATAGCACCACATTAATAGATCCTAACCAGACGAAATCAGAGGGGGTCGCTAATTATACTATAAGGTTTTAAGTCAGGGGCTTGGATCCCTAAGTTTTCTTTATGCTATTTACTAAAGCCTCCGACAGTATTTGAGGGTTGTTAACGTGGCTAAAAATCTATCATAGATAATATATCAAACTCGAAAAACAACGATTCCTACCAAGGATGATACGTGAGGCTATTGAAATTATAAAACATTCTAATTTTAATAGAGAAGGAGGCTGGTTACGACCACCTGCTTGGGATTCTGTAATTAATAAAATTAAAACTAATCTTAAGCATACCACTGCAAGAACTCAAGGCACAGTAAGTTCATTCTGCGTACATCGGACCAAAAGTAATAATTAAAAAGCTGAAGGTATTCCGGGTTAATTTTGACATCGGGACATCAATCACCTCAGTCCCCCCGCACAGAGTCCATTGTATACACACAACGTCCACCGTGACGATGGGTGCTGAAAAGCACCGAAACGTCGGAAATTAAAAATAAGTAAAACTATGAAATCTGTTAAACAGTTTTATGCAATATTATTATCATGTTTCTACGTCACTATAATATCAAATAACGCATAGATGACAAATGTAATTAGAAAAAATTCTCCGTTTACGAAACAAAAGCGGTTTCGGGTTATATTATAGTGTAACTATGTTTTACAAATGACAATTTAATCTCAGTATTGTAACAAGTGACGGTAGAAATTGGAGCACCATTGTTCTAAAGCTTGTAACACTATGCCGCTTTGAACAAAAAATTTGCCAGTCTTTTGAAAGAATGACGATATATATCTTATAAAAGTAGTACACCCAAGAACGTTTTAATGTAAGTAATATGATCTACGACTATACGGATGTTTTTTTTTATAGAATAAGGGTGACAAACGAGCACACAGTCCACCTGATGGTAAGTGGTTGCTTTGACCCATAGACATCTACATTTGTCTTCAATAAAGAATCAAAATGTAGATGCGTCGTCACCCGTGAGGACTAAGTTGGAATGCCTCTTTTCCAGTAAAAAGGGTCTCCGGTTCTCTACACTCACTATACGAAACACAGCAGCAATAAGCTGCTATTTTACGCTGGTTTTCTGTGCGAGCGTCGTCCTTCCCCGGTCGAGCCGACCCATTCATGCTACAACCATACTATTAATATAGCTGCAGCAAGGCTCTACCACGTTTAAAAAAATGTTATTTTTAATTTACTTTTGAATCAAATGGTATGTCTAAATGAATCTCTATTTGAAGTACATTCTTTTTTATTCCGATATTTTTAATTTTTAAACAATGGTGCGGAAATATGAACTATAAGTCATTGCCCTCAAACAAACAGAGAAAGTTGTGAGAAATGCGTAAAGTGCATACATAGTGCGTCTTGCAATGGCGTTTCATCGCCAGGATCACTTTCACTGTCCTTGTAAGGCGACAAGAAGCAAGCGTGGACGTTATGTCTAATTAACACACATGTAATATTTATAATACAAGTAACTTTTAAACCATATAAATGAATAAAATACATTAATTATCTTCTGCTATTTCTTGTACATTAGCCCGTAAATATCACCTGTTGGACAGGGGCCTCTTCTGTCATATCGAAAACAAAGTACCAGTCTGTTTTGATACTGCAGTCTGTGGCCGATCTGGGTATTTTACTCCTAGCGTATTCGAGGTGGTCATCTATCGAATGCCATAAGATCTTTCTCGCATATTCAATAATCACATCTTACGACATCCAGGGTACGAAATTTAATGGGGTGATGCAGTCGCTTACGCAGTAATGAAAATATTATTTACCGTTACCGTTACCTAACCCATAGATTGGCTCAGGGGGATATATATATATATGCCATAGTTACCACGCTCGGCAGCCGGTTTGGTAACTGTAGTCTTTTATTTTATTTCCTTCTGTAGGCTCTTACGACACGCACGGAACGATATGGGGTAGTGGATATTGTTACAACGCCACTACACGTACACGGTACTAACGTGTAGTGGCTTTTGTACGTGGTAGAGCCATACTGCAGCTATATTTAGTAGTATAGTTGTAGCATGAATGGGTCAGCTCGACCGGGGAAGGACCACGCTCTCACAGAATACCAGCGTAAAATAGCAGCTTAAAACTGCTGTGTTTCGTATGGTGAGTGTAGAGAACCGGAGACCCTTTGTACTAGAAAAGAGGCATTCCATCTTAGTCCTCACGGGTGACAACGCATCTGCATTTTGATTCGCAAGCGAGGATAGATCTAGATGTCTATGGGCCACAGCAACCACTTACCATCAGGTGGACTGTGTGCTCGTTTGTCACACTATCCTATAAAAAAAAACTTACACTAAGACGGTTCTTACTTACGGTAACATTATTTTATTTTTTACAATATATTTTGAAATTGAAATACCTACATTTATAAACTTACGATTATTTATTTCGAAGAAGCTTGCCTTTTTCTATACGAAAGATTTAATTCAATTTCCCTGTCAAGTGATTACGAAAAATCCTTCATATTTATGGAGGTCGGTGGTCGGCTATGGACTGTTTACAACATGGTGAAATGATACAAATTGCACATGTGTGATGTGCAATTCATTTCATGTGCAATGTAAGGGGTCCATAACATTACGGAGTTGACTATTATCGTTTTTTAGTTTTGTTTCAAGCATTACATTATTAAAAACTGTAACACATCGTGGTAGAAACAAGCTGCAATTATATTATGGTTGCATTGCGAATAGGTCGGCTCGACCGAGAAATTACCACTCTTTCACAGAATACCAGTGTGAAATAGAATCTTAATTCTGTTGTGTTTCGTATGGTGAGTGCAGAGAACTGGTGACCCTTTTTACTGGAAATTATGCATTCCATCTTAGTCCTCAGGAGTGACAGCGCATTCTGCATGTTGATTCTTAATTGAGGATAGATGTTGATGTTTATGGGTTATAGCATTAATTTACCATGAGGTGGACTGCGTGCTCGTTTCCACCTTTATTCTATAGAAATACCTGTGTAATAATTATGTAGAGCTACGAAGCTGCATGTATTTTGTCCCTGTAAAAGAGTTCAACGACTTAGGTGTTTTCCGCGATTCTATACATAGTGTTGTAGTAGTTTTTAATTAATAAAGGTGTAATATTGTAAAAGTAAAGAGAGACTACCGTCACAATTAGACTAGGCTTAGTAACGGTTTATTTCTTTTTCTTACTTTTACAGACAAAGGAAGCTGGGGGAATATTAAAATCTTACGTAAAGTAAAAAACTATAAAGCAATAAAAATATTTTTTTAAAACAATATTTATAAAGTAAATTAATAATACTATTTTATTATGGTATACGAATTTCTTTTCACATTTCTTACCAAAAATAAATAAATGAGTTTACTGAGAATTGACTTTACTACACTACTAACTATAGAGGTTTTTTTTAATATACCGATGTTCAATTCGTGGAATTCCTGGACACTGTTCACTGACTGTTTTATTTCTTAGTTTAGATTTAAAAAATATTATTTTTTAATTTTAAAAGTAATAATTAAATTAATATTATTCAATTTTAAAGTGTGAATAAGTAGAACGAAGATGACAGTAACCCATTCTGAAATTCCTTAAATTGGTTGGATTTGAAGCCTGAATTGTGAAGATGAGCTACTAATTGTTAATGATGTAGAAACTTGGATATGGAGCCCGTGCACAATAAATGATTCTTAATTATTTTATTTTATTAAAACACTAATATTTTAATTGTAACAATAATTAAGTCTTTTTAATTTTCACTTTGATATTTAATAAAAATTTTGAAAAAATTCTTACGTCTTATCGTTTAAGGGAAGGGGGAATTCGCAATTTTTTTTTATTTTCGCTTATACAGGAGGGATAGTTTCTTTTATACCTTTTCTACATTAATAACTATTACGATAAATTTTATCTCGATATTTATTCCAATTTTTTTTTCTATAAAGATACTATTATTGAACTATGATACTATAATAATTTACTTTTATATAAAGAAGTAAAAATATACTTACTGAAATAAAAGTCAAAGAAAAAAAACATGCAGACGTTTGACCAATGGGTTTGAAATATTGCATTGTGCGAAAATGATGACAGGTGTTAACTTTAAACTTCGCAAAATAAAGTATTACTACGTTATGAGTGTTTACTACTAATAATTAGGTTAGGAGACTTCTTGTGACGCGATACATATGTTCAGCATTTCATTCATTCATTTATTCATTCATCATTATCATCATTCAGCCTTAATAGCCAAATATATATTAAAATAATAAAGGAATACTAGCTTTTCCAGCGTCTTTGCTCGCGTGGACTTCGCCTTACTAACGTCATTAGTGTTCTTCAGATCTTCTGATGAACAGATAAACAGCCACCCAAAGATAATACCAACCATTTTGCATAACGTACATAATATGTATGTATCAATAGATTCAAGTAAAACTACTCTATAACGTTTTTGAAATATGAGACGAGTGCTTTACTCATAAAATGTCTGCTATAAGAATTTATTACATAAGAAATTTATAGCTGAATGTACAATTCTTGAATGCAATATATCATTTGTATCTGTCTAACGCGAGTTTTTTTTAAAAATAAATAAGATTGACAAACGAGCACCGAATCCACCTGATGGTGAGTAGATGTCGTGGCCTATAGACATATACATCTAGCACCAAATAAGGATCATGATGTAGATACGTTATCACCCCTGAACACTAAGATGGAATGCCTCGTTTCCAGTAAACGTAGTTAAGAGTTGTAGTTCAATTTATATAGAATGTCACTAGTTATGTTATTAATCAAATATACGTAAGTTTACTGAAGCTGGAATTTAATTAATGCAGTATTTTATTCGGTAAAAGCACGTTGTAATTTTCATATTGTTAATTTGAAATAATTACCTCAATATAGTGGCCCAGAGGGTAGTGACGTCGTTTATTAAACATTTTACATTTAACCATCATCATTTTTTTAAATGTAGGCGGGATTTGAACCTGCGATCTCGCAGCACCGCAACAAAATACTTGAACTCTGTGCTACTGAGCCGTCATGTTTAGTAGCGTAGGCATATTTGTAAATATTGAGAGACAATTATGAACCGGCGTCGAGAATACACATAAACATAAAGTGTAAAACGAGAACATTGAGATCTAATCTAACGCTTTGTAAATGCAAGGAAATATTAAAAATGTTTAGTGGACTAACGAATATCACAAGCTAGAGGTAATATAATAATAATAACAAATATAATAATAACAAGCCCCCTAAAATCCAACCACACGTCCAGATCGACCATCAGATCACCTGGGGGGCGGACACACGATGAGAAATTTCTGGCGTGGCTAATATAGTATATTATCTATGGTGGCTAACGTGGCCTTGGTAACCCATTAAAAATGGGGACCAGATCAAAAAGTAAATTGAGAGGGCCGCTTCCCAGGGGCGATCGCCAGGGCACACCTGGAGCTGACGCTGGGTGTTTCAGCAGACGATCCGTCAGCGGTGAGGAGTTGAGCAGGCGGGCTCCCACCGGGGATTCACAACCCGAAAATGCTACAGCCGACAACGCTGGACTGGACGGAAACACGGAAAATAGAAGCAATAGCCCATATGAACCTTTTAGCCCGAGTACCGCATCATACAATCCCTCCGTACTGTCATCAGTCATCACCATCCTCCTCGGGTAATAGGCATTCATCAACGCCGGCGCTGGATGAAGCCCAGGAGGCAAATGCCTTTTTACCCGCGTCCATTAAGGCCGGTTAAACTAGGGTGCAGAAGAAATGGTGTAACGAAGTAAACCTATTTATCATGAGCACCTAACACTACGTAACAAAGCTAGAGGCCGATCTTACCATATATAGGAAAAAACTGCACGAATGTTTCTTACTAAAATATACAGATGTATATATATAACAAAGAATTTCTGAAATACTTGCAGGATAGTGAGAATGTTCCTGCAGTTGGAGGAAAATGAAATAGTTCAAAGTCCCACAATCCCTACATCTACAACAAACACACACCACACACTGTAATTTACTTGGCTAAAAGCCCGTAGTTACAGTTATTACCAACTTTTGCAAAAAGGTTAAGGAAATTTAAACTTTTACCATAATAATAAATAATAACTAGAATGTCGTGTAAATAGGTACATTTAAAACTTCATCCCAATGAATATAATTTTTAACAAAAGAAAGTGTTGATAAAAGCACAGTAAAAATAATTATATATTATTAATAATTACATTATTAGCCTATAACATTGACGTCATTTAGATTTATTTGAAATAATCATTAATGACTATTTATTTTATCAATTTTTATTTATTTTATTTATTTATACAATTTACTGTATTAAAGGTACAAACGGCGAACTTAATGCCATATGGCATTTTCTATCAGCCAACCAGAAAGTTAGTGAGAGATGTGTGTACTGCAGTGGGATAGGATGAAAACCTAAAATTGATAAATTTCACACATACACATACATACACAAACACACATACAATTTTTCGCATTTCACAATTAAATTCTCCAAGTTTTCCGGATAAAATATATAAATAATATATAATAAATATATGGCTCAGCCATTCCGAAGATTAGCTCGGACAGACGGAAAACATCTTGCTTACAAACGGTTTTGGAATAAAGTTCCTTATCGGAAGGTACGGCTTTGGCGGATGGGAGCTAGGCGACAAAAAGTGTAAGATTTTTTCGTCACTACCCCTTGTGTCATAGTGTAGACGGCCTTGGCGGCGAAATAAAGAAGTGAGATGGAATAATATCCATCTCCCTCGCACTTTTTCTTATCATGCCATGAAAGAAATATTATTTTATTTCAAATGACGCTTCATTTTAACAGACGCTAGTAATTCATTTATTTGTATTTGTTAATCAATAATATAATACCTACGTTTATCAATAATAATATACTACGCAAGGAACTTCGTACCAACTAAGTGTTCCACAACACTCACGTACTTTTATTTATATCTTAATGGCTTTCAAATAACCCCTTAAGCTCGATTTTAATATTACAGACAGACACATAAATTTTATTTATAAGTAGATTTACACATAAGTTATTTCACAACTACTTATAACCATTTACTCTTTAAAAAACTTACCGTCTCTAAGTACAATGATAGGCAGAGTGTCGTCGCCACCCGCGTAACCATGAATCAGGAGAATTGTCTCATGCGAGGGCTCCCAGCCACTTTGACGCAGCCAGTCTTCGCTGTAGAGGTCTACCTAGATACAATAATTATACACTTTAATTAAACAATTGAAAAAGCTAATTGAACATGCGATGTTAGTTTTTAAAAAAGACATCACGTCATATCGTTGTGATATAGTAAGCCACGCTGCAACTATATCAAGTTTGCAACATGAATGAGCCAGAGGAATAACCACTCTCTCACAGAATACCAGCGTAAAAAACAGATTATTGCGTTTCGTATATCGTGAGTGTTTTTCAGAACCGGAAACACTTCTTACTAGTAACGAGGCACTCTAGCTTAGTCCTCAGGGGTGACAACGCATCTACAGAAACATACTATAGACTATGAATAATACTTATTGAAAGTTTGGAAAATACCTCTGTTCTGGGAAAAAACCAATAAGAAACCCAGCGCATTTTTATGAAAAAAAAAAACAATATCAGTTTTCAATCATATATATTACACAATTAACAACATAAAATAAATTAGAAATAGATTGGTTCTTAATCGAGTATACATGTAGGTGTCGTTAGTTAGGAATATCCTATAGGTGAATGCACCAATATCTACACTGGCTAAGTAGGAATAACTTCCTGGGTCTGTTACAAAACCAGTGTCATTCTGAAAGAATGAGTCCAAAAATATCTGAATTCGAGATTTTTCAAACATTTAAAAATTCATAAATCCGAAAATATCTACTTCATCGTAAAAAGTCATAGGACCTTTTATTATTCATAATTTATCAAAAAATATTTTATTATTTTTCTTTATTTAGTTTAAATGGGTCAAAAGTATCCGAATTTGAAATTTATCAAACTTAAAAATTCATAACTCCAAAACTATTAAATTTAAAAAGTCATAGGATCTTTTTAAATTAGTATTTCATTTCATTAAAGAGTATAAAAAAAGGTTGTCCCGTTTGAAAATAACAATTCCTTGCAATTGAAAAAAAAATTGGCTTAAACAATACGGCACCAAGTTGCCCCATGGCAACATGCATTTATATCATCAGTAGGACAATTTTAAGAGAAGCGCATAAAAAAATTGAGGCGGAATAGTTTTCAGTAAGTTAGTTTAAAATGTTTAAAATTGATTGAAATATGTATATTGAACAAACAAACTAACAGATAAGGCAATGATTTTATATAACATTGTCATCCAATTTGAAGCTATTCCTAATACAAGTTTAAAATCAGTTGCAAAATTTGTACAGAACAGACAAAAATGCGATTTAATAAAAATGTGGTAAAAATCTAAAATACTTTTACATATTCCACATAAACTCACGTTTATTGCATAAGCCGGTAGGTAACACGTTGCCCGCATTTGTATAGTGTCGTCAAAATATGCATGCCTCCATATGCGGATGCATTCCGGCACCATTTGTCGAACAGCATTTGTTTAGAAATTCGTGCATTCATTCAACGTTTATGTTAGCCAATTATGATGGCAAAGCCTTATAATTGGTCATCATTTTATTCAAGGTTTTGTATTGTGCTTATAACTTTTTTTCAACATCATTTTAGATGTTGCTTACTTATACTTTGACGATATTATAATTTTTTTTTATATAATTGGGTATTCACATAATATGATAAAGAATTGCATAAGTCATTCATCAAAACATGTGTTCAATTTCGGAGGGGATAGTAGAAAGAGTGTAGCTCTATCACGTACTTATCTATTCAATTGTTTAATTATAGTCTATATTTTATTGGAAGCAATGTGTTTCCTTTTAGTCCTCAGGTTTGAAAAAGCATCTGCATTTTGACACTTTATCGGGGATATATTATGTAGGCCTATAGCATCCATTTACTATCTTCTTGTTCTTTAATCACCCCTACTAATAAATAAATACGCTTTTGCATTATTGAAATACTTATTTAATATTAGATAAATTGTTAATTTTATATTATAACTGCTACAAGACTGATTTCAAGGCACTTTCTCGTGCCTTCATGAATGGAAGCCGATTTTACATAGTATTTAACACGTTGGGCCCAAGGTCATCCACACGGGACATTTGTATGACGTTGTAAATCGTATCAATAGCGACCGAAGCAGGTAGCTGTAGAAAACAATGAATGAATGATTGAATGAATTTCAAATAAAGGAGATCTATGAAGAATAATAACGGCATTTTGTCACATTTTTGTTACTTTAAATAAGCTATTAATAAAGCGAAGGTATATCAAAATGAATACAAAATATTTAAAAATGTATAGGAGCAGTGGTAGTTCAGGGGATATTCACTTGTCTTGAACTTAAATAGTACGCAGACAAACAATTAGATTCCCGCATGCACATTGTTAGTTGCAATTTAAGTGCTGTTTTACTACTGAAGGAACCATCTTGGTAAAACCCCCACAAATCTTAGAACTTATAAATATTTTGGGGACATGTGTAGTAAGTTTCCCGTTTCAAAAAATCCCATAAAGTCAGAGAAGGCCTATATTTAGCAGTTGTGTTTCTTAACTTTATTTTATTTTATTTTAAAAGTAAAGGTTAGAAACGAGCACATCGTCCACCTGATGGTAAGTGGATGCTTTAGACACCTTTATCTATTTTGTATTTTTATAACAATAGTTATGTTACTGTTCATTTGTGGTTTAAGAAACTGTCAGTTTTGTTAGGCGAAAAAGAAAGTTTTGTCTTGTAGAAATCGATAGAAAAACTGTTTTGTATTCTTTGGAGGAGAGTGTAACGGACGCGCGTACGTTGCAATGCCATAGCTCGAGGACCTTTTAGCTTTTAGGCCGTGTACTGTATTAGTTCCCTGATTATGTGAACTAGTTCATTTTAAGCGTACCAGCATACCATGACTACATTATATGTTTTAGTGTCATCAGATATATATAATTGATGTGTGAAACTTTTATCTCCTTATTAAATGTTATTGAAATTATTTTAAGAGACTACTAGTTCTAAGATGTCCTATTTTAGAAAACGAAAAACTTAGTGAGGTTTGAAGAAAAAAGGATTTTACAAGACAAAATTACTTGTGTAAAGGCCACATAATATTCTCATGTACACACATTCTCATGCAGTCAAAACAAAAACAAAGTAGTTATAGCTGTATGTTCACTTTTGATAGTAGTACCTTTGAAAGTAATAGTAATTTGGTATAAAGTTTACAAAAATACAGTAACACAAAATAGCAATGTTAAAATGGATCTAAAAAAATGTATAGTTTTAGGTAAACATTCAAACGGAACCATTTATCTTAAAACGCAATTAAAATGTACTTATCTATACAAATAAATAAAATTGGAGTGTCTGTTTGTAACGTCAAAATAACAGCTTTTCACTAAATGCATATGAAAGTATACTTATAACAAAAACACAATTTTTATAATTTTTGTCTGTCTATCTGTCCACTGTTTGTTCCGGCTGATCTCCGAAGTGGCTGGACCGATTTTGACGGGACTTTCACTGGCAGATAGCTGATGTTATAAGGAGTAATTTAGGCAAATTTTATTTTAGAAAAAAAATTAGGGTTCCGCGCAAAAAAAATAAAAACCTAAATTACACGCGGGCGAAGTCGCGGGGAACAGCTAGTTTAAAATATTTATATTAAAACGCAAGAAAGTTGGAAGTACAATAGGCGCTTTTCTACTTTATTAACAGAAAACATACGTCATAAATAATATGCAGTTGTACTACCTTTTACATCAGTGATTCATGCGAATAATTTTCTAAATAAAATACGAGTAGCTACTCGTATCTAACTTCTTAATCAACCTTTGCAATCAACTGCTATATTATATAGGACTGGTAAAAGTATGCACAAAAGGACTCATTTCTTTAAAAATTCACGCATACTTATGACGCTGGAGACTGGGGTTGATGAGAACAGAGCCTCGCAGTGGCAGTAAAACTGTTCTCTACCTTCAGTCTGTGGGACTAGGGTTAAGTGAAGCCTAATGGATTTTTCGCCATCAACCAATTAACAAAGCCTCGTTCGTTACTTAACAAAAACTACGTGCGTGTAGTTGGTGTAGGTGAGGTTGCCATTTGAAGAAAATGACGGCAGGTACCCATGATACAGTTTATTATTTTTAAATTCAAGTGACAAACGAACTTACAGTAAACCTTTTATTTATAGAATAAGGATGATAAACGAGCACACACCACCTGATGGTGAGTAGATGCTGTTGTCTGTAGACATCAACATTTATCCTCGATTAATTCAAAATGCAGATGCGTTGTCACCCCTGAGGACTAAGGCGGAATTCCTCGTATCCTCTAAAAAGGGTCTCTACACTCACCATATGAAACACAGCTGCTATTTTGCGCTGGTGTTCTATGAGAGCGTAGTCCTTCCCCGGCCAAGGCGACCGTGCTACAACCATAATATTATAACTGACACATTACAACCATAATATATAAAAAGACTGATAAATGTGAAAAAGGGGTGCAAAACATATTATTTATTAAGTACCTGTTATTATAATAAAGTTTTGTTTTTAATGATTTAATTTGAGAGAAATGAACCTGAGCCGTGGTATTTATGTAAAAGTTATTTATCATTCAACTTCAATGAATGTATTATAATTCCTAATTATACAATATAACTCTTCGATATTTAAAACGACATTTACGCAATTATTTTGTCTGCTTATAGTGTTTAGTTGCTTATAAAATATGGTTAAAGTTATATGTTATACATATACTAAAGGAATATTACACCATATATTTTTTCATTTATATGCACAAATGAGCACACATTCCACCTGATAGTAAATGGTGGTTGTAGCTCATAAACGCCTACAACTATGTACATTCTTAATTACAATCAACATGAAGATGCGTTGTCACGCCTAAGAATTAAGATGATATTTCTCGTTATCAGTGAAAAGGTGTCTCCGGTTCTCAAATATCAACGTAATGAAAAACAGTACCATTATTTTGATATCTAACTCTGGTATTCTGTGCAAGCGTGGTCCTTCTCTGGTCACCGATCGAGACGACCCAATCCCGCTGCAGCCATAATACAGCTGTAACGCTGCTCTACCACAAAAATGAATAATAAAATGAAGCGCAAAATTTATTAACAGATATATCATCATCATCAATATAATCCTTCAAGTATTACCTAAGAAGTTCAGCCATCATACCCCAAAGTATGCGACAAAACATGGTCGTGAGCCACCTTATTTCATCGACTTCCTACATGTCTTAAATTATGTATAAATTTGTAAATAAAATGTACTTAGTATTAAAATAAATTAAAACAACAGCACTTTAACAATTAATACTTGCAAGAACAGTTCTATACATAAAACTAGGTATGAAACTCGACAGAAATAATAGATCAATGAAATTATATAATAGCCAAGTGACAAGTAAATAAAAGTAAATGTAAAAAGAATCCGTTGATCACGTCATAATCCCACTTAAGAGAAATCTATCTCCTGCGTAAATTATTTGGACTATTAATGAGATTACTAGTAATGATTAAGTAAATTTGAGCTTCTATTGTCAGAGCATTCTTAGCTCAGGGATAACGAGACTCGTTATGTAATTTTTAATTGCGATTTTAATTTTTAATTTGCGAAGTCACTGCGCTTCCGACCATTTCGGTTAAGCTAGGAAGAGGGAAGTCTCATGTGTTTGAGTGTACATTTGGGACATTTTATTATAATACCTACCCTGAACTGTTGAGAGCGTCGTTCAGGACATAATTAGTATAACATAAAAATAAAAATAAATTCATTCATTAATTTATTCATTACAGTCTATCAAAAGTCCATGCTGAACATAGGCCTTTCCTAAAGATTGCCTACAGAGGTGTTCTTGGCCATAGTTGCCACGTTTGGCAGACGGATAGCAAGCGCAGTTTTTTTTTATAGGATAAGGATGACAAACGAGCACACAGTTTACCTGATGGTAAGTGGTTGCTGTGGTCCATAGACATCTACATTTATCCTCGTTTGCGAATCAAAATGCAGATGCCTTGTCACCCGTGAGGACTAAGATGAAATGCCTCTTTTCCAGTAAACAGGGTCTCCGGTTCCCTACACTCACCATACGAAACACAGCTGCTACATATATTTGACGCAGGTATTCTGTGAGAAAGTGGTCCTCCCCGGTCGAGCCAACCCATTCGTGCTACAACTATACTACTAATATAGTTGCAGCATGGCTCTACCACGTATAAAAACGTATTTTGAGCTACTGTATGAAAGATGCTGCAGATGATGCTGATCTCCTTTTTCACTTCCCTCTGTCGCCTCTAAGACAGCCACGAAAAGATATAGGGTAGTAGTAGTAGTGTGGTATTAGAGGTAAAATAGGGTACTCGTAAGCATTTAAAGGTATACGCACCACTTTTTTATAGGGTTCCGCCTCAGTATACAAGTTGAGAGAGACGTTGGCGTCGGGACAGGGCTCTCTCTCGCGACGCCATACACAATCTTCAAAAGAGGCGTTACTATAGACATCACTGTTTAGATACAAAGCCTCTTTGATAGGATTGCGTTGGGCCGCAGCAGCTGAAAAAAAGACCTAAAAGTTAATTAAATCTAAACGCTTTTAAGTTTTAAATTTAATTTCTGCATTTATAATAACAATTTGTAAGTAACATTTCGTACATATTATACGTAATATTATTAAAGATATTCTTTTTTTATTTTAATTTATGAAGTTAAGAGAGCTACTGATATAAATAAATAAGAAAAATAAATATCAGAAAATAATTACAATTGGCATTGTAAAATTAAAAAAAAATATTGCTTTTTTTAATGTAATTGTTTATTGTAAAATTAAAAAAGTCTATTTTTAAGTTTAATTTTTTTTATCATTGTCATATTGTCATGCAAAAGCAATAAGTAATAATTGTTGTGTGGACATACCATGAAGTAATATTGCTACAATTGCAACGACAAGTGGCACGAAGAAGGCACGTAAGCGAGGCATCCTTGCCAGGCGCGGACCGTGTTAACACTGAATGGTAAGAGCCGTGTGGGGAGTGTTATGAAGTCGATGTAATACGAAATTCGCACGAGGCACACTATTTGTGTAATGTTTAATAAAATTATTAAGGAGATGAGAGTCGCAATCGCTACTGGTTCACTCTCATAATGTTCCAATCGCTAATCGATAATATGAGTTCATTGAATCAGAATGGCAGCAACAAGCGAGTACCAACATCTTCCGTATTATAATTTGACTGCTTTTGTTTTCGACTGACGAACTTATATCTCTGTATATAAAAACCAATTGCTGTCCGTTATTCTCGCTAAAACTCGAAACTGTCTCGACCGATTCTGATGTAATTTTTTTGTTTGTTTTGAGTGGATCCCTAGATGGTTTAGATTCATAATTGGACGCGGTAGATGGCGCTATTGTCGAGATCCAAAAAATCACCCGCGTGAAGTCGGGGCGGACCACTAGTATAGTAATATAATTATATAGGTACCTATAATAGTAATATAACTATAGACTATTGTTGAAGTTCTTACTTCCTTCGAGACACTGCTGTTCCGTCTCTAATTTATATGAAAAAATTAAACTTTCTTACATTTACGTTAATTTTAATACTAGCATTTTAACCGCGGCATCGCTCGCATGATCTTTAATTTAGGAACATCTTTATTACCGTTCTATGCCGAAATTGGAAAAATTAATCACTTGTAGAGTCCCCTCGGTGTCTGTCTCTATGTCTGTTTGTTACAGGTTTTTTATGAATACTCGGAGACCGTACTTTTTGCGTACTATATTAAACGAAAGTGATAAATATCTGGTTATTACGAACTAGAGTGATACTTTATGTAAATATTAAACTAAAACAATAAGCTCTTTACGACTTTACGACAGCTGACTCACCTGACTCACTCATGACTTCACTCAGAGCTTGTGACAACTCGTTTCAACCCACTTTTTACTTCGACCTATTACACTACGCGATGTAATTTATTATTATATAGATATTCTTGTCAGTTGCTCCTACAGTGGTCCTTCCGTGATCGTGAGTGCTGCAAAACGCTCAAAATGTGTCCGAAATGTTCACCATATCATCATCATTACAGCGTATCTAAATTTCACTGCTGAACATAAGCCTCCCCCATAGATTGCTCAGTAGGATGAATATTTGCCATTGTTGCCTCACTTGGCAGGTGGGTTGGCAACGCAGTTTTTTTATTTTCTTGGTGTTATTAGGAAGACGCTGCTCCCCATCTCCTGGTTGTTTCCTTTGTCACGTACGCTTTGATCTATGCATATATACTATACATTCATACTATACATATACGCATTGCAGCATTGCGGCGGGCTTTTTTCTGCACACGGCACACAAAATACTAAAGTCATGAGGAGCCCTGTGCACTGTCGTGATACGTAGATATGTAAGCTGCTGCTTTACTTTTTTTACTTTTAATGAGACTTATAAAACAGTCTGTCATTTAATAAGACATTTTCAGACATACTAAGATTTTTGTGTCAGACCCCAGCCTTCATAGCTCACGTAAGAATATGTAAATAAATGTTTTTGCAACAACATCCTCCGTAGCCTGTGTTTAGAAATGGGATATACGAATTATATGGGCTACTACTTTTTAACCGACTTCAAAACAGGAGGAGGTACACATTCGACTGTATTGGTTTTTATTTTATGTGTGTTACCTCAGAACTTTTTTCTAGGTGAACCGATTTTGATGATTCTTTTTTTAGTAGAAAGCTGGTGCTTCTCATGTGGTCCTTGGTCCCATATATTGATCAAGATCTGACCCGTAGTGTCGTATTTAACTGACTACGTTGATGATATTCTCATTTTATTTAAACTGAAGTCGATTATACAGAATTTTTAATTTTACCACTTTTTTAAATGAGATTAGGTTATAATGAAGGTTTTATTTCATTCATATATTCGGTGATGCTATTTTTTACTTGTATCGTAAGTCTTTACAACAACTTAACATCATTAAAAGTAGTGTCAGACTTGGCAGGCGAGTTGGCTACCGTAGCTTTTTATTATTTTGAGCTGATATCAGATGATACTGCTCCCGTTTCTATGGTGTACTGGATTCTCTTTCGCCGCCGACTACATACATAAACGGGAGTAGAAATGTGTACTCTGACACATTTCTACTCCCGTTTATGTATGTAGTTCATGTATGTGGTTCTTTTCACGTTCACTGTGAAGAGAAGTATATTTATTTTGAAATTTTGAAGTCTATTCGCACGTAAAAAATACCAGAATCTAATTTATGGTGCCGTCAATATTTTAATGGGGCTGATGATCTTTTTTTATAGGAGAGGGGGCAAACGAGCATTCGGCTCACCTGATGGTAAGTGACTACCGCCGCCCATGAACAACTACAACACCAAGGGAACCAGGGGAATTGCAGATGCGTTGCCGGCCTTTTAAAAAGGAGTAGGCTCTTTTCTTGAAGGTCCCTAAGTCGTATCGGTCCGGAAAAATCGCTACTGGTAATCGATTCCACAAGAAAGTTGTGCTAGGAAGAAAACATCTTCTAAATCGCACGGTGGTGGACCGCCAATCATCCAGATGGTGTGGATGGTTTCGGGAGTTCTACCGCGATGTGCGTTCGTGAAATTTCACGGCTGGGATTCCGTGGTAAATGCGAAATAAAATGCAAAGGGATGCAACATCTCTTCGCAGTGCCAATGAACCGAGCCGATCGGAAACGACTCGGTCGTCGACGATTCGACCGCTCTGCGCTGGATGCGGTCAAGTGGAAGGAGCTGGCACTGGGGAGCTCCTGCCCAGAGACGGGAACAGTATTCCATGTGAGGCCGAACCTGCGTCTTGTAAAGTTGCAGTCTAGTCAGTCAGTATTGGCTGAGCTTACATGAGCTGGCAGTTAATAATGGATTCCATTGTTTTGGAGAACAAGGAAGTGATGACGATAGGCCTGTAGTTGGACGGGTCTGAGCGGTCGCCTTTTTAGGGATCGGGTGGACAAAAGCTGTCTTCCATGATTTCGGGACTACGCCTAGGGAGTAGGAGTACCGGAAAAGACGCGTTAGAACCAGTGCCAACTCCGGAGCACACGTCCTCAGCACAATTGGGGGGGTTCCGTCAGGCCCACTCGACTTGTGGATGTCCAGGGAGAGGAGTGCTTTGCGAATCGAGCGTTGTGAGAACCGCACATCCGGCATGGAGCACTCACACCGCGGGATGGTCGGCGGTGTGTTCTCCCCGTCATCAAGAGTCGAGCTGACCGCAAAAAGAGAGCTTAAAAGGTCGGCTTTCTCTTTTGCGGCTTGGGCCAGTGAGTTGTCCTCCCTGTGCAGAGATGGTAGTGATGGCTTACAGAAATTCCCTTGGACAGCCTTGGCAAGAGACTAGAATGCACGGGTTCCCGAAAGAAGAAGAACTAGTTTCTCGCCAATTCTGCCTATGTGCTCTGACTTTGCCTTGGTAATAACCCTTTTGAAGGACCTGGAGGCGAAGTTATACTTATTTTAAGCACGCTGGTGTTTACTTCCCGAGTCGCCGAAGCCGCAGCCCAGGCTTGATAAAACTCCTGCTCACTGCGTAATGCAGTCTTACAGGAGCGACCAAACCAAGGCTGAGATCTGCCTCCGATGGGTACCACAGATGATGGAATAAATAGTTCCATTCCCTGTAGCACCACGTCAGTGACAGTCAGCAACAGCGCTGGGATCATCCGGCGAGAAGCAAACCCGCCCCATGGTTAGGATGCAAAGAAAGACCGCATTCCGTCCCAATCCGCCGACCTGTAATGCCAAACACGGCGGCAACCTGCAGAACACAACCGCGAGGGAAGCGTGAGTGACACCACACTCCGGATCAGACAATGGTCCGAAGAGCCGAGAGGGGCATCGACGGAAACCTGATATCCGTTCGGATGAGAGGTCAGCAGAAGGTCCAACAGGGAAGGTGTATGATCCGCGTAGGCGAAGTAACCAGTTGTGTTAGACCATATGCCAAGGAAAAGTCATGAACAGATCTCCCCGCATGATCGGTTAAACGCGAACCGAGCCATTCGGCGTGGTGGGCGTTGAAATCGCCAAGGATCACGATCTCTGCAGATGGTACCTGTTGTAGCATGGAATCTTTAGCCATTTGGACGTGGTCGATGAGTCGGTGTTTCGGCATTACCGCTATGGGACCTACAGAGGCACCCGTAGACGTGCGGATGGTCGTCGCTGTCTACGCGTAGCCAAAGGATAAACAGGTCCAAACCTTCAAGACTACCGAGGCGTCGAGAACAGATGTCCTCTATGACGTATACGGAAACTCCAGCCCGAGGCACAAAGGAGTGCTCCAATTTGTACCCCGGGTAGGAGAGATACGAAGTATCAGCCGGAGAGGACACCTGCGTCTCCGTCAGAGAGCAGTATTAGTCGCGAGCGGAATTTTGCCGCCGATATACTGTGATATTCCAACCCGGCTCGAGCCAGCCCATACGTGCAACAGCAAAAACTGCCGTTAAAAATAATAATATGTGATAAATAAAAATTATGCCGTAAACGAATAAACCATGTAATTCAACATTATTTTATCAAAACTAAATTAATTTTAATTGTGAATAAATGTAAAAAATAAAATTTAAATAATGCAATTCTGACTAGACAATTTACCCTTCCTAAGGATACATCAAAGGGCACGGTGATAACAGTGGTAGCACGAATGGGTCGGCTCGACTGTGGTAGGACCATGCTCTCACGGAATATCTGCGTAAAATAGCAGCTTAATGCTGCTGTGTTTCTTATGATGAGTATAGAGAACCGGAGACCCTTTTTAATGGAAACGAGCCATTCCATCGTAATCCTCAGGGTCAACGTAACTGCATTTTGATTCTTAATCGAAGATATAATGTAGATGTCTATGGGCCACAGCATCCACTTACCATTAGGTGGACTGTGTGCTTGTTTGTCACTCCCATTCTATAAAAAAAATTATGCCCGATTTAAAAAGTGGTAGGTGTTGCTAAACGTATGCTATTAATGCAATTCTGAAAAACTCACATGTTCATGAAGCATATTATATCTTTGCCAAATGTCAATCATCTACGACCAAAACGTCTTCGATTTAAAAATAATACACAATAAACAAATAAAATATGTAAGGCTATCTATTTTTTATTGATTATCTAATAACGCCATTAATATATCCTATACAGGCAAACCCGGGATGTGCCGCTAATGTGAAATAGATCATTTCGTTCATATATAAGTAGCATGTAGAGACGAACTTGATTAGACGATAAATATACTACCGTATTAAAAACATATTATTATGTCTAATCTTAGTTAAATGTGTGTGTATGTGTGTATTGTTGAAATATTATCTCGTTTATTATTGATTAGATAATTTTTAAGCATCGAAAACCTTTCAAATCTTACACAAACGAAATGGTGACAGAGCTCCCGTTCCGCCCTGGAATCCGTCTACTTTGATACCACCCTCTGCCCTACACAGCAATGCATCCACTGCTGTAGCATGAATACAAGAAAGAAGGGTATATGAGCCAATATATAATTACACGTTGTAATGCATAAGGGGTGGCAAATGTTATGTGGCATTATTTATTTGTTGGTTGCGCGTCATTTCGCGGCGTATTCTTTGTCAATCGTTTATTTTAAAAATTACAATTTTATTATTAAATTACGTACTTAATTGTAACTCACAATCTATTTATTTATACAAATACAAAGGCGGGATTTCACCGAAATTTTGTTAGCAATCACCATCTTTTGTTTCCATTCTGTCCACACCGAATTAAAACAAGTTGCTAACAATTTGAGAAACATTTCTGTTGACAACTAGCTGTCTCTACCAAAGTTTTGTTGGTAAAAAGTCTTCAAACGACGATAATGTACTGTCTTCCAGACCGAAGTTTGGTCATGGCGGTCGATCTTAACGGAAACTAGCCATCAAAGTACCTACTTAGCTGTAACTTAAATAGCAGTAACGTAATTGCCTATATATGTCCCACAGCTGGGTATTAAGCTTTTGAATCCGGCATGAATACTCTCCCAATACATATTACTTTTGAGAAAATCGTATAATAATAATAGTAAATTCTTTTGCTTGGTACTTATATTTTCTGTGTCGAGATCAAAAGAATAAGCAAAATCTCAACGGTGTGGCATGAAGGCTATGGTCGTGCGGACAGAAAAGTGAATGATTGTTGTTTTATATGTGTGCGTGTATACAGGTGAGAGAGCACGCCGTAGAGCGAGACGCCGCGACAGCCTCCGCGCAGGTAACCGCGCGCCGCCAGTTCGAGCCACGCGCCCGCGCGCGTCTTCATTGCGCTCTGTATAACCTTATTTTGAAAGAAAAACATTACACAAAACCCTAAAGTTGACATTCATAATAGTTAAAAACAAATTAACTGACACTAACAAACAAAGATAAAGTGAATTACGAGTACTCCGGAACACACAAAGTGCATTGATCGAATTAATTGTGCGAATGCCACGGTCCACAACCTACGCAGCCGGCGGCGTTCCCCTCCGTTCATTCAAGGACCATTCGTTGAACCTATACTCTTTCGAATTTTGCGTTCACGCAATCCTGTCGATTTGGAAATGATCCTAAAAATACGCGAAGAGGAACATCGATCAAGCTGATGACTGTCCGCAAATCAGCTTCAATTACAATGTCAATCAGTCAGAACGCAGGCCAATTTAACAAACAGAAACAACAATTAGGTAAACAAGGCCCGGAACCGGTCAACTTTCCACCGCGATATCATCCACCTCCCTCTGCCGCGGCAGGTTCAAAACTAGCCACAGTCGACGCAGCCATTAAAGAGTATAAACCTCCTTATAGCAGTAAGTCTATCGATCCTAGCAAGATACAGTATCCTCCAGGAATACACAGTGCTCTACCGGGCCCGTATCAAGGAGCTCCATATCCACATTTCAAATATCCGCAAGGTTATCCAGTGGGATATCCAGTACCTCCAGCAGCTCTAAGGGTTTTAAGACCTGCTGGGGAAATCGTAACTAAAGCTATTGTGCATGAACCTGTGGAAACGACGACACGAGCGCGTAGCGCTGACGATACACAAAGAGTGCAACGTAATTTAGAAGAGGAACAAATTCACAGGAGGTCCGCTGACATGCTAAAGTTCACGAAGCGTATCGAATCTGACGGACCGCGGGCATCGAGTGATCAGAGGCGGCAAATTCAAGCACTATTAGACGAAATAAAAGCATTGAAAGAAGCGAACCGTCGTCTAAGTGAAGACAATCAAGAACTGCGTGATTTGTGTTGCTTCTTAGATGACGACCGACAAAAAGGCAGAAAATTAGCACGCGAGTGGCAACGATTCGGCAGATATACTGCATCCGTAATGCG
The DNA here is from genome assembly GCA_963668995.1 of Parnassius mnemosyne. Lineage (NCBI taxonomy): Eukaryota > Metazoa > Arthropoda > Insecta > Lepidoptera > Papilionidae > Parnassius > Parnassius mnemosyne. Next base: position 42,172,259 of record CAVLGL010000126.1, read on the forward strand.
ACAGGAAGTTTCAGCTTATCAAAATAAGCTTCGAGAATTAGACGATAAACAGCAAGAACTAATTCGCGATAATTTGGAACTAAAAGAGCTTTGTTTATATTTAGACGAAGAAAGAGAAAGAAGTACTTGTGTAAATTGTGGTCGTGCTGCAGGAAGGGAGAGGGATGATGGGGACGGCAGTAGTAGTGGTACTAATGCGGAAGAAGGGCCGCGTCCCACAAACCCTACTGTGCCTATTACGCATCCTCAACTCGCGGAAAGAACGGTACAATACGTTCGAGATTTAGAGCAAAAGGTGCGACGTTTAGAGGCTGAAAAAGGAATAGGTGGTGGTCTCAGCGAAAGGCCAGAGGCAGTTGTGCGTGCTCTACAGGTGTTGGAAGTCAGAGAACGAGTAGAACGGGAAAGGAGAAGACCAGCGCCAGATCTAGATTCTGGAGAACAAGCTCTAGTACGCGAGATGTGTAATGTTGTGTGGGGTAAATTAGAAGATGCTCCACCACAAGCACCCCCGCGTTAAATTGAGGTGTAAGTAATTGAAAACTTCTTTTGGTAAAGTGTTTTACGTAAGAAGAAAGTGCATAAAAATAGATTTAAGGTGCGAAACTTTGAGAATGGAATCCGACCCTATTGAGGCCAAAGCGAGCGCCGACTCTCGTGACCCAAAGAGTAAACTTGTGGTGACCTTGTTTATAAATCGATTGTAACTAAACTTATAAGTGTCTTAAAAATATAACCGTGTTATTATCTTGCCCTATGTTAGAGTAAAAAAAACCTTTAATCATAGACAGATTACAGGAAAATTTGTCAAGAAATGAAACCGAAAAGTACAAAAGTAGGTTAAGTTGCTGTACGTTTAATTTATTGTAAGGTATCGCTTTATGTTTAATACTCTTTGTATTTGTTTTAAAAAATGTTTAATATTAATGTTACATTTTTAAACACTATCAAGGTTTTATAATGAGTTATTGAGGCTATAAATGTTTGTTTATGAAAATAGTGTATATCTAATCTGTACAAGCCGGAGCCAATTTTGATTCAATATTTTAAGGTTAATATTTTTATAGTCAATATCAAGTCATCTCTTGGCAATTTACTGTTCAGATCACAAAGTTTAAGTACAAAACGTCAACAACAAAAAAAAACAAAGCATGTTAAATGATATCGTTTTAAATAATAACGGTGTGTGCGACCGAATTTTGCTTGCCATTAGAAAAAGTCTCAGGGATGACACTAATCTAGATAAACTAAAAGAGTAAAACATTATCTTAATATGAAATTTCATCCAAATCCTTAGAACCGTTTTGGAGAAACCAATTATATATGTTTATATAATATACAAGAATTTTTTGATTAAAGTATTAAGATTTAACATTAAAGAAGCACAACAAAGCCGATTAATAATTATTTAATGCTTTAAACATACGTCTATCAAACGAAGTCGGATTACACATGGTGTTGTTTAACACGTTAAATGTAACAAAGATAAGCCGAGCTAATGTGTCTGCTTGATCACAAGTTTATTTTTTGTCTGTTTATAAAGCGCATCAACTGCATAGCCTGTCACACGAACGCTTTTCTAGTCAATCACATAACTGTTTTAATTCAATTTTATATTTTGTGCCACCTGCCAATCCTGATATTACTGAGTTTGCTCAGCCCCAAAAATGTTATATTAATTTATTAATCTTAAATTTATTGGAAATAAATTATTTCTGTTCATAATTTCTTATTTCTTTTACTACCTTTTTTATTGCTAGTAAGTACTTTTAATTTGTTTATTACTTAGAACTAAGGATCAATTTTGTGAACTTATTGTGTTGATAATTAGAATGAACACTATGAGAGTGGTAATTCTATTTTAAGTGATAATCACCGATGTTCACCTTCCCGATCGCTGATATTTGATCTCAGTAGCTTCTCTTCCTATCATTCTATATATACGTGGTAGAGTAATTCTGCAGCTATATTAGTAATATAGTTTTAGCACGGATAGGTCGGCTCGACCGAGGAAGGACCACGCTCTCACAGAATATACCAGCGTAAAATAGCAGCTAAGTGCTGCTCTGTTTCGTATGGTGAGTGTAGAGAACCGGAGACCCTTTTTACTGGAAAAGAGGCATTCCATCTTAGTCCTCACGGGTGGCATTTTGATTCATAATTGAGGATACACGTAGTGTCTATGGGTCACAGCAACCACTTATATCAGGTGGACTGTGTGCTCGTTTGTCACCCTTGTCCTATAAAAAAGTGTATAAGCGGTTCTCTAGTTGTACATGGATCTCCTCCATAATTAAAATTAAGGTAGTGAAATAACAACCAACGTAAGTATATCCCAATGATTTCGGCGATGATCGAACTCGGTTTGCTTGTATACCATAATATTTTCAGGTAAGTAATATTGTCTCCTGAGCTGTCACGGTTAAACACAGTTGCGAGCATTTGCCGCAATCACCTCGCCCGTCAGGCAGACATAGCGACTGCACTTCCACATTTCTCACACCTTTGGCGGTGCTTCCTTTCGCCGCGCCGCGCCCGTCTATATATTTCATAGTAAATTTTATGTAAGGTTTTATTGTTTATTTTTTCTATACAAGTAGAAGATATGAATGTGGCTATTAAACTTAATTATTGTAAATAAAAAAATATATAAATTTCTGATTGATTTCGACCATGGCGGCCAATTCAGACTACTTTGGAACGTCAGCTGTGCTGGACATATTTTAGATACTAAACAGAAAGTAACACATAACGAATATAATAGAGCGCAATGCATGACATGAAGACCGATAATAATTTGTATTTTTACCCAAATATTAGCCTCGTCAAAAGTTTGAATGTCGACTTGTTTATGGTTGAAGTATTCTGCCCACTCGTCTTCCTTTGGAGTGGAAGTGGATATGACCACTAAGCCAGTAATTTTACGCAGGATATGCGAGTATTAATATCATTTGGCTTCACATTCCCTTGTCAAGGGTGACTTACCGTTATTGATTTAATGGATGTACGATCGATTACAGTGGTAAAGTCTACTGAACTTTTCTAAGAATACTTTAAGGATAAGACGAAATAAAGTGGTACTTTTAATTACATCTTATCAAAAGATACTGTTGAACATACGCCTCCGCCATAGATTGCCTCATAGGGGGAGATATTTGTCATAGCTGCCACGCTCGGCAGACGGTGATAACTGCAGTTTTTTTATTTGCTAGTTGTAATTAGGAAGGCGCTGCTGCCCATCACCTGGTTCGTTTTTCGCTGTTGCCTCTTACGACACCCACGGGACGATATGGTAGTTGATATTCTTACAACGGTTTATTTAGTGAATTGTCTCTGCTCTGTAGCTTATCTATCTGATTGTATTCCTATTGGACTTTTTGAAAAAATCCAACATCACACCAGACGACGTGCACCATTGACGCTGCTCTCCCTGTCACCGATCTGGGTTGTAAACTATAAGATCTTTGTAGCATTTATAATAGTCGCGTCTTTCAACATCCACGAGATGTGGATGAGAATGGGGTAATAGATCCTCTTATGCCGCAATTACAAGTAGAAGCTGATATATTATTTATTTTCTTACTCTCCGCACCAATGTTCATTCCTCAGTATATTCCTTATTACATCTTTATACATCTATACATATAATAAAACTGTAAATAGCAGATGTCTGTACATTTTATATTTTTGTAATAAAAGTGATTGAGGGGTACTAAAAATAAGTAATTAAATACATTTCTACCATTTTTAGAATTTTCTGTCTGTCTGTCTGTCTGTCTGTCTGTCTGTTTGTTTGTTAACGTATCACGTATAAAGTACTAATTTATATCATAAGAATTGTTATTGAAATTATAAAGTGTATCTTCGGGTTACATTTAGTCTTTATTTCATTAAAATCAGTTCATTCCATCAAAAGTTATGATAAATATTCTGAAGTATGGGTAGGGAAGTATAGGTACGAATTTGCTCAACGGTGGCTTTGTTTGAGTCATCAAGTACATTTTAAACTAATATCATATCATAAATCATAGTTAAATTATGTAAAATAATGATATAATTATGTATATCTAAAACGCAGTAAACAAAAGTATTAAAGAACGTATTAAATATATTATACAAAAATATATTAACCTTATTAACTAAATCTGAAGCACAATAGTTAACCCATTTCTTCGATAGATGGTGGTGTTGTGAAAATGTAATGCAATTGCAATGTGGTTTTGTCCTGTAGATGAGGTTTCATATTTACTGCTAATCTTTATTATATTACTCGCTGCCCTACTGCATGTTGACAAACTCAATTTATTCTACCGCCGAGTACTCTATGTGGTAAATCAAATTTTAAAAGAGCTATTAACAATTGCGTTGGTTTTGGCGAGAGTCAAACTTTATTTTTTGCTTACTGTGCAGGCACTGATTTATAAGTTCTCTTGCGTTTTATATAATGTATCAATCGCGTCAATTAATCTCTTTTATTTTTAGAATTGATGTTAGCAGCGCCATCTCTCTTTAAATATATACATATAATAAAAATGATGATAACATGTTGTGTCTCTTTCTGTACATTGTATATATATTTTGGTGGCTAAAATCATTATGGGGAACTGAAAATAATTAAATAAGAACATTTCATAATTTTTAGAATTGTCTGTCTGTCTATTTGTCTGTTATTATATGAACGCATCACGTCTAAAGTAAACATCTTTTATTTTCAAAGAAATCGTTAAGAAAATCATAAAGCGTATCTTCGAGTTACATTTAATCTTTGTTTTATTAAAATTGGTTAATTCTATCGAAAGTAATGATTATTATTTTGAAATGTAGGTTCGAATTTGTTCAATGGCGCCATAAAATCTCAGAAATAGTAATAAAAAGATTTGTGTGTAAAAAAAACGTTCCATAATAATTAATATATTTATAATTAAAATACAAAAAGAGATTTAAAAAGGATGTTTTCTCACACAAAGGACGTAATAGATGGAGTTGTACAAATTGCAAACTTTTCTGAATTGCTGTGTTGAGATTTTTCGCCGATGAATCGTATTGAGACTTACTGAAGAAATTTGTATCCATCGAAGCCATACAACGAAACCCGACCAAAAATAAAAATTTTGCAACGAAATATCGTGATATTGTATTTATAATATACGCAAAATCAGTACTGCCATTTTAGCGCTTTGGGAACAAGATTTAGCGCTTTTTTTGGAATGTATAGCGCGCATTTCGAAATTTTAGCTCCTAGCGCTTAATCCAGCGCTTTTTGGTGTATTTAGCACACGTTTCAATATTTTAGCGACTAGCGGGTTATTAACTCTTTTATAGCAGCACTGTTAGTCCACATTACCGATAATAATAATAATGACCTTTATTATTTTTTCCCACAAATAGTACATTGCAGTTTATCTTTTTCAAACTTATTTTTTCCACAAAACAAAGAGCATGGGAGACGAGTCCAAACTAGGATGCCCTGTGCTATGGATCTCCTGGCTTCCCCTTTAGGATTATCAACTTGATTTTTTTACCGACGACTATAAACGGGGAAATCCCCTTTATTAAAGTTTTCGTTCATGGTTTTGGCAACGCATTTATTTTGCTTTATTCAGTTTCAGTCAGTTGCTTAGAGCACAGCCAAGTTAAAAGTTACTTAGAAGTTATAACACAAAGAAACTGTGTAGCAACCGCAATCAGATGCTGACATCTGAAATTAAGTTGCACTTTAAAACAATTAATGACATTTTTATTGTTCGTACAGTACTAAATACTGTTGACAGCATTTGCCATAATTATAAGTCGATGTCCTGCGAAGTATTGATACATCAAAAAAATATTGCCAGAAAAAAAACTTAATGTTGTTTTCTTTATTATGATTATATAAAAAAACACAAACTTTGTTTATAGTTAATTTAGCGCGAAATCTAGGGCTTTTTAAAGCGCTGTTTTCATGAAATCTAGCGCTTTTTGTGTTGTCCTAGAGCTGAATGAGTTTTTTTTTATCTGGCAGCACTGCCCAAAAACCCTCTATTAAGAAGTAATTTTCCTTTCAGTTTTAAGCGCGTTCAGTTCCCAGTTACAGTGAGCATGTGTTATGCGATGACCATAAATAAAGCGCAAGGTCAAACTTTACGCGTTGTAGGAGTGTACCTCAGTACTGACTGTTTTGCACATGGCCAACTCTATGTTGCTTTTTCCCGCGTTAGTAGCCCCCGTAACCTTTTTGTGTACACCCCGGCTAAGCCTACTTCTAACGTCGTTTACACAGAAGCTCTATCATAAACGACTTAGAACTTTGATGATTATGATTTATTTAGTTACCACTTATTGATACAGTAATGAAATAAATCGTTTAATATTCTCTTACCTAAACGACAAATTCTTTATGTAAAACCTGTATACGCGAGCTACGCCGCGGGCACAGCTAGTTTTATAATAAAGGTAACAAACAAACACACAGGTCTACTGCTGATGAGAGTTGTGTATCGCCAGCAACGCAAAATCAGGAATATGCATTTAGAGGAATCCAAAATTAGGGGCTTTTTAGGTGCTAATTACGTACCAAGTTTAAAAATTAGTTGCTCTAAAATTTTCACCGCAACGAACTGTTGAAATTTGCTTTGCAGGTATATTGACATAGTTACTTCTGCAACGGTTTTGGCACTGCGGCGAGTACAGCCCCTTCGCCCTTGCGTAGCAAATCACAAGCACCCATGCTCATCTCCGCAGCTTCGCCTTAATGGTCGCCTTCGGTGACCAGCCTCAGCCTCTACGGCTCGCACGGATGCCTGCGTTTTGCCACAGCGGCCGGGAGCTGCTCTTCCTCCGCGCCTACGGCTTTACAAAAACACTCTAGGGGTAGGGCAGATACGACTACGTGGAGTCGGGGCGTTCTAATTTTGGTTTTAGTACAGATTCGACCTAACTTATCTATAATATATAACTGATAAAGCACAAAAATGCCATTCATACCTTATAGTAAGGTAATGGTGGTCCTGGACCCGATAATTCCCAGAATATTACCGTCATCTACATCCGAACCCAATAACCTTTCAACACTTAATTAGCACTTAATTCCTAGCTATTAATATTTATCGTATATCTATTATCGTCACTGCGTTGCTAGCGATACGTTTTGCCAGCAACGCAAATTTCAACAGTTCGTTGCGGTGAAAATTTTAAAGCACCTAATTTTTAAACTTGGCACCTAATTAGCACTTTATTTTTAGGCATCTATAAAGAACATAAAATGCCGTTCATATCTTATGGTAAGGAAAAAGTGGTCGTGGACCCCATAATTCCCAGAATAATATCTTAATCTGTATCGGGTTTCGATAATCGCTCAGCACTTAATTCCTTGCTATTAATATCTATTGTATATCTAATAACGTCATTGTATTGCTAGCGATACGTTTTGCCAGCAACGCAAATTTCAATCGTTAGTTGCGGTGAAAATTTTAGAGCAACTAATTTTTAAACTTGGTACTTAACTAGCACCTAAAAAGCTCCTAATTTCGGCTTTTACTAAAAGCATTTTTGATTCTATTCTGATTTTCAGAAAACCTGAATTTTGCATCTGCTTTGTTCTGAATCAGAACTTTATTTTTATTAGGGGCGCCTTGTCACTTGTCACCTATACTTGCAGCATCTAATTAGCACTTAATTTCTTCCTATCAATATTTATCGTATATCTAATAACTTCATTGCGTTGCTAGCGATACGTTTTGCTAGCAACGCAAATTTCAACAGTTCGTTGCGGTGAAAATTTTATAGCACCTAATTTTAAACTTGGCACCTAATTAGCACCTAAAAAGCCCCTAATTTTGGATTTCTCCAAATTCAAATTCCAGACTTTGCGTTGCTGGCGAGACACAACTGCATCTACTTACATTATTTCTCGATTAAAAATAGTTGCGTTATCACCCCTGGGGGCAAAGAAAGAATGCCTTGTTTCCAGTAAAAAGGGTATCCGGTTCTCTACCATATGAAACGTAGCAATATTATGCTGCTATTTTACGTTGGTATTCTATGGGAGTGAGGTTCTTTCCTTGTCGAACCGGCCCATTTCTTTCCATTCAAATTTTGATACGAGTTTTATTTCCCTAAGAAAAGGATTCTTAAACGGATTGTTACTTGTGATGAAAGTTCATGATATAATATATCACTTATTATGGAAAGTACTCGTATAGCTACTAGCTCGCTTTTGTTCTCCTCATAATAATATTAATAATATTCACTTACTTGAAATGAGCGCATTTGCCTTCAATACATAGAAGCTTTTAAATGTACAGGCCACTTATCAAACTCTGCACGAATTTCTTATTTGGGTCCTTCGATCGACAATACCAATTTTGGGTCACTTTGATTCCTTGACAAGTGTTCGCTTGAGTGACAGTTGGGTGTGACTTCCCCACCAAACGTGCACACCTTATCTTTTATAAAGTAGTAAGGATTCGCGAACACACTTTCGATTAGGGATTAAAATGCAAATACGTTTTATTCTCAGTAGCTCCCTCCTATTTAATTCCAGCCGCAACGGCAACGTACATAACTTTAAGTAGGTAATGTTTGTTACTAGCGGTCGATGCCAACATGGCAAATAGTTTTATTAAGCAAAGACAATTGTGAGAAAAACGGATTTACTTAAACACAATACCGGTTCGTCACTTTTTTCTTAGGTCGTTCATGTATAAGTATGACTTCAAGTCAGGACCCTAAAACACATATAAAAAGAGGACATTTCAAACTGCCTCTAGAAATAATCAAGTCCATCCAAGGGTACCTTGATTATTAATTAATTTAATGTTATAAAATATAGCAGGTACTGAGTCATAAGTAGCATAATATTATGTGTAATATGAGTTGAGGTGTAAGGTGCATATCTGATTCTCTCCGCGACAGCTGCAAGCAGAGCGTATCGAACTTAGCGTGTAGTTCATTGTGAACGTCGTAATGCTTGTCTCCGAGTGAGCATTTTCTATACCTACTTATTTTTTTAAATTCAATTATGTAGGTTTATATTGAGGTACATAAGCGGATTAAATTAAATTAAGCTTGTATAAAAATATTTCTGGTACTCCAGAAATATTTCAATCTTCAAATGAGTCTGTTGTGGTAGGTACCACGCCTTTATTTCATTCTATAGGTTTTTTTTTAGTTTAGGGTGACAAAGTGTCTGTAGCCTTATTGTGCAATGATTGATATACAATTTACGGTCACTCTTATCATTAAAAATTGGAACGACGCACAAAGCCTTCCTTTAGGAGTATTTAATACAATCTGTAGAATTCGTCGTGGTGGTAAAACATGAACCATCATTTCAAAAAAAAAACAGATAAAATATACATCAATTAAGAAGTATTATTATTTGTTTGTTTCAAAATTTTACAATTACAAAATTTTAATAATGTAGAATTACAATTGCACGGCAAATTTTCAAAAAAAATTTCGACAGGATGTTTTAACCCTGGTATATAAAATACTGAGTACTTTTGGACTTAAGAGTCTAGTATATACTACTATATATATAGCAATCGAAGGAAAAGGGGAGATCTCCAAAGGCAAGATGTTCACCAGTCCGGGAACCGGCAACGCTTGTTTACTAGTGCGGAGCTGTTCTATATACCGGAGTAATTTGGAAACTTCGACAACGTGATTTATGTTTCAAACATAGGTTTATTTTGTTTTTAACCGGTAAAATGTATCTTTAAATATGGATAAAAACAACCAGACACTTTTATTTAAAAGAGGAACCAAGTAGCAGCCTAGGGTTTTGCTACATTGCAGTGCTGTTTAGTGTATGTTGGAGATGTTCACATAATATGATGGAAATATTTCTTAATATCTTAGATATAAAAGATATACATATTAAAAGGAAATGTTAGATAAGAGAACTAACACCCTAACGGTTCCGTATAATCTTAATTACATATGTAGATTGTTCACCCATCTCGGGAATTATAGGTAACATAATAAGCACCGGATATTCGGATTAAAGTATTAAACATTATAGTGGAAAAAATGTTCACCCCTTATTCGTTCTATATTACGGTCGATGCTTTAAGTGCAGAAGATAATTTGTAATCGCTAAAAAAATATTTTTTACGTAATATAAGTAAAAATTAACAATTTTCAGATATTTTCCTGTACTTGTTTTTTTTTCATTTAGGACAAAGGTGACAAGCGAGCACACAGTCCACCTGATGGTAAGTGGTTGCTGCGGGCAATAGACATCTACATCTATCCTCTATTACTAATCAAAATGCAAATGCGTTGTCACCCGTGAGGACTAAGATGGAATGCCTCATTTCCAGTAAAAAGGGTTTCCGGTTCTCTACACTCACCAAACGAAACAAAGCAGCGTTAAGTTGCTGTTTTACGCTGGTATTCTGTGAGAGCGTGGTCCTTCCCCGGTCGAGCCGACCCATTCGTGCTACAACTATACTACTAATATAGCTGCACCACGTATGAGAGACTGTGCTTCTTGCCAAATTTCATGTTGGAAGGAAAGTACTCTATGGGTTTTTATGCGTCAGTTTTCGAGTATCGAAATAAGTGTTATTAAAGATCACGTCCATTGAATTCGTTGATTTAGAAGTTTGAATTTTTGTGTGTTTATTAATTTCAACTTGATACATCTACCCGTCCCTGAGAAAGTTTGATTTATGTTTGTTAACGCTTGTAGCAAGACGACAGCGCCATCATATTACTCCCCTGCTCATACCGAAGGTTAATAATGTAGTCCAGTATTCCACTGAGATGCAAGTGCCAGGAGTTCCTTTGTAGTCTACATAGAGTTGAGAAGTAGGCAAGTACGAGAGTGCCGTGATGCAGAGGCAAGCAGTAAGGCTCAGAGTCGCGCTGAACACTATAGCACAGAGAGTGCCTTGAAAGAACAGAAAGAGTTGTTCCAATGCATGAACCTTGTAAAGCCAGGCTGGCTTGGAGGAGTCGAAGATTGCGGACGATGTTTGCTCGGGAGCGAATAAAAAGGGGTTCTTGCGATGATGACAAACGCTTGAAGTTCATGTTACCGAAGGTTGCAGGTTCACTTCACGTGGAATGAAAAATGGAGATCTTCCACCGGGGAAGGTAAGCTGTTCGGCCCCAGGAGCTGTTCTGGATAAGTTAAGAAAGATCGATTGCGTAATATATGCTTCGGTTCATTTAATCTTGTGGCGCACAAGCCGCACACATGCTGTACCGCTACAAGTACCTTTATAATCACAAGACCTTATACTAGAGTATAGTATAGTACTTCAGATGAAGATTATATACTCTTTGATGTAATATACTTCACAAATACAAGCCACGTAAAAATTAAAATCTATTAAAAATTAAAAAGGCAGTAAATATTATGTACTCTCTGTCATATACTGTTTACGTGTCATAAACCTATAAACACAATTTAAAAAGTTATTCATAAAGTAATAGGTAGGTAATTAGCAAACGTGTGCTTGTAAATACTCTTTTTTTAAGCAATTTAATCCATTTATTGATCTAATTTAGGTATTTGCACGAGGATAGGTGACTACACAAAAACTTGAATACTATCAAAATATGCCACAAGAAAAGGGAGAGGGGCCCGAAGATGTTGATACCATTGGGGTAACAGATGGTTTCCATTTTTATATTGTTATATAAATCTATTTACAATAAACCTTAATAAACTTTAATTAAATTAAACTTTTCTAAATAAATAAAATAAAAATAAAATTAATGTTTGTCAATCAAAAAGTTTAAACATTTCATTACACAAAAACTGTATAAAAACGGTTATCAACATAGATTTATTTCAAACTATAATATTAAGGAGTACATAATATGTAAGAAAATAACCCCTGGGAATGAGGTGATAGCTACCATACTGGTTCTATTACAATTTATAAAAAAATTGTATAAAATTATTGTAAAGTTTTAGGTTAAAAATAACCCCGCTAGGTTTTTTACAGGTTCTTTCCAGAATAAAAGTATTTCCGAACCAGTGGTAAATAAAAAAAAGCACTTTCAATTAGTATTATGTAATAGTCTAGGTTATTTGAATAAAAAAAAATATTCTGTTCTTATATATAATATTTATGACGGGTTTCACAATGGAGATTTTTTAAAATCATAGCATACAATAAGTATAAATAAATACCTTCAAATGATAATGATAACAATTAAAAAAAAATACTGTAGAGCCTGCAAAAACGAATATCTAATATACTAAAACGACAAATAGCAACGAATTTTCATAAAGGCGTATTAGTTTGCGCGGATTTTTTTTTTTATTTTATAGTTTCTAAATCTAATTATTGCAATAGTCTAAATCAAAAATATTCACACACACATACTTTAGAATTTGCCTATTACTATGAAATGTTACAGTATATTAGTTAAAATAGCGATCCACCCCAGCTTTGCACGGGTGATTTCTGGATCTCGACAACAGCGCCATCTACCGGATGAAATAAATCACAATAGATCTTTTAGGTCGCAGTGATACTGGTCTCTAGACCTACATAGCTGCTCGTACATAATAAACAGAACCAAACAGGGACCCATTCAAACGAACATAATTAGGGTTCCGTACCTCAAAAAAAATAACGGAACCCTTATAGGATCACTTTGTTGTCCGTCTGTCTGTCTGTCTGTCTGTCTGTCTGTCTGTCTGTCTGTCTGTCTGTCTGTCTGCCTGTCTGTCTGTCAAGACCCTTTTTCTCAGGAACGCGTGGAGGTATCAAGCTGAAATTATATAAAATACCGTTTATGCCGCAAATTTTCGACATTCGCAAGGGAATCAAAACCTACAGGGTACTTCCCGTAAACTCAGAATCTTAAAATTTGGTACGAAGCAACGTATTATAGCACAGATAAAGGAAAAATTGCGAAACGCATAAATTTTTGGTTACATCATATAATAAAAATATTTTTAATAATTTTAAACTTATATACTTACCTACGGATTTGTTCGGAACCCTCGTTGCGCGAGTCCGACTCGCACTTGGGTTTTTTTTATCGTAATCATTGAAGCCGTTTTCCAGTTTTAACGAGTTTAACGGACAGCAATTGATTTTTATTATTTGCTAGCTGGTAGTAGGCGCGTTGCTGAATAGAAGACATAATTGTGGAAATATCTTTTTTAAATTTGAGAGTTATATTGTTTATTAGGAATGATAATACATTCATTGAGGTTGAATGATATATTACTTTCAAATAAATTTGTACGATACGCGCGCCATCTACTGTAAGTTAATTGTACTATGCCTATATCCTTCGCGCAAGTGCAAGCAATAAGTTGACAGTTTTAGCGCAATCTGATGGACGGTATGGCAGCGCATAAAATCCGAACAAACAATCATTAATTTTTATATATTAGAAGAAGATATAGAGATTATATTAGCGATAAATAATCGTTGTACAGTTACAAGCTATATAAACGTATCACTGACGGGCAAATCAAGCCTCATCTGAGGGTTGTAGAGCAGTTAATCCGCCACTTTTTACCAGAAAATGTTGGCGGATTTAACATTATCTTGAAGTATACAAGAAGATGTTTGTTTACGATGTTTACAACGATATGGTAAATCAGCAGTAGTAGTGCTCGCAGGGATCGATACTGGTTTACTAACTGTGAGATTTACGTCGAACGCTTACACAAGCCACCACGGCTCATCGGTCGTTCTTATGACTAATATTTTCTTTGACAACACAAATAAATTCAAGTCAAAGTTGAAAGGTTTTAGTATCTCGTAGCTTTAGCCTTTGACGCTGCTTTCTGCCACAGGTTTTTTTTAAACGTGACCTCCACACTAGAATTTTCTCAAGAGTATCGTGGGGGCAGGTATATTCTTGATGGTTATCCGCCATCAGTCTAGGAGATTGAGCTGATGGTGCCCATTGACGATACGTCCATCAATCCAAATGGAGTGCACGTCTTCCAAAATCGTTTCGTGAATGTGAAAAACATATTCCATTTGAATAGACGTTGTCCAGTTTTGGATTTCCAAACAAATCGAAATCCATGCATTCAAGCCAAATGGACGTCTTTCGCGACCGACTGTCAATGTCAAAAAAGTACGCCACGCCATTTGGAAGCCATCCGAATTGTGTGTGAACCATTTTTTTGTGATTTTTGTCTTAGATGGGCAATGAAAAACAATATCGATATATAGCGAATCGATATTTTTAAACACTATCGATATATTTCTTGTGATAAATATCGATATATCGTCATCATTTGCATGATGTAAAGAAAAGGTCCAAAATTTTATATTACTGCCGGGTGGACGACGAAAAAACAAACGACAACCAACCACACATGAATACTTTTGTACCTCATTTTGTGGTTACATGTTTTGTCAATAATACAACATTTTAAAGTATATCGAAATTGATACGAATTCGATACTCTAAAATAAATATCGATATATCGAAATATCGTGATTTGAAATATCGATATTTCTGTTGTTTTTGTCCAAGCCTACTTAGTTGGTGCTCTGGTATTGACGGCGGTACATGTGCTGGATCATAGGAGCTCTGTGGCACAGTCTATAAAATGCTTAAAGAAAATTCTCCGGATTGAATTATATGTTATTATGTCTACGTCTGCACATTACTTTTTATTAGAAGTAATTGAAAAATATAAATCACATCCATGTTTATAGCAAATGGAACATCCTGATTATCACGACATGGAAAAGAGAAATGCAATGCATGCTTTGTTGGCGTAGTTTGTTTTAAACTTTCCAACCACCCTTTCCCTTACTTTTTTTTTCTTTTTTTTATCGAAATACACACTGCTGTTGCCACCATTAAAAAACACATTGTATTATTTGTTCCGTACGTGTAATTGAACAGCATACAACGTTCTAAGTGACGGCGCGTGCGTCCAAATGGAAGTATAGTCAATGTGCCTCTAATCTGGAGTACTTCCATTAGGAAGTATTCCATTTAGAAGCATTCCAAACAGATGTATCGTCAATGGGTACCTTTACAAACTCATGGCATAAAATTGAATAATGTCTACGCTAACACATACAACATGACTTATTTATATCATATAATTGTTGCTACCCAGATTTATGTGGGAGGAAGAAATGTTGAAGGCGAAAGACATGGTGAGGGTTGGGCAGTGCTTCCTAATGGTGACTTTTACCAAGGGTGCTATTGTCGTGGATTGAGAAATGGAAAGGGGCTGTACGTGTTTAAAAATGGAGCTCGATACGAAGGTATTGTAAATACAATATTATTTTTTGTTTATTAAATATACTTCAAGTCTAAGTGTTCTCCAAAATTAGAAATTGTAGTATTTTATGATTAAGATTAACATTTTATTTACACATACAGCATCTGGCAAGTCTTGTTCGTTTAAACTTATGCACTTGAATACAATAAAACAGAACAAACCTTATTCAATGTATATTAATATAAAAATACTTTTATATTTTCATTTAATGTTCGTTTTCCATTGGTTCTGAAAAGACTTTCGTCCTGGGAAAAATCAGCAAGAAAAACAGCGCGATTTTTTAAATTATTGATTTAGTCTAAGAGTAATCGGCGGAGAAATAACAATTCCTTGCAATTGAAAAAAAAAATCGCTTTAACTATACGGCACCGAGTTGCTCCATGGCAACATGCATTTATATCATCAGTAGGACTATTTGAAGAGAATCGCATAAAAAAATTGAGGTGGAATAGTTTTCGGTAATCATGCGTCGTTGCCTCATGGACTAATTACAATATACGAGTATGTTGTATTCTTCTAAAGGCTCTCCTAGACGATGTAAAGTGCACGCTATCGTCCGCATATAGAGCCAGCTCTACGTTGCCTCCCCATTCGCGTAGGTGTCCTGCGAGAGTAGGTATGTCATTAGTATAAGTCGCGTACAGGATCAGCGAAAGACAGCTGCCCTGTGGTACGCCAGCTCTAATTGGTTTGGCTGCGGACTCGGTATCCTCGACACAGACGTAGAAACTCCGCTCAGCTAGGAATGACGCCACTAGCCGCAGCATAGCAGGAGGGACACTCGTTTATTCTTCTAGCTTGTAGAGTAGTCCAGAGTCCCACTCCCTGTCGAACGCCTTCTCGATATCCAAGAAGACGCCCAACGATGTGCAATCCCGGTTATCTTCGGCCGCAAAGTGGTGCAGCACTCTGGTCAGCTGTGTAGCTGTAGAGTGGCCCCTTCTAAACCCGTGTTGCTCCGCCCGAAGTTGTATGCACGGGCGGATTCTTCTTAATATAATTCTCTCGAATAATTTGGCTATGTGCGGTAGCAGCGTAATCGGCCTGTAACTAGCTGCTCTACACCTGGCCTTCAGGTCCTCCGGAAAGTAGGAAGTCTGCAGAATACATATATGTAGATAATATATTAGATAATATATATATGTAGAGATGTCCTAGCTCCACAATCGCTCTATTGGGCAGCTGTCGAAGTGCAGCGTTCGTAATCCGGTCGTGTCTTTCTCAATTGCAGGCGGGTTACTGTCCTCCACAGTTCAGCGGGAGATGAACCACACTCCTGAGGGCGGTGGAGCGGGCGACGACAGGAACTCCCGTATGCGGCTGTCCTTTTGGGCAAGAAGCTCCATGTACTCCGCACTTGCCAAGTTCGGCATAAATTGCTCTTCGAAGTGCTCTGCTAGGATATCAGCTCTTCCTTTGGCCTCGTAACGTCGCCCGCCCGTGTTGTTGGTCAAAAGGCAGACGGGGGATCTAGCTTTAGTTAGCTGTCGGTTAAATTTGTAGAGCGACGCCTCCTGGTCTTCAGCTTTCCAAATGCGCCGCTCCCAGGCCTTTCTTCTGTGGGGCTGGATTGCAACCGACAGCTCATCCGTCAGTCTGTTCAGTTGACATTTGAGTTTAGGGCAGCGAGTGAGCTTCCATTTTCGGTTGAGCTGCCACGACAGTTGCGTGCGCACGCAACTGTCGTGGCAGCTCGTCTCTACGTGTCTTTAGAGGGACGATTGTAGAGGCCGTGAGAGCTTTTTGGATGGATTTATTTATTCTGGTAGTGGCGGCCTCTACGTAGTCCGCTGAGTTAATCTCTCTATATACTGGACGTCTCTCTTGCAGGTGTTGTTGGTAAAGTCTCCAGTTAAACTTGTTCTTAAAAGCCCTGGGCACCGAAGTCACATCCTTGAGGCCAAAGGTAATCAGTATCAGGAGGAGCTGTGAACTCAGGTTGTACAGCACCTCTACCACTATCGGGCAGTTGACATTCCTAACGAGCATGATGTCCAATACAACCGGACGTTTCCGGTGATCTGCTGGAACGTCTTCGGGACCTAAAACGTCATATTTGTTGACTTTTGAGCACTTGAGCATAGCTGGTGGAAAACCTCTGACCATCGTCCTGTGGTAGGCCTGACGGGTTGGAAGTGGGCAAACACGATGATCCGGCAGTTGCTATCGTAGCGTAGGTGGTGAAATCCCATCAGTAGAACTCCTCCCCCCTTGCTTTAACTCCGCCGTGTCCATGTAACTCCGACAGTCGGGTGAGATGGAGGGGGTTGGCTTCGGTAGGCACTGTGATTTGGGTAGCGATGTATGGACTTTGTATCCTCCCGCCGATGGGATTCCTTCGTCTTCGGATTCGGACAGCGACGACGACCATGATGATGAGGTTGAGATCGGAGATCTCACGCATTGCCTCTTCTCGAAGAGCGACGCGTCGGTCTCGGGCGGCGTGTGCCTCCTGGCCGATTTCTTCGCCCACTGTGGCATGGACGACGGTTCCCGCTCACTCGTATGCTCAGGCACGATGGGAGTGAACTCCGGCTTTGAACCGTCCCTAACCAATAACGGCCGGTCCAATACGCCCTGTCGGTCTAGGGGTTACCTAACGGGAGGGGTGGGGGGGCTCCCCCTTCACCTTATCTGACATAGTTGGTTACAGACTGTTTTGTATAGGGTGAGTGGGGAGAAGATCGAACGGTTTTTTGATGAGATGAGCAGTGTTGTGTTTGACGTCTTGTAGAACAGTACATATTAACTTAAGCTAAAATTATATCTATAGTGAATAAAGTACAAAGAGCATATTTTTATGTCATATCGATAAATCCCTGTTATATTTATTCGAAAGCAAAAAAAAAATAATTACAATGTTTTTATCGAAAGAAAAAAACAGGGGCAAAGATGAAAGGGTAGTGGGGTAAGATCGAAGTAGTTTCTAAAATCGTTCAAATTAATGTCAGACGATATTGACGGTCAGTAGGCTACAATTTTTATTGTCCTGACACTTCAGAACTGTCTATAATATCAAAATACCTTCAAATAACACAGATAACACAAATTATTTGTTTTTTATATTTCAATCTTGCCCCGCCGGGGAAAAATTGAACTAGAGTTTCTCAAACTTTTCACTTTACTTGGATAAGATTATACAGAAAATGAAACATATCAATCATATAATTTTTTTTATTTGATGTTACTTTTACCATTTTGGTCAACAAAATATGTAGCACAAAACATAAAAAATCAAATATTTCAAAATTAAACAGCTAACCAATTAATAAGATCTTAGAAAAATGCCACAACTAAAAACATAGAAAAACTTCTAAAAAAATATTATCTAGACATTAATAAAAAAATTGTAGTAGATCCACGTCTACAGTTCACTGTAACACATAAATGAGCAGGGTCGACCGGTGCGATACTACCCTCTCACAGAAAATCAGCGTGAAGTGTTTACCTTCTTAGTGGCTGCCATGTTTCGTCTGGTGAGTGAGAGTTCCGGATGCCCGTTCCTTTTCCCCTTTTCTTAAGGCCACCCGAATGTTGAAGTTTGCTAGATAAACCGATGTGACGTTGCATTGTTCTAGGAGCTGTGATGTTGCATTTACTAACGAGTGTCTGGTGGTCTTTCCCCTTTCTTTAAGTTCCTACTCCCATTCCTACGAATCCTGTTCCTATACCTCATGAGAAGGCAACGCACAAGTAACACTCCTGTTGTTTCTTGTGTCTATGGGCAGTGGTGAAATCACTTGGCCATCAGGTGATCCGCTTGCTCTTTTTGCATCTCTTATAATATACAAAAATTAAAATAAATACCTTTAGATAATATTAGCTGAAATTGTGCCGCTGACAATTTACATAATGGCTGAAACAAAACAAAACATTTTTTCAGGTACAGTTTGAGAACATGAAACCATTTGTATGACTTTTGAAAACGGGGCAAGATGGAAACTTTTATATGTTTATCTTATCCCGTCAAATATTGGCGGGTAAAGACGGAATGATACAATAAATCCTAAAATCCAAAAAGTAGGTAGCGATATTTAGACATAGCAACATAACTACCAATTAAAAATAATAAGTATGTATACAAATAAAAAACTCGTACCTACCTCGTAAATCAAGTTACACGACACGGGGTAAGATTAAAACACCCGACTTGCTCGCGTAAAATTCACAGCGTTGATATTCCCTTATAACACACAACTGATCCCTCAAAACGACAAGTGCCGACTTAGGTGTGGTACGTAACAAAATGGCGGTCTTATGAATGTTACCTGCATTGGATAAATTACACAAAATCTGTTTTACTGATGCCTTCTTGTCTTACCCCGTTTTTCATCTTCCCCCCACTCACCCTAACTGTTCAGTGGTAATGTAGTTTGTATCCCTACCTAACGAGCCGTCGAAGACGAACAACGTGAGAGGTGAGGGTCGGAGAGTGGCGATTGACTGCAACACTTGGGGCACTGCCTACCCCTTTCGTTATGAAAGGGTTGGAGGAAGTGCTTGGTTAGCACTCGCGCACGCGACTATAGACACGCAAGGGCACGAAAGTGCTTGAGTGCCTAAAAATCTGCCTAAGGGCCGGTCATGGGCATGCAACTTAGAACATTATTTTTTTACGAACAAAATGATACGTTTTATGTGCTTCCATCTACATTCCGAAGCGCTAGGCCAGACTTATTTTAATCTCACTAGAGGGCACTTATATATTAAGTCTATGCATACGCAATAATCCACGCGCACTACGCAGTTAGTAGCGGTCACAGGTTACGTTTAAATTGTTATTAATATTTATTGAACATTATTTATTTTTAGAAAATGCCATTTTATCTGTGTTTTTAGACAATGAAAAACTGCTAAAATATTATTAGAATACGAAGGTAAATTTCGCCACAATGCACAAGTTTATAATAGCTCAGGTGGATAATCGGTCGGTAAAGACCGCGGATCGCGTCCAGCATATGTGTTTATTTTTTCCCATTTTTTCAAGTTCATTCTTTTGTAAGCGCCATCTGTTATGCAAAGCACGACACTAAAGAAAATTAAATTTGAGTCGCGCATCTATCTCTAGTATATATACAGTAATCTATGGGCCGGTGACCTCGGCGCCTCACGGAGCGGACTCGACGTTTGGCGGAGTATGTCGTACCTGGGTTGAATGGGACCACTGCTAATCCACAATCAACACAAGCTTAGGAGATCCTTCTCTATTTCCTCACTCATAGTCCGATGGGACGGTAAACCAACACGACCGGAGTGAGATCAGGCGCAGGGCCATCGGCTTAACTTGCTTTTCCGGGGTTATGACACCGCCACCTTCCTGACTCCGAGCAACTACTGAGAATTTCTTAACTTAATTTCTTTTTTTAATTTCTAATTTCGGATCTAAAATAGCAAGAAAATCTATGCTAAGCGTAATGTGTAAGATATTTTTTTTAGACAATAAGGGTGACAAACGAGCACACAATCCACCTGATGGTAAGTGCTGTGGCCCATAGATATTTATATCCATCTTCGTTTGCGAATTAAAATGCGGATGCGTTGTCACCCGTGAGGACTAAGACTGAATGCCTTTTTTCCAGTAAAAAAGGTCTCCGGTACTCTACACTCACCATACGAAACACAGCAGCATTAAGCTGCTATTTTACACTGGTATTCTGTGAGAGCGTGGTCTTTCCCCGTATTTCCTTCATGGGGCAATTTATACGCTTTTAGAACAAAATCCCAAAAAATTTGCAGGACCTATCAATCAAAATGTTTAAAAATTTTAGTAAGCAAAAATCGTTTAATAAGGGTAACCCATAGGAATGAGGTGTTCGCTAGGATGGTGTTTCTAAATGTTTTCATACGTATTAGTATAAAATGTTATATTGTAAATTAATGTTTAAAAAAAGTCCTGCTGGGTTTTTAGCTGGTTTTTCCCAGGATAGAGGATTTCTTAATGAATCAGTCGTAAAACTTAAATGACTAAGTATACAATAAGTATTTTTGCAATCTATATTATATAAAATTGATTCTTTTTTATTCTTATATCTCTATATGTGTCAAATGACGACGAGTTGGTCACATTTTATTTTATTATTGTTGAATAATTTGTGTATATTTTTTATGAAAATATTTTAGGTGAATGGCGTCGAGCCATGAAATACGGCGTGGGCCAGATGACGTACCCTGATGGTTCCCGTTACGAAGGCGATTGGAAGCACGACTTGAAACAAGGATTTGGCGCTTACTACTACCCCAACGGTGACATTTATGAAGGTGCTTGGTTTAAAGGCAAACGACATGGTCTAGGAACATATTACTTCGCCGAATATCAAGTTAAATTCATGGGAACGTGGGTTGAAGGTGTAATTGAAGGTCCAGGGCAAATTATTTATCCACGAGTTCGTTTTCACGGCTCGTGGTTAAGAGGTTTGCCTAAAGGGCCTGGGTGCTTTGTTTTTGACACCAATTGCATGCAACATGGCTTCTACGCGTTGATTAAAGATCCGGACCTCGAGGAATATGGTGAAGGAGAAGAAGAGAAAGACGATAAGGTACAAAAGAATGATACATTAGAAGAGGGGGAAGAGGAAACTGAGCTAGATGAAACATTAGGTAACAATTTCCTTTTTACCCTATGAGATAATTTGTTTTCAACAGCGTTAAGGTATAAACTATTATAGTAACACTTCCTTAAGATGCCGGTCCTTAAGAAACGCACAAATAGGCAGTTACGGTTTTAAAAATATTAAAGAACTGACTTCATTGAAAGACATCATGAAAAAATCTCAATTAGTTAAGAGATGAGTCTTCACTTTCACCGCGTGATATTTATAAAAAAAATCGTCAACAATGGTAAATACACTTAAAACGGCCTTTTCTATTTTAAATCTCTATGCTATTTCGTTATTGTTTTAGAAAATATTTTTGGTTAAACGTGAGATAAAAGTTTTTTTATCACCATTCATTATATTTACTAATTGAAACCAAAAAGCAATAATCTAAGCCTAAATATCGTTAATTTTTTAGCAGAAATCGTTCCCCGTTTTCCATATATTTTAGTATGAAGCGTAAAATCTTTCCGTAATTCGCTTTATTTTATGCCTCCTCTACACTCTACTCGCGAAGTGGATCGAAGTTGGACGAGGCGAATAGTGTAGAGAAGTACTTCGATTCGCTTCGTGCAACCTCGCTTCGCCTCGGGCGACTTCCAATTGCTGCCAGTTTTTTTGTGCCAGAGTCAAAGGACTTCGCGAAGTACCCCGAAGTTACACGAAGCGTCTCACTACACTACTCGGCGTACGCCAGTTATATATTAATATTTATTTTTATATATAAATATGTATCTTTCGACATAATTATTTATCTATGGTTAACGCATTCACTTCGTACTGTTCACACAATTAAGTACTCTTGCACGTTATTCATGTTAAGGGTGCGGGAGAATCACGGAGACTGAGCTCTTCGCGAAGTAGCACGAGTGTGTAGTCACGTTCTTCGGACTGCGATCGACTTCGACGAGCACTTCGTCAAAGTTACTTCGCGAGTAGTGTATAGGAGAAGAGGCCTTATGGATGCCATACACGATCAAGTTTACCGTCAAGTTTGCAGCGCGCTTGAAGCGGCGTCAAGTTGGCAGTGCATCCATATAGGCCACACACGTTCAAGTTCGTCGTCAAGTTTGCATGATGCCGCATCAGTTGAAACTTCCCTATATATAATGTACTCTGTGGTTGAAACCATGGGGTCACTAGTGACGGACGACGATGCGTTAGCCATCCTAGGCTTATTGCTCGCAATTACTTTTCAAAAACTGGTTAATGAAACGAAAATTATTATCTCAATAGTAAAGAGCAAAAATGTGAAAAAGACAAGTGACGGCTCCGTGGCTTAGTAATGAGTTGCAGTGCTAAGAGCCGCGGGTTCGAATCTCGGATGTAACAAGTATTTGTATGACCTACAAATAATTGTTCTGGGTCTGTTCTCTGTATGAAACTGTCCCTGCGATACAGAAGAAAATCCTAGTGTGGTAGTAACGTTTTTTTTAAAATAGAGGAAAAGAGACAACTAATTAAATTAAAAATTTTGTACAACTGACTTCAATACGAATACGCATTATTACGGATAATTCCAAAAGTACTAGTCAGATCTTGATCAAATTTATATGTGATGTTTAAATTATAAGCACCAGCTTTCAAATAAAATAGAATCATCAGAATCGATTCACCTAAAAAAAGTTCTGAGGTTACACACATTAAAAAAACAGTCGAATTGAGTACCTCCTCCTTTTTTAAAGTAGGTTAAAATGGTAAGTAGGTAAATTTTCTGAGTTTCAAAGACGTTCAGGTTGTTATAATATTAATTTTCCTCGATGTTGCATATTAACCTTCCTCACATTGAACAATAAAGTTTTGGCTTAGCAATGAGTTGCAATGCTGGGGACGCGAGTTCGAATCCCGCACGGAACAAATATTTGTATATGTGTAGATGTTTGTCCTCGTGCAATTTATGTTTGTTAACTGCCTCCACGATACAAGAGAAAATCCTAGTGTGTAGGTAACGTTTTTTAACATAATAAAAAAAATATTTATACATTGCATAACACTTCGGTGTATTCTACTATATACCGCGTGCGCGCGTCTTCGCTTACCGAAGCCGACTAACGTCATGCATATTTGACCGCTCATACACACGTTCAAGTTTACATGACGCGGCAAGCTTGATCAAGTCGGCAGAATCGAAATTAAATTTTTGCTTCAAGTAGACTTGTCATGTACACCCATAGCCATACACCGTCAAGTTTACCGGACGCCGCTTCAAGCGCGCTGCAAACTTGACGGTAGACTTGATCGTGTAAGAGAACACGCGTGAAAAAAATTCAGTGCCGTCTCAATTTTCGAGGTGACTGCATGTCCGTTCGTAGCCCGATTTGACGAGTCGATTCGATACATCTATTGTTTGACACGGCACAAGGGTGGGTCGCGAGTGTCAGACACGACTGTTCCCCGCTGACTGAGTTGAGACTTTGTCTCGATTTCAGACACAAGTTTGTTCCGGTACTCGGCGACGTTTTCCCGAGAAATATTGGCACGGCCGGTGCATCAAGCATCACCTGTGCTGTCATCTGCATAGCAATAAATGTCACCAGTTTGCAACATATCAGATGAAACAGCGTTAGTAATAGCACGAAGCACAAAAGTTCTTTGAATAAATGCTGTATCGGCCGTGTCAGAGACCCCACAGTGACCGTAACCGTAGGGTATGGTCGGCACATGCCGTTTAGTTCAGATGCAAATAACATTTTTAGAAATATTAAATTTAGTAAGTTACTTGTTTAGAAACGCTAAAATCTCATTTATAGTATACGTCTCTGTAACGACTAACGGGCTGTTTGTTATATACTGTATAAATAGTTTAAACCACTGTGATTCTGTATTAACCTTTATTTTTAATAAAAGATCATCAATGAAACCCACATTTCCTATATTACACAAAACATTAATAATATTTTTAAATTATTCATAAATAAAAATTAAGTTAGGATATTTCGAACATTTTAGGCATTTATTTCGACACACCACAAGCGTTTCGTACGTCAAATGTTAGCCAGTGCGCAAATGTGACAGACATGCTTTACTTGTAGGAACATTTGCCTAACTCATTGCGCTAAGCAGGCTTGTTGGTCAGCACAGGGTCGATATCCTCACACTGGTGTGCTGCTTTCCAACATCAGTCCGTAAAATTTCAGACAAGCAATTTTTTTTAAACCTCACCCCCCACTAGGATATTCTACTGTATTGTGGAAGCGTTTTACATACATTAATTGCACATGAACAAACATCCAGACTAGAAACAATTATTTGTAAGTCTACAAATAATTGTTTCTAGTCATACAATCACTTGCATGTACTTGTAATAAGTGATTGTACCTATAGTCATACAATCACTTGTTACATGCGTGATGTTAGTCCACAGCGCTCAGCGCCTCAACTCACTCTTTACATTAATATTCCATTAGCAGTCACCGCTCACCACAGCCTCACCCGCATTTCGTCCGTCAAATAGTAGGCTAAAACGAGGGTAGGTTAAATTGGGTTAGGAGAAAAATTGGCACATTCTTCTTTACACCAACACACAAAGGTACTTTCATATAAATTAATATTTTTAATCTCTTCTTTATTTCTAGGTAAAATAGCCGTGTGGCGGGCCCGCAATGTAACGGCTTACATGGCAGAGTTCCTTCCACCTGAGCCCGTTCCATTGCCCATTCATGACTCAATACCCTCGCTCACACAAGAAAGCGTTGATACCGACCTACTCCAATTTGAGCCGCCATCTGCCGCTTCTGAATACGAGGGTGGAGATGACAATGATTCGTGGTTACTTCATCGACAGAAGTTCCTTGAAGAAACTGAGCTTAAAGAGTGATCTTATAGTGTTGTGAAGAAATAAATAACTTTCATCACATACTTTACTGAAACTCCTGTCATGTTTTGTACTATAAACAAAAATATATAAATATAAACACATTACACAGTTTTAACAGTGGTAGAGCCATGCGGCAGCTTTTGCTGTCGCACGGATGGGCCGGCTGGAACCAGGGTAGTACCACGACTTCAAAGAAAACCAGCGTGAAGTAGAGATTTACCTCTGCATTTCGCTTGGTGAGTGCAGGTGGCCGGAGGCCCTTTTTACTGGAAATGAGGCATTCCATCTTAGTCCTCACGGGTGACAACGCATCTACATTTTGGTTTGTAATAGAGGATAGATGTAGATGTCTATGGGCCGCGGCAACCACTTACCATCAGGTGGACTGTGTGCTCGTTTGTCACTTATCCTATAAAAAAAAACCTATAAAAAAATAAATTACAAATAAGGTCTTAATTCTTCTGTACTTAGTTTATTACATGTCTTTAAAACTATTAAGAAAATATAAAATAATTGCCTGAACCGGCATAGCTTCGCTCCCGTGAAATTCGGGTAATAGTAGTCGTATCTCTATGAAAGGCCTAAGCTTTTTAGGAGGTTTTATCTAAGCTTATGTTCATTTATTTATTTATTTAAAAAAGGTTTAAAATATTGAACTTTTGAAAAAGTAATAGCAGGCTAAATAAAAGTAGTAAAAGTAAAAGTAATAACTAGAAAGAATAAAATAATTTCTACAATGGTCAATAGCAACAGAAATCAGTGATCAGATGCAGTGTATAGAAGAATTAAAACCCCGACTTCAGAAATGAAGGTTTGAGGTATGGAAAATATTTCATTCTCTTCAAACTGCTTTTAAGGGTCAGTTCACATCGAGACGTGACGCGACGCGACGCGGCGAGCACTTCTTAAGATGATAAGTGATACAAAATAAAACTTTATCTACTACACAATAATTAAAAATGTTGTACAACAAACTTCAATATAAATTATTAAGAATAACTCAAAAACTGTTGGTCAGACCTTCATCAAATTTGTATGGGACCACATGTGAAGCACCAGTTTTCAAATAAAAAAAGAATCATCGAAATCGGTTTACCCAGTAAAATGTGATGAGTTATGATGTAACACACATAAATAAATAAACCCAGTTGAATTGAGTACCATCTTCTTTTTGAAGTCGGTAGAAAAGATACACATTTTATTGAGATAATTCGAAACTGCCCTGCGGGTGGCTGGAGATGGCTCGCGGTGTCGCGATGTGTCGCACTAGTAGAATAGTAGTATAGAGACAAGTCGCCACGACGGCTTCAGCACAGGCACAGCCTGAAGTCGCCACGACGGCTTCAGCACAGGCACAGCCTGAAGCCGTCGTGGCGACTTGTCTCTACTATTACCACATGACCAATCTCTCAATCAATCTACACTAAACAATATTTTCTAAAATACTTTTGACTATATTCTTAGTACTTCTTTAGTCTTTTGACCGGAAAAGAGTTTTGACTGCCATAACATATACACAATTTTATAATTTCAGGATTTACATATGTATTCCATTCACATCTTAGGATATGGTTAAATGAATATTTTAAAATAATGAGGATTTTCCTAATGATTTTCATTGTAATAAATACATAATGATTGATTACTTAACAGGGTTGCCATTTGGTTAGCCTTAAAATGATTTTCGAGAGTTTTTGCAAATGTAGTAAATTAACAACTAATCCAATTATGTTTGGAAAGTTCTGGGCCTTAGCTCTTTAATTGGTTCTAAGAAAAGCATGCAGTTTCATAATATGTCAAATAAGAGAAATATCATTTAGCAATAAATTTTTTGGGCTGTTTAACAAAGGGTTGAAACTTATCTTCTCCCTCTCTTTTATTGCATATTTGCGAACCGCCCTGTCTTTACCTGAGTAGGATCTATTAATAGGACATTATTTAGGTAACATATTTTTAGTTTTTTTAAATCCAAATATTACACTAATATTCGGTTCAGCTACAGCGTGGCTCTAACAGCTGCTGCTGCTTTTTTGAATTCTTGTCTAGGAGATTAACTAAAAAGTCTAATATTATAGTCTTGCAACGTGCCGTCGCAACCCTGTCCCTCTTGCCGGTTTGCTCGCGGACATAAGTCCTTATGTCCAGGACGGGGGTTTGTTCGCGCCAAACTCTAATTTCAAGAATTGACGCCAGAGGGCGCTCGGCGCGGTGCATTCGTACCGGTTTGACGTTCGCGCGAGAGAGTTAGTTCCTACCGGCGGCGGGGTCGAGTCGGAGTTGCTATAATACTGTGCTATTGATGGTTATGGCAAAAATGGTTAAAAAATGTGTTTATTCAGTTTATCCACCCAAAAAGCTTGACAAACAAGAAAAGAAAACAAAGGAGCAACAAGGTACTTGGCAACGCATGTTCATTTATCCCAATGAATATAATGTAATAACCAAAACAAAACATTACTTTCTTTCAGATTTTGTGATTCTATCTTAATCTAAACACAGTATATCTTTGATATTAGAGAATATCAATTAAATTGAAATGAATAGCAAGTTTTTAAGTATTTATTTCAAATAATAAAGTAAATTAAAATTGTCACACCTTTCTTTAACTAAATGTGTATCATAGGGCGATTTTCATATTTATGTTGAAAGAACAATATTAATTATAATGTTTAAAAATAAAGTTATTGAGTCTTTATTGGATGAAACCATGAAACAATAACATGAATATCTAACTCAAATATTTACTATTTACTGATATTGTACTAAAAGTATTTCTAATATATAATAAGAAAATAAATAAAAATTGCATTTTGACTTCCTATATATTCTTTCATACATGGCATTTAATAATCATGTTACTGTCATGGGCATATTACGCTAACTTAGTCTAGAACATAACTATGTTTGTGGATTTGGTGTTGGATTATTATTAGATCCGGAATTATTATTATCAAATGTGTTTTTGTTTTTGAGTAAATAGGCTGCTAAATAATTTATGGGATCTGGTGGTCTCTCTTTGGCCAACGCTGACAGTCCTTGCAATAATATAGGGACGACGGTTTGGTCCAGGTACTGGCGAGTGGGTAATGCATTCAGATCAATTCTGGATTTTCGATTAGCGTTAGTTTCGTTCTCCTTTTCCATTGCTATAATTTTCTGGAAGTTACGGACATAAAAACACATGAAACATAGTGTTAAAACATATTAGCAATTATATGTTTTATTTTTATATTTTATTAAATAAAAGTATTAACTAATTTTGCTTATCTACTAACCTTTACAGATTCTGGTATTTTGGATGACGACTGTTCGTCTTTAGGGGTTTGATTCGCTTGTAAAGAGGTTTCTGACATCGGTTGCAGTATTTTATTAGCATGCAACTATTTTATTTACAAAAATAATTTTCAAGATTTAAATTTTAATGTCCAACTTGACAGTTGACAACAACTTGATTGTTGTTGTTTTTATTATGCGCTCGAGAGAGCAGGCAAAGGAACTATGTTATACAGCCTTGTCTTTATGTATAATTATACTTCATAGTTCACTGCTTCACAATATGTTGATGCGTCACATTGTGCAGCCCTTGGGAGATTTTGACGGCAACTTGAGCCAGCAGGCAGCTGACAGTTGGCGATGGTATCTAAATCTAACAACAACTTGATTGTTCTTTTTATTATTCGCTCGAGAGAGCAGGCAAAGGAACTATGCCATACAGCCTGGTCTTTATGTATAATTATCCTTCATAGTTCACTGCTTCACAATATATTGATGCGTCACATTGTGCAGTCCTTGGGAGATTTTGACGGCAACTTGAGCCAGCAGGCAGCTGACAGTTGGCGATGGTATCTAAAGGCGCCTATGCAAACAAACAGCTTATCTTGAGAATCCATCACCATCAGAGCACTTGTTTCACCGTTCCCACTAATAGTTCACATGTGTAGAAAGTTAATACATAAAATCGCACCACTTTTACATATCAAAATCCACTTCAAACTATTATTTAAACTATAATACAGGATCAGCAAACCGCCGCCGATCAAGTTCACGCCAAAACTCCACAACAACATGACAGATGACAAGAAGCTCCAACATTTTTTATTATAACTGGCTTTTCAGCTCTGGGTTCTAGCTCTTCTGAGCCTGAAGTTAAAATGTATAATTATCCTTCATAGTACACTACTTCACAATATTATGTTGATGCATCACACGTGTAACCTTTAGGGGATTTTAACGGCAACTTAATCACATCACCATCAGAGCACTTGTTTCACCGTTTCCACTAATAGCTCACATGCGCAGACACTAAATACACAAAATCGCAGCACTTTTATATGTCAAAATCCACTTCAAACCATTATTTAAACAATAATACAGGAGCAGCAAACCGCCCCCGGTCAAGTTCCCGCCAAAACTCCATTCGCTCCACAGATTACTCATCACCACAGACTACTAAGAGGATACTGCTCAACACTCATTTGTTGTTGTTATTATTGGAACGAAGTTCCTTATCGGACGGTACGGGTTTGGAGAATGGGAGCTAGGCGACAAAAAGTGTAAGATTTTTTCGTCACTACCCCTTGTGTCATAATGTAGACGGCCTTGGCGGCGAAATAAGGAAGTGAGATGGAATAATATCCATCTCCCTCGTACTTTTTCTTACCTTGCCATTAAAAAAATATTATTTTATTTCAAATGACGTTTCATTTTAATCGACGCTAGTAATTCATTTATTTGTATTTGTTGATCAATAATATAATACCTACGTTTATCAATAATATTGTACTAAGCAAGGAACTTCGATCCAACCGAGTGTTCCACGACACTCGCGCATTTTTTATTATAGAGTTAATTGGAGTTTATGAGTTTATAATGAAAAGTCCGTGAAAATACAGCCTTGCATGATTTTATATTTTGTTAACAAACGAGAAGTTTGCGGATGGAAGGTTTTGTATATTAAACGTCTGTTCATGTGAGCTATTAGTGGAAACATAGAGCAACACGGGCCACCGGCGGACCGGAAAAGCGTACCCATACGCAGGCGTTCTTCTCTGTCAAAGCGGACGCGATCATATGCGTACAATAAAGCTAATTGCAGCGTACTCCTCACTAGACTTAATTACACGGCTAAATTGACCTCCTACAGAAATGCCGAAATGTTCAATTGAAAATGCAAAAATAGATCTGACACGTCAAATTTATAAAAACATGGCTTTACCTTTCATATATAAATTTTTTTAATCATATTTTTGCAATTTTTTTCTTTCTAAACTTAAAAATTACAATACTAAAGGCCGTTCGCCCTCATCGCTAGAGAATAATTGTGTTTAGTGGTCCTCATGCAGATCGGTCGAGCGACTGATCCAAGTGTGTATTCGAGTAGTCGCTGTCACTGTAATGTATGTGTGAAATTCTTTTGTGTGAAATTGTCAGTTTATTGTTTTAATTAATATGTGTGAGTTTCATAGTGACAGACGATTGTTTTTTGTTCCTAGATTCCCCCCTGAAAAAAATTACAGATAGTTCTGTATAGTAAAAACCGCTATGACCGCTCCCTCCGGTCTGCCGGTGACCCATATTACGCAGGTGAAGTTGGAGGCCGCGAAGGAGGGTGCTCCATTTGTTCTGGTGCGACTTACCTGAGAAGAAGATAAGGGAGGAGTAGTCCTTTCCTGAGGGGGGCCGCCACGGGGCGACCAGCTCTGGTGGGGCCGCGGATGTGTGCAAAAGCGTTCCCGTGGCTCTGCCAATGCGGCAAAGATAGAACACCATGGGGTGTTTGTGGTTTTAGGTTTTAGTCGGTGCGAGTATAACACAACCCGTCCTTGCCCCTGCGACGCGGGTCTGGTAGGCATTTCCCCATATAAAAAAGAACGTCGGCCAACCACAAGACGGAGAGACTATCTAGTAAGACATGCAAGAAGTCGCTTGATGCAGGGGGCTCAGGACCGTGCTTTGTTGCATTCTTTGGAAGAGGCCCATGTTCAACAGTGGACTTGTGAAGGGCTGTAATGATGATGATGATGATATACATTAACGATGATGATATACATTAACATACGTTATCGTGTTTTGTGGCATTTATCATTTTTATGGACTTGTGAAGTATGATGATATGCAAATATTTATTTACAACTTATTCTAAAACTTCTTGATGGGTCTACGCGACTTTGCCCATTAATTTCCTCAACCCAGTAGTGTCATAATCTTTAATTAACTAATAATTAATTTCTTAAGTCGTATATTTATTATTATCAACGGCCAGCCGGTACACGCGGCGAGCTGAGCTTCGCGCGCAACGACTGGCAGGGTCGCCATGTAATAAAGTTATTAAATGAGACAATCTTTATGCTCCAAGTCCTGTTTATTACATTAGTGCATACCATGAGCCACGCTACAAGATTCAGCTGCGGAGGGTGGAGAGAGCAGCGCCTCGCAATACCGTTGCTCCTCTCCCCCCGTAGCCCCACCACCATCGTATGAATTGTGTGGCCCCGCCAGAGTCGCGGAGTATAGGGCGAGTGGCGCATTGTTATACCAACACTGCTCTTCCTCCGCGACTCGCGCACCTCGGCTACAACGGTAGGTGAAGAAGATACCCCTATCGCCGCAGCACACACATCCACGCCACCACGGACCAGCCTATGTGTTTCTCTTGTGGTTAGTGAGGTAACCGGCTGGGCGGGGGGGGGGGGGGGGGGGGGGGGCTATTTGAGGACCTTTGTTTCCCATCGGTTGTCGTTTCTTTGGCACATTGTCACTCCGGCTTACCGATCCACTGAACGTAGGTTGCCTCATAGTGGGGAATATTTGCCACAATTGCCATGCTTGGCCAGCGGTCACCACCTACAGTTATTTTTTTATTTTGAGCTGTTTTCTCGGAGATACTGCTGCCCATATCCTGTTACAGTTTCCCCGCTGTCACCTCTTGCCACTAGACGATATGAGATCGTGGAATCTCTAGCGTCGTCACTACAGAGCAAGATATAGATTAAGTAATAATAAGATAATATATGTAGTACTGCCCTTTGCATAAAGATGCTGGTAGAATTTCCTCGGCTTCGATATCGCACTCGTTCTTTACATTAAAATTCAAAAGGTAAAAAAGATACCTACATTTGATGATTACATGACAAACGAATTTACAGTCCACTTAATAGTAGGTGACTACTGCACTCCATGGACATCTACATTCAATTTCAAACGAAAAAGATTTCGGACAGATGTGTTGTCATACCTAAGGACTATAACATAATTTAAAATTAAAAATTTTGTACAGCCGACTTCAATATAATTTATTAAGAATCACGTCTGACCTTGATCAAATTCATATGGAACCACACGAGAAGTACCAGCTTTCAAATAAAAAAAGAATCATCGAAATAGGTTCACTCAGTAAAAAGTTATGAGGTAACACACATAAATAAATAAACTGGGTAAATAAATGAATTGGGTACCGTCTCCTTTTTGAAAGTCGGCAGAAAATGGAATGCCTCACAACCTGTAATTATACTGGCTCTTCTAAGGGTATAGCATCAGACCGGAACACAGCAGTAAAAGTACTGCTATTTGTGAGCAGAAGTAGGTAAGAGGGTGGTTTTCATCCTTACGAACTTCTAAGCAGACTATGAGATCTCCCACTTAATATCATCATCGTCATCATTACAGCCCTTCACAAGGCCACTGCTGAACATAGGCCTCCCCCAAGGAATGCCACAAAGCACGGTCCTGAACCATCTGCATCCATTGACTTCCTGCATGTCTTCCCAGATCGTCACTCCATCTAATGGGGGACGCCCTAGGCTCCGCCTGCCGGTACGAGGCTGCCATTCGAGAACCTTTTTTCGAGCTATATGGCCAGCCCATTGCCACTTCAGCTTACTAATCCGTTAGGCTATGTCTTCTACTTCGGATATCCTCATTTCTAAGTTTATCACGCAGAGAAACCCCAAGCATAGCTCTCTTCATAGCTCACTGAGCGACCTTGAGCTTCCTCATACAGCCAGCATATAAAGAATACAATAGAAAGTTTATTTAAGAATATCAAGAAGTGCACTTAAATTTAAAGTGATTTAATGAGTGTAGGAATAATTTCTGATGCAATTTATTATAAAGGTTAAGGCCGAGGAATACAAAAAATCTATAACTGAAATGAGTATTAAGAGGAATCGATTTGGCGACAAGATGATTGCCTCCTGCAACGTTCTTATTATATTTAGTTAAGAAGTGCTGTTTAAGAGATGTATACAATATAAAAAGTTGCAGTACAGTCAACACTTGGCAATGCTCTCAAAGTAGTTCTGAAGAATATAAGCGAGGTTTAAAATAACACACATTTAGTAAAGCTGGGCACAATACTACAGAGTGGGGTGGGGCTACTAAAACAGTCTTTGAAATTGAACGTGCCTGATACTTATTTTAGATGAAAATATATTTTGCTCTTGTGATAAGAGGTTAGATTCATTATGGCTAGATAAGAATAGCAAATCGCACACCTAGATCTAAAGAGAGCTAGTTCAAAACTTTAAATTTTTGAATAATGCATACCATCGAATTTCTTAAGTCACTACCTGGCGACCAATCAAGCAGATTCAAAAATAGTTCAACAACTCAACGCTAGTTGACCGTAGAAGCCCCTTTAGTTGAACGAGTTAGCCCCACTCCTTCCCCGTCAAAA
Source organism: Parnassius mnemosyne (assembly GCA_963668995.1). Taxonomy (NCBI): domain Eukaryota; kingdom Metazoa; phylum Arthropoda; class Insecta; order Lepidoptera; family Papilionidae; genus Parnassius; species Parnassius mnemosyne. The sequence continues at coordinate 42,206,563 of CAVLGL010000126.1, forward strand.
CAAGGACATCGCTAGATGCTTCCTTATATATTACTATACTCTTTGGCTATAGTATAAATATATAGTAGGAACAGTACAGAAACTTCCTACAAACGCTCGAAACGGCACACTCACACAAACATGCGCAACGACGAGACTTCTAAGCGCTCGTTGCGGTGCTCTCAGTAGCGAGTGTCGTGTCAAGACTTTTTAAAAATGCCACGAACGTATTGCGTAGAAAATTACGGGAATCAAGGAAGTGACACAACATTACTATTTAAAAATTTATTTATTGCTTTTCGAATTATTCTCCGCAAAATTTGACACATTTTTCCATACGATAGAAACAATCATTGAAGCAACCATTCCATTCGGAAGTTGGGGTCTCCAAAATGGCTGTTTTGTAGGCGTCCACAGCTTCTTCAGGTGATGAAAATCTCTGTCCACGCAATTTATTCTTTATTTTAGGGAAAGTATAGAAATCATTAGGGCTTAGGTCGGGGCTGTACGGCGGATGCTCTAATAATTCTATGTTTTCTTGCTCTAAAAACTCTTTTGTTCTGTGCGCGGTGTGAGAACTCGCATTGTCGTGATGGAGGATGATGCGACGGTTGCAGTTCTCTTTACGGAGTTCAGAAACGACCTGTGGCAAACAAATGCTAGCATACCATTCTGCATTAACCGTTCTTTGTCCCTCCAGAGGAATAGTCGTAACATGGCCGGTTTTGGAGACAAACGTGGCCACCATTTTTTGGCAACACTCCGTGAACGAACAATTTTTGTTGGCTTTAACTCATTTTCGAACACCCAAACTCGTGACTGGTTTTTTGTTTCGGGTTCGTACGCGTATATCCAGGATTCGTCACCTGATACGATGTTGTATACAGCATTTGAGGATCCTGCGTGGAATCTTTCGAGAGTTCTGACGCACCAAGTAACGCGAGCCGCTTTTTGCTCTTCACAGAGCGAATGCGGTATCCATCGGGAAAACAACTTTTTTACACCTAATTGTTCATGCAAGATTATTTGTATTTGACTCATGCCAATGTCTAAAGTTGCCTGAATTTCGCGGTATATCACATGTCGATCTTTCTCAATCAGCTTACGCACAGCATCAACGTTTTCTTGGGTGACTGCAGTTTTTGGACGACCTTGACGGGGATCATCACTGAGCTTGACACGTCCACGTTGAAATTCAGCAAACCAGCGATAAATTGTGGTTTTGGATGTGGAGGGTGGGGTTCTCTTGGTGAAGGTCGCCCCTTCACCAAGAGAACTCCTCCCTATATAGATAAGGGAGTTGAGTAACAACCTACAATGTCACTGATTGACCAACTAAGACTTTTTATCTTTTGACACCAGTACGCACCGACCGGGGAATCGAACCCGCGATCGCCGCTTTTATTACAACGCCAAGACGGCGCCCAGGACCGGCTCATAGTAGTGGGCCGTGAAGAAAATCCGGGTAATGGGGAGTGCCCCAAGACTTGAGACCTGCAGTGCTAAGCACCTGCAGAGGAAAACAACGTAGGAAATTCGTTCGGGACGAGGTACCAGTGTTACAGTTTAAAGCAAGAAAGAAGGCAGGAAGTGATAGGACAAGTAGTGAAAGTTTCAACGTTGCACTCTTGTGGGGAAATTATGATGATAAAATTGCTGTTTCATTACCTAGTGCACCTTCTAATTGCTAATATGAGGAAAATACAATCCACTGAATGGACGTCAAGACCGGGACCTCTCCAAAGGGACCCGTAATCTTAGTCGTCTAACCTTTCTTTTCAAAATTAAGTGAATTTGCTAATGATTGAGAACTGTTTCGAATAGAAAAAATTTGTACTTTAGTTTTGGTTAAATTTAGTGTTAGTAGATAGTTATTGAGCCATTTTCGAGCAGTATCAAATCCGTTTTGTGCTCGTTGGTATGTTTCACTACAAGTACTGACTGAAAAAATAAGTGCTGTATCATCAGCATAAGTAAATATGGAACCACGTTCTAAGCGTAGATCACACAAGTCGTTAACATACACCAAAAATAAGGTCGGACCAAGGATACTACCCTGAGATACACCATATGTAATAGGTTGGGAGATACTCAGGCATGAGCCAATTTTCACACACTGAACCCTATTTGTAAGATAACTGTGAAATAGGAAAATCTGGCTGCCTCTTATTCCTATCTTTGTTTTGTCTATGTTCATGTTAAGACCTATGCGTTGGGAGGCACTATTGAGATTATTGAGCATAGTGCTTAGATCCTCCAGCGATTCTGCCATAAGGACTATATCATCGGCAAATCGAAGACCAAGGAGTATAATTTGCCACTATGTCTTGCGTATGTGGACTGTGAGAAAGCCGTTGATTTCGTCGAAATTTGGACGGTGCTGCAGTCCCTTCTATATATCGAAGTGCTGAAGTGTTTGTACAGTAGGGCTACGATGGCCACTTAATATAATGTCTTTAAAATTTCGCCTTTGTATCTTACAACCCTACTTATAATCATATGTGTCTTTTTATATTGTCATTTATTGAAAAGAGAGAGAGCATCTATAAGTATTCTTTTAATTGACGTTGATTTTTAAGAGTAAGACTGCATGTAGTCTGCACAACTTGCAGTTGCAAGATGTGTTGATACTTGAAGAAAAATACGCCGTTCCGAATGAGTTCTAGCCTTGTAGTGGAGCGGGAGTTTAGTAGCAGTGATGTGGTCAACCACAGTGAACAAAGACAAACCCTCTTCGGCCCGAGGTAAGCTCTGTCCGCTTCAACTTGAAGTAAAGGCGCGGGTAAGAGGAGTTTTGGTATAATAGCGATATGTAATTCGTCCTACACTATGTAACTTTGGCGAAGCCGCATCGCTGATTCAATGTTGGTGAGGTTTTGAAAAGTGATGTGTATCTGCATTGCGAGGAGCCGCTTTCATACGCTAAATATGTGGCGGAACACCATGAAGTGTAGTGTGTATGAGACCTAATTCGTCCTACACTACGTAACTTTGGCGAAGCCGCACCGCTGATTCAATGTTGGTGAGGTTTTGAAAGGTGATGTGTATCTGCCTGCATTGCGAGGAGCCGCTTTCATACGCTAAATATGTGGCGGAACACCATGAAGTGTAGTGTGTGTGAGACCTAATTCGTCCTACACTACGTAACTTTGGCGAAGCCGCACCGCTGATTCAATGTTGGTGAGGTTTTGAAAGGTGATGTGTATCTGCATTGCGAGGAGCCGCTTTCATACGCTAAATATGTGGCGGAACACCATGAAGTGTAGTGTGTGTGAGACCTAATTCGTCCTACACTACGTAACTTTGGCGAAGCCGCACCGCTGATTCAATGTTGGTGAGGTTTTGAAAGGTGATGTGTATCTGCATTGCGAGGAGCCGCTTTCATACGCTAAATATGCGGCGGAACACCATGAAGTGTAGTCGGTGTGAGACCAACATAACATAACCCGTCCTTGCTTAATAAGAAGCAAAATAGTATGCGCAAGAATACTACAAAACCTTGAAAGTATTTTAACTGATCAGCGCGATTACGTTCCTTTATTATAAAAACAATAAAAACAGAGTTTTATTTCCCAAGAAGTCCAATTCAAGGTAACAGGGCCCATAGCACTTATAAATGTTCCACCGATTGTGGCAGAAGCTACATCACGAACGGGCGAGTCGCTGAGTAAAATAGTTGCAATTCTTCAGAGTATTTCGGTTACGCCGATCGGGTGTCGGCGTACTAAATATGTACCCAAGCAAATATTTGGTCCAAAAATCTGTTTGCGTAATTATAAACCTTTCCTAATCGTAGCTTAAAATTTGGACTATCAAATAAGTTAAAAGACTTGATGGTAAGTGGCTACTGAAGTCCATAGATACCTAAGATCAGTGATCTCATCAATGAAAGCGCAAATACGTTAAGTCCCGGGGGACTAAGGACTATAACAGTGGATGCTTCGATTATTAGTGGTTAAAATGGTGAGAAGATGGCGCCGACGGTCCCCTAAGTAGAGGAGCCCGACAGATCTGGTTGAGTGTTATATGGTTGAAATCGGTTAGGAAAATACCGTAGAACATCACAGGTATGTTCAACGATTATAGTGGCTCTTTTTCTTTAGTATTTCTACAGTCCCCTGTTGTTTATACGTCTTCCCTGTATTAAGGAGAATTTGCCATAGCCCCTGAGCTACCACAGCGATTTTATACAAATTAAAATTAAAAAAAAAGAAACATTTACCTCAGCATTTATTTAGAAAAAAAAAACTTAATAATTAACAATAAATTTATTTTACACTTCACACAATATACAAGACACACATTTACCACACTATTTAATTCCTATCTGGGTGTTTGTTGAATGGTTTTTATTAAGAAACATATATCGTAGAATTTATCCAAGAATGTATCCGACTTTAAATATTCTACTGTTTGCTGGTTGTGGATAGTGGAGTAAGCATACAACATATCTCTGTACTATCCAGGTTTAGTCAGGTACCTTCTACTTGCTTACTTTCTATTAAATATATACAGGGTATTTTTGGAACGCTCCCGAAAACTAAGACAGGCGACAGCACCAAGTATACCTTTGATCATGGGTCACAAATAAATTTGATCCTGATGAAAAAAAAATCATATTTTTACAACGTTTTATTAGCTTTATTCACGCGCCATCATGTTAGTACAGCTAAATGAATCGATAATTTCATAAAAAAAATCATGAAAATACTGAAACATAAAACCAGCAGTGGAAACTGAATTGATATCACCTGACTAATGGAGGTTAATGTACGCGCGAACGGTGAAAAAAGAACGCTGGCCTTGAACTTGGGCATTGAGCGATTTATCACATATAGGTACGAGGGGGGTGCGACGGGGGATCAATCCGCCCGTATTACTGTGCCTGCATGCTATTGGTTCACGCGCTTTGTTCGCTCCAAAAATACAGTCGCATACACAGCTTACTTTGCGACTCGCGACGATGTTTTAAAAAGGAAGGAAACAAAAATTATTTATATCTATTGTTTTATGACTAAACTAGTGAACGAAAAGGTAAATATGATAGGAGAAGGTGAATGGGGAAAATTGTGCAGTAAAGTGTTGAGGGAGAATACCGAAAAAATTACCATGTGATCGACCTGATGACGGAAGCTCAAGCGAAGATGAAAGTGATGATGAAGTAGCATCCAGTAATACCAACACACCATCAACATCTGACTTTCATGTGACCCAAGACGTCATAATGGACGGCGTGTCACCCTTAACTTAAGTTTTTTTTGTTACAAACTACTTTATATTTTACGATAGAAATAACAAATAATGCTCAAGTAAACATTATCCATTTTTAATTCCCACCTCTTCCAAAGTTCTAAGTAAATAGTAAAACACCTATTATGATTCCACAATTAAACAATTAATTACTATAATATTATAAAACAATAGCCCAATACCATGTAGTACTTTAGAACGCGACTGTACCCACACTTCCTCCGCTGTCGACCTGTATCTAGCTCGGTACGAAACAATGGTATGCGGTCGGAAGAAAAAAGGGCGCATCTAACAATTTTTGAATAAATGAGTTAAATATACCATGACTCATGATAAGAAGGCGCATCTACTAAATTTTTTTAATATTCACAAATATCAATATTTTAGAAATTATCGTAAGAATTTTAGACGTAACTGTTGATCACAGATGACATCTTTTTATTAGAAAAGACTTCAACATAATAGAAAAGACTTATTTAACCAGTGGCTACGTCATCTTTAACAATATTTGCATCGATTACTTAAATTTCAATTATTCTTGTCTTTTTATTCTATATCTTATTATTAAGAGCTTATATCTTATTACTAAGAGCTGGTGTTTCACATGTGGTCCCATATAAATTTGATCGAGGTCAGACCAATAGTTTTTGAGTCATCCTTAATTATTTATATTAAAGTCGGTTGTACAAAATTTTTAATTATTATCGTAGTAAGTCTTGTATGATATCCCCTTTAAAATCATTACTCAAGAGTTGCGGGTTGTTATTTTTTGTGTCTGACTACCAATGCTTTTCTAATATTTACTAAGAAAAAAGTAGTAAATTACTATTAGCGTCCTTTCAACTTCAAATGACCTTTCCAAAATATGTAAAAATGTTAAATGAATGGCAGTTTTTTTTTATTTATTAGGTTGGGAATACGCAAATAGTTATATGCGTCTTTCCTTCGATGTTTTTGTGTTGCCAGGTGTATTTTTTAATCTAAGATGAAAAGGAAAATTCGTTTTATTTAAATAAATAAACAAATTATCAAAAAATAAGTTCGTCCTTAAAATCTTCATGTCTCTACGTACATATTTCAATTTTCATATAGATACCTTTTAATATACTTTAGACACGGGGTCTGAAAGAAAAATTCATAAATTTATTTTTTATTTCCATTTTACGTTTTTGTTAGTTGCGTACTTCTTTATTTCGTATGACGGCAGAATGTAACCCGGCCGGCTCATGTCGCCTCGCAGAATGTAACCCGGCCGGCTCGTGTCGTCACGCTGTGACGCAGTAGGTTTCCGTTTATTCGTCGGGGTTCGTTATTAATTGTAGTTTTTGAAACAGTTCCGTGTTGATTTTGTACACGCGTGCGCGAGCGACAGTTCAATCGTTTTGTTTAATAAATTTACTTGTGATTACGTGTTGATATTAAAGTTTTTGTTACGTTTTTGGATTCTTTTTTGTTTTAATAATGCCTAACGCGTACGTTTATAGTGGTCAACATGTTAGGTATCCGAACCTAGGTACACGAAGTATCGCTAAATAAATTGTTAAGACGTCGGGATCGTACAAGTGTGTCATACTGTACAGTGCACAAAGTGTTGAAGCGTAACCAATGCGCCCATACAAATTGCACAAAGTGCAAGCTTTAGTTCCCGGCGATCACGACCGCCGACGAGTTTTCTGCCGTTGGTTATTATACCAGCAACAACGTGTGCCTGGTTCCATTGAGCACATTATCTGGACGGATGAGTCGACATTTACCAGAAACGGCCTGTGGAACCGAAGAAATACACACGTGTATTCAGAGGTTAACCCGCACGCTGTTCGACAAACCGGGCACCAAACCCGATGGTCGGTTAACGTATGGGCAGGTTTATTTAAGGATCGCATACTGGGACCAGTGTTTCTGACAGAGCGACTGAACGGACAGCGATACCTAAACTTTATAAATGAACAGTTGGTTGACATTTTAAACGACCTATCGTTGGCTGAATATCGCCGCACATGGTTCCAACATGATGGTGCCCCTCCACATTTCATGAGGTTCGTCCGTGAGCGCCTCAATGAGTTATTTGATGATCGCTGGATCGGCAGACTAGGACCACACGCTTGGCCACCTCGCTCACCAGATCTGACTCCGTTAGACTTCTTTTTGTGGGGTATGTGAAAGAAAGGGTTTTTAATCGTGAATGTGATAGTGCTGAAGAAATGCGCCAAAGGATCGTGGATGGTTTCGAGAAACTACGTACGGACTGTGTCGAAGACCACACGATGATGCCCCGCCTGCACCCAAATCTACCTTGAAATGAATGGAGCACAATTTGAGCCGCATCTCATAAGACCACGGAGGATTTAGAGCGGTAAGCTGTTTCATACCTATTTTTTTTTAAATAACTTAGTACTAGACTAATCTGAATAGGTACATAACTGAATACATGAGAATAATAAACATACACGATGAATAAAAACTCATGACTCCAACTTTGGTTACATTTCATTTAAGTATTTTTTCATTAGCGGGGAATCGAACCAGTTATTTGGGTTATTTAACCTGTAAATTCGGATTAAAGTGGCTAAGTGGAGACAAGCACAGTGGCAAAATAGTAGGTTAAGTAGATAAGTAAGGTATTTAGACAAGTGTTGTAAATTATTAGATATTGTGGTTTGGCCCGCTAGTTGCGGGCCGCGCGAATTTGCGTTCGCGCGTACATTGACCTTTCAGTCAGGTGATATAAATTCAGTCATTCCACTGCTGGTTTTATGTTTCAGTATTTTCATGATATATTTTATGAAATTATCGTTTCATTTAGCTGTACTAACATGATGGCGCGTGAATAAAGCTAATAAAACGTTGTAAAAAGTTGATTTTTTTTTCATCAGGATCGAATTTATTTGTGACCCATGATCAAAGGTGTACTTGGTGTTGTCGCCTGTCTTAGTTTTCGGGAGCGTTCCAAAAATACCCTGTATAATGTATACTATTAAGGGCTGATTTTGCAATCATCAGAAAAGTTATACATAGGAAAAATATAACATAAATTAAATATTGCAGTTGTATGAATATAGTTCAATTGTTTCACTGTTATATTTATTCAGGTCCTAATTTATTAGATGGATAAGTTTTATTTTACGATGAAAAATTGGCTAATATTGACTGAAACACACTATTAGAGAAAAATTTATGAGTACATAATATACAAAATAGTTTGAAAAATCCAAAAGTGCACGCCTCATGAGCGTTTCATTTAATTTTGGAAAAAAAAATTTACCAAAATAAATCGATTAAACAAAGTATAAAATCGATATAGGCTGTATATGTACATTTGTCCTTTGTCTGTCAAGGGCTAAAGAAGAAAATGAAAGCGCCTTTAAATTTTAATTTTAATAACAATAAAATTTATAAAACTCCAAAATCATTTTATTAATAAACGACGCGCACTAGGCTATCAATAGCTTAGTGCGCGTTTAATGAAATAGGGAATCAATTGAAGTAATTCTGAAGCTAATAAAAAAAACCCGGTCTCGATACGTCAATTTTTTCGGGTGTTATCGTGACCACATACAAAATCAACATCCGGACGTCCAAGTAAAAATTTTTTCAACCCGTTTTTAAGTAGCAATATAAAATGATTTTTTTTTAGAAAATATAAGATGGATTAATTAGTGTTTTTCTTGATATACGGTTACTCATATTATCTTATAAGTGCAATATGGTTATGATAAAGGCATTTTAAGACCACAAAATTGCTTGACCTTGACGTGTCAAGAGTAATACACTGTCTAATAACGCTTGGCGTTATGGGGCGTGCAATAGGTATTTAGGTAATAAATTTACTGTATTTTGAGAAAATGATTGATTTTAAATGTCGTAACAATAGAATACAATTTTACAATCTCTGTACTACTAACCATTTGATCGTGTAAAATAAAATATAAAATTCACTGAAATCATTCGCATTTTATTGCATCGGGTTACGACTGAAGCTTTTTTATTGTATATTACTGTATTTGAGAGTTCAAAGTGGAATACTTTTATTACGTGCTTGTCGGTGGAAGGAGAGATACTAAAGCTAAAGCAATCTTTGTTTGTATAAGCTTCTAAGTGCGAAGGTAGTGTGGAGGCGGCGGGGGCGGAGGTGCGGGGCGGAGTCTCGGCGCTCGTTCTAGCTGTCGCCTCCACGCCGCCATCGCCTCACTAAGCGCCCAGAGTTCTGACAGCAGTGATAAATCCAATTGTCGCAGACTGGCCTGAAATTAAATAAAAGGAATTTTAACGGTTTGTTACTAACTAGTTAATGTTATTAGTCCTCAGATATTCGAAATTGATATTCCGTTTAATTAAAAAAAAGTAATTAATAATAATAAGGCTCAGGTTTAAGCTTGTGTCTGTTTAAAATAGAATTCCCGTGGGAAAACATGCGAACTTAACTGTATTGTATGAAATTTAGCAATAAATTCCGAAATTCGCGAAGACTGGCGCCGCGGCCAAGGCACTTATTTCGTCACAAAGATACACGAGACTATCAATAAACCGCGTTTTGTAGTAAGACTAAGTTTGAAAAGCTAAGGTTAAGCCAGATTGAAACAAAAGAAAATATAATATTGTTAGCCCTAAAACCCTCTCAGAAATGTGAGGAGGCCTGTTCCCAGCAGCGGGGCGTACAGAGGTTGTAACTTTTTTTTGTTTCAATTTGGTTCCTGGACAACTGTAGATTGATAGCAACAACCGAGAGGCAGAAGTAATTATGTCTTAGACGGTTGCAGTCTAGTTGCTTCATCAGGCAATTTCTATACCAGTATAATCTTATAGATTCCGATAGATGGCGGCAAACATCTCGCTTGCGGCAGCTGCTTCAGAGGTGCGCGACATCTGGTATACTGCGATTGTTAATCCACCTACCAAGCGTGATGATTAGAGCAAATCGTCCTAGCAACGTTTTTTTTTATATAGAAATAGGGTGACAAACGAGCGCACAGTCCACCTGATGGTAAGTGGTTGCTGAGGCCAATAAACATCTACATCTATCTATCCTCGTTTGCGAATCAAAATGCAGATGCGTTGTCAGCCTTGAGAACTAAGATGGAATGCCTCTTTTCCAGTAAAAAGTGTCTCAACGTGACCTACTTTTAGACACAAGTAATTAAATGAAAGAAAGAAAGTAGTATTGCTATATTCTATTAATAATGAGCGCGAGGGCTTCACATCGTATAATTCAATTTACCGTGCAGTTGAGCCCTTATGTTGACAAATCCGCTAATGTTGACACAAATATTCACAAACGGCTTACGATTCTTTATTTCTAATAATTTCATAAGAGTAACTCGTATATTGTAAGGATTCCTAGTAACGAGTCTGTAGGCTAGATAGATATCTGTATTTCTTTTTAGTCATTATATAGACTATATTATGTGCCTTTTCAGCTGACGCTTTTAAAGGTTACTACCGAATTGTAGCAGCTAGTAAACCTCTGCCGTATTTCGCATAGTGTGTATCGATAACAGAGACCATATTACTACTTAACAAGTAACAAATTTCGCAGTGTAGTGGCAGCGTAAGAAAATTCACTACTCCATATCATCCTGTGGGTGTAGTAGGAGGCGACAAAGAGAAACTGTAACAGGAAATGGGCAGCAGCATCTTCCTGATAACAACACAAAATAATAAAAAACTGCGGTTGCTAACTATGGCAAATATTCCCTTAAAAGACGATCTATGAGGAAGGCCAATGTTCAGCCGCGGCCTTTTGATAGGCCGTAATGATGATGGTGATATAACTTAGTCCCCAGTTATGAAAGCAGATAGGATGTCCATTGACAAATATATAGCTATATACTCAGTTAATAAATTAACATTGACGGCTTTTTAGTGAAGTGGTTAAACGATTGTCCGCAGAGCTACGGCGCGCCGCAGGTTCGAAACCAATGTGAATATCAATTGTTCACTGTCGGTTGTGTTTGTGATTGTGTAATTTCTGTATGTAAAACGTCTTCAAAATACGCCTTTGGTGTAAGTGACAATTCAAATATAAAAATTTATGAAAACTTTTTCAATTTCTAAACGTTAATTCCCATACGGTAATTTCTCCTGTATCGAGTAGGTGCCTTGGTCATCGATAAACAGCCGGACCTTTTAGCCAACTTCACAAAAGGAAGATGTTCACAATTCGACTGTATTCTTTTTTGTATGTAGTTACATTGTACATTTCTCGATATCCTTGTAATTTTAACATATTTTTTTATTAAATAGGAGATACTCTCTGGGTTATTTCATATCAATAAGGAGAACAAATTTCACCCCAAGTGTGGAAAACAGGGGATGTAGTTTGTTAGGCGACATACGAACTAGTGATATTCCTTAGTACTAGAGCTTTAATTCCAAACACTATTTTAGCATCGACTTCTGAAGGTGAGCTTTTATTTTTTATTGAACGTCAACTTCTACATGTGAAAAATGAATACAAGGCTCGCAGTCTATCATCACTGATAAAAACAACTTTCTTCTCTATCTCTACAACGAATATAATTGCAGCTGTCGCTCTAAATTTCACAGTACGCGGGCAACCTAAGTTCGATTCCCGCCGTTACAGCCTATTAAAAAAAATTTCACTGCTGAATGTAGGCCTTCCCATAAACTGCCTCGTAGTGGGTATATTTGCTTTAGATGCCGCACTCAGCAGGCGGGTTGGCAACCGTAGTTTTTTTGTTTTTAGTCGTTACTAAGAAGAGACTGATGCCTATCTTGTGGTTTGTTACCCTCCGTCGCCTCTTCTTACACCCCCGGGGCAAGATGGGGTAGTGGATATTCTTACACCGCCACTACACGGCAACGGTCCCCGTCGGTATCACTAAAATTGTTTGTCGCCATTGTGCAGATTTTCAATCTAATATTTTAACTTTAATTTCATTACAATAGCGAAGCGGATGAATCTTATCATTTATTTTTAAATCGCTAGTCTTGATGTCTTTTGTCTGTATTAAAGACTAGGTCAAGGAGCGGTACCTAAGTGGATTGTCTTTTGAAGCGTGGAAATGCCGTAAATAAGTGCCACTAATGCGGGCACTTTATAAGAGAGTCTCAAGTTATTTCAGCTTTGACAACGATGATCAAAGAAGCATAAAAATTGGAATCATATACTTATAACTACGGGCACGTTGAGAACTGCTGGGCTAGCCAAATTGACTCTCTTCAATTGTTAACGTGCTACGTGTTAACTAACAGACAAACAGACAATTATAATAATGTATGAAATGTGACAACGTTAGGTCATGTGACAGTCACGTAACGTTGAGATGTGTCATTTGCATTAATTTTACCACGTTTTTATTATGTCACTTTCTTGTTTCTCAACTCAAATTTCGAGCACTTCCCGATGAGCTAGAAATTTTAAACTTTAAACACTTGAAATTTTAAACATAGCTTAGAATCTGATGACAATGTAGGAATATGAAAAAAAACGTGGTATATTTTTTTTACTACAAAATAAACAAAAAAACAATTGTTTTTCTTTTTTAATTTAATATTTTCCGAAAAAGTAATCCTGTCGCACTCTTCTTTCACAAGTCAACCAGATTGTATTAAAACTGCTCCAAATGTACGCGTAAACTAATGCACTAGTCATTTATGGCGGCTTTATCGCTAGTACCGCTAGTAAAAATACAAACTCAGTGTTGAGTGTACTGGGGGCAGTGTGTTCGGGGTGCATGTGAAAAACATCCTTTTGTATTACAGTGCCCTGAGTCGCAGCCGCTGAATACGTATGCTGCAATTAATGCCAAGCAGACAATTTTGCGATTGTAGAAACGCTACTTTGTTTTCTTTATAAAACTGAAGTTGCAATCAAACTTATAGTTCACTGTTGGTAAGTGGCTAGTCCATGGAGACCTGAAGCCAACTTCAAAGAAGGCTACGGATGCGTTGTCACCTCTGAAGATGGAATGCTTCACAGCCTGTAATGAGGGTAATAATATTCCACTCACCAGATGTCGCTAGTTGACACTGAGGTAAAGGTTTTTGTTACACAATGTCATTTAAGTGAGATGTTAGTTTTTAATAAAAGTTTATAAGTTTCTAGAGTATTATATTATAATACACAAAACAATGCCTTGGTGGTTTGCTCTTAAATTTTTTTTTATAGGATTGGGTGACAAACGAGCACACAGTCCACCTGATGGTAAGTGGTAGCTGTGGCCCATAGACATTTACATCTATCCTCGTTTGCGAATCAAAATGCAGATGCGTTCTCACCCGTGAGGACTAAGGTGGAATGCCTCTTTTCCAGTAAAAAGGGCCTCCAGCCACCTGCACTCACCGAGCGAAACGCAGAGGTAAACCTCTACTTCACGCTGGTATTCTGTGAGGTCGTGGTACCACCCCGGTTTGAGCCGGCCCATCCGTGCGACAGCAAAAACTGTCGCGTGGCTCTACCACTGTCAACTGTCGCGTGGCTCTACCACTGTCAGCTGTCGCGTGGCTCTACCACTGTCGTTGTCACCCGTGAAGTCTAAGATGGAATGTCTCTTTTCCAGTAAAAAGGGTCTCCGGTTCTCTACACGCACCATACGAAACACAGCAGCGCTAAGCTGCCATTTTACGCTGGTATTCTGTGAGAACGTGGTCCTACTCCAGTCGAGCCGACCCATTCGTGCTACAACTATACTATTAATATAGCTGCAGCATGACTCTACCACGTACACCACGTACACATTATATTAAAGATGTTAAAAATTAATAAGCAAGGATTACTTAGCGGTCATACACCGCAGTCTATTTCAACTGATGATGTTTCGTTTAGAGGCGTACCACGTAACGTCGACGGTGGTGTATTTTTCCTAGCGTAGTGGTGTTGGGAGTAGTGGTGTCAGGATTAGTTGTGGCGGGGATAGCGCACGCAATTTATAGAGGGCGGGAGGTGCTCTTCAAACTTGGTGCTAATTAATTTTTAACATCTTTAATGGCACGAAATGTCAAACCATAACCATAATTAATGGATAGTTTACCAGACCGCTTCTTTCAACATATTATGATAGTTTGTGTAAGTGTTGAAAAGCAGGTATTTAACTTACTAATGCTCGGTTCCTTTATTCCGAAAACGTTTCGGACTTCGTTATAATGACTGGCAAAAGACAATTTGATGTCAAGCAACAAGTTTTTTTAATTATCCGCAATATGCACCCACCAACATCTTTATTTATTCCATCTTTCTTAGGGTTGACTGGTAGAGAATAGGCCATAGGGCATTAAATCCGCGTCCTTTGCAACCCCATACTTGAAGGTGTGTTGCAATAATAAATAAATACGAGTAAATAAAAAACTGTAAGTCGTCGTGAATTGATGAAAACGTATTTTCTTTTATAAAAGCTTATCCATGCACCATGTAAAACGAATCCTAAGGAAATACTCTTGAACATAGGAACTGGGCATCAATAAAGTGGTATGGAAAGAGTTTAAATAATAGCTTTATCAATGGCTTGCGTACAAAGTGAGAACTAGACGACCTTACCTAGCGTTCAGTGATTGCATTAGGAATGCGGCGCGCTCGGATGTAGGACGGCGGACGGTGAGATATGCGGGTCGTTTACTAACATAACACCTATTACATTCGACTGCTTAGACACTGAATGATGAATTTGGGCGGACGAATTCCGACCATTAGTGATGAAAGTGCACGGATTCATTTTCGGGGGTGCAATTTTAAACGTAAGAAAGAAATAACTTTTATACCACGCCTTGTCACCCTTGGGGACTGAGATGAAACGCCTCATATTCAGTAAAAAAGGTCTCCGGTTCTATACAATCGCCATATAAAACACAGCAGCATTGAACTGCTGTTTTACGTTGATAATCCATTCATGTGCTACAACCATAATATAGCTGCAGCTTGGCTACACCACGTATATTTCGTAGTAGAATCGTAAGAAAAAGTGAAAAGCATTGTGTGAAGGAAACGAAAAAGTATTTAACAGTTAACGCTTATTTAGTACGCTTTCAATTAAAATTAAAGAAATTTGCAAAATAATTTACAATAAAAACTAAAAAGTAAACGATTTTACGGCGTGTTAATTTTAAAATTCCTCATGCATAGCGTGATATCTATAAAGATTAAGTAATTTTGTTTGTTCATTTAAGGTAGATTATACAGGGAAGTGTATACTTGGAAATTTATCCGTAATATTTGAAGTCAAATTCTACAAAATTTAATATATAAAAATTTATTTTTGTTGGTTCGTATTTTATACGCTGCCATACCGTTCATCAAATTGCGAAAAAACTTTGTAAACTTACTGCTCGCACTTGCGCGAAGGTTATAGACATAGTACAATTAACTGACAGTAGGTGGCGCGCGTATATACAACAACAAATTTACTTGAAAGTTATATATCATTCAACTTCAATAAATGTATTATCATTCCTAATTATACAATATAACCCTTCCAAATTTAAAACGATATTTAAACAATTATTTTTTCTGCGGCAGTAACGCGCTGGGTACCAGCTACCAGCTAGTGTACAATAAAATGTTAAAGGTTTCAAAATAGAAATAATATAGCCTACGACGCGAATGGCAACATTCGACCGCGTACAAAGTGGAACTTTCAATTATGTTGTAAACATTTATTACCATTAATAATATCATTTATTACAGCCTACCAAAAATCTACTGCTGAACATAAGCCTCCCATACATTGCCGAATCATAGGGGGATATTACTATAGTTGCCACGGTTGGCAGGCGGGTATTCGCAGTTCTTTTTATTCATCCGAGTTGCTATGCGCTGATTGATATATGATGCATGGCATATGCTTAGAGTATCAAGTCTTCTTTGTCCTAAGGAAAGAGCAATGGCAGAAAAATAGTTGACAATAATTATAGCGTCTAGAAATAAGTTATATATAAAATGAGTTTTACTATATTTCTATGATTTTTCAAATAAAAATGTATTTTAATTAAAGCCACAGAAAAAAACAAACATATTTGGGAATATCAAATGACTTAAAATCATTTTAATCTATTCAAATGTTGCCATTTAGTATTTTCATACTATTTTCGTATATACTTTGTAAGAGTACCAACACAACACACAAAATATTTTTATATTAAGTTATTATTATTAATAACTGTACTATCAGTAATAATAAAAATAAAAGTGATATGGCAGAAAATAAGTCTCTTACAAAGAATTTCCTACAATAATGCATTATCTCAATCATAGTACTATGTAACAATTCCATTTAATGTTATGCCAACACTAGTTAAAATAAAATGTCACTGTTTTTTTTACTGGCTTTACGGTTCTGGGTTCTAGCCCTTCTGAGAATGTCACTATGACACAAAAGCCCTAGAGCCATGCCAGAAATATACATTTATAGTATGCAAATATATAATAGAGATACAATAATCTAAAACCTCTCAATTATGTATTATGTATTAAGCTAACATCAAACAACCACAGGAAGCATGACTTTTTCCAAGTGACATAGGACATAACCTAAAAAGGTTCAAATGTAAATATCTTTTTTTTGACGCCTTCCCAGTACGAAATTCTTTGACAGATTTATTAAGGGACTGACGCTTAACATTTTAAGATATTTTTGGTATATAGACGCTACCATTTCTTCTGAACTAATTTTATGTATGAAAGTCTGCCATTGCTCTTTAGAGGTATCTTATAAAAGTAACATTATATGATTCCGTCACATATTTTATTCACTTTTAGCAAGTGGAAAGAACTGGTCTCTGCCTACCCCTACGGGAAAGAGGCGTGATTATATGTATGTATGTATGTATTTGGGCTCGTTTCAAAATGTTACTTTCTGTGGATGTCTGAAACGGATAATTAAAGTTCACGGTGACTACTCGATAGCGGATGACACGGTACAGTTTGTATGGCCTACAAATAAATGGTCCGCGTCTGGTTTTGTCCAGGTGCAATTTATGTTTGCACCTCCACTCTATGAGAGATTTTTTTTAAGATGAAAAGATAAAAAAGAGAAAATATACACATGCATATACACAAAAAAAATCATTAAATTTAACAAGGTTCAAACTTTTTTTTATAAAAATGGAAAAGATGGTTAAAAGTTTTCCCAAATATTTTTTATATGGTAATATTTTATACTTTCCGTGGCAGAGCCACGGTGCACTGCTGTAGCACGAATAGATCGGCTCGACCGAGGAAGCAACACGCTCTCGCGAAACACCAGTGAAAAACAAAAAATAAACAGTAAAAAATGGCAACATAATACTGTTGTATTACATGTGGTAAGTGTAGAGAACCGGAGATCCTTTTTACTGGTAATGAGTCCACGTTAGTCTCACGGATAACAACGCATACGCGTTGTGAATCTTGACCGAGGAGAGTTGTACATTAAGTACTACACAATAAGTACTATTACTTTGTCACCGTAACTTTAAAAAAATGAACTTGTGTGGTATTGCTTGCATCGTATAAATTGTGTTTATCAATTTTCTTATCAGTAATTTCATGCATTTTCAATCTTTAAAGTCTCTATAGTAGTTTCTAATAGAAGTCACTTGGTGACATATTCTCAGTGCAACATCCGTTTGTCTTAGGTATGAATTGAAAAAAAAAACATAGGTTATATTTCCACCTTTGAGCATCCAGCGTTAGTTATAAAAGGTAACTGGCCTAATCGCTACACTGGGCATACAGGTCGACAGAGCGAAACATTCCCAGCCGTCCCTATCGATAGTTTTTATTTTTTTAACATAAGCAAGTACTATTACTTTATACTATCATCGTTATCATCACCAGCCTTTAAATGCCACTAAATGTTCTTTTTATAAGATGTTGACAAGTTTAGGGATCACCATACAGCCTGTATCGTTGGCTACACTGTCGAATTACTCTAATTCGACAGTGTAACGATTGTGTATGTTGTATGTGTGTGTAAATAAATAAATAAAATACAATTTTATTTCAACCATATCAGTTTTCTTGACGGCTTATTTCGGTTATATACGCTTTATTTCCAGGTTCCGCATCTCTCGTCAGAGAGGATTAATAATCCTTGTTCCGCTTACAGAAATTTTGACGGCAAGTCGATGGCAATATTTTTTTATTTACTGTTAGGGTTCAGAAAAACTTGCGCCAGAGGAGGAGTAAGTAAGAACTTTGAAAGTCCTCCTAGTTGATTTTCGACCACAATGATAACTTCCGAATAATCGGAATTTATCACATACGGAAGATGTTTAATATAAAAGTCTGTGTGTTTCACATGTGTCCAAACCTACCAGTATCCAATGTGAGACATATGCAACGAGATCGTATATAAACTACTAGAATGCAGCCTTAGAGACATCATAACATTTACACCCGAAAATTCACAATTCGTTTTGCACAAATATTGGCCTCGGATTCGCAACCTTGACACGCGGCGTAGTGGCCAAGCCCACAAACAACGTTGATATTCATGTAACACAATGACGCCACTAGATTACGTTAATCATATCATATGAAATTCAAGTAGCATTTAAGAAAAAATAGAATTGCAATGCGCTCACGCGAATCGAATCTTGAACGAACGGAACGTCCGTTAAGGTGTCGCGTGACATCGACAGTCATGCGTGAACATCGGGTTTTTTTCACATTCCTGGAGAGATTGAGCAGGAAAGGGGGAAAGTGGATATTAGCAACGCACGAACGTGAACCGAGGGCGCGGAGTCGGCGAATGGAGCATTTTGTGCGTAGAGGAGGCACGTAATGTATATCTTGTTCTAGTTTAGATTAGATTTATTTTTATAGAAGATAAGGTGTCAAACGAGCACACAGTTCGCTTGATGGAATTGCTTGCTGTGGTGGAGGCTCATTTGTTATTTAACAGGGTGCACCGTGAGAAGGTGAAGTTGAAACTTATAGAAATTTGTGGTATGGCCCCTTTACACCCGTATAATATGTGAAATTATAAAACAAAACTGCCTTCTGTAAATTTAGTATCCCCGGACAAAATGTAAGTGCCGGTCATCGTCTAGTCGTTAAGTGTTAGGGGTGTTCGCCCAACCCAAAGTTCACCTTTAGTTTGTAAATGCATAGTAGTTTACTGAATAGCGTGTTGTGTTAAATAAATAAACAGAAAGTCACATTTCTGTATGGGTTCATTAGTTTACAAACATTAATTATTCGGACATTTTGGGATGGAAGGACATTTCAGGTGCCTATCGTTAATATTAAGTTTAGGCTTTTAACTTTTGTAAGATTATTGAAATGCTAGCTTGAAATAGAATAAAAAATATTGATACAACAATGTAACATATTTATTTTAGAATAAAAATGTTCACAGGAATGATTACTTTCCGCTTAATAATATAGAACTCGTATAGTAAATTATATCGTATATAAAACTTCTGACTTGGCAAAAATATATTATACCGAGCTTGATTGACTGTTTTAAATATACAATATTGTAAACAATTTTTAGAAGCACCTTATTTTTTACAAAAGCATAAATCCTTAGTATAAGAAAAACAGAATTGAAGTGTCTATTTGTAATGTCAATATAACAACTTCTTACTAAATGCATATGTAAGTATATACGATATTAATAACAAGAAAACAATTTTTAAAATTGTTGTATGTTTGTTCTGGCTAATTTCCGAAATGGCTGGACCGTTTTTTACGAGACTTTCACTGATAGACAGCTGATGTTACAAGGCTATACTATATATATACTAACTTTGGCTACTTATATTTTACAAAAATAAATAGGGTTGCGCAAAAAAAAAAACCCATGAAATCCAATAGTAATAAATACCACGTGGGAGAAGTCGCAGGGTACAGCTAGTTTTAGAATATTATCACTCGAGGCTGTTGAGGATGTCATTAAAGGCCCAAGTCACCTACTAAAAGAAGTGCAACGCATGGGGATGCATATTATATCCTTTAGCAGATTATTGATCGATTTAATTGATAATACCACGTAAAGTCGGTATATCTGCAAAATAGCTGTAGACCAATTCCTATTGGCATGACGAGTTTAATGTTATCTAATCCAGACTTATTTATACCAACAATATACATTAAAAGAGCAACAAAGAATATGAGCTTACATCTGAAACAATACTACTGTTAGATGAAAAACTATTGCCTAAACTAGGTTAACATGTATCTTAGGTCAGCAGGTCGCCACCTGTAGCCAACGGATAGATAGTTGACAAAGTAGATAGATCAAGCTACAATAAATGATTTCCTTCGCAATTAAACAATAAAACGAGATACACTTATATTCTAGTTAAAAAGGTAAAAAACAAAAATAATAAGAAAGAAAACAATGTCGCACTAAATAGCAAACAGAGACAACAGTTAAATATTAATTAGAACTTTACTAGTAGGGGCTATAAAATACATTTTATTATAATATTTTAAAAAAACTGTGAAATGTACAAATCGTTACAAATATACATATATGTTACGCAAACAAGCATTTTAAAATTTATTTTAAATATTTAATCGCGGTTTATAAACCAGTTTCGACGTTTATTAAGCCTATATGAAACAAAAAGTAAACAAAATGTCGGATTACGAGAATTACCAAATGGATTCTACATACCACAGATCCAAATAAACATTCTGCTCGTAACTGTCAGCGGATGAGGAAATGTGTCAAGGAGAAATTTAACGATTTATACGCAATTACATAAAAAGAAAATATGCAGAAGAGACATCAATATCCCAATAATGTTTTCCAGACCGAATTTCGGTCACGGCGGCCATTATCAACGTAGACTAGCCATCTGCGCAGGACTGGATTATAGTGCACGAGTATGTGTGCAAGCACAGGTGCACTCTCTATTCCGAGGCCAATACAACAGCAATTCGACACGACCGGAGAGAACAGGCGTAGTACCAACAGCTTTTAAAACAGCGCCGACTTCGGCCTGTTACTGGGAACGTCCTATGAAAAAAACAACCGATTTTGGCACTACACGGGATTCAAATCCGGAATCCCTGACCAGTAGTCACGCTTACTATCGCTAGAAAAACATGCTAATATTCGATACAAACATTGGGGTATTCGCAGACTGATAACAACTAACAAGTGAATCTACGTTGGGCTTCCAATACTTCCGCGTCCACTAGTCGTAACTACTCATAATTAAATGCTTGTGCTGGGAGTGGTTCACGGCAGTAATCGAAAGGTGAATTCAAGCTCACTGGTTTTTATGGCTGGGTAGATATACTGTCTTCAAAACCAAAACGTAGTATTCGAGGGAATATAGAAATGCGAGATGCTCTGTGATATAAATAGATATAAGGAAATTACAGTGACAGATACACGGTTTCAGCATTAACAGTTTGATTTATGTAAGCCTGCCGTGTACACCAACGAGATATTCCTTGACCTTAATTAAATCACAAATTTATTGGTTATATATTCGCAAATAAATTAAATACTTTTACTTACATTTTAATTACTAATTAATATTGATAGTTTTCAACCTAGTAGAGTCATGCTGCAGCTACATTATGGTTGAAGCACAAATGGGTCGGTTGAAGGTTACTCCCACAAAAACATGGCCACCATTTTTTTTTCTATAAAATTCTTACTTATTGAAAATCATTTGTGACTTCGCATAATTTTAGTCTTGAGCAGAGATACCGAGAAGACCAACATTTGAACATTTCAGCACAAATTATAGTTATAATAAACTTTAATTTCGACTTAGATTGAAATTGTCCATTATATGTTATTAATATTGAATGGCTTTGGTTTAAAATATTGACATTGAATATTGACACATCGCAAAAGATAGAAACAATTTAATTAATATTTATGTAAGTACCCAAAATTTTAATTTGAAATAGCTGCATTTATTATTTATGTACACATAACTCATATGCATATTATATTACATGCATTATGCGAAAGAAGCAGCTACTATTGTATGTTTAATTGCAAGGATGCAATTCATTAACTACGTAATGCATTAGGTATTGCTCAACATTACTTGAGTTCCCGCCTTGTTTCCAGTCGACCACTACACCCTTAAACATGGGGGTGGTGTGGTGGGACGTTAAAAATCTAATAAATCCTGCCGGCACCTTTGTTTTGATGGACGTTAAGTTTCATTGCCGTGGTGGCTTTCAACGTGTCAGGATGACTCAGGCGTCCATTATATTGACAGAGAATATGTACGCATCTAGGTATAGATTTATATTCAAATACTCGTAGACCAATATTCTTCAACTTAAGCTATGCAATCGGTTCGTAATGTATGCATACAAAATTAAGACGTGGTCGCCTATTGGCCATGTAAGGAACTCAACGAACTATGAGGTTTTACTTTTTTCACAGGTAAGGTTACAAAGAAATGATGCTGTAGCCCACAATTACTTAAATTTATCATCGATTAAGAATCAAAATGCTGATGCGTTGTCACCCCTAAAGGATTAAGTTGAAATTCCTCGTCATTAAAAGTTGTCCGGTTCTCGTACAAAACACAGCAGCATTATATTGCTATTTTACGTTGATATTCTACGAAAACGGTTTCCAATGTAATGGTGAAGTGTTTTAGGAACATTCAAAGTACTGGACTGGAAATAATACGGTATCAGCATCACCCACCTTTTATTTGCTGACGATATAGTAATTACGGCAGAATCACTGGAAGAACTTAAATTATATGGTTAAGGTACGTACTATGTGGTATTCCTTGGGTGAGGCCTATGTTCAGCAGTGGACTTGTGAAGGGCTTGTATGATAATCATGATGATGATTCTGTACGACCGTGATTCTTCCCCGAGCTGCATCATTCAGTGAAGACGATTGCTTGTAATTCTTCTCAACTGCAACTTGACGCAAGCTGTCCTTTTCCGTAAACGTAAACCAAAGCTAGTGTTCAAAGATTTTGGGAATCATAGCCTAAAGTGTACAGTTATAAAGAGCGTAAGGGAACGGTTACGTCAACAATCGATCGAGTTTGTTATTGTTGTTGCAACTAGTTCAAAGGAAACCCTTATTAGTGCTTACTGCGTCCGCCCCTTTGTGTACTGATCCGTCTATAAAAAGGCACTGAGGTGACTGAGGCCATTCGCACTAGCTTTGATATTTTGTAGCAAATTCTAAGAAGGTTTTGTATGAGATCTTTTTTCATTCTGTAACGTTTTGACGAACCGTTTATTTTTCTGTAGATTATAAACTTTGTACGTTGTTTCAAAGTTATTGATTAAAAATGTTAAAATCATCATTATTAATCAATATCGGCTTCAACTACTGTCTCCCAAATTTATACCTAGGTACAACTTCTTTCTAGCAGATTATCAGGTAATAAGTAATCGTTTGAACGAAGTGGACTATAACTCAGAATTGGAATCGTGTTTAAAAATAGATGACGTTGTATCTAAATTTTACAATATTTTAAATCAAATTATTGCTGAGAATGTGCCCATCAGGAAACGTAATAACAAGAAATATCCACCTTGGTTTTCCAACAACCTCATTCGCTTGTTGCGTGAAAAGGAAAAAGCTCGTCAAAAGAATAAAAAATTAAAAATGGCTTAGATGAACTAGAATGTAATATATTGAAAGAACGAACATCGACCACGATAAAAAATTGTTACAGTAGATATATAGAAAAGGTTGTCAGTAGTGTTATAAAAAATCCAAAATACTTTTGGGCTTACATTACGAACAAACGTAAAATAAAGAGTGACACACCATCTGTTATGAATTTCGGAGACAGAGTTGCGAGAGACGGTGAGAGTATTACCAATCTTTTTGCGGACAATTTCGCTTTGGCGTATGAAACGGTTAATGATACTGTTTTGGTTGATGAAACTACGCCTCATATATCTATAACTTTGGGTCAGATATATATAACTAGTGACAGAATAGAAAAGTCTTTAAAAGCTCTTGATTCCAGTAAGGGACCAGGAAGCGATGGTATACATCCAATCTTTCTTAAAAACTGTGCTACCAACTTAACAATACCCTTGTATATCATTTATAATCAATCTCTTGTGGAAGGTTGTTTCCCCAAATTGTGGAAAGATGTAAGTCTTATTAAAAAATAAAATAAAAGTAAAATAAAATAATTGTATTTTTGTTATAAGCATCGTATATACTTTTATATGCATTTAGTAAAAAAGCTGTAATTTTGACAAACAGACACTTCAATTTAATTTATTTGTATCTTAGATTGTTTACTCAATAATCTAAGTATAGATATAGATGAGATGATAATATAGGTATATGTAAAACTGACGTAAATGACTTCTAGGATAATACTACTTCATTGGTAGAACTCGTTTTCCTATATTAATTACAGCATGTGAACTGTCAATATTAGTCCTTAAAGGTCCGCATCTGTATTCTTTTGTTAGCTGCAAGTGTCCATGAACTGCAGAAGCCACTTTCCGTCGGGTTACCACTTACAGTTCGTGCGTCACTTCAATTTTATAAAAAAAAAAAACATAAGATATTAGGAGACCAGCGATAACAATAAAGTATTAACAAGTACATAAATTTTTTTTATTAACTAACTAGCTGCTACACGGCGATTTGTAGCCGCTGAAGAAATAATTGAGGAAATATAGTTTTAAATTTGGAAGAGTTATATTGTTTAACTAGCTGTTCCCCGCGACTTCGACCGCGTTTAATTTATTACGATTGGATTTCATGGGTTTTAATTCTTTTGCACGGAACCCTAATAGAAAAATCTAACATAAAAGTAGAGTTACTCCTTATAACGACAAAATTTTTAAAAATTGTGTTTTTTTTTTTATAAGAACCGTATATAATTTCATATGCATATATGCATATTTCAAAATATATTTTATATGCTGTTATTTTGACATTACAAACAGACACTTCAATTTTATTTATTTGCAGATATTTGGATTTTGAAATGAATACGCGCGCCTCCTAGTGTAAGATAATTTTACTATGCCTATAACCTTTGCGCAAGTGTAAGTAATATGATAACAAAGTTTTCTAAAGAACGGTATGACAGCCCATAAAATAAGAACAAGCAAACAATAATTTTTATATATTTAAGATACAAATACACGGTCGTCTTAAAGCATTTCGAGTAATCGCCATACTGTTTTTGTGAATGTCGTATTTATAATATTACCATAAAATTTTGTCGATAATACTCTGGATATTAAAACGAATTCAACGACACCTCGCACTCCAAATTCCGTTACGCCATTAAGGGCAAAAAGGTAACACATTTATATATACACACATTCCCCCTAGGAACACCTCATAGGGGGATACTTGATATATTTGCCACGTTTGGCAGGCGGGTTGACAACAGCAGTTTTATTTTATTTTTTTGTTTTTGATTAGGATGACACTGCCGCCCAAATCGTGGTTTGTTTCCTTGTGTCCAAGTGATTATTTTTATATTTACACCACTACATAATGATCATACGACACCTGAAAAGAAAGTTCAGTATTCAAGAGTCAAAAAATAAAAGTAGTTAAATCACAGTAACAAAAAATACAGAAAACTGTTAGATATAAAATATATTTAACATTAAATTTACGGTCAAAAACCGCTCTCTTATTCCGCCAACAAGCAAATGACATAGGCAAATGAAATATAATCACTACGCCTATTTGAGTGTTACTAAACAGTATCGGTCCAGCAAAACTGTTGGTGACAGTTAATTCCACAATATGGTCGTGAGTTAGCACTGCCGTGTTCCAGTTTGAAGCGTAAGAGACAGAATAATTACTGCGTTTAGCAGTCGTTGTTTGTCCTCCGGGGTTACAACACATCCGAAGTCTACTTTGTTGTTTGGTTGCAGATATAAAAAGCAACAATAATTGTTACTGATTAAATTTAATCAAATGTTCTATCATTAACTAAACCAAAAACATCACAACTTTAATCATCATCACACGGTGTTGTCGTCATCGCTAATTTACGCTTTAATTAATGCACCATTTGTCGGATAGCATATTTTTATAGCATTTCCATTCTATAGGTCAATTTTTATGATACGACTGGGATGAGGATGTTTATGGTAGTAAACAAAACCATAAATATGTTGTTAACAAAATTATGCTCAATAGAAAGAAGCAGACGAGAAATGACTCGTAACGCCGACAAGGTGATATAATTATACTTTATGAACCTAGGCCTTACAACATTACACTTTTGATATTTGCTTGACACACGGATTATGAACTAGAGCATCCGCTCTGGTCGCCGCGGGGGTTAGAATGTAGGTTTTGTTCAAGTAGTAACTTTCCTTCCTGTACGCGGTTATTTGATCAGTGCAACGACCGCGGAAGACCATTATATGGGCGCAGGTATGCACCTGCATCAACTTGCATCATTAAATTATGAAGCTACAACAAGCATTTTAAGCATATTTTATTAACCTATCAAAATAACCGCAGATATATTTAAAGAAAACATTTCCCAAAGCTTCAACGTCGATGAAATAATCGCCGTAAGTTAAGGCGCCGGCGCTTGTGTGTGACGAAACATCAGAACCCGGTTACCCACGTGCTTGTAGCTAATTTGCATTTAATGCACCAGTCCTGGGTGATAATTTGAATATTACACCTGGTTGGATGACGTCGTATTTCATTCCGGTTATTAAGGTTATATTAATTATAATTAAATATCTATAATTACCTACATTAGTTAAAGTGTAGAAGTAACATGGTACTTTCGGTGTTACATAATCGTAATCTTTATATTATATAAAATTTACGTGTCACATTGTTTGTCCGCGTTGAACTCTTAAACTACAGAACTGATTGCAATGAAATTTTGCACAGTTTGCCCCAACTTGAGAGATAGGATAGTTCTTTTCCCGTTAAGTGACCCTCAATATTTTTTATTACGAATTTAAGGATTTTAATAGGACAAAGGGTCGTCGGAGATGGCAGAACAACGTCTGTCTGGCCAGCTAGTATTGTATGTGTTATAAGGACGAAATATGAGAATAAATTATTACTTATTGGATCCTTAGATTCTTATCTAAGAAATTGGCGTTTTCTAATTCTTTTTTATAGGATAAGGGTTACAAACGAGCACACAGTCCACCTGATGGTAAGTGGTTGCTGTGGCCCATAAACTTCTACATTTATCTTCGATTACGAATCAAAATTCAGATGCGTTGTCACCCGTGAGGACTAAGATGGAATGCCTCGTTTTCAGTGAAAAGGGTCTCCGGTTCTCTACACTCACCATACGAAACACAGCAGCATTAAGCTGATATTTTACGTTGGTATTCCGTGAGAGCGTGGTCCTTCCCCGGTCGAGCCGACCCATTCGTGTTACAACTATACCAGAAATATAGCTGCAGCATGGCTCTACCACGTTACTAGTTTATTGACTAGTTTCAAGTTCAATATTTTGCATTCATCTTAAGGACTTCGAAATTTTAATTAACGTCAAATTAAAACCTTGACATTCACCTTGACAAACCTTGAAATATTCACGCTATTTGATTTTTACAACGTTTTTATTAAGTCACTTTTCTGTATGTCTGTCTGTCTGTCTGTCGTTCCGGGTGGAATTTAAACTAACTTTACTATGAGATGAAAACTTAAAATTTTGAATATAGCTCAAATTCGGATGACAATGCAAGAATATAATATAAAACGTGGTACGTTAAATTTTTTAATACAAAATTTTCTTTCATATCGTCAGACCTGCGACCGTGTAATATTAAATGTTTGTGTTATTTTCGCCTTTAAGTTTCGGGTTACTACCGGTGCTGCGCAGACAACACGCAATTTCAACGCCATTACATGATAACTTGGCATAGTAGTACCAGAGTCAAATAAGTACAAAAATTAGAAGAACTCCGAATGGAAAATTTAATCATTGCCAGCTTTAAATTAATTTCGGAATTGAAAAGTTTTCATAGATAAAAATCAAAAAACAATTTAAAGTATTAATCGATCCTGTCCCCAGGATTTTAAGATTAATGAAAGTTCAATGTTGGTAATATTATTTATTAATATATAATTTACATAAAAAGGTTCCCATTTTTCTCTTTAAAAAGACGAAGTATTTTATGCTACCGTTAGGCCCCACGCATAGAATGGCTCCTAGGGGGTATTTGCTATAGTTGCCACGCTTGCAAGCAGGTGGGCGACCGCAGTTTTAATTTTTAGTCGTTACTAGGAAGATGCTGCTGCCCACCTCCTGATTTGTTTCCCTTTGTCACCTCTTACGACACCCACGGGATGATATAGGGTAGTAGTGGATATTCTTACACCGTCACTACACGGTAAAGTTAAGTATTTTATGTACTTATATATCGAATATACACACGACACGTATATCTGCAAATTGATATAGTTAAAACCCAAAAAGGTAAGGTCATATGCCCTTATATTACGTCAGTTTATGTACTTGTTTGTTGGTATTTGGTACAGTTAAGACATGAGGGCGTTAGAAAAAGGAAACACGCCGCGACCAGTCCACCCACGGCCCACGGCCTATCGATCCGGTACCGTAAGGTTAACCAAGTTTGTACACTCGGTCGATCTATCATTGGAGTTAGTGGGGATTTTATTAGTAACACTGCAAGCTGCCATGTTAGATACTCGCACGGCACAGGTGTAACGTTATCTTTATATGATTCGTCTGTACGTGTGCGTATCACTGAAGTCCTCTTTAAAGGGCTGGACCGATTTTGATGAAATTTTGTGTGTGTTATTAAGTTGGTTCAGGAACGGTTTAGATTCACAATTGGACCCAGTAGGTGGCACTGTTGTCGAGATCTAGAAATGATCCGTGCTAAGCCGGTGCGGATGATCGCGTGTTTTATAATATAACTAGCTGTTCTCCGCGACTTCACCCGCGTGTTTTTGGGGTTTTAATTTTTTTGCGCGGTACCCTAATTCTTTTTCTAAAATAAAATTAGCCTAAGTTACTCCTTGTGACATCAGCTATCTGCCAGTGAAAAAAACGCGTCAAAGCGTCAAAATCGGTTCAGCCGTTTCGGAGATTAGCCGGAACAAACAGACAGACAGACGGACAGACAGACAGACAAAAACTTTAAAAATTGTGTTGTTATTAGTACCGTATACACTTTCATATGCATTTAGTAAAAAGCTGTAATTTTGACATTACAAACAGACACTTTAATTTTATTTATTTGTATAGATTACTTAAGTCCTCGTACAATTTTAATAAATCCTATCTTCTCATCCGGTCTTCATACCATTTATATTAATAAATCATTTGATTACCTATTTGAATATTTTTATAAACACGCAGATAAAGGAAAAGTAAGTATGTCTTAAGTATGGTTCTATTCTATCGGTGAATCATCGGCATTCATTGACTATAACAGTTACGTGATATCAAGAACATTTTGATCACCAAAACTTCATGAGTAAACGTGAATGCCTGAATAATAAAAAAAAAACTAAGACCGTGTGAAGTACTCTTTAATGTCTCAAAACCCACTCAGTAATGAGCAGAGGTCTGTGCCCAGCGGTTATACGTAAAGTAGTAATACGTTATCAATTATCATACTGTACAGCCTATCAAAAGTCCACTGCTGAACATAAGTCTCTTCCATGGATTCATTGGGGGATATTCGCTATAGTACCCACGCACGCAAGCGGGTTAGCAACAGTTGTTTGTTTTAGATGTTATTAGAAAGACGCTAGGTACTGCCCATCTCCTGGGTTGTATATCCCTGCTGTCTCTAACGACACCCACGGGACGATTGGATATTTTTATACTGTACACGGTATATATAAATGTCATAATAATATGCACATATAAATGGTCATGAATATGTCTAGTTGCATGCACTCAGGCTCGTTTTGAAACACACTTGCGTTTTAAAAGAAATTAAGTGCCTCGTTAATTAAATTAATGTGCAACAATTCATAGGAGATTTGTAATACGTATTTCGTTCATTGAATTTTTTTGTACAATTATTAAAGACGTGGTTTCACTTTATTATATAATACAATTAAATACCATGTGACATTAGTTACGCCAATATGATTTGCATTTGTGTATTGCGACATTTAAAAAAAGATCAATTTAATCTATAATAAAAAAACTGGTTTTTTTTTGTTTTGTTGCGTAATAAAGAGAAAGTCTACTATGGAAAATATTTATTGGTATATTATTTGATAGATGGTATATCCAAGATGTAAAATATCGAATTAAGGAAGCAGCGTGAGAGACAGATTCAAATCGAGCGCCGCGATTACAGCAAATTCCTCTTTGTCAGACCTAAAGTAAAGACGTATCAGGTACTGCAGTGTATTGTTAGGGGGCTTCTTCCATTATCTATCTATACTATAATAGAACACGACGTCTGTCTGGACAAGCATCACGCAAAAACCTGTGAACCGATTTAGATGGGACTTTCACTGGCAAACAGCTGATGTTATAAGGAGTAACTTATGCTATTATTATTTTAGGAAAATAATTATGGTGACGCGCAAAAACTTCCACGCGGGCGAAGTCGTAGGGAACACCTAGTAAAAGATATAACATAAAAAATCAGTACCTTTACGCTATGCACATACATACAATTTTCATGGAACAGCTTTAGTTAAAATCAAAAGTCTATGGGCATGTATGGAGGTCGACATGGTATTATCAAATCGACAAAAAAAATGCACATCGATTGTTTTTTGGTTAATCAGTCGAATAACTATATATCGACCGAAAGCTCAATGTATCGTCAATCTATGACTATTTTAATTGTGCACTAGTGCCGTTGAAGCGATATACCTTCTTTTGCTAATTGTTTTATTATTCGTTATATAAAGCAAAACAAACCGTGTATTTTCTTACATATGGTGAGAATTGTAATTATCAATTATTAATAAGGGCTACAAAACTATACATGATACTTTTTTATATCATGTTTTTTATTTTAGTTTTACGTGGTAAAGCAATGCTGCAGCTATATTAGTAGTATAGTTGTAGCACGAATGGGTCGGCTCGACCGGGGAAGGACCACGCTCTCACAGAATACCAGCGTCAAATAGCTTCAGCTGCTGTGTTTCGTATGGTGAGTGTAGTGAACCGGAGACCTTTTTTACTAGAAAAGAGGCATTCTATCTTAGTCCTCACGGGTAACAACGCATCTGCATTTTGATTCGCAAACGAGGATTAACGTAGATGTCTATGGGCCACAGCAACCACTTACCATCAGGTGGACTGTGTGCTCGTTTGTCACACTATCCTATAAAAAAAAACATGATGCTAAAGAAAACTAGTAAACGACTCGACTAAACAGTTGGAACTAGTTTAATTTTAGTACATATCGACCCAACTCTACGCTAAGTCGTGGTAGCTCAAGGCTAAGCGCTCACCGTAAATTTCACAGGATACGGGAAACCTGGGTTCGATCTCCGCCAGTAATAAAATTGTTGATTGCAATTTTAAGGGATGCATTTAGAGTGAGGGAAGAGAGGGACTGAGGGCCAACATAGAATTTTTAAAATGTATCCTGTCACGAGTTATTGGGCCAGGATTCGTACAGTTCCACAGAAACTTATTAATCTTTCAGGGAAAAAACAATAACAAGTTAAAGTTGGTGCTTAAATTTACAGACTGAGTCCGTAATGACAGAGTCAGTACCGACTCCATTTATAACTTTGAATGCAGGCAATACGTTCAAAGATTAGAATATGTTGTTAAAATTAAAAGTAAAAACTTTATTTCTATTATGGATTTCGAATTCGATATTATACTATAAATTTCAAATATTTTCCGAAGCGGATAACTGTGCAGGACATAGCATAGTAAAACAAATAAACGCGCACAGACTGATACACTCCCACGTCCGCACCTACATATTTTATCCGATATCAATTTGTAAACCCTAAAGCATAGAGACACAACGTCAATCACAACACATCCTGATACGAACGCACCGCACTGGTGCCCCGCGCATTGTGTGGCTTCTTTCACATAGTTTATTAATATTGCATGTAGATAACGACATCCGGTCAATGAACCCGTTTATTTGACTGTAGTAGAGAGAGTTCAAACCCTAGTCGAGGCAATACTTTTGTAAGTTAAAGTTTTCTCACTACGACTCTTAGATCTTGTCTGAAGGTTATGAGTTATAGCGATGTAGCATGTACCAGCATTAAATAGAATCATAATTCAGCTCCGTGTCGTATGCTGAATGATAAAAATTAGAGACCCATTTTGCTGACAATGAAGCATTCCATCTTAATCTTTGAGTCAAAGATAACGCATCTGAATTTTTATTCTTCATCTAGGATAGATGTCTATGAGTTACAACATCCAGTTACCACCAGGTAGACTGTGTACTTGTTTATTACCCCTGCTTGTATAAAAATGTTTAAAAAAAAACAATAGATATACATACAGATCCATTAGCTTTGACCGATTTCGTGATAGTATTGTGATCCTACAATCTTACATACATTTGCAGAATTCCAGCGAAGTAGGCGAACCACGACTAAAGGCAAAAAAATTTGTATGTATGGAAAGTTGAGAAAGGAGTGATATGTGGCAAGCCCCTTACCTATGCAATCACATCACTCGCCGTATACGACATGCTAGGCAAGTAACATAGTTGGCACATTTTTTTTTTGTTAAAGTCCAACCTATGCTTGAACGTATGTGTCCCAGACTTAGTCTGGGACACATACGTGTTAGCACAGGACAGTTAAACCACAGTTTTGATTATTAGCTTCTATCTCGTAATACACAGCTCTTTTTGAAAGTAGGGTTGAATCATAAGCATTACGTCTCTTGAGCATAATTATTGTTCTGATAACATATATTTTAAAAGATAACTGGCCAGGCAAACGTTGTTCTGCCCTTTTCGACGACCCTTCATATAAAAAATCCTTAAATTCGTAATAAAAAAATATTGAGTGTCACTTATCAGGATAAAAACTATCCTATCTCTCAAGTTGGACCAAACTGCAGTGTGCAAATTTCATTGAAATCATTTCAGTAGTTTAAGAGTTCATCGCGGACAAACAACGTGACACGTAATTTTTATATATAAAGATATATAACATGATAAAACTATCTTAGTCGGTACAAAATTGTCTTTTTGTAAGGTTCTTGTTCAAGCTCCCCCCGACTTTGTCGAAGCGATGGCCTGGCTAATTTGACTTTCAAGTTGCTCCGTTAAGACCAGTTATGAATGAAAAGATTTTGACTATTGCTACTATCGCGTGGCCGTCTTTAGAATCAATTTGCAAAGGAATGTCACTTAAGTAATCGAGAAAAGTGGCATTATTCCAATACAGTCGCGGTACGAAATCTAATTTGTATTATACCATCTTAAAATTCTCTAAATAGTAACGAATAAGAGTAAAACTGCATCAGTATTGCACCCTGTGAATAAAACGCAATCAACTGTACTGGACGCAGCTTTAAGATTATAAGCGAAGAAACGGCGAAAGCCAGTTTATAGTAATTATTTAAAGTAATATTAAAAACACGGTACCAACTCGCGATACCAACTTTCTCTTGTAACGGATACCTGTATAATTATTGCTAAGGTTTTGTCTAAATTGAAGTTTTACTGAACATGTTTTACTTAGTCAATTTGCAAAACCGGAATGGTAACTAACAAAAATTAAAATAAAGATTTCAATAAGGAGTAGGGAACCCATCAAAATATTTTGTTCTATTTGCGATGAAACAGTCAATTAAAGAGAATTCTATGAGAATTTTGAATGTGACATAAGTGCTGTAAGCTTGCAAATAAAGGATAGGTACCCATATATTTACTAACTATTGTCCGAACTAGAGTTAAACTTAACTAGTGTCTGTCCATCTTATTGCTCTCTATCGTGAGTGGGTCCACTCACGTACAAAACGCGAGTTCAAAATGTAAGATTAAGGTTTGAATAGTTATAAACAACGGATAGGCGATATCAATACCACGCCTTGCAAGGTAAATTACGTCTCAGGATTATGTTTGTATTTTAAATGTGACCCACATGACACGAGTATCTAGTATAACACGCAAACTTGGCGTAAGATTATAAATTTATTACAAAAAAGATTTTCTTAATCAATTCTGTAATTAAATTTATTGCAGTTTTACCAGGGACCACAGAGTAACTAATTGCTGGAAATTTAAAAGAGAAATATTTTGAGAAAGGCAAAACGTAGTATACTTTGAAAAAAAAAAACGAAACAATTTGTTACTTTTATTAAGACAATAAAGGAAAGAGTAATTAAATACAGAATTCTCGACCGACGATAATTCTACTTGGTAAGATTCTGAAGTAAATAATTCCATGGTGGTACGTAGTCTCAGCAACACTCACGTCTCACGTCAAGCCGCGCGTGCCGCAGCAATTAACAAGTTGTTTGCAGGTGGAAAGACTAGCGATATCTATAAAATTGTACAAGGCATTCATTGTCATAGTAGACAATTTATTATTACAATTTTAAGCGGGTTATTTATTTTATCGTGTTCATAAATAAAAATATATTTCAATAATTAAACAATTACTTGTGTAAATTGTTCTATAATAATAAAACATACAGTGTCAATTGTGCACACGCTGCTGATATTCATTAGAATTTAGGAAGTCTTATTACTTTAGCCATAAAG
The DNA here is from genome assembly GCA_963668995.1 of Parnassius mnemosyne. Classification (NCBI taxonomy): domain Eukaryota; kingdom Metazoa; phylum Arthropoda; class Insecta; order Lepidoptera; family Papilionidae; genus Parnassius; species Parnassius mnemosyne. The sequence goes on from CAVLGL010000126.1 coordinate 42,241,319, forward strand.
TTTTATAAGATTTAAAATTGTTCAAGGCTATTAAAAATCAGGACGATGTTTTATCTTTGCAAAATGACCTTGATTCCATCTATGAATGGTGCATAAGTAACAAAATGAAACTTAATCCTCGTAAGTGTACCTACAATAAATTCACAAGGAATAAATCTACTATTGCTTCTTGTTACTCCATTAATAAAGACATATTGAGTGAATCTTCATCCACCCGTGATCTTGGTCTAGTTCTTGATAACAAATTTAGCTTTATAGAACCTTATAGAACATATAGATAACGTGGTAACGCGTTCATGGAAAATGTTAGGTTTTATTAAACGTGCATGTAATGACTTCAAAAATACTCAGACTCTGATAACTATCTACAATGCATTAATTCGTTGCAGTTTAGAATATGCCACAGTGATATGGAATCCTTCTTATAAAATACACGTTGACAGAATAGAGCGTATTCAAAAAAAACTTCACTCGATTCATCGCTTATAAATTTCAAAACTGTCCATACTATACTGACTATAGATCTAGGCTTTCTCATCTCGGATTGTGTTCACTGACATACCGACGAAAACTTTTAGACCTAATGACGCTACATAAACTTCTACATGGTAAGTTAATTTCACCCAGTTTATTGCAGCAAGTGTGCCTTAAAATTCTCTATCATATCCCTAGACACCCAATTACCAATTTATTAAATATTCCCTTCAGTAGAACCAATCTTGGTAAGTTTTCACCGTTAAACAGATGTATGCGAACTTACATCGACATCTTTAGCGACCCCGAACATGTATTCAAAAGAAAATGTAAAGACTTACTATTACCTACCTTGCCCCCTTGCCCGATTAATGATTCTAAACTATTATTTATTGCATTTTTTTTTACTGGTTGTGGTGCTTTTGCTCAATTAGTTTGATTTGTGTTTGTTTAGAGTTTATATGTATGTTGTTTAGTTTTTTTTTCATATAATGATGTATACACCTGTAAAGACATATCCTTTGTCTAAAAAAATTGTATTTCATTCGTAACAATACATATTGATATTGTCGATGGTGTATCTATCTAAATAAATAAATAAAGACAGCCTCCTTTTTTATTTGAAATCGTAACTACTAAATATCTTCTGTTCACAAACACAATAACGAACTTAACCTTCAAGACGATCCCAAAGAAAGATAACTAAGGTGTGATAATTGCGTGATAAATTGTTTTTCATAATTATAAAATAAATAAAGTACTTTATGTACTCGTAATACTTAAATTTTGGTACACCATGACCATAGATGCTATTGAGATGTTTGTCAATTATTTTGCCCACGCTTCTGAGATATTTAATACGTATCGGATACTTTTTTGATACCAAACGAAGACAATTATGTAAAACTAAAATTAGTTTAAGCTCATTAAGTCACAACCGCTATTTATAGATATATGTTTCAGACCGCTATATTTCGAATGCCGACGAGATCCCGAGATTTATATCGCATTTCACAAATTTCACAATCTGTCCATCTTACAAGGAAACGACGGAAACTTTATTGTTGAAAGCGCCACATGGGATTTTAGGTTATTATTTCTGATTTTACGATCTATCAAATACCATAGGAATAAATTAATAAAATATTTGCCTATTATAAAATTCAAATTTAATACGTGTACATTCCGTAAAATGCAAATTTATTTAATTTCTATTGGTTCTTTATACTTACCATGCACTGAATACGCAACGAATACGATTTTTACGAAATAGGTATGTCCTGATTTATTATTAATTTTTTAATAGGTACATAGTTTAACTTAGTCTTTTATAAATATTTTAGACATGTTAAGAGTCTAGTACTCGTACTTCTGAAGGAACGTTAAAGATATCCTTAAAGAAATCGCTAAAGAGGCGATCTCACAATCCACCAACTAACAAGACAGGGTGCCCGGACCGGTTGTGCGGTTCCTTGTGAGCGGAATCGCGAAGGTCAGTGCAAGCGTGTTGATGACGTCACGCATTGTTGAGTCTGCCTGGGCCTTGTCCGCACCAAGGTGACGCGTTACACCTAACTACATTTCTACCTCCTCAACGAGTGTTTAGTACGATAAAGTTAGTTATGAAGTATATGTATGTATAACTGATAATATCTAGTCTTCCTAGTGACGAGTATATTATTAATAACAACAAAAATAAGCAAGTACATAAGAATTCGAGAGAAACTGATTACTCAATTTATTTTTTTACTACTAGACTTAAAAAGAAAAGAAATTAATGTATGGTAGTGAAAGCGGGGCGTGGCAGAAGAAGCATGGAAGTAAAATTAATGCTGTAGAAATACGGCAATTAAGAACTGTGTCTCTCACTCTAAATGATAAGGTGAGTAAGAGAAAAGTATGGTTGCTTGTTGCGACTAGGATTAAGAAAGGAATGCTTCGGTGGTTTGGACACGTACAAAGAATGAATAAGGAACGAGAGCAATGGACGCCCTAAATGGAAGTTTATCGACGAAATTGGTAACATATTGAAGATGTGCCAAACCTTTCACGGACGAGCATATAATATATGCGTGGGTATATGAATGTGAGAGAAGCGAGAGAGGTGTGTCAAGATCGTGCCAAACGCAAGTTCGTAGTCTCTGCGTACCCCTCTGAATAACAGGCGTGACAGTTTATGTATTTATGTAATAAGAGACTATGTAGGCGATATAGTAATTTGGTAAAACTATACATATTACCAAATAAGATTATTTTTACATAATTGAATATTGAAATACAAAGTACATAGTCAACTCTCGTATTATGATATATCGATAGATTTGAAAAGTTGCACGATATTAGTAATAGCAATAGGTCAATAGGTAATACCACTTTCAAACGCAGCCAGCCACGAATTATTCGAGGTTTACGACCGGAATTTAATATTCACAGACGTTTGAGTTTGAGCTGTCTGTAAGCTACGGGCCTATATTACGCGTGCTACTTACTGGCAGGTGTAAGATTACACAGCGCAGCGTACAAATACATGTAAACGTTCGATGAGGCGGATTGTGGTAGTTTATGAAATGTTGGTGGTGTTTATTGGAATTTTTGGCGGATATTTGTTTTCTTGTTATGAGTACCTATAGCGTGAATTTTCATGTGGCGAATAAAAATCTCTATATTATATAAAATCAATTGCTGTCGGTTAGTCTCGCTAAAATCCGAAAACAACTCGAACGATTTTGATGACTTTTTTGTGTTTGAATGGGTTCCTGGATGGTTTAACCGGTTCAGTGCGGGTGGCACGCCAGGCGTGCCATCGATTACTTTTGTGTGTGGCGTATGAAACGCGTGTCGTGTATTTTTAAAAATCGTTATAACTCGCTCAAATTGCTTTTTTGGAAGATTTATCCAGAACAAAATATTCATTATTTTGCAAGTAGTTCATGCCTACAGCTTCGTTTCTGGATATTTTGAAAATTTGAAATTTTTAGGGGTTGACAACCTTTTTTAACATGTGCATAGTACTCTTTTTACTTTGTGGGTTTTAAATCACGTTGTGGAAAAAGAGTCTAATAAGTAACAAATAATAGCACTCATTGCGATCGCTCACAAACTCAAGTTGTAAATAAATTTCTGGAAAACAAGTCTCCTGTTAAAAAAAACAATGAGTTTGTCTTATTGTTTAATTTTGCTTAAAATGGTTGAACTGCCGTCTTATTACTATCATATGGCCGAATAGACCTACGAAGTACCATGTGCTCTTGTGATATGGTATAAGGTTTATTTTTGCTTTAAACAGTTCGAAACCGGTCATGCATAAAAAAGTTCGCTAATAAATAGTCTTTTGTCAATCCGCCGCCGTATAGCGCCGGCGATTTTTTCCTTTTAAAAACACTTGTTTTGCTATTCTTACTAATTAGACGTTTTTAGATCGACTTTACTTTTACATTTGTATAATATTTAACATTTGTAAATATCAATGAATCATAAACCTTATTTTTTTCCAAATTAAGGTTCTTGATTGTTTCATATTTACAAATGTTATTATTAGGTGAAAATTTAATTTAATAAAGACCAAGACTTTCCAGGGTGATTTAACTGTACCTACTTATATAAATCAAATTTTTAACAAACAAAAAAATAGTACAAAAGGTTTGTAATCTCTGCATAAAAAAGTCACTTACGCTCAATTTCAAAGAAAACACGTAGAAAAACACGTAGTTACCCACTAAAAACAAGTATCCTTCCGTTTGTAACTGATGTTTGATGTCAAATAAACTTAATTAGGTCTAAACAAGTGAAAAAAGCATAAAAAATGTCATCAATGTGTCACGCCTGGCGTGTCATGAAATATTTGTTTGCCACCACAGCTAAAAGTTGTCGAAAATTGGTGCCGCAACGAATCGGTTAAAGTTTTATTTCCACATAAAAACAACATAATATATAAATATACTCATAAGCTTTATTAAAAAAAATTCTTTTTCTATTGTCCTAAACTGAGAATAAAAAAAGTTTTAGGATATCCGTTGACTTATATTTATAGAAAAGCCCTTTCTTTGTAAATGGTCTCGTCCTTTGTAAATGGGCCTCAACTATTCATACTATAGCCAACAAAGCATTTTTTTTATATTGATAAGATAAATATACCTAGGTATGGCAAAACCTAGAAAAAGATAAATATATATTTAAAACAGATAGCAAAAATTTTATTTACGTGGTAGAGCCATGTTTTACGTGGTAGAGCCATGCTGCAGCTATATTAGTAGTATAGTTTGTAGCACGAATGGGTCGACTCGACCGGGGAAGGACCACGCTCTCCCAGAATACCAGCGTAAAATAGCAGCATATCGCTGCTGTGTTTCGTATAGTGAGTATAGAGAACCGGAGACCCTTTTTACTGGAAACGAGGCATTCCATCTTAGTCCTCACGGGTGACAACGCATCTGCATTTTGATTTGTAATCGAAGATAGATATAGATGTCTATGGGCAACCACTTACCATCAGGTGGACTGTGCTCGTTTGTCACCCGTATTCTATAAGAATAAGTAAGTAATTATTAGGCCGGCCACATACATACGGAATTCCGTTTCGAGATTCCGTTTCGATATTCCGATTCGGAATCCCGAACGCAGCAAGTCCATATAAAATCTATGACCCGCCACACACGTACGGTAGTTTTCCGTTCGATATTTTGCGGGCAAAACGGGATTCCGTTTGTGTGTGGCCGACCGTTCGGTATTCCGAAACGGAATCTCGAAACGGAATTCCGTATGTATGTGGCGGGCCTTATTGTTTGTTGTTTTTTTATGATGATTTATCTCGTATGAGAAAATCTCAGCCACTACGAACGTCATATCATCATCAATTTCAATAAATATCGACATTCGTAGTGGCTGAGATTTTTACTGGTATAAAATATTAAAAAATAAAATAATAATGTTATTTTTAAGGAAGAGGAGGTTGACGAGCATACGGCTCACCTGATACTGGTAGTAAATAAACGATCTCCGTCGACCTTGAACATCCGCAGCACCAGGGGAATTATGATTATATAAATGAAAAGGAATTAGAAAAATAAGTGCAACGATATTTATATATCGATCTAGTTACTAAATACTTCGTAAACGGCACAGAACATCAGTTTCATTAAACATCACAAATTCATACTCATTCATTACATATTTTACACTTCACCTCAAGCATTATCTGCGACGACAAATAAATAAAAAACAATGTATTCCCCAGTGTGAATCATGCAAGCGGCGTCCACCACGAGGCGGCTCCGTACACAAGCGTACATGTGAATCACCTGATTAAGACGTCCGCTGCAGCTAGCTCGCACACTGATACCGTGGTCATTACGACATTTCAAATATCTACACATACTTGAGCTGTTTTGAACTGAGATCAACAAAGAAGAAAGACAGAGCGCTGGGTACTTTTTAAAAGATGCAAATACTAAGTCAAACCATGCTCAATTTATTGTTAGAGCACGGCACTCACGTACACATAAGCATTTTAAAGTAATTTGCAAACAACAACGTGGTTTAGGTGCTAAATAAGAAAGATGTTTGCGTTAGGAAGTTGAGCATAAGAAGTTGAGCATCGTTTCGGCTTCACATGAAATATACCTACACAGCGTTCCATTTTCTTTGTTGGTCTGAGGTTTGGAACTAAGATTATAGACACTAAGCTAAGCCCTAGACGACCCTCGTGCGATTGGGGGGAAGGACCGCGCTCTTACAGAAAACCAGCGTAAAATAGCAGCTTAATGCTCCTGAGTTTCGTATGGTGAGTGTAGAGAACCGGAGAGCCTTTTTACTGGAAAAGAGGCATTCCATCTTGGTCCTCACGGGTGACGACGCATCTGCATTTTGATTCGAAAAGCCATATCTAGAAATAATGACATGCTATATTGGACTTTTACGTTTCCTATATAAAAACATAAAAAGTTTAATCTAAATGGAAATTTCAAATAATAATCAAATTAAGTATATCTGGTTAACTTTTCCTCGAAAGATAATGTTAAATGACTGTAGTTTGAGGGATAAGATAAAAATCTCATTAAATGATATTTTTCAGCGGCACATTAACATGTACATTTATCAAAAACAATCGGATTTTTTTTTCATTGTGCCGTGTTGTTATGAGAAGATACGTTATGAAACATTTAAGTTGTTTAGATAATGTCAATTTAAAAGTTGTATTTCAGTTGAAAACTTGTTCATTTCATTGATTCATTACAGCCTATCTAAGTCCACTGCTGATCGTATGTCTCCCTATCCGTATCACAATTAGCAACAGCAGCGTTTTTTTTTCTAGTTGTTATTAGGAAGACACTGCTGCGATATCCTGGTTGGTAATTATAAACGTTAAATATAAAATGCATGATTCGATAATAAAATACTTGGCTGTCTACACACTTAATACTAACGGAAAACGTATCTTGGATCCAGTAAGCTTGACTGCCGACTGGTATCATTTGATGAACACTTTTTATATGAAACAGTTTTCTACCCATACTTATTAATCAAGTATTTCTTGTAAAAAGGAAATGATTTGTTTAGGCCATTGTTCATACTTCACGCGAAAGTGACTTTGACCTTAATATTGTTGCCATTCATACTTTAACCTTGAAAATATTTCTATTGTGACTGATGATTTTTAGCTCTTCAACCGTTACGGTTTCTCTGTAGGCGAGTGATTTAACGAAAAAAAAAAATTCGATGAGTTCTGATAGTGAGACAATATAATAAGAGAATTCTTTCGTTAATAAGCGTTGTAAAACTTTTAAACGTCACGGTTAATTAAAAAATACCGTTACTATATGGCAATTATGTGTAAGATTTTTTTTTAATTAGGTAATAAGTGTTTAATTAATTTGTAATAAGCTAATATTACAAACCTCTACATAGGAAATTGTGTTATAGTAGCGGCGTACCCCATATCATCACGTAGATAGAAATACGGAGGGATTTTTTTTCTTTATTAGGCATAGCAAACAACTACATAGTATAATGTTACACAAAATAATGTTGGCTTAGTGTAATAATAAGAATAAATATGTAGTCAAAAACACTATCCACAGATTTAAACAAAAGATGAGCAGCAACATCTCGAGCACAAATCTAACATAAGTATAAAAATTAATATTAGTTTGTCCGTATTTTATGCGCTGCAATACTGTTCATTGGATCACGGTAAAACTTTGTCAACTATTGCTTGCAATTGCGCGAAGGTTATAGGCATAGTAAACAGTAGATGGCGCGCGTATCGTACCGACAACTTTATTTGAAAGTTATATATCATTCACTTTCAATAAATGTATTATCATTACTAATTACTAATTAAACAATATAACTCTTCCAAGTTTAAAACGATATTACCAGCAAGTCAATAATAATAAAAACTGCGGTTGTCGTTCTCACCAAGCATGACAACTATGGGAAAATTCAAATGCAAATTCAAATTCAAAATATTTATTGTAAGTGTTACATTTGGGGTTGTTTAAAACGTGATATGTCGTACAAGTTAACCACATTTTTCGGGTATTACAATATTTATTATATTTAACAGGTATGAAATATCTCCCTTTGAGACAATCTATGGGAGAGGCCGACATTCATTCAGCCGTGGACTTTGAACGGGCTGTACCTAATGAATGAAAAAATGAAAAAACAAATTGCTGTTTTTATGAAACTAAAGTATTACATGCAATATCTTTATACTAGAGAATTTTGTTTTTTCATCCAAGATAAACGTGTACAGAACGAAGCTATGTCAACGTCACATCAAATCAGTTGTAAGAACTGCTCAATTGATAAAGTTACGGATTAATCGGAAACAGAAATCGATTTTTGCCTTTTATTCAAAGCAAGAACGTAGTACTTAAATAAAATAGAAACCTTAAGTGTAAACACATGTTCGTCATGACACAACCGCTGGTAGGGCGCGGGCGCACGTTCATAGAATACAAAAAACTCGGAGCCGATCATTTGGCACTCGAAGCACGCCCCATTCGGATTTGGTGGGTCGTCCGGTGTACAGCGACCTTTTCTCAGTGGCACAGCCCGGAACAAATGAAAAGAGAAATCAAAATCCAATTAGCTGACCCTGACTGCGATTACTGCGTACGTTCAGAACAAATCGTTTCAAAATAGAAAATTGCACTGATTGAACACTACATTTGTAATTTTGCAAAACCGCGTTGCCTCAGTGTGCTTAGTTGATATACTACATATTCTGTTCGAATCCCAGCCATATAAATCTATTTTAACTATGTACATCCATCGATTTATGGAAGAAAAAAATAACACGTTATGGCCCCTAATACCAGCCACGCCCCTAATTCCAGGCTTTTCGCCTTTTTACTTCATAAATAAAATTTCTAGTGGTCTTAACTACAAGCAATTTTTTTTAGAATACCCATAGTTTAGCAGGCCCATAACCCGTTACTCGCTATTGTACCGATATCTATACAAATAAATAAAATTGAAGTGTCTGTTTGTAATGTCAAAATAACAGTCTTTTTACTAAATGCATATGAAAGTAAATACGGTACCTATAACTAAAATACAATTTTTTAAATTTTTGTCTGTCTGACTGTCTGTCTGTTTGTTCCGGGTAATATCCGAAACTGCTGGACTGATTTTGACGGGACTTTCACTGGCAGATAGCTGATTTCACAATGAGTAACTTAGGCTACCTACATTTTAGAAAAAGAATTAGGATTCCGCGCAAAAACACGCGAGCGAAGTCGCGGGGAACAGCTAGTATATATATAATTTCCATAACTCTCTACGTTTCGCCACGGCCAATTATAATACCAAGAATCCGCTAAATGGCATGTTTTTCTTGGAATATTTTCCAATGCTCACCACGCTGGGCAGCTACCGTACTGGTGACACTGCAACCTATACCTATATATATATATACCAGAGTTCCTTACATTTAGATTAATATTCCGCAATCATTCGGTTCTCAACCTTGTCGATGTGTCAATAAAGTTCACCGCGTGATGGTGAGGTTGGCACTTGGAGCAAAAGTTGTCTCCCATTTACTTTCCCATACCTCCCAATCCCGGAACATTTTTACTCTATTACCAGCACTGAATAAGACAGCCGGCAAGGTTATTCATATGTTGTTACTTAACTTTTTTTTGTAACACTGTTACGTCAATCAAAACAATATTTAGCTAAACGTAATCATATCAGTGGTATAAAACCATCAATGAGATTTAATTTATTCGGTTTATTTAACATTAGATTATTTTTAAGGTTTCATTCCAGGAAGCTAATTACATTACGCCTCTATGTCATCTACATAATATCGAAAACATCACCGTTATGAAAGTAAATTCTGATTGAGCCTTATATACACAAATAAATACACGCAAACAAATGCAGACTTCACAGAGTGTCAACAACAAAATTTTATTAGTTTTCTTTCTTTTTAAATATGTATTTATCAAACGTCGCTTGTAATCAATTCACCTTAATCTCTATTATCTAATCGAAAGGCAACATTTTTGTCTATGCAAAACAAAAAAAAATGTGTTCGTTTTAGATTTGAACTGTTAAAGGTTTATTCTTTATAAACATTTTACATTTTACTGAATGAAATTATAACGTTGTGAAGCGGCGCCGTAACAGAATTCACTACCCAATCGTGAGTGCCGGAAGTGGTGACAGAGGGAAAGGAAAAAAACAGATGGCCAGCGGCATCTTCCTGATAACAAGTCAAAATATTTTTAAACTGCAATTGCTTCTAACTATGGGAAATATCGCCTCTATGAAGAAATCTATGGGAGAAGGTTATGTTTCTAGTTGACTTTGGATAGGCTTCTAGGACATGTTTAGCGTTTGTAGATATTTAAACATTGGTGTTAATTTATATTATATATATATATATATATATATATATATATATATATATATATATATATATAATATAAATTAATAAAAATATTGTAACACCAATGTTTAAATATCTACAAACGCTAAACATGTAATCAACTTTGAAATAACTAACTACTATTCGTTTATAAGCATTTATAAGTAGGCACACGATTTCCTTGACCGTTTTTCTATTAACATGAATAATTTGAAATTCAGTTAAAATGTTGTAAGTCGTTGCACGTTCTCTAAAAGTAGCAATCTCACACACAAAAATATTTAATGCTTCGCCATCAAAAAGCTAAAGAACTATAGTACGAGTATAGTTTACAATACGTTAATTACGGATATGACAGCTAAATAGCAGGTCGTTAGCATCGCGAATTTAGACTCGGGAAAGGTCGGAGATGACTCACATAACAGTTTGGGCGTGAGCGGTAGCTAAATATCAATTACATTTACATATGGACTAACTTAACAGGATTCCCAGGCTGCAAATATGTAATGACCTTCTCAATATGTCACAATGTTTGGATAATTACAACTACGACATCTTCATCATTATCATCAGCCACCATAACAGTCTACGGTTAGTCATGGGCCTCAGGACTTGGTGGACAGATTAACGATCGCAATACCAGAAGTCTTGCACTTTTGACGCCGCAGCCAGTTTGCCGGTCTGGGCAATGTACCTACGTCTGGCGTAAATGATGTGGTAAGCCGCCATCTTTAGAAAGTCATAAGATTTTTTTCATTTACCATAGTGTTTTCTTACGACATACACGCGACGAAATCGGGTGATGGAGTCTCTTTCGCCACCATCACAAGGAATTTAGCGATATATACATTAAATAAAAATATGAGATTACGTTTGTAAGTTATAATATCTGAGGCTACAATAAACCGTGTAGTGACGGTGTGAGAATATCCACTAGCCCACATCGTCCTGTGGGTATCATAAGAGGCGACAGAGGGAACACGAAAGAGATGGGCAGCACCATCTTCCTGATAGCAATTCAAAAATAAAAACTGCGTTTGCCAACAAGCGTGGAAACTATTGAAAAATTCCCCCTACAAGGCAATCTATGGGGGAGACAGCAGTGGACTTTTATAGGCTGTAACGGATGTAGCAACAAATTGTTCGTTTATTTTTTCACTAAATTACAAAATGTAATTTAAAAATTACAAATAAAAAGAATTGCATGATAATAGCAATTTAGCATTCGTTTTATCTTGATATCTCAAATGGTTCTAGATTTAAATTATTCATTAATTTCATTAAAATAAATATCAGTATTTAAAAAAAATCATATATATATATACAAAGCTCGCATCAAATCTATAATAATAATATTTTTATATATAAAAATTACGTGTCACGTTGTTTGTCCGCGATGAACTCCTTAAACTACTGAACTGATTTCAATGAAATTTCGCACACGGTGTGCAGTTTGGTCCAACTTGAGAGATGGAAACTTTTTATCCCGATAAGTGACCTTCAATATTTTTTATTGCGAATTTAAGGATTTTTTATAGGAAGGATCGTCGGAAAGGGCAGAACAACGTCTGCCTAGCCAGCTAGTATATTTATATGATGTCTGTGGTCTCAAGTAAATATTAATAATCTATTATACTAAATCTATGGAAAACATTTTGTTTTACAATATCCTTGAAAAAATAATTTGTGTTTTTGCACAAAGGTTCGAATCGGCAGGAGTTCGAAGCCAGAACCATGGGCGTCGTAACCTTATACTGTGATTACAAGGCCATCTGATCGCCAATAGCTAATTTAAACCTCGTATGGACCTGTCTGAATTTTTAACACAGTTGCCTAAAACTGTACGATTTTCCTCGCTTTATTAAAAGCGGTCGTCGACAGCGATCTTAATTACAATTAATAGAAAGCTTGAAGAGTAAATTTAAATGTTTCAAAAATTCGTAAGTCAAGTGAGACTTAAACAAATACACAAGCGAAAAATCAGCTGAAAATAACGTTAATTGTAAATGTTACCTACGTGGTTGATATTAAAAAGGACGTATATAATTATAAATTTATATGTTTATAGTTGTGTCTGGAATTTATTATCACACCTGTGGCATTGCCGTTGCTTCGTAGTCTCCATCATAGAATGCACATTTCACTTAATTTACACCACAAATATCTGAGTAATAAAAAATTAATTGGCAATATTTTTTTAAAAGCCAAGCAATGTTTCAAGTTTTTTCACAAAATAGTCTGTGAAAAATGATTCGTTTTATTTTTATGTAAGATAAAGAAATAAGATTGGGATCAATATTAAATATTTTAAAAGGCCTATAATTTTTAAGCCTTTTAAAAACTAAATATGGCCCCAATTCGTACACTCTAGCATCGCTTAAACATTTAGATTTCATTTCATAGAATGTACAAAAGCAAATAACAAGATTTTTGGCACTGGAAAACGAAAATCTCGCAGAACACAGCTTTGAAAATAATGATGTAATGTCGTACTCGTATTATTTCAAACGAATTATCATCGTTATTTCAGTACCGAACACTGGTATCGGATGGATTTCTTAAATTAGAGCGCAATTTACGCAATAAACAAATAAAATGCTTTATTTTCTGTTTTACATGACGTCAGTTTTGTTAAATTTATGATAAGTAGATAAAATTTAGCGAAAAAATTCAAATATTGATAACTTTTAGTTGTCACATATAAAAAGTGCAATAGGAATAACTTTCGGGTTCAACGACGTCTCGATTTTTTATCATTAAAAAAATACTACAATTGTTTTGTTGGCAAGCAGCCATTTTATTTAATACATTACAGCCTTCAAAGTCCACTGCTGAACACAGGCCTTTTCCATAGATGTCATAGTGTATGATGTGTAGTTTTTTTTTATTATTGATATGAGTATGTTATGTTCCAATCCAATAGAAAATAAAAAAAAACAACAAAATTTGTCATGGTCCCTTGAGTGGCAAAGGATCCTCTCCTGATGTGAATAATATTACACAAAGGTACTTATACCAAATTATGCTGCTACAAAGAGGTACTTATACCTGTCAATCTAAATTATGCTGGTAAAATAAAACAAAAAGTGCACAACTGTGTAGTCGTTCAGCTGTTAAGTTATAAAAAAACAAAGCTACAGTACCTACAGTAGACTACCGGAGATTTACTACAGCTGAGTCACAAATGCCCACTGGTAAGGGACCTTCCTCTTGCTCTCCGATAAGTTTTGACATGACCAAGTTGGCTGATTACATTTTAGTCAACATGTGAATAACGCTACAAGTTAATTTATAGTTTTAGGAGCTGTTATTAAAAATTAATAAAAAAATATATAAAAAAAGGTTCTTGAGTGGTAGCCTCGTAATGGTAGGCAAGTGTAGGGCGACCCCCTGGAGTGATGACCTGATAAGACATGCAGGAAATCGACGGATGCAGGTGGCTCAGGACCTTGCTTTGTGGCATTCTTTGAGGGAGGCCTATGTTCAGCAGTGGAATTGTGAAGGGCTGTAATGACGATGATGAATATCAGAAAGTTTACCGCTGCGCATAGGTCCAAGTTAATCAATTAATTTATTATTTCTTTTACACCGACACATATTAAAACAGAGAAGAAACAAATAAAGAACGTACAATAAGTGGTCTTGTTAAATTTCCTCCAGAGTCTTTTTACGCAAAGAACTGTCATTCATAAAGAATGAAGAATTATGATGAGTTGTCACGCTTGGTTTTATTACCTATTTTCATAGCCATATAATAAAAATCGTGGTATTTAAAACAATTTGTGTCACGTGCTAGAGTCACGGTGAAGATAAATTATGATTGCAGCACGAATAGGTCGAGCCGAAGAGCCACGCTCTCTAAGAATAGAAGCATAATGTTGCTGTGTTTAGGTTAGTGAGTGTAGAAAACCAGACCCTTTCACTGGTAATGCTATCTTCGTCCTCGGGGGTGACAACGCATCTGCATTATGATTATAAATGGTAAACAGGTGTATGTGTCTATGGGCCACATCGTCCACTTACCACCAGGTGGATTGTACATTACAATATAGTAAGTACGTAAAGACTAGAAATTACGTGTAACTTAAATGTCTCTGTTACTTAAAACACCCATTGTTGATTAAAATTATGAACTTTTATGGTGTGTGGCAATACCAAGCGCATAGGTAAATAATTAAAGTATTTTTTTATTATTATTTTTTTTTTATAGGATAAGTGTGACAAACGAGCACACAGTCCACCTGATGGTAAGTGGTTGCTGTGGCCCATAGACATCAACATCTATCCTCGATTACAAATCAAAATGCAGATGCGTTGTCACCCGCGAGAACTAAGATGGAATGCCTCTTTTCCAGTAAAAAGGTTCTCCGGTTCTCTACACTCACCATGCGAAACAGAGCAGCGTTAAGCTGCTATTTTACGCTGGTATTCTGTGAAAGCGTTGTCCTTCCTCGGGTCGAGCCGACTCATTCTTTCTACAACTATACCAGTAATATTGCTGCAGCATGGCTCTACCGGGTAAGAGTAATTGTTATCTTATTTGACATTCATTACTAAATGGAGAAAAGTCTAATACATAGTAATAAATATTTTGTCAATTTTTAAGAAAGTTATAAGCACAGTGTTTAATAAATAGTAACCATTTGGTCACAATACACAAGACAAAAAGGCAATTACGTAAAGAAAAATGCTGATATTAGTTACGGTTTCGTTAAGCCGGATTTGAATTAACTTTAGACAATAAACCGGTAAATGTTTATTACGGGCTATTATTAAACGATAATTGAATATTTCTCATCTTTTCGTTAGTGGTTATTCAATAATCGTATTATTATTATACCATTATTGAATAACCACTAACCAAATTCAAAATTTTAGCCTCAGCACGCTTACTGCTCAACATTTGCCGTAGTTGCCACACCTGGCAAGCGGGTTGGTAGCCGCAGTTTTTATTTTCGCTGTTATCAGAAAAATTCTACTGCAGACATCCACGGCATGATATGGGGTATTGGATATTATTACATTGTCATTAAACGCTCGTAAAACGTCCGTTACGTCCTAATAATACGTACTAGTGTAACGCGGCGGCCTGCTTTTTCTTATAGCATAGGGTGACAAACGAGCACGCAGTTCACCTAATGGTAAGTGGTTGCTGGGGGACCTACAGACACCTACATCTATCCTCAATAAAGAATCAAAAATGCAGATGCGTTGTCACCCGCGAGAACTAAGATGGAATACCTCTTTAATGCAAAAAGTGTCTCCGCTTCTCTACAATCACCATGCGAAACACAGCAGTGTTAATCTGCTATTTTACGCTGGTATTCTGTGAGAGCGTGGTCCTTCCCCGGCGAGCCGACCCATTCGTGCTACAACTATACTACTAATATCCTGCAGCACGGCTCTATCACGTATAATATGCTTTCTTTCCTTAAAACGATCTCAGTGGCCGTAGCCCGTGCCTAGCAGTAAGGTCTAAATAAACTGTTACTTTACTTACCACATATGCGATACAATTTAATGTAACACAATAACTTCACAAATTTATCATAAAGATAAAATTGAGATAAAAGACAAATATTACAAGTCTGTAGAAAGTTTTGGAACGAGACCAGTATTACGTCAATTGTTTTAATATCAGCATATGCGATATAACGCACAAAAAATACAAATGCAGTTGATTTTCTGATATCTTGCAACACGTAATATATTCAATACATGCAATTGCAAGTTAACACGGCTTTTCTTATGAGGATACTTTGAGTGAAGTACTTCCAGCTCACTTTGTTGGCATCTTTCCAATAAGCGTTACAAAATGCCGAATAGCTATAAATATAAATAACGTAAAATAGCGTTCGTAATATAATTTATTAATGATAAACAATCTTTGGTATATTACATTATTGTGACGAATTTCTGATGGTGGCAAATCCATTTATAAGCACGAAGTCTAAATTTCGTAATCTGGTTATAGAGAGGGCCGCAGAAAGCTTCTGTCCAGCAGTAGACTGTGGACTTTAAAAAGGCTTCAAAAATGCTTAAGATTGTTACAAATATCTAAGATTCATTCAAACCAAATATTCGTTTAAATTTTAAACATAATATAAATGACTAATGTATTTAACGATTCGACTAAAATTATACTTAGCATGCACAGAAGCCCTGCATGTCTTGCAGTGAACTGTTTACGAGTTAATCAAGATGGAGAAATAGTATGAGTTTATATACTTTTTATTACATACTATAAAAAGTTTTATCTATAAAATACTACTACAAAATACAGATTTATATTTAACTTGCAATCCCGTAATCACATAAATTTTGTACTTTTATTGTTCCGCTATACTACGCGTACAAGGTACTATTGCATACGCAATGCGCGTAGGTATTTATGTTCTACTAGCGCCTATCAATCAACATTCCAACGTTTTGTCGCATAAAATCGTATCTAACAATCACATTGAACATATAAATTATATAAAAACCACATTGTCAGAAAGATAAAAGATTGTTCACTTTTTTTTAAATCGATTAATTGCTATTTTTACATAAAAAAAGTGGTTTTAGTGGCTTATGGTGTAGATTTATCAAATCCGCATGGAGTGGTAAACACGATAACTTTTGAAAATATCAATTGTTTAACTCAATCTATTTTTTTTAAATCTCTTCATCTATCACGTGGGAAGCCATGGAATGTAAACGGCAGTTTACTTTTCTTTTGTTTAGTTATAATTAATTTTTTTTTTGCGGCGTAGAAATCCGGAAATTTTCGGTGTTTTAGCAGCCTTGTAAAAATTTATTTTACTAAATAGACTGCCTTACTCACTCACTTCGGCGTCAACCGCCGTCGTGAGTGAATACTGTATCGGTTGTTCGCAGCAGCTCAAAAAGATCGCTGTACAAATACAAAATATTCGAAAAGCCAAATTTCATACATACTTGATTATTATAATAATCAGAGATTTTTATTACATAGTATTATAGTACTACATACTAAAAGTAAGCAGGATGTATATGAAAAAATACTTTATTTTTTCATATATGAGCATTATTAATCGAGCTCTTTTGGATTTTCCAAACTTTTTTTTAAAAATTGAAGTTAGACAAAATTATTGGAAAATTGGAATTATAATGATAAGGTTATTAGTGAAAACTTGTGTTTATTTAAACTACTTTAAAACATTAATGTCTATGAGGGAGCCCTATGTTCGGCAGTGGACTTTTGATAGGCTGCAACGATGATGATGATGATGAATAAGAACTGTTGAGTATATATTATTATTTCGATATAGGTCTTAATTCGACTTGAAAAAATATAAGTGTATGAAATAGTTATGTACTTTCCACATACAGATACAAATTGTGAATTTTGTTGTCAAACTACAAAAATATTATAATTTTGTATAAGTAATTGTAAACCCCAAAAGATGAACTCAGACAACGCATTCAAAATCTCAATGCACAATACAGTGTTCAATGTAAAAGCACTAAATCCAGCAATGCGCTATAAGACGTACTACTTGTACAGAAACAGCATAACATAGCATTTTAGAGAGTAAAATCTCTAGTACCTATATCGAGCGCAATTTGAAGGAAGTTTTAGGTCATATGCACGTTAAAGTGGTTTCACAAAAGCGAATCGCATCTTGCAAATCTTCCCGCGAGCGTCTCCGACCTGGTTTAGTTCACGTAGTTTTCGACTTGAACGGTTCGGCGAGTGTACAAGTGGAATCGTGAAAACTTGGGCCTAGTGACCTGCACTCAAAACTTTCTCAATTTTATTTTGTCTTACAGTGTTCGTGCATTCAAAATGCATGCAAATGAAGTAATATTTAAGCAGTGACATTAGGCAAATTGCTATTTGATAGCTTAATGGCTTTATACAACATGTAAATTGCAAACGATTTTTTATTTTTATGGCAGTTACGTTGTAAATTCTCGTACTAATCAAGTTATATTTGGGAACCTCAATCTCTTGAGGAATAGTTTATGACAGATAGATTTAAATTAATTAAAAATAGGCAAAGTTCAAAGCATTGTAACAGAACCGGTCCCGCCAGGATGCATTATTCCTTGTATGTTATTGTGTTTAACACGCTTTTATTAGCTGGGCCTGTATAAATGTGATTTGTATGTATGAATGTAATGGAATTTTATTCTGTTTTCATGCACTTCCGTACGTCTTAATAATTTGAAATTTTACAGACGAACTGATGACAAAACAATATTTTTTTTAATAAAACTGAAGGGGCAAACGAACAAACAAGGCTACAGATGCGTTTTCACACCTGAGGACTAAATTGGAATGCCTCACAGAAAATTTTATTATTATTATTAATTATATGATTAAAAATAATCAAGTTTCATTAAAACCGAAATATAAATTACAGTGTTAAACTGTCAGCGATCCTCTTTCAAAACATCTGAATAGGTCATTAAGAATATTGACTGAAAGTTTCTTCAAAAGCGTCGCTGTAAACTGTGATAAAAAGGGACGTGGTGCGTAAAACGACGTGTGTTTTCATTCATTAATGTTTTCTTTTAAACTCACATCATTTATTAAATCTGTTTGCTCGATTAAGCACGAGCTATTTTCGTTTCTTCGCATTTTATCTATACGAAAACGCTTGAATACAATTGAAGCCGGTATAGTTTGATAAGTGCATAATTCTAAAACAATTAAGTACATAGTGTTTTTAATAACTTCAAGCTTACTTAGTTGATATTTAAAATGTTCTAGATATCATTAAAATTTTGCAAAATGTGTCGAGTCTGACCTACCTTATTTTCACGTCTACTAATGTAAGACAATTAGGGTGAACATAGACCACAGCAGTAGCAACTGACACAATGATATGATGAACGAATGATGTTCCCGCAAAGTAAAATTCTTCATTATTTAGGTGTAGGTATTTTTATCGAAAACAAATGCACGGCCACTGCTAATATAACTCATATAAGGAAACCTACTTACATTGCTTTTATAACGCATACAAAGTATTTAAATAAATTCAAACGGTTAAATTATAATTTAAGTAAACACAAACTCTCTCAAGTCATTACAGAAATTTTATTCAAAATCTTAATTATTTTATTACAACTAATGCATAAAAAGGTATCATTGAAAGCGTAACCGAGTTAAAAATGATACGAAGAGTAAAAGTGTTCATAAACACTGTTCGACATTTCATTTCGACGTACCATAAAGACGCTTTCGAGTTCAGTTTCAGCAGCACTAGTGAGAGTAATGGCAAACCAAATACCTTTATAATCAAGTTATGTATTTATACTTTGAGCTATAAACAATATGAAGTTAATAAGAAATACAATTGTTTTCAATAAACTGAAATAATTCAAACATCATCGTCATCATTAAAACTCTTGACAGTCTACTGCTTTATAAAAGCCTTAACCAAGAAATGCCACTAAGCATGGCCTTGAGCCACTTACATCCCATCCATTTCCTACATGTCTTACCAGGTCATCACTTCATCTAGTGGGGGCAGAGTCCTATGCTCAAAGTTATTATGCGTGGTAAAATGCGTAATGAAGATATCCGCAATTAACCAGAGCAACTGACATAGCTCTATGGATCCGTAAGCTGAAGTAGCACTGGGCCGGCTTTATAGCTAGAAAAAAACGACAAACGATGGAGAAAATAGTTTGTCAAGTGGAAGCCTCGTATCAGTAAGCAAAGTTTAGGGCGGTTCCCAGTGAGAGATAATCTATATAAATAAAATTATAGAGGTCTGCAGTTGTGCGCGATTCACGGAAAAACTACGGGACAGATTTCAAAGTTTCAAAGAAGTTTTATTTCTTAGAATTTATTTCTAATTTCTATATAATATTTATTTTATTAAGAGCCGTGGTAGCTCAGATGGTTAGCGTTCGCTGTAAGTTTCACAGTACCGAGCAACCCGGGTTCGATCCCCACCGGCACCAATGAAATTGTTAATTGCAATTTTAAGTGCTGATTTACAACGTGCTCGGCGGTGAAGGAAAATATAGTGAGGAAACCTGCATGTCTGAGTATTAAGAAAAACACATTTCGAAGACATGTGAAGTTCGCCAATACGCATTGGGGCAACGCAGCGAACATTTCCTTGCCCAAAAATCCTTTCAGAAATGAGATATGGCCTGTGCCCAGCAGTGGGACGTATATAGGCTGTAAATTTAACTTTTATATAATATTTATTTATTTCTTATCTAAAAAAAATACTGTAATATTTTCATTTAGTATAAAGTTATTAAAGTTTTAAGAAACAACGAATTTGTAAGCAAAGTATATTTTTTCTTGCGATCTTTTTGATGTTTTTTCGTTCGCATTTACAAAAGCTTTGTTAATATATCAAGCAAGGCGGACGAAATCGCCGGTGTCAGCTAATTCAATAATAAAGAAAATAGTATCCAGAATTAAAAAAATCAAATATTGATTGTTTTGCAGAAACAAAGATTGGTACAGACGAAATTTATTTATGCTAGAATATATTAAGGAAAAATTAGAATGCACTACTAACTTCGTACAAATTAAACCGTAGCGTAGATAAAAAGCAAATGACACAGATCAATGGTTCTCGATTGAAATTTTGCAATGGGGTCAAATATAACGAGAATGCGGCAGACTTGGCCAGCTTTCGTTTTGGCAAAGGTTCACCGTATTAGTATTTGACATACAATTATTATGAAACAAATAGCAATATATAAACGTAACAAATAACAGAGCATAGAGTTATAACTGTGCACGAGAAATCCCAATGAATGTATATTTTTTATAGACAGACAAACGACCACACAGACCACCAGTGGATACAGAAACAGAAACTTTTTTATTCAATATAGATTATAAATAATACTTATTGTAAGTCACTATTTTGTTTAATAATCACTGGTTTGAAAAAACCCTCTGCCCTGGGAAGAACCAGCAAGAAACCCCGCGGGACTTTTTTTTTAATAACAGCTTACAATCATACTGTGACCCTTAGACATCTACATCTATCCTCGTTTAAGAATTAAAATGGAGATACGTTGTCATCCCTGAGCAATCCATCATAAATGCTCCGTTTCCAGTAAAAAGAGTCTATGGTTTACACTTACTATATGAAACACAGCAGCATCAAGCTGCTATTACGCTGGTATTCTGTGAGAGCGTGGTCCTTCCCCGTTGGAGCAGACCCATTGGTGCCATATATAGCGCCATATTACAAATATAGCTGCAGCATGGCTCTACCACGTAGAAATTAAGTAGTATGAATACATTAATTTGATAGGTTTAAATAAAAAATGACTGGCATTTTGCGCTTTTAAATTCTGTATACTTATGTTTATTTATTAATACGTCTGTATATTGTACAATATATAATTTCCATTGCATGGCTAGAGGTTCTGATGTGATTGGCATTCGTTTCACAAAAATTGTTGCTGCATTTATAATGTTATATATAGTTTTTTTTTTAAATCTCAAACAATTAAAACAGTTAAACGAGCGTTATTTTAATTATAAGAGTTTTAAATAAACTATTATATAAGCTTTTGTTCAGCAATGAGAATTTATTTTACGTAAAGATTGACAGCTTTTACATGACTAATTGGGTGGGCCTAATTAACAGCAAAGTGAAAGTTAATTCAGCGACCGCTAATAAGGTCACTCTGTAACCGTTACAAAATATTAAACAATGTGATGAACCGAGATATTTGAAAATAACAGCCTTATGCAACGTGATAATAGGGTAGGTAACTAACTATGAGCCAATGTCGTCACGCATTGCTCTTTTCTTTAGCTATTAGCATAAACAGATTATACAACATTTGCATATTGTATAAACACGCAGCAATGTCAATTCCAGTAATATAATTTATTTTAATCTGAATTACAGCTTACATTTCAAACGACTCCTGCTTCTTATGACGCTTCCTATAAATTTAATTAATATTTAGAGGACTATAGGATAATACAGGAAGTAAAGAAATGTAATTCTTTTTTATAGGAAGTGAACATACTTCGATTCTCTAGAAAACATGTATCTATACATGTTACAGTGAGACCTATTTCCTGATCAATACTATTTTTAACCGACAAAAGCAGTCACAAATGTTTTTGATGGCTCGGTCAATGGTAGTTTTGTTCTGGAATTCCGGTTAAAATTAGTTTTGATAAAAGCCTGCAAACAGAAGTAGGTATAGTTAAATACCAATCTTGGTCTGCACTACTTTTAACAAAACTCTTTATCCAAAATCTTTATACGTGGTAGAACTATTCTGCAGCTATATTTCTGGTATAGTTGTAGCACGAATGAGTCAGATCGACCGGGGAAGGACCACGCTCTCACAGAATACACGCGTAAAATAGCAGCTTAATGCTGCTTTGTTTCGTATGGTGAGTATAGAGAACCGGAGACCCTTCTTACTGGAAACGAGGCATTCCATATTAGTTCTCACGGGTGACAACGCAACTGCATTTTGATTCGTAATCGAGTATAGATGTAGATGTCTATGGGCCACAGCAACCACCTACCATCAGGTGGCCTGTGTGCTCGTTTGTCTCCTTTAAAAAAATACTTTTGACTCCTCATACTATTTGAATAACATGCACAATAATACTGTGGAACGAAAACGATTTACTTCAATTACACTCACACGAGGTTTTTAGGTTATGTTGGCTGTATCGATCGATAATCCGGAGAATTTTTGTAATCGATAGCAAGGTGCATTAGTGCGCGACGGTCACACATCGGAACCGTCGCATGCGCTGGCGCACGTCGCAATGCACTTTCACACGTCTTTTATTAGCGATAATAGTAAAGTAATCTATTTTCGTACACATAAAATGTTTTTAATGATAACATTTTCGCAATACAAAAAAAAAAAGTACAGATTATTCATAGAATACTTCCACAGTTCCCGCCTCGCGTGACTTCAATATTATAATCATTTTTGTATTACGTGCTACAATAACCAGAATTTAATTACAGGTATCACTTTTAGGACTGCAATGAAGCATTTACTCATAGAAGAAGCAATTTTTTATCTGTTATTGCACAATGCAATGAAATGTCGGCGCCGGAGTAAGGGAATCCACTACCGCATATCATTCCGTGGGTGTTATAAGAGGCGACAAAGTGAAATATAATTAAAAATTGTGTACCTTGTATTATATTATATTTTCTTATAATATATAAATTTATATACTTGTGTATATTGATATATGTATGTATGTATGTGTGTGTGTATGTATGTCTATATGTCTATGTATGTATAATATATATATATGTATGTGTGTGTGTGTGCGTATTTCTTTGTAACCGCCTTCGTAGTTATATCACTGTCTTAAGGTTGACTGGTAGAGAATGCTTTTAGCATTAAGTACGCCTTTTATTCTTTTACTTATTGTGTTAGGTTCAATAAAGTTTAAACAAATAAATAAATAAAACAATAATAAAAACTGCGGTTGCCAACACGCCTGCCAGACGCGGCAACTACGGCAAATATCCCGACGAAAACAAGAGTAAAACAAGTGAAAAGTATTTTTGATTTAAGAGTTTGGTTAAAAGTAGTTATAACCTAGTCTGGTTGTTAAAATGTTTGTAAATTAAAGTGTTTTTTTATGTTTAACAAGCCGTGGTAGCTCAGAGACGAAGCGCTCGCTGTAAATTTCACAGTATCTGAACAACCCTGGTTCGATCTCCGCCGGCCCTATCAGAAATAAACTTTATTTACGCCAAAGCTTACAAAATTGCTTGCAGTGACGTTAAGAGAGAAAATATCAACACAGTTAGAACCTGTACGCTGCCAGTGTCTTATATTATCCAGATACCAGACATTTTTTAATTACTGAGAAGTACTGTTCATTGTTTCTTTTAGTTTATAGGAACTTAGTAACAAAAACAAACAGTACATTAACTAACAGGCATACAATTTGATAAAATCCAAAATAAATTAAGCATTTTTCCATAAAGAGCTCACCATTTTCTAAAAGATATACTAAAATACCCTAAAATGGCTTAAGTGTAGAGACGTGTACCAACGGAACGAACCTAATTACAATAATTATGCCACATTCGCCAGGTATCGAGAATTTCTCGTTTAGCAGCTAATCACCTCCTCAGTAAAACACAAGTGCTAAATCACATGCATGCAATAGTCTACTGTGGACAGTGATGCAAGTCTACATTTGCGATAAAGTGTGATATATACAGTAGCATCGTGAGTTTACGAGTTGTGTAATGTTTTTAAATTATATGTGTAAATAGTCTAATTTAAAAGAAAATAAAAAAGACATAAATTACTCTGTCTGTCTGTCTGTCCGGGCTAATCTTTGGAATGGATGAACCGATCTTAATAAAACTTTATGAACAGGTAAGAATCAATACTAGTAGGGATCTGGGCTATATTACAGATAAAATAGGCTATATTTTATTCGAAGGACTTGGAACTTTTTTTTTCTGTAATTACCCATATATATATATATATATATATATATATATATATATATATATATATATATATATATTATTCAGTCATGTCAAAACGGACATAGTAATCCATATCGGTAAACTAAAATGACAGTAGTCTTGTAATGTGTCGTAAAAGAATTACCTTTGTAATAAACGTAATCGAGTGGAAACGTGGGACACGCCTTTAGTTATAAAAAAATTGAGTTGCGACAAACAAAAGGCAGTTAACAGCACATGTACAGTCTGCAGCAACAGACTAATGATGGTGACGGTAATATGTATTCATTAATTCCAGAAACTATAAATATGTACAACCTGTATCGTACTCCCATAATGATCGGAGTTTACAAGTCAGCTTTGTTTGCTTATATTATAATAAAAATACGTTTTTTGTGTCCTTAATCTTTTGATTTGATCAACCCTTAAAAATTAATTCATTTACATATCTGCCTCTCTGTTTCCACTTCATCGTATCAAGTCTATCGAACAATCAAGCTAATGTTACATTCAGGTCATAATACTAAGGTTACAATAATTACATTACATATTATGTAACATTTAGTCCAATGACATTTAAAAGGATTCCTATACTGCTCTCGATACCGACATAAGACACGATGGATCGCTCGGAATTAGGACGGTGTAACTGGCAGAATCCAATTACTGGTAGTACAGTCAAGGTTGTCTGATTTTACAGAGGAAATTCCGGAAAAAAGTAGGTAAGTTTGCCCTAGATGAAATTTTATTTATTTTCGCTGGCTGGTCGATAAGGCGAATAAGATTCGTTTACGTTATTTTTAATACTAAGGAAATTCGTAGATCTTCACGATTGTTGATGATTGATAAAGAATTTTCAATAAAATTATTAATAACAGCCAGCCAGTAGTGGCCACAACAGACTTTTGACAAGTTTAGAAGAATTGTAGAACTAGCTTTTTACGTGGTAGAGCCATGCTGCAGCTGTATTAGTAGTATAGTTGTAGCACGAATGGGTCGGCTCGACCGGGGAAGGACCACGCTCTCACAGAATACCAATATAAAATAGCAGCTTAACGCTGCTGTGTTTCGTATGGTGAGTGTAGAGAACCAGAGACTCATTTTACTGGATAAGAGGCATTCCATCTTAGTCCCCACGGGTGACGACGCATCTGCATTTTGATTCTTTATTGAGTACTAGCTGTGCCCCGCGGTTTGCAATTAAATATTTTATTTGATAGCAATGGATGGAAAAATTGGCATAATTAATGGAGTACTTTTATCTGTCGGCATATTATGTATGATGTAGAGCGAAGTTCAGTTTTATCCAATTTCCCTCCTCCTTCCGCTTGATAAAATTGCCTTGATGATGAAGTAACTTTCATTCGTAAGGATAAATAGGCCATGCCTAATAATAACGGTCATAAATCACTTTCATATTTTAAATATTTTTTTGTCACAAAATACCTAATTATGGCTTATGTATAAGAAATAGACATATGGTATCGCGGACTTTTTTTTAGACGGAGTAAAGATCTATATGTTTCTATAACATTTTATTTATATATCCCTAACGATAACACCAGCGTACGCGGATAAATAATTTCGGGAGTGCTTTTTCTTCTGACTTGCTTAACAAATATCCATATTTAAGGCGAGCTGAGTGATATAGCTTAATGCTAGATAGCCTATACTATTCCACATGAATCTGGCTATAATATACAAAAAGAATTTTTCAAAACGGACGGGTAGTTCCAGAGATTAGCGCGTTTAAACAAACAAAAAAACAAAAAAAATCTCTTGCGCTTTATTATATTAGTATATAGATAAAGGTAGATGTCTATGTAAATAATACAAAATAATACAAATATATACAAAAATAAGTGATATTCATTCTGTAAATACTAGGAACAGACACAAGCTAGTAGTACCAGTTACTCGACTCCATCGAGTCAGTAATTCATTCTTGGGGCGATGTATACGCTTTTACAACAAAATTCCAGAAAATATACAAAGTTTGACCTGCTCAAAGTTCAAAAACTTTATTAAACTAAGTTTGTATAAAAAGGGTTATTATAATATTAAGGAATTTATGGATGAAAATAACCCGTGGAAATGAGGTGATCGCTACCAAGCTATTTCTAATTTGTTGTGTTGTTAATTTGTGTAACATCATGATAGTAAGCTGTTATTTAAAAAAAAAAGTCCCGCTGGGTTTCTTGCTGGTTCTTCCCAGGACAGAGGTTTTTTCCGAACCAGTGGTAATCAAACAAAAGAGTGACTTTCAATAAGTATTATTTATAATCTATATTGAATAAAAAAGTTTCTGTTTCTGTTTCTATGGGTCACAGCAACCACTAACCATCAGGTGGACTGTGCTCGTTTGTCATTCTATAATATAAAAACAAAAAAAAAAGAACTAGGCAATCACCAAATATTTTAAAAATTTAACGGAACCGTGTTACCCCTCTAACTGCCAAAGGCATTATTGTTTCCCTAACCTAGCATTTCCTTTAGTGTAATTTTGGTGGGAGGCGATAGGTTGTATATTATTTTACTTCGCCTATAAGCTGATTTCATTGCATCATTGTTATTCTAGTATATTTTATATCACTATAGAAACCCTATCATACTAAGTATCTTAAGTACAGGTGCAAGCGCACGGTCAGTATTAGCGGCTCGTTAACCGGGGATTGCGGTGGCGGATGCGATAGTCGTTCACGACGGAATCCGCTGCGTATAATATGTAGGTATATCCGTAACGGGATCCCGCTTAATGCAGCTGACGTATTGTTCTATTTTCTACTTGGATAATGACACTAGAGCAAATATTTTTTCCGATCCATTGTATATCTCTCACTACTATGTTTCTACATTTAGTATTTTTTTTAATTTATAATTTTAAAAACTAGGAAATTTTTGAAAAAACTAATACTGCCTAGTTACACTGCCGATATTAGACATAAATGATAAAAGAAAAACATACTGGCATAGCCACAATCCTTCTTACGAGTATATTGCTCTTGTTATTCGACCACAGCGCGACCGCAATTAATCATTAAAAACCTCTTGCAATAATTTCTTGACTGCCCAGATATTAAAGATATAAAAGGCCGGCAACGCATTTGCAATTCCCTCCCTAGTGTTGCAGTTGTTCATGGGCAGGGGTAGTCACTTACCATCAGGTGAGCCGCATGCTCGTTTGCCTCCTCTCCTATAAAAAAATAATCTCTACTGACTAATCTTAATAAGTTCAAGGCATAAAACATGAACCCGATGGAATGAAGTTCTTTTATAATACTGAAGTGACAAACTAACAGTACACCTAAAACGTCTTCTGTAGTTCATGGCTACCTGCAGTCGACTTTAAACAAAGAAGGAACTCAGCAGTGCAAGAACCGCTATTTGGCTACGGAAACCGGTAAGAGGGTGGTATCCACCCAGATATAGATTCCATAGCAGAAAAGGAGTCCTACCACTTAGTAGATGACAAGCACTTTTAAAGAATTCATAAATTTCACGATATTTCTATAGCAGAGACATTACCGACCGACAACATTGTCCGGTTAAATGAATGCACAATTTAAGATAAAAAATATTTGAACTTTTCTATACAAAACGGGAACTTCATAGGTAAGGAAGGACTTAAGAAGCACGATAGACAATTAACGAAATTGTTACATTACCGTGACTATCAAGTTATAAAGTTTACGGATATTCTCATTCAAAATAGTGAGAGTATCTATGAGCATTTTGGTTACGGGTGCCCTTTAATGCTGTCGCATTATGAGACGCGTGCGCACGTGCCGCGAAAGGTCAACGGCCTCGGATTTTGGGTTACCATGGCAACCCATTGAATCCAATTATTATACAGCAACCAAATAGCAGCATTCGAATGGCTCGCTTAAATGTATAATGAGTTCACAAATCATGTTGCAAATATTTCATTCACGACTTTACGTCTCTATCTAATCATTTCTATAAAAAATATTATTTCTTTTGTAAGCCATTCCCAAGCCATGCACTATAATTTACAAAAAAAAGCGCATTGTAGCAAATAAAACCAAAGAAAATTTGCTCTAATAAATTAAGTCACACATTACGTTAAGTAATTTAATAAATGTCGTAATAGGCGGCAGTGAAATAACGCGATTGTGATACATTACGAAAGCCATCGCTCTCGTTAATGAAGACACCGCGCACTTTGTTTTGGTAGAGGCGCCGCGCCGTTGACTTAAGTAAAAATAGACAAGTCGTAAATTCAAAAGCGCGTTCTCGGCCTTGTATATGAACCGACAAAGTTTTGAACGAATATCTGATTTTTCGAGAAAAATGTCCAAAACTGTGACATAGGTCATCAGGCTAGCTGAAAATAACTTTTATGGTCAACCACTGAGCAATTAAGGGTGTTTATGCATTAACAGAAAATACTATTCGGAATCGACTTCCCAATGAGTATTATTTGTGATCCTACTTAAATTGAATTTGTTTTCCGCTCTTTTACGGACGTAATGTGCAATTATTCAAAATTCGAGTGAGTTTTGTATTGTCCCTTAACTCTTTATATCTAAATAAAATCACGCATTTTAATGCGGCTTTTTTCGTATCACACTTTTTCTTATACGAAAACGAACAGAAAGTGAATAAAATTAGGCATGACGTTTGTGCATAAACATCCAATAAACGTGGTTTATGGTACACACCATTATTTTAGATTAATTTTTATATTCGTGATTTACGATAACACATGATCTTTGCCTTTATCTATAACTAGCGGCCCGCCCCGGCTTTACGCGGGTTGAACAATTTATCTATATTATTATGTCTCAAATTCATACCCGTTAACGCCGCGCCGACCGCTTATTTTTTTTTCTCTATTTATTAGGTTTACCAACAATTGCTAACACTAACACATCAAATTAGTACAATAACTTAAAAGTATTAACAAAAGTGCTACAATTACTTAAAGGTAAACTCCGCATGCATAATTTTGTCGCGTGAGTTTTTAATATATAAAAATAGTTACTGAGAATTATCCATATATGTATATATAGACATGCTGTCGCGAACTTTTTTTTAGAACTATTCAAGAGGAACAATTCAGCCATACATTATTTTCGTGCGACTTTAACTATTGTCAAACTGCTAAATCCCATAGTTGGCTCATAAGGTGACTAAAAACGAAATGGGGTGATGGTTTCTCTTACACCACCATACCGAAGATCATGTGACCTTGAGAAACTGTGTTAAGAGAAAGCAAAGCTTCGGTGGCTTGGAGATGTAGAAAAATAAATGAGGAAAGAGTGACAAAGCAATGAAGTGAGTGGCAGAGTCGGCAACGGAATTGGCGATATATTGAAAATGGGCCAAACCAAGAGTGCCCTTGACCGACGAGCATGAGCATGTTGGCATGCATGTTTATGAGCATCCATATGGATGTGAAAGAAGCGAGAAATGTGTGTTAGGATGGGAAACTTTCCCTCCGGGTGACTGGAGTGAGGGTTTTTCATATTAAGTGACATGTATAAAATTTAGTTTCGTATCAATTCTTTGTTATGTTTGTCCATATTTTCCTCGACCTTTCTTAATTGAAAATTAAATATAATAAAACAAAATAATTTGTGAGCGAGTGTTCTTTAAAATGAAATCATTTCTTAATTGTGAGGAAAGGACACCCGTCATGAACAAAATATGTGGTAATATTAAATAGTATGACGTAACCCGCCCCAGGGTGTCACGCGTGCTAAGAATATCCACACGTGCTCTCCTTCCAGGACGGCAGCGTGACTTTGCATGATTATACAACACATGCACATTACACAATCTTAATATAAAGCAGAACAAGAATCGTAGAAAATTTAATATAATTCTATGCATTCATTAATTCAGTTATATTTAAAACAACATATATTATCATACGTATCAATCTCAGATCAGTAAGCCAAAATGGCAATGAGCCGGATATAACACAAATAACCAACAACTAATATGGTAGAAAGGTTCTCGGTTCTCTTTAAGGTAAGGAAGATAAACGAGCACACAGTAAATCTGTGTGCTCGTTGTGTTCAAATAAATCATCGTCAAATATCATGACATTACATTAAATGTAACAGAGAGCATAAAAACAAAGGAACCTTACATTTTAATGTGTCATGTTTAAAATAAACAATACGTGTATTTCAAACTACGCATGAACAATTTACTGCAGGGAATGGATCATTATCAATTTCCACAGTATGAAGTATTTTACTGAAATCGCCTTGCTTTGGAACATCGTGGCAGTCTTCTCTGCTCAAAAACTATCTCAGAACTGGCCTGTGTTCATCAGTTGAATGAATGAAGGCCGTTAGTTTTTTTTATACATTTATCCGTTTTTCATACTTTTACCACCGACCGACCGATACGACTTAGGGACCTTCAAGAAACGAGCTTACTCCTTTTTAAAAGGCCGGCAATGCACCTGCAAAATCACTGGTGTTGCTGTTGTTCATGGGCGGCGGTCGACACTTACCATCAGGTGAGCTACATGTTCGTTTGCCCCCTCTTCTACAAATAAAAAAATATCCAAGAACAGTCTCTATTGTCGCCATGCATTTGACTAAGTCCACCCACGGGATAAAATATTGGATTCTCCTATACCGCCATTACGCGGCTCGCTATTCACTATAAAGGTGAATGCATCAGGCGGTACAAGCAGTTCCAATTTAAAGGTTAAAAGAGCATCGCTTTAGTGCCAACCCGGACGCGATCGTGCGACATTAGACACAATGCGGGTTAATTGCTGTTCCGAAAGTCGGACGTCAATCACTCACCAGTTACGCTGAAAGCCGCGGCTTGTGCTGCAGCAGCCAACTTACATCGGTACAAAATGTCAAATGACGCAAGTTTTCTAATGACACATTTCATATGACCTTTCCCAAAGTATAATGGCTTACTTCTCTGTCTTTATTAGACCGTAATAATGCATGG
This sequence comes from Parnassius mnemosyne, assembly GCA_963668995.1. Taxonomy (NCBI): domain Eukaryota; kingdom Metazoa; phylum Arthropoda; class Insecta; order Lepidoptera; family Papilionidae; genus Parnassius; species Parnassius mnemosyne. The sequence goes on from CAVLGL010000126.1 coordinate 42,273,068, forward strand.
GCATTTCCCGTTGTATAATAGATTGGCCTCAATTACCACGCTTGGCAGGCGATTTGTCGATCGCAGTACGAGACGTGAGCAAAGCACCTTTAACGCTGCTCCCTGAGGCTGGAAAGGGTATTTTACGCTTCTTTTATAGAATAAGATGACAAACGAGCACACAGTCCACCTAGTGGTAAGCGGATGCTGTGTCCCATAGGCATCTACATTTATCCTGGATTAAGAATCAAAATGCAGATGCGTTGTCACCCCTGAGGACTGGATGGAATGCCTCGTTTCCAGTAAAAAGGGTCTCCGGTTCTCTACACTCACTATACGAAACACAGCAGCATTAAGCTGCTACTTTACCTTGGTATTCTGTGAAAGCGTGGTCCTACACCGTTCAAGTCGACCCATTCGTGCTACAACCATAATATAGCTGCAACGTGGCTCTACCACGTCTGGCGAGTAACTAGTGATGTTTTTTTTTTAAATTTTGTATTAAAAGACATTAATATAATACGTTTTTATTCATATTCCTACATCGGGCTATCTAGCTCTCTAGCTAATCAGGAGGTGCTCGAAGGAGGAGTTGCAAGATTCCACCCGGAAAACGACATACAGACAGACAAAACAAGAAAGTGACTTAATAAAAACCGTGGTAAAAAAAACGCGCTTCTTTTATCGGCGCTTTGTTACAATATCACGGCATATATTCTTTTTTATAGTTATATAATATTGTTAGAAAATAATAAAATGGAAGTCCCGATATAAAAGCGTTTAGGCAGTTAGGAGGCATGTGACCCAACCACTTGTATGTTTTCATTAATTACACCGTATCTATACTACAGTATATATAAAAGTCCACTTCTGAACATAGGCCTTCTCCATAGATTACCTACCCCATAGGGTGGGTAATTTGCCATAGATGTCATGTTTAGCAGGCGGGTCGGTAACTGCAGCTTTTTAAAACTTTGAGTCGTTATTAGGAAAATATTACTGACCATCTCCTGTCTTATTTTCCTTGGTCGCTTTTTATGACACCCACGGGACGACATGAGTTATTTTTTTTTTAATGTTAACCCCACACTAGGATTTTCTCCTGTATCGTGGAGGCAGTTTACAAACACAAATTGCACAAGGACAAACATCCAGACCCGGAACAATTATTTGTAGGTCATACAAATACTTGATCCGTGCGGTATTCGAACCCGCGGCTCCCAGCGCAGCAACTCATTGCTAAGCCACTGCGCCACGGAGCCGTTGAATTTTATTCTTACGTAGCCACTACACGGTGAAAGAATAATCGATCACTTACTTGTTGCTTCTAAATTTGTCATTGGTCATATTATTACGTATAACTTTTAACAAAATGTATTGGATGAATATTCAATTGGTATATTTAGAGGCAAAAATAACACAAACTCAAGGAATTTCGAGTCATTAATAGGCAAAAACAAGCGCTTTATCGGATTTAGAAACATATTATAATGATTTTTAAAGCGAAGGTTTTAGATTAATGAGTTTATCATAAAAAAATCTATATGAATAATTTATATTCGCGCGTGTAAATGTGCGATTCCATCGGATTTGTGTTTATGTTAAATAGGAACGCTGATAGCGAATATAATATCATCATGGCCGAGTGTGGGAGTCTGCAAATTAAATATAAACTATTACTCATACGTTTGTTTATGTTTTGATTGTAAAATTGTCTTTATGTTTACGGAACTTCTTATACATATTACAATTTTACAAATGGAATTATCGTACATTACACAACTTCTTCCTTGTGGAATCGATTACCATCAGCGATTTTTTCGGACAGATACGACTTAGGGCCCTTCAAGAAAAGAACCTACTCCTTTTTAAAAGGCCGGCAACGCATCTGCAATTCCCCTGGTTCCCCTGGTGTTGCAGTTGTTCATAGACGGCGGTAGTCACCATCAGGTGAGCCGCATGCTCGTTTGCCCCCTCTCCTATCTATGTTCAGCAATGGACTTTAAGCTCTCTAACCTGTGATGCAATATTATAAACCGTGGATACGCAGAGTTACAACTAAATCGGTGCAGTAGTATTTACGAGAAGCTCGTACGAACAAACAGATATATAGATTGACGGATGAAATTTTCATTTACAAGCATTTTGATGCTTGTACTTGTAGCGATTATGTTTATAAAAGCATTTAAATGTTTTTTCATTGTTATGATTTTCATTTTTAGGGTTCCGTACCTCAAAAGGAAAAAACGGAACTCTATAGGATCACTTTGTTGTCCGTCTCTCTGTCTGTCTGTCTGTCAAGACCCTTTTTCTCAGGAACGCGTGGAGGTATCGAGCTGAAATTTATATCAAATACTCAAGTCTACTGTCCCTTGGAGCTGTGAAAAAATCAAACTTCTAAGCCAACGCAATCAAAAGATACAGCCGTTTATGCCGCAAATTTTCGACATTCGCAAGGGTACTTCCCGTGAACCCAGAATCTTAAAATTTGGTACGAAGCAACATATTATAGCAGATAAAGGAAAAATTGCGAAAGGCATAAATTTTTAGTTACATCATATAATAAAAATATCTTTAATAATTTTAAAGTTATATACCTACGGATTTGTTCGGAACCATCGGTGCACGAGTCCGACTCGCACTTGGCCGGTTTTTATTGTTACAATTTGTAGGGATCGTGTATTAAGGTATATTTTCAAGGTCTACTACGTTCTTAATGAGGCCGGAGAAGTAGCGGCAAAAAAACAACGACATTTTATAACATCAAATTATAACAAGTGAATCAAAATACGAATTTACGACGGCATTGAAATTAGTTATTATTTGTTGTGTCATCATCGTCATTACGTTACAATATTGCATCACAGGCTAGAGTATGCGTAATCATTGCTTTAATAAAATGCTTAATGCAAGAAAAATCGTGCCAATTCGAGAGAGATTTATGTCTAATAATGAACCAACTAGGGACCGAAAAATATGATAACATTAAAGTTATCTATCAGTTGATATTTTAAGATACACTCATATTCTTTTTTTTTTTTTGTACGTGGTAGAGCCATGCTGCAGCTATATTAGTAGTATAGTTGTAGCACGAATGGGTCGGCTCGACCGGGGAAGGACCACGCTCTCACAGAATACCAGCGTCAAATAGTAGCTTAACACTGCTGTGTATCGTATGGTGAGTGTAGAGAACCGGAGACCCTTTTTACTGGAAAAGAGGCATTCCATCAGTCCTCACGGGTGACAACGCATCAGCATTTTGATTCGCAAACGAGGATAAATGTAGATGTCTATGGGCCACAGCAACCACTTACTATCAGGTGGACTGTGTGCTCGTTTGTCACCATATCCTATAAATAAAAAAACTACTTTTTGGTTGTAGCAATATCTCTTTCCAAAAAGAGTGTGTATGTAAGCACCATCTGATAAACTAGATACTTAGATAATCCGTTTAATTATGAAATCGTCGCAATGCTTGCTTCACATTATCTATGCATAATCTATGGCGATAGTCGAACAATTGTGTGGGAACAACTTGAACGAAAGAAGCTACGTAGAAAGTTGTCGCTACCCTTTTGGATGTCCGTATCACGACTTTCATAATGTCTTACAAAATTATCCGCGCCATAGGCATTCGTAGACATTGGAAAGTTATTTATGGGTGAACATCATTACAAAATACAATCTATTTATATTTTTGTATGTAACACTAAACTCTTTTTATGTAAAATCGACTAAATCATGTTTTAAACAATATCGTGCATAATTTATATTTGCTTCGTCTTCATTCATAGGCGATATTATGTCCATAAAATTAACGGTCAACTCCTTTAGTTGTAATATAAATTCATTACTAGGTGTTCCCTGCGACTTTGGCCGCGTGTATTTTAGGTTTTTAATTTTTTGCGCGTAACCTTAGTTCTTTTGCTAAAATAAAAGTAGCCTAAGTTACTCCTTATAACATAAGCTAGTCTTGTCAAAATCGGTCCAGCCATTTCGGAGATTAGCCGGAACAAACAGACAGACCGACAGACAGAGAATTATTTTGCTTCAAGATTTTGCTAGAACTTTTAATATAGTTAAGCTTATCTTTGTACCTTTTTAATAATATTTATATTGATACCTAGTGTTCCGAGATTTCCTTCAAAATTCAGTTGCGTTATTAATCTGCATGAAATATCACAAATAATTTTTAATAAAATACTACGAAATAAAATACTTATGGGGCAAAACTAACGCCAATACTTATCAGGGCTCCGCTGAAAATCAGCACTGCTGCAGTACCTGCGGTACTTCTTCTTCCTACTACGGGCTGTTACTGAGAATTTCTAGCCAAAAAAATTTATGTCTGATTTTGGCCTGACCCGGTATTCGACCTTGACCACAACCACTAGACAAACGAGGCAGTCTCTATCCAATTATTTGGTATATGTCGCATCATTAATTTTGTCAGTGCGGCATCAATTTACATCAAATTATGTGGTAAATTCAACTTTTTTTGCATAAACACTTTCAATTATCACAAAATGAAACACCAATTCTCAATACACTATAAGGTATTTTACCATAAATTATGTATCAAATACAAGTCTAGAAATTTTGGGTCAATTTCGTCACATAAAACATCAAGAGGCGGTAGGTGAGTTAAATAACTTAAAAATAGAAAGAACAGATAATGCTAACATACATTTATCCACGAATGCCAATAAAGGAGCTTTTATAAACGGTCACGTATTGTCAATTAATTTTTTTTTATCGTATGCAACAAAGTAAATGATAGCCGCATTTTAATAATGCGTCGCTGTCCGATTAGAAAGAATACAAGGATAGTAGTAAGAAATAGTGATGATACTGACTTAACAAGTTTTGTAGGTATTTAATTGACATTTAATAACATTGAAATTTAAAGAAACAGAGTAACAGTGAGCAGCTGTTGTGTCAACAATATTTCATACTTTAAATTATCCTTCTGTGATCTAAAATGTTGTTGTTTTAACATCGTTTTTTATAGAATAAAGGTGACAAACGAGCACACAGTCCACCTGATGGTTATGTTATGCTATGGTCTATTGACATCTATCGGTCTTCGATTAAGAATCAAAATGCAGATGCGTTGTCACCCCTGAGGACTAAGATGAAATGTTTCGTTTCCAGTAAAAAGGTTCTCCGGTTCTCTACACTCACAATACGAAACACAGTAGCATTAAGCTACTATTTTACGCTGGTATTCTGTGAGATTGCCGTCCTTCCTCGATCGAGCCAACCCTTTATTCCATAAATAGCTAGAGGGAGGTTCTACCACGTATATAATCATGGTGAGGCTATCTGGCCATTGACTCTTATTTTGTTTCTTCTATACTAGCCCGTATATGTGTACGATTCGTCGCTATCGCTAAGCTTTTGACAAGGGTCTGGTACTCAGGCGGATTGGCGGAAACCTTTGACGCTGTCCCCTGTAGCTGTAGCCAGTGTGGGTAAATATACCTGTCGTTAACGATATACTCGTAGTTTTAATATCTAACCAACTTCCCAGTATATCTCATAGTCGCCTCTTGGGATACCCACGGGACGAAATGGGGTAACGGATTCTCGCGTGGGGGCACACGGCATTTCGTTTTATTCGCAAAATATATTATAATGTGTAAATACCCGCGCAAATATATAGATATTTCTTATCCGACTTTAAAATATAATAACTGTGTTTACGTAGTGCAAAAAGTGAAAAGTAATAAAATGAAGCCTTTGTATCGCCAACGGAAATGAATTTAACAAAACAGCAGTCCAATTAGCAAACAAGCCAGTAAAATATTGTAACACTGATTAATAGGTATTAGGCAAGTTTACAAGCTTAAGCAAGGATAACGTTGAAGCCTTATTCTTGACAATTCAGTAGACTTAAAAGTGTATCAATTTCGAGGACAAGCTGGTTTCGGGGTCAGACCTACAAAGATATACAGAGTGCTACGTACATTGCAAGTGACGCAGAAACCATTGTACACTTTTCGACACACACCCACACATCTTTCTTGTTCCTTTCTTTAAAAGTCCGCGAAGTTCTTTTAAAGAATAAGGGTGACTAATCAGCACACAGTCTTCCTGATGTTAAGTAGATTCTGTAGCTCATAGACATCTAGATCTATACTCTAATAAGAATCAAACTTCAGGTGCGTTGTCTCCCCTGAGGACTAAGATGGAATGCCTCGTTTCCAGTAAAAATGGTTTCCAATTCTCTACACTCACCAACGCACAAATATGTTCCTAAACCGTGTTATAAGGTGCAAATGATTTTAGATACATATGCGTACGTAAGTGTTCGTGTTCTTTCAATAAGGTGGCTTGGTTTTTGCGTCATTTGAAATGCACGTACCGCTTCGTTTTTCTTTCTTTGTTAGTCTAAGGATTCAGGCAAAAACGACTAGAAAGTCATCTAAGCAAAATATAAATCCTCATCTTCTATTTTCCCACCTTTAGAGGTGGAATTTTCACTTCAAAAATAAAAAATGGGGCTCCCTTGAGCTATGTATATCATATTTAAATAATAAAGAATCATTTAAGTAATCAATCACCCACCATACAGCCCAGACCTAACCCCCAGGAATTTTCATTTATTTTCAAATTTGAAGAAAGACCTCCGCGGACGAAGATTTTCGAGTAACAAAGAAATGAAGGCAGCGGTAGACGAGCATTTCGAAGGCAAAGATGGCGAATATATTTTCACTGGGTTGAAAGCTCTTTATCACATAATATGTAACAAGTGCATTGAAGTAGAGGGACATTAGAAAAAACAAATTTTGTATACTTTTCTATCGGCATTTTTAATACCCTAGGCTCAAAACTTTTCAGCCGCCCCCCCCGTAACATCGCGTAACATATACGTTCTAAGAAACATATTAGTCGAAATGTGAATCTCTTTTGTTTTTACTTGACGGCTCCGTGGCGCAGTAGCTTAGCAATGAGTTGTTACACCGGGAGCCGCGGGTTCGAATCCCGTACGGAACAAGTATTTGTATGGCCTACAAATAATTGTTCCGGGTCTGGATGTTTGTCCTCGTGGAATGTATTTTTGTAAACTGCCTCCACGATACAGGAAAAAATCATAGTGTGCGGGTAACGTTTTTTAAAAAAAAAGCCACGCCACGTCTCTTCAACCACGCTTATAACATAGTACCTATGCATTTCTAAAACGATTTATCATCGAAGACAAAAAAAAACTATTAAAAATTAATTAAGTATCGATCAGCTTCATCTTTAATTTATAGGTCTGTCGCAGTCTTATCATTCATTAGCATTGCAGTATTCACGATAAACAATACGTATAATTAACATAGAGTCAAGTGTGGGATGCGAGTCATTAGTGTTCACAATGCTGAACAAAACAATTAGCAAACCTGTTCTACTGAACAACCGATTACGGTTTTAAAAGATTTTTATATTTGTACGATAAAATAATTTAAGCGATAGAATAAAGACAACTGTATGACGTTTGATATTAATAAATACTGAGAACACATACACTTACAAGATCTAATAATTTTGTACCTAGTAGAATTCGACAGGGGTCAATATTTGTACAATAATGTAGTTTTTCGGATCTGGATATATTGTGTAAACAAATGTAACTTTGCTCTTATTGCGTCAGCATAAGGGTTAGTTACGACAAGTGATATCACTTTGTTTGGTAATTAGTAAAACCTTTGGCTCTTTATGCCCTGCTCAGATGACCGCTTCTGTAGGCCTAATCGCTAACTTTGTTGACGTGTTGTCGAAATCATATTCTACAAAGTGAATATCGTGTAGGTATTGCGTCGTATTTTCTGCCGACTTCCAAAAAGGAGACGGTACTCAATTCGACTGTATGGTTTTTTTATGTGTGTTACCTCATAACTTTTTACTGATTTGGATAATTGTTTGTTTGTTTGAAAAGTGGTGCTTCGAATGTGGTCCCATATTTGATCAAGGTGTGACCAATAGTTTTTGAGTTATTCTTAATAATTTATATTGAAATAGGTTGTACAAAATTTTTTATTTTAAATTATTTTTATAGGATTAGGGTAACAATCGAGCACACAGTCAACCTGATGGTAAGTGGTTGCTGTGGCCCATAGACATCTACATCTATCCTCGTATGCGAATCCAAAATGCAGATGGGTTGTCAGTAGTAATGCAACGAATACTACTTTTACGAATACGAATATCAAACCTACTATTCGGCGAATACGAATACGAATATCTCGCCATGGTAATAAAAAACTAATTTATATGACGATTTTCTATTGTTCTAATAATTAAAATTTACAATAGGCAATTTTTTATTTAAAAAACATAAAATTTGTAGATTTTCTGGTTTTAAGCGATTTCTTCTTTCAGTTTGGATGTTCCCAGCCGTTGAAAAAAGTCTTTCCGAGGCGACTGTATATAGTTTCAGTGAAAAATATATTTGGGAGTCCCACGCGTCGTTGAGGCGTTATCCAAGTCCGCCAGTAATTAGAGTTGCGTATAAATATTAGTTTTTAAATATTCGTGATCATTATTCGCCGAATACGAATATTCGGTAAAGGTCTACTATTGGGCAAAACGAATATTCGTATTCGTTGCATCACTAGTTGTCAGCCGTGAGGACTAGATGGAATGCCTGTATGTTTTATGTGCTGTGGTAACTTCATTTTAATGTTGAATTGATTGAGAGAACAAGCGAACACTTAGTAGTTAGCATTTTGAGACATTGTAATGTTCTGGCGTGTAGGTTATATAAACAACTAACTACCGTTGTAAAGCAATCACACACTCAGACATAATTATTAGCTGGACTAATCGCTTAAGTAGCACGTGTAATCTTGTACTTTAGTGCCCTTAAACTTCGGAAGGCAGGTTAACCGAAATAAGTAATCATATCGGCGGTAGTTAAGTGATGTCGAAGGTAGTTAAGTAATACTGTGAGTTTTAAACTCAAGACATTCAAATTATATTATATGTCTTGATCCTAATTTCACATAGGTACACTACTTTTCATCTTGAAAGCTTAACTCTTTGATTTCAAGATATTTATAAACATGCTCTAATATATAAAAATATGTTATAAATTGTAAGTGTAAAGACAGACGCTTCGTGAATAATCAAGTTTTAGTCGAAAATGTTTGATTATGATTTATGATTTAAATGTAATTTATGGTAGTAAGACACTTTTTACTTCTTTTTTTATAGGATAAGAGTGACAAACGAGCACACAGTCCACCTGATGGTACGTGGTTGCTGTGACCTATAGACATCTACATATATCCCCAATCCGAATCAAAATGCAGATGCGCTGTTACCCATGAGGACTAAGATGGAATGCCTCGTTTCCAGTAAAAAGGGTCTCCGGTTCTCTACACTCGCCATACAATGAAACAAAGCAGCGTTAAGCTGCTGTTTTACGTTGTATTCTGTGGAGCGTGGTCATTCCCCGGTCGAGCCGACCCATTCGTGCCACAACTATACTACTAATAAGGCTGCAGCATGGCTCTACCACGTATGAAAGACTTACAATTTCATTTCAACGTAATTCATATTTACATACATCATCTACGTTAAATGTGTAGTCGCTGTCTATACACAGTTCCGTGAAATGATTTTATATAACTAGGAGACTTCCGTTTGCCATAATTATAAGTACGATATAGAAATATACGCGGTAAATCAATGACGAAATACTTATTATACTGTATATATAATGAAACTTAATAAATAGTACAAACCGACTACAAAACAAAAAAAAATCTACATAATAACATAACGAGGAATTAAAGCCCCAACTCCAGAAGATTATATTCGTAAATTATTTTTTCAAGATTTTAAATCAGTTTAAAGTTCCGTTTTATTAGAAGTTTAATTACTTTACACGTTCGAGTGACTTAACGAATAGCAAAAGTTTAAAAACTTCATTCCCTATTTCAACACCCGTAGAGGTGAAAAACATTTTCTTTATATATTTCGGATCACACCTGAAGTATAACATATTTAACAAAGAATCATTAAAATCAGTTCAGCTGTTTCCGAAATACGAGTACCTAAGCATACGCATAGAATATAGATACCAGAACCGTCCGGTTTTTTCCGAACTCTGTGAACGAACAGACGTAACAACGAAGTGTAGATAATGTGTTGGATTAATAGTCTCAATACAACAGCATACGTAAATGCGCTGTACACTCATGAATAAAGATCTAAAGTCGATAGGAATTGCAAAATCCATTACAACTGGCCGTTTTCCGCCTCCGATAGGCGGAAAATATGTCTTTCGAAGAACAAGTTAGAAGTAACTCATAAAAGTCACAAGGTCATCACATTATTAATTTCTAAAAGTAACCATTAAGATGTAGTAGTAAGCCCGCCGTGTAGTAAGAGAAACCACAACATATCACACCGGGGTTGTGAGAGGCAACAGAAGGAAACTGAAACAGGAGATGGGCTGCAGCATCTTTCTGACAACAACTCAAAAAAGTTAAAAAATGCGTTTGCAAACCCGCCTGCTGTATCTTTGTTTTAACATTGACGAAATTATTACGAATTATATAGTGAACAAAGATTACGGCAAAGTAGTGTCAAGATTATCAGTTTATGGGAGCAGATTAAATAAAAAACTGAGCATATTACATACGTGCGCATGAAGTGCACAGCGCGTATGTGTTATGACAACTATTGTAATAGTATATAATAGGTACTGGTTTTAGCAAGAAGATGCTACGTTCACACGTACATATGAAACGCAGTCTAAATGAAAAGACAGAATTGAGACTCTTATAAACTTTATATTATTTAGATACTAGCTGTCACCTGCGGCTTCGCAGTGTGCATGATATTCAGTATCTATGTCAATTTTTTTTGTATAAAATATCACAAACGTAAAAAATAGCAACAATAAAATAGCTACTCAGCTCATTTCCCTCCAGCTCGGTTTTTATAAACTACAAATATTTTTTTATCAGAATAACACATAGCTCATGTCTTGACTAAAGTTTAGCTCTATATAAATAAATAAAAATATCAGAATCGCATCAGTGCTTCCGGATGCTCCTGGAAAAAACTTATAAACAAATTTTATGATGCTAGCAAACAAGAACATGAAGTTTGTAAATAAAAATCGTTTAAAGTAGTAAGATAGCTCGATATTCTAATGCCAAGTACTAATCAATTTTAAAGATTAGTTCAGATTTTGCGTCATAGATAATAACTGTAGAGCGCATGCCGGGACGTAACTCTTGTGATAATCGCTGATAACGTATTACTCGCTGCCAAAGTCCATTATGAGATATTGATGAGCATGCAGCACAGCGCCTTCCTAGTAACGAATAAAAATAAAAAGTTCGGTTGCCAACCCGCTTGCCAAGCGTGGTAACTATGGCAAATATCCCTCTATGTGATCTATGAGTGAGGTCTATGTTCAACTGTGGACTTTAATAAACTGTAACGGTAACGGCAAAGTCCATTACTCACTCAATCGTCTTAACCGACCCGTGCCCGTATATAGCTAATGCAATAAGGTTAGAGATTAGATAAAATGCATTCTAATACTTCAAGATATACGGGGTTAAAATTTATAATTTTAAACTGAAGGTAGCCGTGGTTAAATATGACAATGGGACGTCAAACACCTCGGTACCCAATGACGATGGGGTCTGTAAAGTACTCGAAACGTCGGGAATATACAATATACGTTAATAAAACGCGACAAAATCCGTAAAAACTAGTTTCATTTAATAAATGTATTTTCAGAGATACGGTTGAATGTCCCCAACACATAAGGGTGGAACACAATAGTGTTAAGTAGATGCTATAGCCTACACACATCTACATACATCTATCGTCGATTATAGCTCATAATGCAAATGCGTTGTTCTTTTACGTGGTAGAAATATTATGGCAGTAGCGCGAATGGGTCAGCTCGACCGGGGTAGGACCACGCTCTCACAGCATAGCAACGTAAAATAAGAACTTAATGCTGCTGTGTTTCATATGGTGAGTGTATAGAACCGGAGACCCTTTTTACTGGATACGAGGCATTCCATATTAGTCCTCAGGATGACAATGCATCTGCATATCAATTGCATATTGATTTAGAGCTGTGCACATGTTGTTATGTCCGCCAGCACGCATTGCGGCAACAAAGTGTCGCAGATTCTTCTGGGCTCTAAAACCGTCTCAAAAATTGAGGCCTGTGCCTGGCAGTGGTGCGGATTAAGACAGTTCCTTTACTTTTACGTAAGTGCACAAATAATAATCAGAAAAGTGAAACGAAATCGACCTGAAGGAAAAGTGTGTGACTGTAATGAAAAACGTAACCTGAAAGATGACAAGATTATTTTTATTACCTAGTTAGATATTCGTAATTCATTTTACCCGTTTCCCAATATTCACCAAAAGTACAATATAAACCCATTTAAAGATATTGCGATGCAGTGAAGTATATAGTTAGTGAGTACAGTAAGCTTCATGCTCGTATTTTGTATTTGAATACATAACGAGTACGCATACAAATAACAGTTTATGGCAATTGCTTCACTAACAAAACCATAGTATTTAAATAGAAGATGATGATGAGAATGACGGCTCCGTGGCGCAGTAGCTCAGCAATCAGTTGTTGCGCTGGGGGCCGCGGCTTCGAATCCCGCACGGAAAAAGTATTTGTATGGCCTACAAATAATTGTTCCGGGTCTGGATGTTTGTCCTTGTGCAATTTATGTTAGTAAACTGCCTCCACGACACAGGAGAAAATCCTAGTGTGGGGGTAACGTTTTTTTTTTAAAAAAAGAAGAGGGTAGACGTAAATAACTAAACGCGAATTTAAAATGACACAAACATGACAATATAACAATACACATGTGTATTGTTATATTGTCATGTTATATAAGCAAGCATGCTCTAAGCAGATATCAATAATTATTTTTGAAAAAAAAAATTAAGTTTACTGAATAAAAATAGCGTTTGTACTAATCTACGCCCACTATGAATCAATGAACTATGTGGGATAGTTGACATCGTCTTGACGCCGAAGAATAGGCATTAAAAAGTTCAGTCGATATGTTTAAACCACCTCCTTTTTCAAGTCGGTTTAAAATATTGTACTTACTTCGTTACTTATTGCTATTCATTCATTATATTCACATTTATCACGTTCCAATAGAAATTAACAAAGCAAATTGATGTTCAATTAAATTGATAGCACAATTATTGACAGTAGATAAGCCTTAGTGGTGTAATAAATATAAAGTTATTGAGTAAAACTAATTTTACGCATTATGTTGCACATGCGCAGGGCAAAAACATCCTAATTTTAATAAAGAATATGGCTGGGCGCTACAACCTGCTTGGTATCCCACAATCCTACTATCCTACTAATAGTATAAACGTGAGTTTGTCAGTATGTATGGATGTTTGTTACCCTTCCTCGCAAAAACTACTGAATGAATTTTAATGAAACCTTACAATAATATAGCTCATACTTGTCATTATCATTAGTCATAATTTAAAATTAAAAATTTTGTACAGCCGACTTCAATATAAGTTATTTAAGAATAACTTAAAAACTATTGGTCTGACCTTGATCAAATTCATATGGGACTACACGAGTAGTACCAGCTTTCAAATAAAAAAAGAATCATCGAAATCGGTTCACCCAGAAAAAAGTTCTGAAGTAACACACATAAAAAAAAAACGAAAAAAAAAAAACATACAGTCGAATTGAGTACCGGCTCCTTTTTGGAAGTCGGCAGAAAATATAACGATAAGGTATTAAGTCGGAACAAAATCTGTCATCTGCGAGCTATTTTAGCGTGCGGTGCAAAAACTGTAAGAGTTACACAAATATCATGTATGGTGGAATTGTTTCTCCTAAATAGTTCTACAAAAAAGTCCGCGGCAGTTTATTATATCTATCTGTTGTGTGTAAGCCATTATTACCAAAATAGTTGACCATAAATAAAATAGAATTTGATACTTTATTTCCAATGCACATTTTGCAGTAAACATTGGGTCTTATCAAAATAAATACTTTAATCGCTTCTGATGTTCAATGTAAGATACACTTTGTCTTTTAAACTACGTAACTTGGTTAAATATTTTAAAAGTAACGACGATATAAAATTGTGCGGTGGGGGAAAACATCGCTCATCGCCAAGTGAGCAAATGTACCTACCTCTTCACGCTTAAACTGCTGAACCGATTTAAGTTAACTTTGGTATCGAGATAGTTTAAGTCTCGGGGAAGGAAATAGGATAGCTTTGATCACATAAATCATCCCTAAAGAGGGTGATGGAATTTACTATGAAAGTGCGATTATTGATGGATCACCTATGGTTTAAAGTATAATATCTACGCGGACGAAGTCGCGGGCAAAAGCTACTTATTGAACAAAACTATTTTTACGGATTTTGTCGCATTTTGGTAATAGGAACTTGACAAACATATTTAATGGATCAATTACGAAATGTTTATTAATTATTAAGTGGCGAAGCTTGCGAAGTCACTTATTGATTTCACGATGTCTGTCCATCTGTCCGTCTGTCCCACGATTATCTCGAGAACGGTTTCGAATTTTCAAATTCTGTTTTCAGCAATCGATTACTGATCACCCAGGCATCTGAACCTCCTATTTTGAAACTGATTACTCACCGGCAACCGTTAGAAACCGCTACAAAGCTGATTGCTTCGCCACTTTGCTATGTTGTTAGCTTGCTAGGTTTATTTCCTATTTATTGACTACCTGTTGACATTTTGTTATAATCACTACTCTTAAATATTATTATCTCGATATTTAATGGTTTTAAAGATTTGCATGCTATTAATAATGGCTCTGATTAAGCGGATGTTTAATTACTGTGACCATCTTCAATGTACCTTAACCAATTGCAAATAAATATTTCATTTCAATTCATTTAATTGACTTATTTAAATTCCTGACGTTTCGGGTGCTTTACAGCACATATGGTCATGGGAGGACTGAGATGTTTGACTTCCCGATGTCAAGTTAGCTCGGCTACCTTCTGGTTTTGAATATTATGGATAAAACCCGTAAAAATAATTTTATTCAATGTGTAGTATTTGTGTAAATATAAAAAATCACTATCCCATAATTAATCAAATTAAACCCAAATCAAAACATACCTACTATAGGTACTTCAAGATACTGTAAGATCGTTCTGTGCGGATCGAAGCAAAAAAACTTATATTTAAAAGTTGTGGGCAGCCTTCGTTAACTATAACGGGAGGTCAAACAGCTCAGTATTTCCCGAAACTTCGGAAATTAAACATAGAATATAAAATTAGTATCATTGAATACGTAGAATTCGTGTAGACATAAGGTGAAGTTAGTTTAACTACGTCATTTGGTTTGACCATCTGTTAAATCTCCATCTGTTGAACTCTTTTGCTAATATCTGAATCGACGATAAATCAATTGGTGGCTTCCTCTAAAACCAGCGCGTTGCTAAACGCGGCAGAATGCGAACGGAACCACTGCTCCACAGATTAGTGGCGATAAAAACGAACGCATCTGTTTTTTAAGCAAGTGTATGTTCGAATTAACATCATTTTACGCAACAATATTTGTACTATGTGCCCATTATACTATTCTACAATTAAAATTATCAGGCCCCAGATAAATATAATGCAACAAATTGCAATTCGACATATTGAATTTGCAATAGTTCATCAGATAGACATCTCTGTCTGAAATAGATACTGATCAAATCAATTTATGATTAAAATCTATACGCCTATCTACCCCTTTTATGACTTCTTTTCTACCGACTTCAATAAGGAGGAGGTACTCAATTCGACTGTATGTTTTTTTTTATTTGTGTTACCTCATAACTTTTTTCTGGGTGAACCGATTCCGATGATTCTTTTATTTGCAAGCTGAATGCTTCTCATGTATATTGTATACTCCCATATATATTTGATGAAGGTCTGACCTGACTATTCTTAATAATTTATATTGAAGTCAGTTGAAATTATGTTGTAAGCACATTTCTTCTAATATGATTCCTAGTTTACGTATAAGCAAACTCAAATTTAATTATAACTTCTCTTTACGTAGGTGTGTCGTTATCTTTTTTGTAAGTCGGTTAAAATCGCGTAGGAATATGAACATGCTCTTTACAATATCGGGATGTAACACCTAAACGTTATGAGCTATCAAAATTTTATTGACATGTTAACTTTACGATACTTTAATTCAATTCACCCAGTGAACGTTCACTGAATTGACCACAGACTTGCCACAGAGTTATTATTTTGACAAGTGTGGATCTCATTAATACGCCTGTTAATGGTATATCATAAAAACATTTTTGTTCGGATGCTGCATTTGTAAGACGAGACGAATTTAAAAAAAAACTAATTATAAAGAAATTAGTGCAGTAAAAGTTCTACAGCGCTAACATAAATTAGAGTTAAAATTCTTGTATTTTCACGAGTTTTGGTTTTATTTTATATAGGAGAGGGGGCAAACGAGCATGTGACTCACCAGATGGTAAGTGACTACCGCCGCCCATGAACAACCGCAACACCAGGGGAATTGCAGATGCGTTGCCGGCCTTTTAAAAAGGAGTAGGCTCTTTTCTTGAACGTCCCTAAGTCGTATCGGTCCGGAAAAATCGCTGCTGGTAAACTATTCCACAAGGAAGTTGTGCGAGGAAGAAAACATCTTCTGAATCGCACGGTGGTGGACCGCCAATCATCCAGATGGTGTGGATGGTATCGGGAGTTCTGCCGCGATGTGCGTTCGTGAAATTTGGCGGCTGGGATTAATCCGAACAATTCCTCAGAGCACTCCCCGTGGTAAATGCGAAAGAAAATGCAGAGATGCAACATCTCTTCGCAGCGCCAATGAGTCGAGCCGATCGGAAAGGACTCGGTCGTCGACGATTCGAGCCACTTTGCGCTGGATGCGGTCAAGTGGAAGGAGATGGCACTGGGGAGCCCCAGCCCAGAGATGGGAACAGTATTCCATGTGAGGCCGAACCAGCGCCGTGTAAAGTTGCAGGCGTTGTGTGGTTAGAAATACGTTTGTAAATTTATGAAATTATGAACCATTCCAAAACAAAAAACGCGGCTAATTCCTCTCTTTAGTTTACACCGATATCAATTCTTCTTCTAATACATTAAAACTTTGGTACTTTGGATATATACCTATCAGAATTTCTAGTCTAAAAAATGCGCTTTTCTCACTCTTTAAATATTTTTAATCAATTCTTACATTAATTTGTCATTACTTATATATAAAAAAATGAAAACACTCACCATTTCCTTCTTTAAATAAGTCAGTTGTGAATCGAGGTCTGTTGGCGGCGCCTCATCCATATTGGTGGGCGACTCGCAAATATCGGATTCCCCTTCTGCGAATCCGCTCAGGCTTTTTGGCAGAGGTGGAAGGCCTTGCAGTGACATTGTGCTGATAGCACGAAATTGCTTACGGAGCCTGGCAACAAAAGAAAAAGCTATATGAAATCACGTTCAAACCGAAACTCACTATAAACAATTACGTTATAAACAGTTATACACATTGTTATCGCTGTATTTTTGACAATAAAAATTAGCACATAGCCCTACTTTATAAAAATACAACTCATCTCTTTATCACATGTCACTAAATAATTACTTATAATATAAACGAAAATCAATTCAGGCCAACATTAATAAAAAAGGATATTTTTGAAATTATTTATTTAATTATTTAAGTGTACCTTATTAAATCCAATTATTAAAACATTTTTTTCTTGTTGTCTTAAGGCTAACTTTAATGTAACCGGAGACCCTTTTTACGGGAAAAGCGGCATTCCATCTTAGTCCTCACGGGTGACAACACATCTGCATCTTGATTCGTAATCGAAGATAGATGTAGGATGTCTATGAGCCACAGCAACCACTTGCCATCAGGTGGACTGTGTGCTCGCTTGTCAGCTTTATTCTATAAAAAAATATATTTAAGTGTACCTTAGCATTCTGCCGCGTTTAGCAACGCGCTGGTATTTGAAAGGGACGAAGAGAGAACGAAGTGTGAAATATGGGTAAATCAGGAATGTCTAGAACAGGTAAATGAAATTGTATACTTGGGGAGTGCTTTTAGCCGGGATGGAAGATGTGATTTAGATGTGGACAGGCGTGTCGCTGCCGGGAACAAAGTCAATGGTGCCCTGACTGCGTTAGTCAAAAGGCAAGGCGTAGCGAAGAGTGCACGCCTTGCAATACATAACGCAGTGTTGGTACCGACTTTGTTATATGGCAGCGAAACCTGGGTATGCCAGAAGAAGCATAAAAGTAAGTTGAATGCAGTGGAGATGCGATCTCTTCGTAAAATGTGCGGCGTTAATATGGCCGACCGAAAGCGAAACGAAGAGATTCGCAATATGGCAGGTTTGAAACATGACCTTATCACAAAAATTGATAAGGGCGTGCTTCGGTGGTTTGGGCACGTTGAACGAATGAGTGAAGACCGAATGGTGAAGAAAATATATAGCGCGAAAGTTAATATTAAAAGGTGTCGAGGTAGACCGAGAATAACTTTCGAAGACCATGTGAGCAAATTGCTCGAAGAGGGTAGGGTCAAGAGTACTCGGATACCTAGACGTGCATGTATGAAGAAGATAATGAATCTGAAAGAAGCGAAAGAGATATGTAAGGATCGTGACACTTGGCGATCTGTTCTCTCTGGCTACCCCGTCAGGGATTGTGCGTGAAGATAAGTAAGTAAGTAAGTAAGTGTACCTTAAATCCAATTATAAAAACATTTGTTTCTTGTTGTCTTAAGGCTAATGTTAATGTAAATAAACTTTAGATTTGCCTGCTTACTTTTGATTTAGTTTTGAGAGTAGGCCAAGGTTATCTTTTTCCGTGCTAAACCGTAAACTATCGGCTAAAAACTACACACCAGCCATTAATCAAACATATTATATATTATACACCTAAGAATTCGATTTATGCATGGTTAAAACTAATGAGCCGTGGTAGCTTTGGTGCTAATAGTAGGCCAATCTAGTTTCACAGTACGCGAGCAACCTGGGTTCGATCCCTGCCGGCACGAACGAAATTGTTAATTGCAATTCTAAATAGATAACAGTGGTAGTGCCACGCGGCAGCTTTTGCTGTCGCACGGATGGGCCGGCTCGAACCGGGGTGGTACCACGACCTCACAGAAAACCAGCGTGAAGTAGAGATTTACCTCTGCGTTTCGCTTGGTGAGTGCAGGTGGCCGGAGGCCCTTTTTACTGGATATGAGGCATTCCATCTTAGTCCTTACGGGTGACAACGCATCTACATTTTGATTTGTAATAGAGGATAGATGTAGATGTCTATGGGCCGCAGCAACCACTTAACCATCAGGTGGACTGTGCTCGTTTGTCACCCTTATCCTATAAAAAAAAAAGTGCTGATTACCACGTGCTCAGCGGTGAAGGAAAACTTCGTGAGGTTTCCTCGCATGTCTGACAAATAAGAAAAATATTTCGAAGATAAATGTGTGAAGTTCGCGAACGCGCACTGAGGCTGCGCGGCGGACATAGCGGACGTATATAGGCTGGTAACTAAGTTTTTATGAGTAAAATAAAACTTACACGTAGGTTAAAGTGCTACTCGTTAATTATATCGTATGTGTACCTCATCTCTCTTTAATTAAATTAATTTTTTATACAGCTCTCTTAATTTTTGCTCTTGCTAACTTGATCTTTGAGTCTATTTTCCCTAGATCTTGTAACTTAGGCAATGGATAAAGGAAATCAATTTACATAGGAGGTCAACTCAACATAAATTGCTACAAAAATAGTTTTAATATGCTTTAAAATTTTATACATATAGCTAAATCACTTTGCTTCTACATCATCTTCAGAGCACGTCGATTTTCTTTAGGTTTTTAATGACATGAAATAAAGGTAAGTAGGATAAATCAAATAAAGTTAAGTTTACAAGCGGTAGCTTATAAACGAACATTGATTTTTTTTATGCTTTTCGCAATTTTTCCTTTATCTGTGCAAATTTTAAGATTCTGAGTTGACGGCAAGTACCCTGTAGTTTTTGATTCCCTTGCGAATGTCGAAAATTTGCGGCATAAACGGCTGTATCTTTTGATTCCGTTGGCTTAGACGCCACGAGTTCCTGAGAAAAAGGGTCTTGACAGACAGACAGACAGACAGACGGACAACAAAGTGATCCTATAATGGTGCCTTTTTTCCCTTTTGAGGTACGGAACCCTAAAAAAGGTTCTCAAGTGGCGGCCTCGTAACAGCGGACGATGTGTAGGGCGTCCCCCCACTAGATGGAGTGACGACCTGGTAAGATATGCAGGAAGTCGATGGATGCAGGTGGTTCAGGACCGTGCTTTGTGGCATTCCTTGGGGGAGGCCTATGTTCAGCAGTGGACTTGTGAAGGGCGGTAATGATGATGATGATGATGTGTGTAAAAAAGATAATAAAAACGTTTTAAAAGCAAAGGTAACTTTAATCTATTTTTATAAAAATCAATTGCTGTTTTTTTTTCTATAGGATCGGGTGACAAACGAGCACACAGTCCACCTGATGGTAAGTGGTTACTGTGACCCATAGATATCTACATCTATCCTCAATAAAGACTCAAGATGCAGATGCGTTGTCACCCGTGAGGACTAAGATGGAATGCCTCTTTGCCAGTAAAAAGGGTCTTGCTGTCCGTTAGTCTCGCTAAGACTCAGAAACGGCTCGACCGATTTTGATGAAATTTGTGTGTGTTTGAATGGGTCCCTAGATGGTTTAGACATTTGGAACCGGTAGGTGGCGCTGTTGTCGAGATCCAGAAATCACCCGTGCGAAGCCGGGGAGGATCGCTAGTTATAGACATAACAAGTCCATGATCAAATTTATATGCGACCACGTAAAAATTCCAGATTTTAAATAAAAAAATAAGCATCAAAATCGGTTCAACTAGAAAAAAGTTATGAGGTAACAAAAAAATACCGTCGAATTGGGTACCACCTTTTTGAAGTTAGTTTAAAAGTGAATATATTTGTGAGTATAAGATAAGTGTTCTTATCGGTGTATTTATCCATATTGATTACTCATCATTATAGAGAGCCCCCACTACACAGTAACACATATTGACAAGTACAGAAAGATAATAAGAAAATACAAGCAACATTACCAAGAACTATACAATGCGGAATACTTTTTCGTTTAATCCTAAAAACCTTGACACAGTGTTGTAACAGCAGAATGTTAATAGAGTTACCGAACCGGTGCATTATTGTTAGTGTTTGAGTCAGGTGACCTTTCCATGTACCACAGAACACACAAACAAAATAATAAGCTATAACGCGCCTGGAATATTATTCCGTTTACATAAATCTACAACAGTACCTTGAGATATTGTAATGAGTCACCTCAATGCTTTGAACAGGTTTTTAATTCAATTGGAGAAGTATTTTAACAGATTTGTTAAATACAAAGAATATTACAAGCTTACGTCATTTTGTCTTTGCCCATTGCCCATCTATATCTTTCTCAATTAAGAATCAAAATGAAGATGCGTTGTCACCGCTGAGGACTAAGGTGGAATGTGTTGCTGCCATTAAAAAGGGTCTCCGGTTCTATACAATCACTATACGAAACAACAAAAGTTTTTGAAACACAAACGGAAACTTTTTTATTCAATATAGATTATAAAATAATACTTATTGAAAGTCACTCTTTTGTTTAACTACCACTATTTCGAAAACCTCTGTCCTGGGAAGAAGAAGCAAGAAACCCAGCGGGACTTTTTCTTAAATAACAGCTTACAATCATGTATGTTACACAATTGACCACACAAAACAAATTAGAAATAGCTTGGTAGCGATCACCCCATTATATAACTTTTCATTATAATAACCCTTTTTATACAAACTTAGTTTAATAAAGTTTTTGAACTTTAAGCAGGTCAAATATTGTATATTTTCTGGGATTTTGTTCTAAAAGTGTATAATACATCGCCCTAAGAATGAATTACTGACTCAGTGGAGTCGAGTAACTGGTACTACTAACTTATGTCTGTTCCTAGTATTTACACAATGAATATCACTTATTTTTGTAAAACTACTTTTATTTTTGTGTACGTACGTACACAAAAATAAAAGTACGTATTACATTTTCATAAATGTTTTGAGAGGCCAAAGTTAATATATTAATTTCCTTAAATTTTTGTCGCAGCGACTCTTTAGGTTTTAAATCTTAGATTGCTCTTATGGCCCTTTTCTGTAAAACAAATATTATTTCAGTGTCAGTCGCGTGTCTCCATAGCAAAATACCAGACGAAATTATGCTATGGAAATAGTTAGTCAAGCTATTTCCACACTGGTAAGATTTCTAATCTTTTTAACAGCATATGCTGCAGAACTAAGTGCTTGCTAATTTTGATATATGGGGGCTTCGCGTCTAGTGTTATTCCAAGAAAAATGGTGGTATCGACAAGATTCAGTTCCTCCCCATTTAATATTAGTATATTATTTAAATGTTTGACATTTGGAATCATGAAATTCATACTTTTCGTTTAAGTGCCATTTAAATGCAAGTTATTAACATTAAACTTATTTACTATTTGGATTAAGCATTATTTACAACGTCATATTTTAATAATTGTCGTTTTAATTTTCTGCTATTTCACGCTAGTATTCTATGAAAGCGTGATCCTTCCCCGGTCGAGTCAACCCATTCGTGTACAACCATAATATAGCTGCAGCACAGCTCTACCGCGTCTATTTTAATAATATAATTATTCGGCATCTAAAAACAATGTTTGAATCTACTCAGATACTGTCTTACCTAGATTTAAGATCGTCATCTACGATATAAGAATATGCCTGATCATACGTATCGTCTGTTTGTTCACTAGTCACCGAGCACATAGCATAATTAGGTTCTGAGTCCGAGTCACACTGTTCACTTTTCTGCGACGGCTCCTCTTCATCCACAGTTACGGGAACGTTGGACTGAGATCGCATTGTCTGCAGCTCATAAATTAACATCTCATGATTGTTCATGTCCTTCATGATATCGGGCGAAACATTGCCGTTGGTCAAGTTCGTGGAATTCTTACCCTTATCTATAACTGTGTTCGCTTCGCCTATGTTATTGTTTCGACCCGCTAGGATCTCCGAAATAAGCATTTCGGTTACACGGGAAGTTTTACGCTCTAGGGAATTGCTGTTTTTATTTGGATCCTCATTCTTGGAATTGTCATAAACGTTTTGGGTATCAAACGCATTGTTAGTTTGCCTCGATGGGCTATTTCTTAATCTGTCGTCAAATTCTTGAACTTCGTCAACAGTTGCATACGGCGCTTCCGGGACAACAACAAATTCATTTTTCGCATCTACTGGCAGAGAATATGGACTAAGTTCGGTTAACTGTTTTTTGTGTTTATTTTGGTTTGATACATTTTTATTTACAGGTAAAGGTTTCATTGGTTTTAATTTAGGCTTTGGAGACAATGGTGGTGGGGGTGCTTTTCTTAAGGGCAGGGTTTTCTCTACAAAACTGGACGACTTTGAAACTTTGCATTTAGAATCTTGATCTAACTTATTTGAGGTAGAAAGGGATCGCACCAAAATTTGTCTGCACGTTTTTGCCGCTTTAGAGTTTAAAGACTCATTCGATCTTTTTGCAGATGCTGACCCTTGAATGGAATTGCTATCGCTTGAACTTCTTCTGGAGTTTTGACCGCTCGATTTCCTCTCGTCTGAAGATGAGCTACGATCACTTATAACATCCCTAATAAAAGATTTGACTCGTGCAAGTCCATTTGCCTTAGACGATACGCTTTGTTGGCTTGCGGCACACGATCTTTCCAAAGTTTTGGCTTTTGTAACATTGTTTAAATCTTGTTTAGATGAAGCTCGGGACTTGGAGAGGCTAGATTTGGATTCTGTCACGGCCTTCCTAGTTTTGGCCAGAGCTTCAGCCACTAAGCTCTGGCTAGGCCGGGGAGGTACAGGGGGAGGCCCTTTTATTTTGTTAGTCTTCATGGGCTGCGCGTTTGTCTGTACCATCAGCATGCTTAAACAAGGCCTCACTCGTACAATACTATAAATATGGGCACTATAGTATAATGAGCGCGAGCACAGCACTCCCCGCACGAAAGTCACGACACTCGCGAACGCTATCGTGTGGACGCGTTCGTCCCCACCAGGGCGCGCGGCTGACTGACGCTCAGCCGCTGAGGCGACTATAGTCCGCCTTCGCCGACACACCGCTTTGTCTTATACATACTTATTGAACTTTACTGTACCGTATTAAGATACGTTTTCGCATATCACAAGCAGCAGCAATGCAATTTTTAGCTGTTTACGAAGTTCGTACCACACGGATACAATGAGTTGACCCACACTTTAAATATTGTAAAAGTGATTGTTTACTATGAGAATGGGCGCAATACCGGCTACCGGCAGCACACGCCATGTTGCATGGTGGTCTATTGTCTAAGTTTAAATGTAAAAGCACTTACTTAGTGGCCTATTGTTCTCGGCCATCAGAACGTTACTGATGGTAGACGCTTGCGAAAACGAAATTAATTGAAGTTGAAACTAATATAATAAGCGAGAACGTTTTTATAATAAGTAAACTAGAATTATTAAATCACGTTTATATAGTTTTTACTCCTATTTAACTTCTTTAATGCTTATTTATCATTTTGAGCGTTATAATCCGTAACAGACAAGTCAAATAGTTAATTACCTACACCGAGATAATTTTTTAACACAATTTCATAAATAAAAGTGTGGAAAGATGCATTAACGCCTACAATTTACGAAAGTTGACGTTAAACTCTGTTAATTAAGGCGTCTTGCCTAGACTTAAACGAGTGGGTAATAAAAATTAACATTAAATGTTAATTTTTTTATTTTATTAATTAAAGTTTAATAAAAAGTAAAAGCAGACTTCATATAACTAAAATGAATAATATGATTTCGCATTCTGACAAGCTAAGTACAGAATAACGAAATCTGCGATTTCATAATGTGAAATTATTTTATTCTATTTAGATCTTTGAAGTCGGCGTTTACTTTTTATTAAAAGTTATTTTTTATCCTTTTGAGTGGACTAAGGGATATTACAATTTAAATGTCGTCTAAATAGTTAAATTAAAAACTTCATCCGCTATTGAGGCGCAATTTTTCTCTAAATAATGAGATCACCCCTGAAGTAACTATTTCATAAAATGGTAATGTGGTAGAGCTACGCTGCAGCTAAATTGTTGTACGAATGGTTCGGCTCGACCGGAGTAGGACTACGCTCTCACAGAATACTAGCGTAAAAGAGCAGCTTAACACTGCTGTGTTTCGTATGGTGAGTGTAGAGAACTGGAGACTCTTTTTACTGGAAACGAGGCATTCCATCTTAGTCCTCAGGGGTGACAACACATCTGTATTCTTAATTGGGTATAAATGTCTACGAACCACAGCACAAACTTAACATCAAATTTTATCATAAAACAATAAATACTAAAAATTTCTTAAAAGATTTTCATCGGTATAAGCCCCTAATCTCTTGCAATGTCCCAATGATTTCTTTTTGAGTCACATCGTATCATTTATCTTATTTCTTTTGTTTAAAAAATATATGCAAACACTAAGACAAGGAGGCGTTTGGTGTAAGACCAAGATGGTTATGCAACCCTAGTCTGTTGACTTCATCTAATCGTCTTTTAAGTCTAATATTCATAAGCCATTTTCGCCAAGCGATATAACAAGATGGTCAAGTCCAACATGTATAACCAGTAAATAAATTACAAAAGATATCCTCGATTTCCATCGATTAGATTATGAAGGTGTACATCAAAATAATATAAATTTTGTATTTGATACATAGTAGTCGTAAATTTTTTCTTTCTCTATGATTATTCTTGCCTTTAAGGGAATATAAATCTTTTAAATTACAACTTATAACATTCACTGAATAAAAAAACTGGATAATTTGACTAAATAATGTTTATAAAGTACAATCATAATAACACAGGGCAATTTAAGAAATGCTGAAAGTAGATCTTTCTCATTTCACAAAATGATAATAGAAAGAGAGAAGAAGAGATAATTAATATTCAATTAAGTGATAATCAACTATTCTATTTAGGCTGACATTTTTTAAACATTAGACACACCACTTTTAAGGATTCTCGAAGGTATTTTAACCCTAGATTACTACGCTATCGTAAAAATTACCACGGCAAAATCATGATACCTAGAAAAAACGAAGTTCGCGTCATTCCTCTGTCCCCAGCTTCAGTGTACCTTCCTAATTACGCCCGTCAGTGTGCCACACGCTGTCGTAGTGGTCGAGTATTATTTGTGTGTTGAATTACAGCAAGCATGTCGTAAATTTTACGAAAGTTCAGTGTTTGCGTGAGTCAACAAAGGTAAGTTGTTTTTTTTTATTTTTATTATTTTTGTTTATTTTTATTATTTTTGTTTATTTTTATCACTTTTTAGAAAAAATTTGCATTGATTATGGCTTATTTTGTTTTTGCATGTACATATACAATATTCTATATTGTTTCAGATGTCTCGAGTTCTTGGAGATGATTAAATTAGTCAGTTATTAGAGGCGGCTGTTCATGATGAAGAGGACGATGAGAGAGCAAAACAGCAAGAGATACTGAGTGAGCCAGAATACAACTTAGAAGTGTAAGAACATCAGTTGAACGATCGTGATAATGAAGAATACACAATTACGCCAGGTATCGTAGAAACTTCTGATCCTGATGTTCCTATTTCTAGTTAAGAAAGCGACACCGGTGTATAGTATCTGATTCTTATCTGAAGACTATGCACATTGAAACTGATCAAAGTAGTCAACACAGAATGCAATATGATCTCAGGGTTGCTATATCTAGAAAAGTTATTCGAGGCAAAAATGGACATAAATGGATCATACAGCCTAGACAGCTAAGAAGAGCTACTTCTAGAAATATCATGTTTTGTTGAGACCGTGTGAAACATCCTCTTTATTTCTTAGAAAAGAAAAACTTGAAGAATTAGTCAAATATAACGATTTCTTATATTTACGCAAACACTACACACTGAATAAAACTGATCTATGAAGACTAGGAAAATAATAACTAACTTTTGCATGAAATGAATATGTGACCAAACTGTGTAGATTAAAAAAAATGTGTACAATTTTCATTATTGTGTGATCTTATAAACCCAAAGAAAGTAACTGTAATTTCTAAAATAATTAAAGTTTAAATTTAATCTGTTTTCTCATTCATCACCGTACATCTTGTATTTTTTTATGAATGTTTAGTAACGTCCCTTGCAGGATAGTTTAATAATCTAGGGCTAAAAACTGAGTGATGACAATATCACAATGAAAGTATTGAGGTCATCATACCTCACAGAATCACAATATTGTATAAATGTTACTTAAATACTTAGTACATAAATATTTAGCTAGTTCTATATGGTTGTTGATACAAAATTTAGCTAATTTAGCTGAAGCAACATTCAAAAGTTGGAGCTGGGACTGAAGTTGACAAATTGGGGCACTTGAATAGTGAATGAACTACAGAATATACCAGGCTGCATTGGGGTGGTGGCAAAAGGAGTTATGTAAGTCTCATAATAGGTGACTATAAGAATAAATCATATATGAAAGATGTAAATACCCAGGATCAAGATAGGCGGTAGTGACAAAGGTGCAAGACATTTGCTGTGGTGAACACAAAGCAGCCCGTCAACCTCAGACCGAATTACAAGCGTGCCATAAATAGACTGTTATGGGCTGATAAAGTAGATGCAGAAGGTACCGCTTCTCATTACCAATCTAAGTATTTAATAATAACCCAACCAAATTTAGGTCACAGTGGCCAGTGTATGTGCAAACATATGTAGGTATATTTTCAATTCCCTCACTCCCATAGTCCGATGGGATAGGAATACCCATTGAACTATGAGAGTGACCCAGAGAAATCAGGAGCTGGACCTGAGGCTTTACAACTTTATATGCTTTATGAGGTACAGATGTAAAATACCATCAACTTCCTAACTCCGATCTGCTACTGTGTCTCAACAGAAAAATCAAATTTTTAGTCCGACCCGGGATTCACCCTAAACCAATGTGGCAGTCAAACATAATACTTCTATTGTAATATATTGAATGCCTTGCTAAGTATTACTCCACCATCTATCAGGAAATTAAATTCTTGTTGCCAAACGAAAAACGAATATTCGAATTTTCTTTTCCTAGTTTGGCAACTTTCAATGGATTCTGCCAGCGTCAAGTATTGTACTAGCATTCGCGAATATTGATGAAAAATATGACATATTCAAAAATCAAAAATGTATAATTTTCACCTTTCAACGGTCAGCTCAATTGCAGGTATGAGCTAAGGAATATATGGAGAAAGAATATGAAAAAACAAGAGAAAGAAATCTACAAAAAAAAAAAAACTAATAAAATGTAAGGTGAAAAATTTCATACTTACTAAATCTTCACTTATTATTAAATTTCCAATCTTGTCGGCACATAGGACACTGTTGTTGAGGTTGGGAGTGTAGCCACTTTACTATGCAGTGTATATGAAAACAATGTGAGCAAGCACCCCAAACAAGAGGGCAGTCGTCGCCAGGCAGTTTGCAATCAGGGCAACAGCTGTCGAAGGGCATACGACAAATTCCGCAATTATCGTCGTTTGCTATCCAACGCCAAGTAGCGACACCAGTCCAACCTAAAATTTTAGTACAAAAATTAAAATGACAGGCAAAACTATTTTTATAATTTTATGGGAATAAAATAGCAGAAAAAGTACTTTTAACGGTAACTTTCATAGCGAAGAGTGCATATGCATAGCTAGTAAAAGTAAATTGAGGTGCTGAAATTTAAAAAATCTCATTAACTTTAAAAATGTAATTTAGTAATTTCTAGATAGTTTTTATGTGTAAAAACCAGTAAAAACTAGATTTATATTTTATAGTTTATACACGGTTGTTTTTTTTAATACGTACGTATGTTGTTGTTACGATTTGCCAATTAAGGCAGGCAAAGGTCATGGGCTATACAACCTAGTTTGATGTGTATTTTAAACACAAAATTCTTCGCAATATGCTGTTGCGTTAAGTTTAAGTTTTTGAGAGATTTCGATAACAACTTAAACCAGCGAACCTTTGAAGACGATAGTATTTCAAGCCGCCAAAACGGATTAAAAACTTAGAGATTTATAAATCATCAAAGCACTTGGAACATCGATTCTATTTATAAATAACATGTGGAGACATTTAACACACAAAATTGCAACACTTTCACGTATTAAAATTCACTTCAAACCATTAATTAAACGTTTCTACAGGAGCAATATTCCATCGGCGGTCAAAATCCGCAAAAACATATTTAAATAGTACCAATCTATACAAATAAATAAAATTGAAGTGTCTGTTTGTAATATCAAAATTACAGTTTTTTACTAAATGCATATGAAAGTAAATACGATACCTATAACGAAAATACAATTTTTAAAATTTTTGTCTGTCTGTCTGTCTGTCTGTTTGTTCCGGGTAATCTCCGAAACGACTGGACCGATTTTGACGGGATTTTCACTGGGAGATAGCTGATTTCATAAGAAGTAACTTAGGCTACTTTTATTTAAGAAAAAGAATCAGGGTTCCGCGCAGAAACATAAAAACCCTAACACGCGAACGAAGTCGCGGGGAACAGCTAGTGAGTATATAAATCATAATGCTAGATTAAAATCTAGGTATATAACTATTAAAATAAAGCTGGCATTACTGTCACGAGTTCGTAATAAAAATTTATTCACTCTCGCCTTCAAATGTCCAGAAAGAAAGAAGCAACAAATTATTTCACTTCTTTGCTGTAAGCGTTACGAAAGATGAAGCTAACCATTTGGTTCAAACGCGTGGAATATCAATAACTACAATAAGGAACTTATGAATACCTGCGTAAAGTAGCAGCTTAATGCTGCTGTGTTTCGTATGGTGAGTGAAGAGGTAAACCGGTGACCCTCTTTACTGGAAACGAGGCATTCCATCTTAGTCCTCAGGGGTAACTCAGAGGATAGATGTCTATGGGCCCGAGCAACCATCTAACATCAGGTGGGCTGTATGCTCGTTTGTCACGCTTATTCTATACAAAAAATAAAAGGGTGAAGACCCGCCAACCACCTAGTAGTCCAATGGTGGAAAGGGACTGCATATAATTTCTTCGCACACTCTCCAAAAAGCGTCTTATAGATGATATAGAATATAAAGGGCCTGACTACTACGAGTATAATATATTGGTTTTAACTCAATCAAGGTAACCGATAAGCCTCTTATCACATTTCTCCACTGATTTCAACACTACTGAGTGGCATTTTGCATCACCTGCCTACGTATCTGTTTGTTTGTTGAATACTGCTGTACTGTATTCCATGTACCACCGTTACCGCTATTATTTAAGGCAAGAAGCTGCCCCAGCCTGATGTACCGTTGCACCCTAATGAAATACCCAGTTTTCTTGCCGCCAACCTTTACCGTCTTGACCTTGTTTATTGACATTAATAAACCTCCCATAGTTGATGATCGGAAAGATAAGTGGGCTTCTTTTAGCGGTGAAGAGTCAGTGTTTGGAGACGTTGAATCTCACAAAATTGTCATGGCTCCATTCGGAGACTGCCTGCAATGAGAAATTTGCACACTCAATTAAAGATTCTCTTTCAGACTGGATTAAATCATGGAAGACAGCTTTCGTGCACCCGATCCCTAAAAAAGGTAACCGCTCTGATCCGTCCAACTATAGGCCTATCGCCATCACCTCCTTTTTCTCTAAAATAATGGAGTCCATTATTAACAGCCAGCTCATACGGTACCTTGAGGATCACCAGCTAATTAGTGACCGTCAGAAAGGTTTCCGTCGCGGTCGCTCGGCTGGTGATCTTCTGGGTTGCCTAACTCATAAATGGGCGGAGGCAGGAGAGTCCAAGGAGGGGCGTTGGCCGTTAGTTTTGACATAGCGAAAGCCTTCAATTAGTATTGCCCAAAATCGGTCTTGGTCTTGCAGTCTTGTTCTTATTCTTGCATTTTTGCAAGACCAAGACCAAGAACAAGACCGCCTAATTTTAGCAAGACCATGACTAAGACTGACCATGCAAGATTTGAGCAAGAACAAGACTAAGTCTGCGAGACTCTTGCGTCTTGCAGTTAAGACTGAGTGTCGTTTCAGGGAGTATAGGACTATAGGAGTTAGGGACTCTATGAGACGCAAAAATATATGTTAAAACAATTTGGAAAATTGGACTTATGCGCATTACGAACTATACCATAAATATACATAGCGAATGAAATTATCCATTAAAAGAAAAAAGAGTGCATCCCTAGTTTTACCCATCGACACTTAGATAGTGCGCGGTATCTCGTTCTTGGCATCATCAAAGGTCAGATACTGACTTGTCAAAGAAATTTTGCAGGTATTCGGTATATACCTTGTACTTACAAGGTCAAGATACACGCGCCGGCGGCTTCTATTGATATTGCATACAATCTTTGCCGCCGCGCCGAACGCACAACATTTGACACTGTTTGATGCCGCCACAGAGTACATGTTCCAAAGAATAAAGTAAGTTTCCGGGTGCTCAGAATGGACTCTGATACATTATATATATTTCACTCTCACAAACACAATCTAGGAACGTGTGTTGACTGCTCACTTTTATTTATAACACACAAGCATAACACAGTATTATAGATCTGAGTGTGATACGTTATGGTGCCTTTCCACGCTTGCCAAGCCTCGGCAAACGTCTTCAAGCCCCAAGCGTCCACAAATCTCGTTTGGCGTTCGGAAGTTGTTTACACGCTTGTCAATGCGTCAGTGTGCTACGTATATCCAAGCATGGCGGACACCGAACTTGTGTCGACTATTGCGTTTGGTTTAACATACTTTTATTTGAAATACAAAAACAAGGAATTTTTTGGCTTTTAATTCTTTTACTGGCTTTCCCATTAACTCGGCAAAACGACTCCAAGCATTTGCAACTTTCAAGAACAAAGAACTAAACATGCGCTCGTCGCGAAATCACAATGGTTACTAAACGCGCACCAACGTGTGAATGCGTTGCAAGCGCTTGTCGCAAGCGCCCTTTGATTTTATTTATTTACTCTTTATTGTACACCAAAAACAAAACAAAAACGAATACAATTAAATCTAAATTAGAAAATGTACGACAGGCGGTCTTATCACTCTGAAAGTGATTTCTTCCAGACAACCTTAGTGTAGAGAACTGATGTAAACAATAGGTAAAAATAAAGGGGGGCGTACAAAATAAAAATAAAAAATATAAAATACATACAAATAAAGGCAAGTGAAGATTATGTATGATATAATATAATAGATTAAATGAAAAGAGTACGAAAAAGGAAAAGTGATTTATCTAATAGCGTTCTAAGTAATACGATTTAACAAGACATTTGAAAGAATGAAGAGATTGAGCACGACGAATGTGGAGAGGTAAAGAGTTCCACAAACGTACAGCAGTTACAGTAAAGGATTTCTTAAAAAAGGAGGAAGAGTGCGAAGGAGTAGAGAGAGAAAGATTGACGGAGGATCGAAAGAACCGATTATCGGTAAGGGAAAGATATTGGAAACGGTCTTTTAAATAATGAGGAGTGGAAGGATTAAACAGCACGCTATACAAAGTGGAGAGAATGTGAGTATTCCTGCGAAGGCGGATCGGGAGCCATTTGAGCTGTTTGCGAAATTCAGAGATATGATCATATTTGCGAAGCCCAAATATTAATCTAATACTTAAATTTTGAATGCGCTCAAGCTTATTAAGCTGCTCCTCGGTAATGTCACGATAGCATATGTCAGCATAGTCAAGGATAGATAGAAGTAGAAGAGTTGGGCGAGCGTAACTTTAGTTACTGTGGGAAGAAAATTACGTAATCTACGTAAAGAGCTTAAAGCAACAAACATTTTTCTGCTAACCTCATTAATCTGTGAGGTCCAAGACATACAAGAGTCGATATACAACCCCAGGTTTTTAACCTTGTTACTGTAAGGGATTTGAGTGCAGTCTAGTAAAATAGGAGGTAGGGAAGACCAGTCAATTTTTCCAATTAATCTAGAACTACCGATGATAATGGCCTGAGTTTTCATGGGATTAATCGTTAAACCATAACGTTTGCTCCAATTTGAAATGCAAGTCAGATCAGCGTTAATAGTGTCAACTGATTTAGACAAATCTTCAAGAGACGATTGAGTATAGATTTGGAGATCATCAGCATACAAGTGGTAGGAAGAGGACAGATTATGACTTATAGAGTTAATGAAAATTGCAAACAGGAGAGGAGACAACACGCCACCTTGTGGTACGCAAGCCGCTGTAGTAGTCCAGGTGGAAAAAACATCTTGCACCTGAATGCGCTGTCGGCGACCAAACAAGTAACTTCGAAACCAGTCAACTCGACCAAACAAGTAACTTCGAAACCAGTCAACTACAGTTGGAGATATGTTGAGAAAGCGCAGGATGCCCAACAAGATATCAAAATCTACTGTATTAAATGCATTACTAAAATCAAGTAACGTAAGAATGGTAAGCTTTTGTTTCTCCATACCATACCGAATATTTAATTTGATCTGTGTCCAAAAACCGACACTAGCCCGGATCGGGGACAAGCGTCCACAAGCTCACGCAAGCCAAGCCAAACGCCCTCTTTACACACTTGTGCTTGTGGATGCTTGCCGAGACTTGGCAAGCGTGGAAACCCGGCATTATGCGCTTCTAATATTTTCGAACAATTAACTATTAAAAATGATTAATTTTCTTTATCCACTGACGCGTGTTAACGTGTTATCACTACGGAAGTACGAATGGAAGGGGAATTTATCTATGACTAGCGCACATCGCACAAAACATATTATGCTAGTAGTCTGTGCTCTCAGAGCAGTGCTTTGTGCACAAAACACAAAATGCTGCCAGGAGGGTTTTGGCGGGAACTTGACCGGCGGCGGTTTGCTGCTCCTGTACTAAGCTCGCTTTTCACTATGGGATAAAATCTACACATACATATAAAATTGAAGTGTCTGTTTGTAATGTCAAAATTACAGCTGTTTACTCAATGCATATAAAAATATATACGGTATTTATAACAAAACACATTTAAAAAAAATTTTGTCTGTCTGTTTGTTCCGGCTAATCTCCGAAACGGCTAGACCGATTTTGACAGTACTTTCACTGGCAGATAACTGCTGCCATAAGGAGTAACTAAAGCTACTTTTACTTTAGAAAAAGAATTAGAGTTCCTCGCAAAAAAATTAAAACCCTAAATTACTCGCGGGCGAAGTCGCGGGGAACAGCTAGTATATATATATATATGTCCCGCGATATAAATTATATCCCGCGATTGGCTTTCACACTGTGAGATATATAAATAAATAAATTCTTTATTTGCCACAAATTTTTTAACAATCCATGCCAATATCTTTTAATAATCAGTGTGCGCTCGTCATTGGATTACCCCCAGTACCCCACACATCGTTATGCGGTGGCGCGGGACGGTGTGCAGGGTACAGGGGGTGAAATATAATTTGAAAATATCGCTCGGTCCATCGAAAAAATATTTAAAAAAATATTGAAAATGTATGAGATGTGATATACCGGGTGTTTCTAAAACGCTCGCGAAAGACAGATGATAGTATATATATACAACTTAAAACATGGGTCACAAATAAATTTGATCCTGAGGAAAAAAATCATCTTTTTACAACGTTTTATTAACTTTATTCACTCCCATCATGTTACATGTACAGCTAAATGAAACGATAATTTCATAAAAAAAACATCAGCTGACAATAGGGTCAATATCCTCGCGGGTGCCGAACTCCTATAGCTCCCGTCACGTAAAAACGCTAGCATTGAACCTGGGAACTGAACCTTTATCGATCAAATTGGTGTTACGAAGTTTCATTTTTTAGTTTCATTTTTCATTTCTATTTTCTTATACAAAATCAAAGATAACGATGAAATAGTGTTTATAATTGGACGTAGTTATGCAAAAAGATTTAACTCAAATTAATTTAATTAAGAAACTCAACTTTTTTAATTAAGAAACTCAAATTAACTTATCTTTTCTCAAACTTAACTCAAATTATCGGAATAGTTTCTATCTGTTTGTAATTATTCTTCTTATTTGTGTTACGTTTGCTAAAATTGTTACATCAAGTCAACATTTTTGACACAAACTCCTTTTTGCATAACCAAGTCCAATTGTGTGAGTACTGAGTACCCAATTAGGTACGTTTATTAATTTCAATAATTTTTGTAGTAAAGCACTGCTTGTTGCGTCAGGGTACAATTGATTGTGTAGTTGTATTAAAAATGGCAAACATAACTTTTAAATTCCATATGAAGGCTAATCGTAGGGATAAAACTTATAAATTAAATAAAAGTTGGTGATGTCTTAACATACATAACGCTTTAACGGTGTATGGAAGGTTCCAGTGCTTCAAGGATTTTACATTGTGCGCATTTGTTTTAGCGGGATTGATTAATAATTTTAGTTTTTGAGACAGTTCCGTGTTGACTATCACAGGAGACAGTTCAATTGTTTTGTTTATTAAATTATTGTCGTTATTACTTGTTATTTATTACTTAATTATATTATTCTTGTTGTTACGTTTTACGTACGTTTATAGTGCTCGTGAATACGGCAACATGTTAATGTACCTTGAAGTAGCTCGCGGGAATGCTTCGCATGCATTGCGAATTTACCGAGAGAAATTCCCGACCGCTCGACATCCAGCTGACTCTCGTCTGATAACAGCAGCATTATAGCGAGTGTTGGAAGATCGGCCCATTGCTCTGGTAGCGGCAGGAGGTGGAAGTCAAGTAGCTGTTCACTAAGAGGAGCCCATTTTAGATGTCGTTCGCCTAAATCTGAACCTAGGTACACGAAGTATCGCTAAATCGTCGGGATGGAACAAGTGTGTCATACTGTACAGTTCACAAAGTGTTAAAGCGTAACCGAACGCGCCCAAACAAAGTGTACAAAGTGCAAGCTTTAGTTCCCGGCGATCACGACCGCCGGCGAGTTTTCTGCCGTTGGTTATTAGACCAGCAACAACGTGTGCCTGTTTTCATTGAGCACGTCATCTGGACGGACGAGTGGACATTTACTAGAAACGGCCTGTGCAACCGAAGAAATACACTTGTGTATTCCGCGGTTAACCCGCACGCTGTTCGACAAACCGGGCACTAAACCCGATGGTCGGTTAACGTATGGGCAGGTTTATTTAAGGATCGCATACTAGGACCAATATTTCTGCCACAGCGACTTAACGGACAGCGATACCTGAACTTCATAAACAAACAGTTGGTTGATATTTTAGACGACCTATCCGTTGGCTGAATATCGCCGCACATGATTCCAGCATAACATGGTGCACCTCCACATGTCGTGAGGTTCACCCGTGAGCGCCTCAATGAGCTATTTGATGATCGCTGGATCGGCAGTCTAGGACCACAGGCTTAGACACCTCGCTCACCAGATCTGACCCCGTTAAACTTCTTTCTGTGGGGGTATGTGAAAGAAATGGTTTTTGATCGTGAGTGTGATAGTGCTGACGAAATGTGCCAAAGGATCGTGGATGTTTTCGACAAACTACGTACGGACTGTGTCGAAGACCACACGATGATGCCATGCCTGCATAAGGAGACGCAACACTGAGCCCAAATCTGCCTCGAAATGAATGGAGCACAATTTGAGCCGTATCGCATAAGACCACGGAGGATTTAGATAGGTAAGCTGTTTCATACTTAATTTTTTAAGTTACTTAGTACTGAATTGATCTGAATAGGTACATAACTGAATACATCAGAATAATAAACATACCTACACGATGAATAAAACGCATGACTCTAACCTTGGTTACATTTCATTTAATGAATTTTTTCATTAGCGGGGAATCGAACCAGTTATTTGGGTTATTTAACCTGTGAATTCCAATTAAAGTGGCTACGTGGAGACAAGCACAGTGGCAAAATAGTAGGTTAAGTAGATAAGTTAGGTATTTAGACAAGTGTTGTAAATTATTAGGTATTGAGGTATGGCCCGCTAGCTACGGGCCACGCGAAATCGGCGTTCGCGCGTAAATTTATCCCTAGTCAGCTGACTGTAATTCAGTTATTCTACTGCTGGTTTTATGTTTAAGTATTTTCATGATTTTTTTTACGAAATTATCGTTTTATTTAGCTATACTAACATGATAGAGAATGAATAAAGCTAATAAAACGTTGTGAAAAGATGATTTTTTTTTTTCATCAGGATCGATTTTATATTTCACCCTATAGTTGGTACTGTCGTCTGTCTTCGTTTTCGGGAGCGTTTCAAAAATACCCTGTATATTACATCTCAGTGTAAACGGTTCCATTAAAAAGTACGGTGAGTGATATTAATTTATATCTCGAGATCTAATATACAATATAGTACGTAATTAACGCACACCCTCAGACACCCCAAGTAGTATATTATGTTATAATCATTATACATACACTGACTTTTTAATTAAACATGTTTATGCATTGATTATTTATTAAATTAGTTATATTAATTCCGGAACAATGTTGCGGTCACTGTATAAATCCATGAACGCACGCAGTCACTCACGTAGGTATAGGTTTTGAGGGTCTTGCTATCCCAGTAGGTGGGTATTCGCTCGCGTTCAAGGCGAGTTAACGCCGCCGCCGCTTGACACAACTGTAGGTAGGTATTAGTGCCGAAAAAAGCCGACAATACAAAATTGTTTATGTTAAAAAAATACCTACCTATGAACACTAACTGATGTTCGTACTCCGAGCATCGAGTTATTATTATAGTTATTATTTTATTAGGTCTAGTAAACATTTGATTCCATTTTTCCATCACACTTTTCAATCTTTGGACTGTTGACTTTGAATAATTTTGTTTATTGATTATAATACAATGTTAATAGGCAATATTCGTTACAAAATGTTATGCATTAGCATAACATTTTAATTGTAATTGTAAATAATAACATGCTGATAGCATAAACTCTCATACAACGTATTTTAATACATTTTCAAAATGTCCACCACGGCTCCGTGGCGTAGTGGCTTAGCAATTGAGTTGCAGCGCTAAGGACCGCGTGTTAGAATCCCGCACGGAACAATACTTGTAATGCCTACAAATAATTGTTCCGGGTCTGGATGTTTGTCCTTGTGCAATTTATGTTTGTACACTGCCCCCACAATACAAGAGGAAATCCTAGTGTGGAGGTTACATTTTTAAAAAGAAAGAAAATAATTTAGAAATCAATTCAGTGTCATTTTTCACTATTCTAAAATCGTTTACTCATAGAATTACTATTTTTAGGCCCTCGACACTTGTTGTCTCACTAAAATAAACTATTGATTTAATACGTCTCCATAAAAAAAAAGTAAAGAGGCGTCAAATCAGGTGATCTGGGAGGTCAATGGCCTGGCCACCGCGACCTTTATTAGGTACTCCAAACTCTGTACTTGTAAACACTTTTAAATACTTGAAACAAGGTTCAATTTTCTTTATTTTGTATTGAATGACGGAATTTGTAGTAATACAAATAAAACTGCACTTTTAAAAGTCTTATTGCCCCGAGTTACGGTCCATTTCAGTTTGTTTTGATTGTACATTGTTTAGTGTGACTGTAAATTAGTAGTTGATGAATATATGATAATGGTATATATATATATATATATATATATATATATATATATATATATATATATATTCATCAACATCTTTATTACATTATTTATGACAATTAAATAGAAATTATCATAATTATTACATTTATTTCTTAATTTATTTACACATTATTGTTTATAACACCTTTATAAAAGGGATTAAGAGTGGACTAAATATCCCATTGGTAGGCATTCCCAGTCAGTTTTACTATTATTATTGCATAATAAATTATTCATTTGTATATTTAGGTAAGGACTTTAAATTATTTATTTATTTCTTTTATTTAAATCTTTATTTGCAAAAAACATGGTGGTACAGATAAAGTTCCATCATTTGTAAATGAGGATTCATGTTTAATCAATACATCTATAAGTAAATATTTTGTCATTGTCATGCAACCCTAATATTATTACTAAATATTACAAGTCATAATAATACAGAATGTCAGCATTTGAAAATAAAATAAGCAATGCTAGTCAATTTTTACTACATACAGAACAATGTCAAAAATCATAACTACCAACAAGGTCAAACTTATATCACTTATGGAGAACAACAAGATACAACAAGAAATTATAAAATTTAAAAAAATTATCTTAATTATATTATAAATTACATAAGTTAAGCATATTTAGTCCATCTAAAACAATGAGGCTCAAAATGTTTTGAGCTTACACTGCTAAGTTTTGTTGGTTACCTATAATCACTACCAGTAGTGATTATCCAACAGTTAAGGATAGCTGATTCCTTAGGAAATCTGTGAAATAATATATTTAACAGAAATTAATATATTAAATATATAGTACACTTTTATATCAAGGTATCAAAAAAAATCAAGTATGCGTATCTGTGCATAAATACAATACCTATAACAATTAATACAATATCAATTGATTTAATTAAATAGCAAGTATATGCAAATGTAATTATAATATTATTCATACCAAACATTTAAAACAAATATGTACATATTAAGCTTTAGATATTGTTAATTAATACATTTTAGTCTCGGGTAGTTCGCGAACAACCTAGGTGGGAAGAGCGCTCGTTTAGGTGAACTATGCGAACTAGTTCGTCGACAATCACGCTCTTAGTTCTTTAATTATTTATTGTTCTTGCGTCCACTCTATTATGGAGTGGCGCTGCATGGCTAACCGACTGATTTATTTTTATTCTTACCGTTCTTACCAGAGTTTCTTATTAAAGTATATAATTTATAGTCTATAGTTAAAGTTTTATTAGTGCACAATTCACAACAAATAACAAATATTGCTGGCTCACAATATTAATATAAAAGTGATAGTAAGCAGTACATAAATACCGTATAGTTCTCAATTCGATTTTACGGTAACTTTATTCAAAATTAATATTTTACATTTCTTTTTCTACTAATTTGATTAAATACTCGAATACAGTACAACCTCAATATAACGAAACTGAATGGAATTAGAAAGTATTCGTTATTATACCAAGTAATTCGTTATAATGAGGTTTATTATATAGAGGTTAGGTGGAACTACAATGCGTTTTAACAAGGTAAGAAAACTTGTTTATTAATCTCAACATTACGTAAATAGTCATCTACCTGTCGTGTACGTGTCTGAACCTGCCAAGACATGATTTAATGTGGAATTAAGTAGGAATAATTAATAGGATATGTTAGGTTAAGATTTCAAGTTGAGAAAATTGGTTAAAAAGAGGTAAATAATACCTTCTATATATATATTCCGCAATAAATAAAATTCAATATAAAAATGTTTCTGATAAAATCTATTCGTAATGTAGAGTTATATTTTGCATTAGCTTTTACAGGCAGTTCTAGGGGATTTCGAAAAATTCGTTAAACCGAGGAATTCGTTATATATAGGTTTGTTATATCAAGGTTACACTGTGTTACTATGTTACATTAATTAGCGACATGTAATCTTTAAATTACAGTTGCGTTATTTTCAATAATCCAATACACTTCAAAAATATAAAAACATGTTCAGCTTCGTTTATTATATTTTATTTTAATATCTATATCATCAAATAGTTCTTGATACGTATCATGCATATATTATACATTATGTAGTATATTACATACTAATTAAATCATCAATTTTTTTAATGTAAATTCAATTAATTTTTATTTACTGACATTCAATAAACTCATCTTTTTTAATAAGATCTACTGAAAAATTAAAAAAGAACTAAAGAACTAAATGAGCGAACTAGTTCGCTATAGGACTACGAACTAAATTGAGCGTTCCCAATGGCGACCGACTATGCCCAAGACTAATACATTTACAGCCCAACAAATGTCCCCCACAGCTGAACATAGACCTCCCATACAGTTTGTCTCCAAATAACTGCAGTTGCCAATTCTCCTGCCAAGCTAGGCAACTATCACAAAACCTATAACTTTTGACTTTTGATACTAACTAATTGTAACGATAAGTGTATTATCATTAAATTTTTTCTACATCATTAATTGAGAATATTATCTTATGCCGTTGTGTTATTGTGTAGGTACCTTAAGATTAAGACTTATTTATTTATTTATTATTTTATCTATATTTATATTTATTTTTATATTAGTATAACATATATTATATAACTTATACGGAATTTAAAAAATAAAAAAAGCTTTGGGGTAGATGGAATCCCACCTATGTTAATAAAGAATTGTGTTTTTGAATTAACTATACCATACACGTACTTAATAAACCAGTCGTTCACTGAGGGTACTTTCCCAGATGCATTAAAGATATCTTTAGTAAAACCGGTCCATAAAAAGGGCGATATAACCGATCCCAATAATTATCGTCCTATTGCGCTATTGCCCACATCAGCAAAAATATTTGAAAGTGCAATGGCCAAAAAAATTTATTCTTTTTATGAGAAATATAACATTTTTCACGATAGCCAAAATGGTTTTCGAAAAAACCGATCTACTATTTTGGCTATATACAAATATATTCAAAAAGCACTTGACATAATTAATAGTAAAAAATATGCCGTAGGCCTACTACTAGACATGAGTAAGGCCTATGATAGAGTAAATTATAAAATACTTTTAGATAAACTTTATGCTACTGGAATTCGCGGAATTGCTCATAATTGGTTTAAATCGTATTTGGAAAATCGATCACAAATTGTTGAAATTCAGAATACAAACTTCGAAACCGGAGAAATCCAAATAGTCAGATCAGACAAAATCCCGACTATAGGATCGATTCCTCAAGGAAGTGTCTTAGGTTGTGTACTATTTCTTATATATATATAAACAACCTCCCACAACAATTACAAGAAGAATGTATTATCTTTGCAGACGATGTATCTATCTTGCTATCATCTACAGACAATTGTGAATTAAACGAAAAATTAAATACATCATTCACTAAAATACACGACTGGTTAGAATTACATAATTTAGAGCTGAACTATAATAAAACTAAATTAATCCTGTTTAAAACTTATCAAAAACGACCTCTACAAATAAACTTTAACTACAAAAACTTTACGATCGATACTGTCAACTCTACAACATTACTCGGTATTGAAATTGACACACATCTAAATTGGAAACCCCACATTCAAAAATTAACGAGTAAATTGTCCTCATTTATATTTGCACTTATACATTTGAAAAAAATTACTGACTTAAAAACAGCTCTTTCGGCGTATTATGCGTATGCTCAGTCTATACTAACTTATGGAATAGTCATCTGGGGTAACTGTACTGACATAGATAATATTTTCAAATTGCAAAAAAAATGTATCAGAATCTTGACAAATATAGAAAAAACGGACTCATGCAGACCACATTTTAGAAAACTTGGTATACTCACACTTACGTCTATTTACATTGTTGAATGTTGTAAGTTCGTTAGAAAACATCCAAATCTATACGATCCTGTAAATACTGTTAAAAGAAATAATCGAACTCAAAATAAATTGAATATTCAATTCTCAAAATTAAAATTATTCACAACAGGTCCCCATACGATGGTAATTAAAATATATAATAATGTTCCAAATAACTTCAAAAATATTGACAACACCAAGTCTTTTATAAAAAAATTAAAGTCATTCTTAATCGATAAAAGTTATTATAATTTAAGTGAATTCTTTATAGATGCAAATAAATAGTAAATGTATGTGTAATAATTAAAAAAAAATGATGTTAGACTAGCAAATGTTAAGAAATAAGATAGTTGATATTTAGTATGTAGTAGTTAATATTTAGTATAATAAAATAAATAACTACCCTCTTATAAATTGCTATGCCCCTACGGGGCGTCACTTGATGTATGATGTATTTCTTGTGGCATGCAAATTATATAATAAATAAATAAAAAAAATAATAAACATATTTTTTTTAATAAATATTGTAATGTAATTGTTGCTAATGTATAATAGAATAAATGGAATGCAATAAAGTTTTGTGCATCTGATTTCAGGCAATACATATTTTGTGAAATTAAATATACTTTGCCCAATATTTATGTACTTGAATCAAAACGTGTTTTAAGGTTGATACTTACATATTATTTGTGACGTCTATGTAATATGGAAAATGATTGAAGAGTTGTAGGGCAATAAGGAATTTCCTTTAAAGCTGAACATAAAAGCGTATGTACGTGTATAACATTATGTGATTCATATTTATGGACATAACTACTAATCACAATAACAATTATTATTGAACAATGCGAAAACATTATTGTACTCGCTGATATCCCTAAAGTTTCTATAATCCTACCAAATCAAAAAGTACACGTTTGTTATGACTTTAAGCTTTCGAATGACCGTTCAAATTAAGGAGCATTACCATGAAGAATTTATAATTTGGGAGTCCAAATATTTGACAAAATACATCACAAAGTACATTAAAAACATGAAATGTTACACTTTATATTCATAACAATAGATATTAATCAGTACAAGTAGCAAATGTAAGCACAAAACAAACTTACCGATGAAAGGTAATATTATCAATTTTTCGTTGACTGATGCTGTTGCATCCTAAAATGCTACAACTTACCATCTTTTTCACCTTACCTAATAACTAAGACCCACAAAAAACACTAAATTCAATTACCTGTTAGCTTATAATATCAATATTATTCAAAAGAGCTTGGCATCGTTAATGTCAAATAAAGGAGGGAAAACAATCAAAAACGCATACCTAGAAAAACACAAGAAATATAGATTTGCTTCTCCCTTACTCTTATGTCTAACTATATACGTGCATTCCTTTCACACGCTGATGACGTCACTGAATGTTTAGTCTATAATATACTATGTCTATGCTGGAGTCTGGACTCTGGAATCTGGATAGAATTTATACAAAGGTACTCTGTGGATAGAATCTACTAGTTAGTCTGTGACTCTGGATGTCTGGATGCTGGATGAGAGGTTTTGGCGGGAACTTGATCGGCGGCGGTTTGCTGCTCCTTTATTATTGTTTAAATAATGGTTTGAACTGGACTTTGATATGTAAAAGTGGTGCGATTTTGTGTATTAAGTGTCTGCGCATGTGAACTAAGTGGAAACTGTGAAACAAGTGCTCTAATGGTGATGTGATTCTCAAAATAAGGTGTCTGTCTGCTTAGACGTCTTGAGATACCATCGCCAACCGTCAGC
This sequence comes from Parnassius mnemosyne, assembly GCA_963668995.1. NCBI lineage: Eukaryota > Metazoa > Arthropoda > Insecta > Lepidoptera > Papilionidae > Parnassius > Parnassius mnemosyne. The sequence continues at coordinate 42,317,386 of CAVLGL010000126.1, forward strand.
TATCTGCTGGCTCAAGTTGCCGCCAAAATCTCCCAAGGGCTGCACAATGTGACGCATCAACATATTGTGAAGCAGTATACTATGAAGGGTAATTATTATAATATATTGTAACTTCAGGCTCAGAAGGGCTAGATCCCAGAGCCGTAAAGCCAGTTATTACGAAAGAAAAAAAAAGGATGCTGGATGGTGGAGTTTAAAAGTTTGTGATAAGTAAAATAAAAATCAGTGTAACTGTAAATAATTTCTAAGTAATTTTATGACATCAATATTTTAATAGAGTATTTTTATCTATTTCTACAATAATTATTTACCTTCTTGGGGCATATCCAATATGTAAGTGTGTTTTTTAGGAATACCACAATAACATTACATAAATAAACTGTTTATTATTTATCACATTTTGTATTAAGTTAAAAGTTTAATATTTTTAATTTAGGTACAGGATATTATTACTTTGCGTTCTTCTAATAATTGATACCGCTAATCTGATGGATGTCACATATTACGAAATATTGGGGGTATCGAAACAAGCAACAACACAGGAGATAAAACAGGCATATAAAAAACTGGCAATTAAGTATCATCCCGATAAAAACTCTGCAAGTATCAATAAATATTGTGTTTCTTGCTGCTTATTTCCATATAACATAAAATGCGTAGGAGTATAAGTCATTTATAGTATTTAGTGATTTAGATTCGTTTTATTTGATTTTATTTATAGATCTTTGCTTTTAATTCATAGATAACTATATATAGAATATAATATAATTGATATATTCTATAAAACATAATTAAGAATTATTAAATATAAAGTGAAATAAATTGAAAACAGATAACCAATAAGATGTTCCACTGCTTTGTGGGGGCCTTATTGCTGAAATATTTTTATAGTAGTGAAAAGACTGCCATGCTGCTAAAGCTTGTTTGTAAACTTACTATTTCTTCTAAAATATTTTTTTAGTTCTTAGACATGCTAGTGTCTGCAATATTTTATTCAATGCCAAACATATGGTATATTAGCATGTAAATTGTTGTTAATGTAATTAAACCTCTGAAGATCAGACTCCGCTTGCTTTGACATCATAAAATTTTAAATTTAGCAGTTATAGTTCTCGCAAAATCATTAACTAGAAGAAAAATTACAAAAATAATGTGATAAATTTAAATTTGTAGAATGAAGAAGAACAAGAAAAATTCATAAAAATGACTGAAGCATATGAAACTTTGAAAGATCCAGAAAAAAGGCGTAAATATGATATTTATGGCTCACATTCAGCATATACCAGAAAATATGATTACCATTCTCAATCTGAGTACAATAATCTATTTTACAATGGACTGTATCATAATGATCCATATGTCATTACATTGAGCAGTGGCAGCTTTTGTAAGTCACCATATTTTTATTACTGACAGAATTATGTATATAACAATATATAGTAGTAACTTTTTACATAATACTTTTTACATCATCATTACCACCCTTCACAAGTCTGCTGCTGAACATAGGCCTCCCTCGAAGAATGCCACAAAGCACAGTCCTGAGCCACCTGCATCCATCGACTTCCTGCATGTTTTACGAGTGTCAGTAATAGTTTGATAATAGGAATAGCGATTATCAAAAATGAAATGGCTCATATCCTAAATATAATATTACTGACTTATGTACATAGATACATGGTATGGATAAAGCCTGTAGAATAATTGGATCAGCTTAGCTGGGAAAAGACTGCAATTATAAATAATATTACTGTTAAATAGCAATGCCATACTGCTTTGCTTCTGTATGGTGAAAACCTTTTGCTGATAATCGATTGTATCATTGTAGCAAAAAATTATCAAAGATATTATTCATCATCATTGTCATCATCATTACAGCTCTTCACAAGTCCACTGCTGAACATAGGCCTCCACCATGGAATGCCACAAAGCACGGTCCTGAGCCATCTGCATCTATTGACTTCCTGCATTTCCTGCACTACACTTTGCCTTCTGGTATGAGACTGCCACATGAGAACCTTTCTTCCCCAACGGTTGTCGGTTCTTCAAGCTATATAGCCGGCCCATTGCCACTTCAGCTTACCAATCCATTGAGCTATGTCGGTTACTCTAGTTCTACTGCGGCTATCCTCATTTCTAAGTTTATCACGCAGAAAAACACTGAGTATAGCCCTCTCCATAGCTCGCTGAGCGACCTTGAGCGTCCTCATACGGCCAGCAGTAAAGGACCATGTCTCAGATCCATAAGTTATCACTGGCAACATGCACTTGTACAATCTTGTTTTCAGGTTTTGAGGTATACCTGATGAGATGTGTTGTAATTTCCCGTACGCTGCCCAGCCGAGTTAAATCCATTGATTGACCTCTTGGTCGAAGTCGGACTTAACCAGTCGGACTATTTGTCCCAGGTAAGCATACTTGTCAACAACTTCCAGCTAAGTGCTCCCAACAACTACTGTCATAGGTTTGACATGGACATTAAACGTGATCTTTGTTTTGTCCATGTTCATATTAAGACCTATCCGTTGGGCCATTGATGTTGACACTGTATCCTTTCCAGTCCAGTAGCTTGAAAACCTCTTCCAATGCAGCAGTGAAGAGTTTCGGGGATATATTGTCACCCTGTATTACACTTCTCTGCAGTTGCATAGTTTTTGTACTCTGATTCTGTACTCAGATAGCCATCGTAGCCATACTGTACAAACACTTCAGCACTTCGATATACCGACAGTCAACTTGGCACCACTGTTGGGACTGTGGCACCGCCCAAATTTCGACAGATTTAAAGGCTTTCTCATAGTCCACATATGCAAGGCAAAGTGGAAGATTGTACTCTTCGCTCTTCTGTACCATTTGCTGAAGGGTATGTGTGTGTTCTATGGTATTGAAGCCCTTTCGAAAACTGGCTTATTCTGGAGGCTGGAAGTCGTCAAGTCTGCGTGTGAGACGATTTGTAATGTCTCTCGTAAACAGCACGTACACGCGGCTTAGAAGGGAAATCGGACTGTAGTTCTTCAAGAGAGCGTTGTCTCCTTTCCGGAGTAGTCTCACCATGGAGGACGGAATTAAGGAGCTTCTGAAGGACTTCAAGTACCTGTTTTTCACCCTCTTCAGAAGCTCTGCTGTAATTCTATCCTCGCCTGGGGCCTTGATGTTTTTAACGTGATGGAGAGCCATTCTAATCTCGCTCAGACTGACGTTCCGGATATCATCGGAATAGTGTCGAATAAGACTTGCTCTTGGATCGTTACTCACACTTGCGTCTCGCTCCAACGATGATGTGTACAGCTGCCCATAGAACCTCTCAATCTCACTCAAAATCTCAGGTGTACCGGAAACGATGCTGCCACACTCAGTCTTCAACTTTGACGGTTGGCTCTTTCTTGCAGACAGATCTCTGACAAAGACTTTGGAGCCTTGGTTCCGCTCAATCGCTTCTTCAATACGTGCTGTATTGAAGTTGCGTAAGTCCTGCTGCATGCATTTGGAGATCTGTCTGTTCAGTAGCCTGTACGCTGTCAAATCTGTTGAAGACTGTAGCCTCATTTCCCGTCTAACAGCCATGAGATTAAGAGTGTGATCGGAGAGTTTTTGTGTTCTTCTGCGGCGGACCTTGCAGAAGCTTAGCTCCGAGACCACATGGACAGTTTCCACAAGCTTGTCTTTCATATTATAATTCGTTTTTAGATTATGCTGAATATTATCTTAATTTCAGATGCTCATTTAACAGAAGGTTATCATTTTGTTAACTTCTACTCACCATTTTGCCCACCATGTCAAAACTTAGCTGACCATTGGAAAAAATTAGCTGAAAAATACAAAGGAATTGTAAGTTTAATTTAATGTTGTTATTAAATATTGTAATCTTTTAATCTGAGAAAATAATTTAAATATTCTTTGCTTATAATATTTCAGATAAAAGTGGGTGCTGTGAATTGCAAATATCACAATTCATTCTGCTACCACAATATGAGGATAGGCAGCTACCCGACACTGCTATTCTATCCTAATGTAAGTAATAAATGCTTTTTATTAATTACAGTGTGAAACCATAATTTTATGGTTACAGCTTTAAATAATTATTTTTTAAAACACTTTGACTTTTACCTCCTGATGATAACGAAGGAGAAACACTTTTCTCTCATGTTAATGTTAATAGAGCAAGACTATTGAGATTTCACTATTATTAATAGAACAAGACAAGATTAAGTTGCCCTAGTGCAAATTGGCCGAATTAACAAGTTTTTTTTTTATAGGATAGTGTGACAAACAAGCACACAGTCCACCTGATGGTAAGTGATTGCTGTGACACATAGACATCTACATCTATCCTCAATAAAGAATCAAAATGCAGATGCGTCGTCACCCGTGAGGACTAAAATGGAATGCCTCTTTTCCAGTAAAAAGGGTCTAATGTTTTCTACACTCACTGTTACGGCCTACGGCTGCTCCCTTAAAGGATCCAATCCTCAGGGGCCCATGAGCTGAAGATTTCCCGAACAGACGTAGGTCGGGCCTCAATGTGGCCACGTGGAATCTCTCTAATTACACTAAAATATATGGGGGAGCGTTATACTACGGCCAGTCGACCGGAAGGAATTTGGACGAAGCTTACTTACCTGTATCCAAGGCGACTGGTCCCTCCGGAGTCGGTCAGGTCGCATGTGGTTGTGTAGTGCAAGGGAAAGAATGGTGATGTGGTGTGTATCTGGGTGTGACTGATGGTGATTGAACCTAGACCTTGGCCGTCGGCAGCAGCCCGAGCGTCGACACCGCTCCAACTTGAGGGGGCCCTCCGAGGCATCCACAGACACTTTCCTCTTTCTTCACGATGACAGTCAATTAACTCTATCGTACGATTTACTAACTTACAGAAGCCACTAACTATCGCTGGGTATAACGGTTACTGCACAAACGTACACGGAGTTTAAAGGGTCAAAAGTCACTACCGTTTCGCGTAGCAATAGTTAATTCTAGAATATCAGAGGCCGCACTATCTAATATTGCCGAATGCACTTATGCAGGTTCTGAGTCAGACACAATAAGTCCCGGGAAGCTCTCCAGTAGGAATGCGCGTCACAATGATAGACCGTATATTTACTGGCCGCGCCGAATTATTCCGAGTTCCCTAACAGAATTGACCGCGTGCTCACGTCAGCACCGATTAAAGACGACTGCCCTTGGGCGTTTTACGCACGACCGAATGTCAAACCGGTATGACACTGAGCCGCACGCCCTCTCGCGTTCGTTCCTTGAAAGTGTTTGGCGCGAACAAACCCCCGTCCCGGACATAAGGATTTAGGTCCGCGAGCAAACCGGTCAGCGGGACAAGGTCGCGAAGGCAAGTTGCAAGACCGAATCTACAACCAAACTAGGCCACCTTAGGCACCCCATCAGATCTTGCAACCCTAACCAGCGCCTCAAAAAATAGCCCTAATGTGGCAAGTCGGAGGGTCAGCCTCCACTGGATGCCCCTCCTGGGCATCGCAGCACTTTAACAAGTCCTGTACTGGACAGAAGTCCGACGACCTCTTTCAAAACCTATCTGTGCCCCTACGATTAGTTCCGCAATCCGACCGGATCAGGTCTGCAAACAGCGACGCGACACGAAGCGGCCCCGAGCGGCCTCCTAAGCTTCAGTGCAAAGAGCACCCACAAATTCCACATGAACGTCGTCTGTGGAGAGCCGAACGAAACGCACAGATAGTCCCTAGTATGAATTTTCAACAAGTAGGCCTAGCCAGGCCACCCACCATATTATCATTTACTAAAATAGTGCGGCAGCTGATTTCAATCTGATAATCTCCAAAACTAGCTAGCCTGTTAGGCAAGTAGTCCTATGCTCATATTTCAACTAATTTTCCAAAAGCATCAATGTTCAACTACAGAATTAATTCAACCAAATTAATCACCGATGCGCATAGGTCAACTGGCAAATTAAACAAAACAATAACGTAAGGGACAGCCCTACTTCTTCGCAAAGCAAAATGATTTAACACTATCTATGTATATGTTACATAATTTTTCAAATAGCGCGCCATTCAATTTCCTTTCAGCAAACAGACGCAACAATCAAATACAGTGATTAAATATATGTACAAAACACATGCAGTAGCATTTAAAGGAGTAGATTAAATTCAATTCTTTTAATTTAAACCGCTACAAATAGGAAAATTTCGCGGAAAGCCCAAAGCAATTTTTTAATTTTAATTCAAAGTATTTTTTAACTAAGTGCTCGACCAAACCAAATCTAATACCCCTTGACAGCGTGATTCAACGCTCCAGGGGGGCCCTAATCTTCCCACCACCAAGGGGAGGCCACATGGCGTGAACCCGAGATAAATAGAGCACAACCTCTAACAGTTGCCACTCGGGTTGTACGCCTTCACTGAGGCCGTCGGCAACAGAACATTTTGACAAGTGGACTGTTGACGGCTTAAGGCTCAGTGGAGGCGGCCGTGGTGGGAGCTAAGGCGGCAGCTAGCCAGGGCCGCCTCCATCAAATGGGGAACAGTGGTACACCAGTCGCGGCCACTCAGCTAACGGGAGTGAGAAGGGTCCAGCGGACCGATGAGTGGCCGTGAAGTTCCTCTCCACACGCTTAGGGGGGGTGATGACACCCCCGCCCCTGGGGGAATTACCCCCCGACTGGTCGGGGGAGGGACCCCTTTCAAACTTAGGGGCCTGATGGCTGGCCGGCGGGCGCCGAGAGTCGCCCGGCAGAGGGCGTGGCTGAGCGCCCCCGCCCGTGGGGGTCGAGGGCCTGGCAGAGCCCCGAGAGGAGACGCCGTTCGCACTCAGGCACAAAACGGCATGATGATTGCCCTGGCAATGCAGACAGGACCGCCGATGCGGACAGTCTCGCTGGAGGTGTCCTCCCAAACATGAGCAGCACCAGCGGCGCTCCTTGGCGATAGTTCGCCTCGCTGGAACCGGCTTACCTAATAATTTCGGGCACGACGTTACCCGATGATCAGATGCTCGACAATAGGAGCGGGGGGGGGGGGGTTGACGACGACTTGCCTGGAGGATTCAGCCTCTCACTAGGCACGGCTCGTAAGTCGTCAACGGTGCCCGCCGCGCTCTCTATCTGCCGGCACTGCTCCTCCAAAAACCGCAGCAGGTCATAGAAGGGCGGAATATAGGAGGCCTCGTCCCCGCCGTACCTCTCCTCAAAATGGATTCGAAGGTCGAGAGGTAGACGGGACAGCACGATGCGGAGCAACAAAAAAGCCCATTCGCCCACTGGTAAACCCAGCCGCCTCAACGTATTACAGGCCACCAAGACTGGATCCAACAGGTCCGGACGCAGTCTGGCCCGGTCACTAAGCAGCGGGAGGCTTAGAAGCTGCTTAACATGTTCGTCCGCAATTCGCCGGACGTTGGCGTATCTTCTGGCTAGGAGGTCCCGAGCAGTCTGGTAGGCGCCGTCCGACAATCTCAAGTGGCCGACGACGCCCAGTGCCTCCCCCTCCAGTGAGGCCAGGAGGTACGCCATCTTTTGGCTCGGGGTCAGGTCACTCCGGGCGTCCACTAGGCTGTCGAAAAGACCAACGAAGGTCAGCCATTCGGAAAGGACCCCGGAGAACTTTGGCAGGTCCAGAGTTGGGAGTCGTCCCAACAGCTCCGGCTGAAGCTGCTTCAGAGAGGACTCGGACAGGTCACTCATCCAAGCTTCACGCGCCTCCTCGGCATACCTGCCTTCAGCCTCGATCAACTCGTCCGTGAGCCACAAGAACTGCTCATAGTCCGCGAAGCAGGAGTCCAGGACTCCCTTCTCCACATCCGAATCCTCGAGCTCAGCGTAAGCCTCCTCCACTGCGGCCCTTCGAGCATCCACCTGCTCGAACTGCTTCATCAAGTTATGGACCCTATCCGGTCGACCTATCAAAGCATGGGCGCTTGTGGCCCAGCGTAGCTCAGTCCGCAAACAGCGGATCAGTAGCTTGGGCGATGTCATCACTATTAAATGCAAAATTACGACGCGGCTTGAGCACAGACTACAAAGATAACAAACAAAAAATACAACAAAAATTAACAGTTAATAAATGCAGTTCCTATCAAATCGCGTTGAATAGAAATTACACAAATACGAATTACTACGTATCAACCAAATACAAGTTAGCACAAAAGAAAAGACACAAATCAAATTGACAAATAACAAATACTAGTGCGATCAAATCAAGTTAAATTCAAATTGCGCAAATACAATTATTACTCTTTAGTTCAAATACAAATTACAGTATAAACGAAGATACACATCACGGCCGATCAACAAAAAATGCCTAGCTCGGAAATCGACCCTTCGATAAGTAATCCACTACTACTATCCGACAACGATAATTAACCGATTACGTAAAAATAACCATCTACCTACATGACGTGTATCTCTAGAAAAACTCCCGCTTGCGCAACCTAGGGCGCGGCTTTTCAAATCTACCCACTAACTAACCAAAAAAAGGCAAGCAACAAAGAACAAAGGGAAATAATTCTATTATTACGTACAAAAAATATTTTTACCTATTACGGACGGGCGTGATTGTAGATACAAATTAAACCAATCAAACCAACGCTCCCTGCCACCAGAATTGTTTAATGTTTATCAAACACTCGGGATCGACCTCTCCGACTCGGGTCGGGATCGACCGGGAATCGAACCCGGAACCACGCTCTGCTACCAGTTTGTTACGGCCTACGGCTGCTCCCTTAAAGGATCCAATCCTCAGGGGCCCATGAGCTGAAGATTTCCCGAACAGACGTAGGTCGGGCCTCAATGTGGCCACGTGGAATCTCTCTAATTACACTAAAATATATGGGGGAGCGTTATACTACGGCCAGTCGACCGGAAGGAATTTGGACGAAGCTTACTTACCTGTATCCAAGGCGACTGGTCCCTCCGGAGTCGGTCAGGTCGCATGTGGTTGTGTAGTGCAAGGGAGAGAATGGTGATGTGGTGTGTATCTGGGTGTGACTGATGGTGATTGAACCTAGACCTTGGCCGTCGGCAGCAGCCCGAGCGTCGACACCGCTCCAACTTGAGGGGGCCCTCCGAGGCATCCACAGTCACTTTCCTCTTTCTTCACGATGACAGTCAATTAACTCTATCGTACGATTTACTAACTTACAGAAGCCACTAACTATCGCTGGGTATAATGGTTAACGCACAAACGCACACGGAGTTTAAAGGGTCAAAAGTCACTACCGTTTCGCGTAGCAATAGTTAATTCTAGAATATCAGAGGCCGCACTATCTAATATTGCCGAATGCACTTATGCAGGTTCTGAGTCAGACACAATAAGTCCCGGGAAGCTCTCCAGTAGGAATGCGCGTCACAATGATAGACCGTATATTTACTGGCCGCGCCGAATTATTCCGAGTTCCCTAACAGAATTGACCGCGTGCTCACGTCAGCACCGATTAAAGACGACTGCCCTTGGGCGTTTTACGCACGACCGAATGTCAAACCGGTATGACACTGAGCCGCACGCCCTCTCGCGTTCGTTCCTTGAAAGTGTTTGGCGCGAACACTCACCATACGAAACACAACAGTGTTAAGCTGGTATTCCATGAGAGTGTGGTATATTACCTTATAACATTTATCTGGGTGAACCGATTTATATTGAAGTTGGTTGTACAATATTTATAATTTTAAATTATAAAAGAAGCATTAGTAGTATTGAGGCTAATTAGGGAATATTATCAAAATCTCATAGAAATAAGTTTTAAATTTTTACTTGCAGGGTAAACAAGGCAACTATGTTTATTACAGAGGTGAGCATACATTTGGAGCACTAGAGAAGTTTGTTATGTCATTTCTACAAAACCTAATGCATGTCCCTGTAATAAGGCAGCTGAGAAATGGTGACAAACCAATTGTATATGTTCTTGGATCTCATAATATAGAGGAATATGCATTGTCGAGGATTGCTTTCCATTTGGTAAGTCATTTTAGCAAACATTTTTGAAAAGGTTAAAAACTGACACTGTCAGTTGCAGTCCCACAGCAGATGACAACCTTGTCATCTGCTTTTACATTGGTTTTACTAATTCTTAAAAGTCACTAGTATTATATAATATTATCTATATGATGTAGGTAGAATAAACTAATTTTAATTAATGTAAATATCTGTCGCTGTATTTAAAATAACTTTTTACGACTTTTACAACATGCGGAGTCACTTTGCAGCATTCTGAACATTTACTTGATAGTTTTGTTAGTATGGAATCAATGGAATCAATTCATGCAAATTGATTGACAGGATATGGATGTCGTCCACGCCTGAAGGTAAAGGTTGGTTCCACTTTTCGACCAAATCAATTTTAAATTGGTAATTTTGTTTTATGAATTAATAAAACCCCTACCATGAAAACATGGAAGAAATATTTTCCAAATTGCCATTAAACATAGCAATGCTCAACATCCACTTAACATCAAGTGAATAACTGTGTACAAGTTCGTAACTTGGATCCTCTTTATATCTTTTGGTTCAAAATGATTAACAAATGCTATTTATTAATTACAGTATATAATAATTTATGTAGCTGTGACCTCAGAGACCGAAAGCTCGCCTAAATTTTTTACAGTAGTTAAAACAAGAGTTCCACTCATTTAAAAATAGAAATTAATATAAAAATGCTGATTTGCTACATGTTCCGTTGACAACTAAAATTAAAATAATTAACATGAAGCTGCAATAATTTTCTTCCCTTCTATATAAATAAAATGATAGAGGTTTGCAGTTGTGCGCGCATCACGGAAAAACTACTACATAGATTTCAATTATTTTTTTTCATTTTATTATTTCTTGGACACTTGTCCTTATCTAAAAAAAATTATTGCGACATCTTCATTTAAAGTTAAGGTTAAAGTTACAGCATATATACGTCCCACTGCTGGGACAGGCCACCTCTCATTTCTGAGAGGGTTTTAGGGCAAGGAGGTGTCCGCCGCGCTGCCCTAATGCGTATTGGCGAATTTCACAAATGTCTTCGAAATATATTTTTTTTCTTATTTCTCAGACATGCAGGTTTCCTCGGGAGGTTTTCCTTCACCACCGAGCACGTGGTGAATCTGAACTTAAAATTGCAATTAACAATTTCATTGGTGCCGGTGGGAATCGAACATAGGTTGCTCGCGTACCTTGAAATTTACAGCGAGCGCTAACCATCTGAACTACCATGCTTATCTTCATTAAGTTATTAAAATTTTAGGAAACAGCTATTATTATACGGAGTTTTTCCACACGGTCAACTGCACGTCGCTTGCTCTCGCGTTACTAATCCAGATAACTTATTTATTTTAGCTACTAATAACATTGTTTACAAAGACATTTTGTCTTTTTGATGTTTTTTCCTTCGCTCATACGAACACTTTGTTAATATATCAAGCAACGTGGACGAAGTCGCGGGTATCAGCTAGTTAAAAATATTTACAGGAATTTCAATATCCGCCAATTCGTATATGCAGCATATTGAACTATTTCGTACTCCAATACTTGTAAAAAAAGGAGTTTACCTTCCTTGCTCAGAAAATTATTTATTTTAACAGAAAGGCCTGGCAACAGTTGTTATAGTGGAAGACGAAAGCCTTCGAGAAAAATTGTCAAAGGACCCTGAAACTGTGGCCGTTTTTAAATACAATGAAATTAAAAAAGAAATCTCGAGCAGCGACGAGAAAGCGATACTCAAAGAAATAGTTGACGCATTGCCGAAAATTGAACAAATTGGACCTGAAGAATTGAAGGTATGTCGAATTTATATTTCATTCTTTTTTCATCAGGCTGTAATAACCCACTGCTGGACGTGAGCTTCTCCAATTATTTTTGAATATGCTTTATCACCATGTCATTGTCACGGCTTTATTTATTTGTGCAGTTATTTACAATATGCATTTCGTAATGCATTACATTCTTTCTAATTTGACCGAGGATTTGATCATTTGTCATTTTGTGTTTATTAGACTAGCGATCCGCCCGGCTTCGCATGGTTGATTTCTGAATCTCAACAACAACACTACCTACCAGGTCCAATTGTGAATCTATATCAATTTCTTATTTCACAACATTTTATCAAGATCGGTCCAGCCGTTTAGGAGGAGTTCACTCACATACACGCGGACAGAAGAATTATAATATATAATATGCATGTATTATACACATAAAAACCTTCCTCTTGAATCATTCTGTCTATTGATGACAACTGCATCAAAATCTTATATAATAGTTTAAAAGATTAAGCGTACAGACGTCAGGAAGCAACTTTGTTTTATACTATGTAAAGATAATTTTATTTACAGAATATCAGAAACAAACTTCGCAGCGGCCATAAAACTCCATGGGTGCTGTACTTCTCCACTGAAGATGATGACAAGTTGCAGTTGCACCAAATGAGAATTCAGTTCTCAAATATGCACTTTGGTAAATATTACTCTTACAATTATTCCTTTGCAATATGGCAAATTTAAACGTATTTTAATGAAAGTATATTAATAAAAAAAAGACTATAATAAAAGTGCTTTTACCACTACTAAAATACCCGTTGAGCATTCCATATAAGCTATAAATAAAAATTAAAAAAATTATACAACCGACTTAAATATAAATTATTAAGAATAACTCAAAAACTATTGGTCAGATCTTGATCAAATTTTATATGGGACCACACGAGAAGCACCAGCTTTCAAATAAAAAGAGAATCATCAAAATCGGTTCACCCAGAAAATAGTTATGAGGTAACAAACATAAAAAAAGAAAAAAACATACAGTCGAATTGAGTACCTTCTTCTTTTTGAAGTCGGTAGAAAATTATCAAATTTACTTTTTTTGTACATTATTAGCAATGATTAAACTATTGCAATAGATACAGTAATGATTTATACTGTTTCAAAAACTGTGTTAGATATAATATTATATTATTCTGAAACTAGTATTTACCCGCGACTTCTTCCGCTTAGAACACTTGCAGGTCTATAAAAGTGGTCTTTGAGTAAGTAGACATCGACACTAAATAGAGTTTTTGTTATTATCTCGATAACTATATAGGATATGCGCAAAAGAGTAAATTAAAGATTGAAGATCGATCAATTTCACGTAAATCTAACCTGTTCTTTTAACTCTCATAAGTGTTGTTGTAAAATGGTGTTAAATTAAAACATGTTAAAACCGATATTACATCAAAAGTAAGAGATAGAAGGAAAGTGTTATGTTATTGTTAGGTTTTTGTGTAAAATTGCAAACCAAAAAATTTATCTTAAATTTTTAATATCACTTGTGGCTTTATAATCGTTGATTATCGCTTACTACGTGTTCATTTCATGAATGCCGTAACCACCCGCCGCGCTCCCTCATACCGCGCCTCAAGCGTCGCCATTATAGTACTGAAATATATTTACGTCCGTTGTTTGTTACTGTTTTTGTTGTTATTTTTGTTACTGTTGAATTTTTGTTTCTGTTGACTTTTTAAGTTCGTTAATTTGTGATAAACACAGAATGGAGTGATGGCAGTGATACAAAAACGAACGATTTCGATAAAAGAACTGGTGTCGAAGTTATGGATGCGTAAATATCTACCTACCAGTATTTGTTCGCGGCTTCTGAAATAATTCATTTAAAATTTATAATGAAACTATATTAAAATATTTTACTGTATCGGACACGTTTCTATTCAGTGTTATAAATAAATAAATAACTCAATAATATGCATCATATCTACTTGCTGCCCTCCTAGTACAGAGCAACAAACTAAAAATCGGAACTTCTTACAGTAATTAAACACTTATAGTAATAGTTTTGTCTACGGTACCGTCAGCTGTGACGTCATAACGGTCGACGACGGCAAACTCGAAATGAACGCGTAGTAGGTACTTATCTTAATCATTAATTAACTCTATACCTGTCTCTTTCTATTCTCATTTATTGAAGAGAAAAAGAGCGATTTTAAGCATTTTTTTTTGACGCCGATTTTTATGAATAAGACCGTTAAAGTTTTTGATAAGTTGCATTACACAAAAAGCCTTGTAGGATTTTCGGATAAAATATAGTCTAGATCATTTTTAGCATTACTCTCTAAAAGTTCGTGAAGCGTTATCACAATTGGTTTAGCCATTCCTAAAATTAGCCATAATCATAGCTAATACAACTACTCAGAACTTATTCTATTTTGTAATTTTTTAGAATGGCTATTAAACACCACATACCATGTATAATATTTATCCTCCCAAAATAGGTTGCAACCGTAAGAAACAGCTTTGTCTAGTGTCGAATAGGGCAAGGGTCTGTGTCATATAGTCATTCGTGTAAATTAAGCTATATTGTAATATTACGAGAGTAGCATAAAATAATTCTATATTAAATACATGTGTATCAAAAATATTCTGTGCCCAGGTGAAATCAACTGCAAATCGCAAAGGGAATTATGCGACTCGCTTCAGATAGAATCAACGCCATCTTGGGCACTACTTAAACGCGGAGGGGCATACCAACGGGCACCGGAAAAAATGTCGGCAGCCACTTTCATTTCTCGTTCAGCGAATACGCAGAATTTACACACACTCTCCGCTTCCGAGTTACGAAGAATATTGGATGGTGGTAAGTGATATTTTTCTGATTCTTACTAACTTTATACTCCAGTAGTGTGTATTAGCAGTTCAGTATTGTGCAATAATCACAACACAGTTGGAAGGATTTGCAGTGCAGGAGTCTGCACATATTTGGTGGGGCTAGTTTCACTGATTAGTTTTTTAACCAATTACACTATTGTTAATTACTGATTTCTGAATGAGCAACAAACCAATCTGATAGCTTAATTCTGGCAAATAAAGTCGAAAATATTTACAGTGCAAGTGACGATCATCATAATAGATGTCACCCCATTGCTAACATAGGGCCGCTCCGTAGTTTGCTTCATAGGGGGGATATTTGGCATAGTTGCCACGCTTGGCAGGCGCATTGGCAATCACAGTTTTTTATTGTCTAGATATTATTAAGAAGACTGCTGCCCATCTCCTGGTTTGTTGTCTGTGTCGCCTCTTACAAAATCTACAAGACGAAATTGAGTAGTGTATATTTCTTACACCGCCACTACATGGTTACAGTAAAAATATGGTAATGTAATAAACTAATAATTAATAAATTCCAAAATTAAAAGCTTAAAGCTTATAATCAATAATTTCCTATACACCAAATCAACAAATTCGTACGCTGGTGGGCTGGTACCTGAGATTCTTAGGCTAATACCTGAATACGAGTACTACGCTATTACATTGGGTTAAATCCAAGGTCAACATTTGTGCAAAAATAAATTGTTTGTTTTCGAGTCTGGTTGTGTTTTAACTGTCCACGTGTTTGACAGTACATCGTATCCTGTCCATTTAGGCGTCAAGGACATTGTTAGAGAAAGATTTAAAAATATGAAAAGACTTTTCGTTAATTTTGACAGATGTGGGCATGTGGGTGTTGTTAGTTGTGCCGTACAAGATGTCGTGGGAACACATCGCGGATCCTTTCACCGACGCCAGCTTGCACTTTGCCGATTCAGATGACATCAGTGTGAGTATGCTGTGTATTTATTATTTATAACAGTACCTACTATAAGAAATTCTTTATCTAGTTTAAATGAGGCCTTTGGATAATGAAGAAGTCATGTTACAAATAGTAATACATTTTGTTTGTTAGAGTGTTTCAATAATTTCACACCATTAAAACAAAAATTCAGTAAGTAATTGTATTTAAAAAAATCGAAAACTTAAACAAAAAAAATATATTTTTACTGTACATAATTTGCTTTTTTGCAATGAATTAAGAGTAAATACCTAAACAATACTAATTATTACACTATAATTTTCTACACTTGCACGTGAATACATAATTTGTTCTAGTTATCTATATAAATAAATAAAATTGAAGTGTCTTTTTGTAATGTCAAAATTACAGCTTTTTACTAAATGTACATGAAAGTATTATATGGTATGTATAACAAAAAATTCAATTTTTAAAATTTTTGTCTGTTTGTTCCGGCTAATCTGCGAAACGGCTGGATTGATTTTGACGGGACTTTCACTGGCAGATAGCTGATGTCGTAAGGAGTAACTTAGGCTACTTTTATTTTAGAAAAAGTATAAGGGTTTCGCCCAAAAAAATTAAAACCCTAAATTACACGCGAGCGAAGTCGCGGGAAACAGCTAGTTCTTTATAAAATTTTGCTTTCAGTTTGGAATAATGGCGTGCACGTTAAATACTGAACAGTACTGCCGCCAGTTGGCTTACAACCAGCCGGCCATCTTTGTACAGAATGGCACCAAGAAACACGCGTACAACGGACGCATCGACGAGGAGCAGCTTGTCGAATTCATCCAACTGCTGAGAGATAGCGCTAGTACGTATATTAAGCTACATAAATCTTAGAGTCAATGAGTGTTAGGTACCGCAGGCACTTACCGTCTTCTACTAAACGTGAGTTATTTGATGGCAAATTTGACATTTTTTTTCATTATTTGTTAGTTCGCATATTTCCGCGGGATTTCATTCGTGAGACCGATTTTAGTTTTAACCCGAGATGAATTGTAAACTACTTTTATGACTATTTATGTTGTTAAAATTGAAACTCAGAAACTAAGCAACAGTTGTCGTCTGAGAAATTTTTACAAATGCACCAACACTGAGTAAATACAAAGAGGAGGAGTTGTAATTAGATTTCACTATGTAACAACGCGTGAGAATTTGCGGGGTGAGGGGATGTTAAGCCCCGCCCACTTTACTATCTATATCTACCGATAAATAGTAAAACTACTCGAATCGTTCCATATCGATCTTGCAATGTAGTTTAGCTACCTTGACGATAGATGGCGGCCTGTTGACAAAATGATTATAAAAACTATAAAAATAATATTTTGGCGATTAAAAATTCTTTAGGACTGAATGCAAAACAAAGTTCAACACCTCAGTACGATTATTTTACCAGTACTGAGCTCTGCGTAACTTTATATTTTTTAATTCCCATGACACAAAGTGTCATCATCTAGAGTCGAATATATTTAATTACATTTGAAAGCCGACGCAGTGATTTTTCTAGAATCATTTCAATAAATTAGGTGTAAAATTACTTATAAATGAAATGTGATGGCGTCCATAGCATCAGAGCGTCTATTTGAGTAGTTTTTACATGATAAATCACAACACTTCATCCTTTTCTTCTTAATACTACGAAAATACACCGATTTGCGATTTTCGCCACATAACCACACGCTGAAAGTATACTAAGTAAAGCCACGCCTACTGTGATGACGTCAGGACCTAGTTAGAAATGCCATCTCCTCTTTGTATTTGCTTCGTGATCACCAATTAACATAATATGGTCCATTGAGCTGGATAAAAATGTCTATCGCCGGATTTCTGTATTTAATTACGCTTTGTTTTCTTATACGGGCCGTATAGTGCTAAGAAAAGTGCATGAAAATCCCTTTTTTAAAACATAATATCAGTTAAACATTTTAAGGTTTTTTTTATAATTAAGTTATCCTAAGTTTGTAATACTTACAAACTGTTTTTATACGCATCTCGTATGTTATAAAACGGATCGTTACGGAGAACGAAACTTTTGTTTAATATAGGAATGAGGCATATGAGAAATTATTACCTAATAATAGCTAATTATTATAATCTTTCAACTTTAGGCGGATAGATTAATATTAAAGATAATCTCTACTCCGTAGGTTTGGCATTAAGTGAACAGAAAATACTGGAGATTTTAGATGTATCAAATAGAGAACACAGCTGGTTAGTGGCGCACTTACCAGCCGGGTGTGGTAGGCCCTGTGACGAGCTAGAACATGAATGGAGGATAATTGCTAAGAAGGTATTACAATAATAATTAATAAGCAATAAACATTTTTTAATAATTTTAATTGCTGTGTGATTATAATTGACTTTTGAATAGGGATGAAGAAACGTTTTTAATGGAAACCAGTAACAATCACTATTACTTGGAAGCAGTTTTTATTTTTTTATTTAATCAGCCCCGAATTTTTTGCTCTTTATCCACATTATATTCATATCATTATCTTATTTTTAGTGGTAAGCATCGATCACTAATAAAAAACTAAATACACAATCAGTGACAAAAAATGTCCTTACCAAATGAGCGCCCACTCGAACATTTGGGTGCGCTTTTAATTTGTACATAGCTTTGTAAATACAACTTTAGGCAATGCACTTAAGGTTGAATTTACATTAATGTATATTTATTTCAACTAGAATTACGTCAAAACAATTGGCCACAGTTTTTAGAAAACTTTTGCATGGGATTGTGTATCTAGTTTTTTATTACTGATCGAGGGTGGTAGGGCGCTTTTTTGTCTGAGAGTGCCTAATAACACTACAACTTGGTTGTAGTGGACCTACTGATGAATTCCAGTTTGGAGAGTATAAGGATGTAGAATAGAAAACACATATTATTGCGGTCTAACACCTTTGATGTTTGTGTAAATGCTGACGTCACTAAGCCTAGGGTTGTCACAACACAATAATTAAAATAATCAATCGTACTATTTAGTATCTATTAGTGTATACCTATATTTATTAGCATAATCAGTAACTTTTACTAGGTGGTAGGGCTCTTTTTCTGCCTATGGGTCTGTGTGGATAGGTACCATCTTCTTACCAATTTCTGCCGCCAAGTAACTTTTTTTTATAGGATAAGGGTGACAAACGAGCACACAGTCCACCTGAAGGTTAGTGGTTGCTGTGACCCATAGACATCTATATCTATCCTCGATGCCGAATTAAAATTCAGATGCGTTGTCACCCGTGAGAACTAAGATGGAATGCCTCGTTTTCAGTAAAAAGGGTCTCCGGTTCTCTACACTCACCATTCGAAACACAGCAGCGTTATGCTGCTATTTTACGCTGGTATTCTGTGAGATCGTGGTCCTTCCCCGGTCGAGCCGACTCATTCGTGCTACAACCATAATATAGCTGCAGCATGGCTCTACCACTTAAAAATAACTACTTGAATTGCTTTGTTCCGTTTCTTCTTTGTTTGAAGTTGGCTGCAGGTGTCCACGGACTGTCATCTGATGAACTGTAAGTTCGTTTGTCACTTAAATTTTATAAGAAACTTTTAAAAAAATGATCTTGCAACTTCACATAGCAATAATAATATCATACAAAATATTGCTACCTATTCGAAGTTGTGGCGAGTACAGCAATTCTCCCTACTATAATTACACATACAATGTGAGAAGTCCATGTCCTGTGCCCTAGTATGGGCTTATGTGGATGGAGTAGGAGCATCGATACGACACTATATTAGAAGTGACTTTTAAATATGTATTATATTTTAATTTTTAATAAACTATATTCGTTTTATAAAAGTCAGGATGACAAACGTGCATACCGCCTACTTAATGGTAAGTGGATGCTGTGGCCCATAGACACTTACATTCTTTCCTCCATTAAGAATCAAAATGTATATGCTTTTTCACAACTGAGTACTGAAGTGAAATGCTTTGTTATGAGTGAAATGCTCTGTTATGGGCAAAAAGAATTAGTGCTCTACACTCGCATACGAAATACATTATGCTGCTATTTCACACTAGTATTCTGTTTGAGCATGGTCCTTTCCTGGTCGAGCCGACCCATTTGTATTGCAGCGTGGCTTTGCAACGTTAAATAAAAACATTGTTTAATTCGTTCAGCTTCGTCCGTTGGAGTTCGTTCGAGTGGGCGTGCTTCAGTGTGAGTACAACAGCAGAGGCTTCTGTGCCAACGTACGCGCACCGACGGCCAGGCTCTACCCTTTGTCGGCTGGACATCATTTTACGTAAGATTTCTTTATGTTATAGCCGAAATATTTGCACGGGAAAAATTATTGAATTTACTTTTTACCTTAATTCATAAAATTTTCTGCCGACTTCCAAAAAGGAGACGGTACTCAATTCGACTGTATGTTTTTTTTATGTGTGTTACCTCATAACTTTATACTGGGTGAACCGATTTCGATTATTCTTTTTTTACATGAAAGCTGATAGTTCTCGTGTGGTCCCATATAAATTTGATCAAGGTCGGACCAATGGTTATTGAGTTATTCTTAAATAACTTATATTGAAGTCGGCTGTACAAAATTTTTAATTTTAAATTATGTATGATGGTACTCGATATGTTTGTCATTTGTGTACTAATTTTAATGATTTATTTTTTTATTTTTGTTAACTTTGGAGAAACAATTCCACACTTAGGGGTGGCAAAATAAGGCATCATTTTTAATGTCACTATTAATTTTCTGCCGACTTACAAAAAGGAGACGGTACTCAATTCGACTGTATGTTTTTTTTTATATGTGTTACCTCATAACTTTTTACTGGGTGAACCGATTTGGATGATTCTTTTTTTATTTGAAAGCTGGTACTTCTCGTGTGGTCCCATATGAATTTGATTAAGGTCAGACTAATAGTTTTTGAGTTATTCTTAATAACTCGTATTGAAGTCGGCTGTACAAAATTTTAAATTTTAAATTATTATGTTACCTTAAACTCCTGATATTTCTAAGACCACACAAAAAGGTAAAACAATAGCATTTAATAATAAGTAAAAGCCGACTTCAAAGAACTAAAAACTAAGTTGACAAAAAAAAAAACATGCGGTGAGTTCGTGGAACACTCGATTGGAATGAAGTTCCTTTCGTAGTATATTATTATTGATAAACGTATTATATTATTGATAATCAAATACAAAAAAAAATATATATAATTAGCGTCTATTAAAATGAAGCGTCATTTAAAATAAAATAGTATTTCTTTCATGGCAAGATAAGAAAAAGTGCGAGGGAGATGGATATTATTTCATCTCGCTTCCTTATATCCGTCAAGGCCGTCTACACTACCTTAGAAGGGGTCGTGACGGAAAAATCTTACACTTTTCTCGCCTAGCTGCCATCCGCCAAATTCGTACCGTACGATAAGGAACTTCGTTCCAAAAAGTCTAGTACTGCCGATGTATCCGTATTAACACAGCCATGAAGAGTTGGTGAGGAACAAAAATGCCACATTGAATATGAACATATGAAATAAGTCTGAAATTCATTCATTGTGTATAAATAACTCGCAAAGTAACTGCAATTTGTGAACTAAACACGAAGTCTAGCTGGTTAAAGATCATAATATCCAATTTTCAATAAATTATAATATTTTTCATTTAAAATTGAACCTGTCCATACACAAGTCAATTATCACAAAGCAGTTTTAAATCATTCTAACTTTAATTTTATACTTTATAAGTATATTTAGTACAAGTAAAGTTATCAGTCGTTATATGTCTAACTACTGCACACGCTTCCCCTTATTTCTGAGAAGGTTATATAAGCACATTTTTATCAACAGAATAATTCAAAAATTATTTTTAACAATATAACCACTGGGATATGAAATATGTTATAATATGTTCAATGATTTCCTTCAACAATATACACATTTCAGTGTAGGACTATTATTTTGTATCTTACAGCTTATAACTTGTTTCCAGTTTAAACCTGCAGCACGTAACAGAAGCGCCGTATATTTTGGAATGGGCGTTTGAACACATTGATAATTCAGTTCAGAAAATCAGTTGGCACTCCTTCTCCAAGTCTGTAGTTGCTGAGGAAATAAACCCAAGCAGGTAGAATATGTTTATTTTATATACATTTTATGTAATTGTTCTGGCAAGCGTTGTTCTGTCTGTGTAGGTTTTTTTTATAGAAGAGGGGGCAAACGAGCATGCGGCTCACCTGATGGTAAGTGACTACCGCCGCCCATGAACGACTGCAACACCAGGGGAACCAGGGGAATTGCAGATGCGTTGCCGGCCTTTTAAAAAGGAGTAGGCTCTTTTCTTGAATGTCGCTAAGTCGTATCGGTCCGGAAAAATCGTTGGTGATAATCGATTCCACAAGGAAGTTGTGCGAGGAAGAAAACATCTAAATCGCACAGTGGTGGACCGCCAATCATCCAGATGGTGTGGATGGTATCGGGATGTGCGTTCGTGAAGTTTGGCGGCTGGGATTAACCCGAACAATTCCTCAGAGCACTTCCCGTGGTAGATGCGAAAAAATGGCGCGATGAGTTTCACTCCGAACTTTTTAGTGTTTATATATAAAATTTATTAATAACTCGACTACAGCGCCATCTATTGGGTCCAAATTTTGTGATTTTCTTTTTTTCTCACAACGTATCTATCTTATTTTAGCATAGCTGTGGAGCGTTGTCTTGACAAATCAAATATACTGTGTGAATAAAAAAAACTGCGGTTACCAACTACCAAGGAGTAGCAACTATGACCCTTATGAGTGGCTCTATGGTGTCGCTTATGTTCAGTAATGGACTTTAATATGCTGTAATTAATGAAAGAATGTACTGTCAGGTGGTAGAGCCACACTGCAGCACAAATGGATTGACTCAACCGAGGAAGGACCGCCCTTGTACTGAATACTATATATATATATATATATAGTGAGCATAATGCTGGTATGTTTTGTATGATCGGTGACGGAGATCCCTTTTTTATGGTAACTACACATTTCATCTACGTACCAAGTGGTGACTGATAACACATTTGACTCTTCATTGAGGATAGATACTATTATAATAGATGGGTTATCTGCTTGTTTATCTTTTAATATTTTTTGTGATTATTTTTGTAGCTTGTAAGGTTTGTCATGTAGTTATTATTAATTTTTTTTTATATTATTTATTTCTAGGAACAAGAAGCCTTGGTTGGTATATTTCCATTCGCCGAGGTGTTACCATTGCTACGAAAAGTATCCGGATTTTGCGATCGCAGCAATTGTAAGTGGTATTCAACAGTTTTTACTTTACATTTTTACATTAATAATTTAAAAGTTCCTCCCTCATAAAGTGTCTTCAATTAAGAATCATAATGCAGATGCGTTGTCACCCTTGAGAACTGAGAACGAATGACTCGTTTCTAATAAAAAGGGTCTCCGGTTCTCTACGCTCACCATACGAATCACAGCAGCGTTAAACTGCTATTTTACGTTGGTATTCTTAGAGCCACGTACCGGCGAAGTGTAGGGCGTCGCCCCACTAGATGGAGTGACGACCTGGTGAGAAATGCAGGAAGTCGATGGATGCAGGTGGCTCAGGACCGTGCTTTGTGGTATTCCTTGGGGGAGGCCTATGTTCAGCAGTGGACTTGTGATTGGCTGTAATGATGATGATTCTGTGGAGAGCGTGGTCCTACCCCGGACGATCCGACCCATTCGTGCTACAACCATAATATAACTGTAGCGTGGCTGTACCACGTTTAAAGTGTTATTATAATATAATCATAATGTGTTTTTTTTTTCAGTTTCTCGGCAACGTCGTTAATTTCGGCAAAGTGAACTGCATAACGGAACGCAATCTCTGTCAACACGAGCACATCACTAGTTACCCATCTCTTAGGTTATATTTAACAAGGAATCTATACCAAAGCTACAGCAGTGTTATTTCTTTAAAAATTAGGGATTATTCAGCTATTATTAATGATATAAGGCCTCATTTAGCCAATTATGACACCGACTTACTCGCCGGTTTAGACAAAATAGGCCTCGAGGGAATGCATTTTAAACATGATGAGTTATAATTTTTTTTAATTAGAGATGCGCCAAGTACATGTTTTACTGAGTTATCGAGTTCCGAGTACTCGGTTTTACCTTTATAATCGACTGAATTACTCGTTTTGTATAAGAATTTCCGCTTGCAAGAACAATACAATATACAGACTAATTCAAATTTTAAAATATGTGGGTTAAGTTGTTATTCTAGTATTACTAAAATTTGAAAGGCATAGTTGGGCGTAATAATTACGATAAAAGTATGCAATTTATTGTTAGTTGAAACTAATTTTTAGGATTTTATCGCGTTAAATTTATGTATTTTTTTAATTCCCGAAGTTTCGGGTGCTTTACAGCACCCATGGTCACGGGGGGACTGAGGTGTTTGACGTCCCCATGTCATAGCCCGGCTACCTTCAGTTTTTGAATATTAATTTTTGGTCCGATCAACGCAGGATGAGCTTACAGTATCTTGAAGTCCGTGACCATGCGTGCTGTAAAGCACCCGGTAAAAATTAAGTTTCATTTAATGTGTAGTCTTCGCGTAAATATAAAAAAGCATTAACTTATATCCACCGGATATAAGGGTATACTTACATCCACCTCTACTACAGCCTATCGAAATCCACTGCTGAACATAGGTCTCCCCATAGACTGCCTCATAAGGAGGATATTCGCCATTCGTCACGCTTGGCAATTGCAGATTTTGAAGTGACAACTTCTTTAGCCGAGTTGAGAAATGTTTGGTAGGGGAAAAACTTAAGAGTTCGTGTCACCGTAATCTGGCTTGCGCTTATTTATAGGCTTAATAATAGCAGCCTGTATACATGTACACTAGTCGCTGTAAAAGCGGCCTGTGTAAATGTATACGCATATATCATTGAGGCTTTCACTTCTGTCGGCAGTCCTTATGGCTGCTCCTGTTTTTTATTGTCTAGTTATTATAAGGAAGACACTGCCGCCCATCTGGTTTCCCTCTGACGTCTCTTACGACACCCACGGGACGATATGGGGTAGTGGATATTCTTACACCGCCACTACACGGACTACACGGTTACTTACATATTATTTGCCAAATCCTGCAAAGATTGCCTTATCTATACAGGGTTATTTTTCAAAGAATAGCCAAATTTTATACTTAAGTTAAAATATATAAATACAGAAGACAACTAATGAAATAAAAATTTTATACAACCGATTAATACACGTTATTAAAGATTCAGATCTTGATCAAATTTATATGGGATGTGTAGTGTAGCTTTCAAATAAAAATAGAATCATCAAAATAGATTAACCTAGCAAAAAGTTATGAGGTAACACACAAAAAAATACAGTCGAACTGAGTACCTCCTCCTATTATTTTTTTTATTATTTACTTTATTGGAGACAAAACAGAAACAAAAGATACGAAAGAAAAACGTACAAGTAAAATAAGACAATGGTAATTACAATAATTGTTTCCTACAAACTGTCTCACTAAGAACATACATAATATTTATATTATGAAGCAGGTTGTAATTGGTATCGTCTGCACAACAAGCAGGGTAACAAGTCTGTACTTAAATAAAAAGAAAACAACCATCTGAAAACAATCATCTAAAATGTACAATACTAAATATCCTTATATATCTAATTCATAATTGTTACTAAAGTACTTTTTAATTTAGTTTTGAAGTCTGTTAAAATGGTAAGTAGGTAAAACGTAATAATCTTAATTTGGCCTACAAATAATTGTTCCGGGTCTAGATGTTTGTGCTTGTGTAATTTATGTTTGTTAACTTGCCTCCACGATACAGGAGAAAATCCTAGTGTGAGGGTAACTTTTTTTTTTAACAAATTAAAAGAAATACTAATACATTGCATAACACCTCAGTGTATTCTGCTATATACCAACTAATATCAAAGGATTCAATTTGTTTTCTCACAACTAACCCTGCAGTAGAAGCGGTCTTAACAAAGGCACTCGCATGCGGACGTAAGGTGCATTTTGATTTAATACGCGCGCCGCATAAAATTTTTTTTCGATGATATTAACGGTAGGCTAATTTCACGAAGGTCACTTCCAAGGCGTGCAAGTATTATGAACATTAGCGACGTTGTAACTAAGTTTAAACTCGCAAGTTTGCTATCAGAGAGTGATCTTTCTGTTCTTGTACTTTTATTCTGTGTTTACTAAACCTTCTCTGCAAATCTGGCCGTATATTGAGAAACAATCCTGTATAAAGAAAAAGTACAGACAAATGAAGTAACCTTGTATAAATATTAAATACCAGATGTAAAATCCCGTCTCGCGACTGGTAGTAGCGTTAATGTTGCGAGACTCGTGACACTATGCGATCGCCAGCACTGATCTGTTTACAGGCTGATGTAGAAGCATAATTATATTTTAAGGAAACAAGTACTTTTCGCATCTTTAGTTACAATTATAATGTTAAAACTAAATTCCATTTTGTTTATTAGTCTTGTTTCAAATCTCATAGATTATTTTCTAGTAATTTTTAAACTCATTTATTTAAGTATTTTCTTGCTTTTCTGTATGTTAATCGAATATTACTTACGATAAGTTTTCTTATTTTTATACTACTTATTCTGCTATGGGTATATATATTTTTTTAATTAGCCAACAATTTTTACATTATTTTTAAGTATAACAATGTGATAACTATAACACCAACTAATCATTTATTGGTATCAATGGATATGTAAATATATATATATATATATATATATATATATATATATATATATATATATAATATATATATATATATATACTATTTATACCAATTTATTTCCAATTTTAATATATTATGTATATAATTATATTATTTCACTAAACGTTCCTATTTATTTTCATTACTGTGCATTTAGTTTTAATGTAAGTTAAGTGTTAAAAGACAATCGGTTACTGGCTATTGGTTAATAATTTACGAATTAAAACAGTATATTTCTTACCTTCTATAATCTCCTACTACGTATCTATATAAAAAATGCATTTATTAATGTGATATTTAAGATTAACAGGTGCTTTAAAACTTTAAATCAGCTGTTATTGAAGTGCTGGTCATGAATTATTCTTAATTCATTTCTATCTCCGTAGGTATTCAATAAATAAATTAAACTTTAAATAATTTTATATAACTTATCCTGTTAGTAGTGATGAACGTACTTACAATTATTAAGCTGATCAAACCAAAATTATAATTTAGTATATAAATTATAGTTTAATTATACTTTATAGTAATCTATTTACACCCATATTGACAAACATGACTAGTCTCACAATGAGCTCGAATCCACTGAGTACAGAAAACTTTATGATAAACAATACTTGAGGGACGAAAGACACTATGCGGTATGCGTGCTATAATAGCTCGCTGGATACTTTACGCTATGTACATACGTATTAAAGGTGAAGTAGTTTATTTTTTGGTTGCCTCAGTTGTGAGAATTGAGTCCTTGTTATATTTTATTCTAATTTGTTTTGTATGAAAAATTGTTATGTATTATAGTAGCGAAGAATAATATGATAATTAAATCCTTGAGATAGTAAACCTTTGTAGGTTCGCAGTCACCATTATAGTGAGACATGACTGTCCTAGTATTTTTGATGATCACGGTGTGGACGATTATGAATGTCGCTATAGACTTTCAAATGTGATATTGTTACGAACTTGGGTAGAAATTATATGAATGTATTAGATTATTATACATATATGAAAATGAGCAGATTATTTAATTCCACAATATAGGTCTTCACCATTTGACATTTATTCCTAACTCAAGTGCGCACAACAGAGTCCTTTGGGGATTTTTCATGAAATGAATGGTTTACCATATCGAACACACTGAGAAACACTTTATCATAGCATTGCTCCTATACTTAAGAATGTTTGTGAATACAAATATTATTGTGCACGTTTTGTGGACACAAGCCTTTACCTATTGAAAAGGTTTCCAAAAATGAAGTGTTAACGTTACAAAGGTGCAAAGCCTAGCATCTTGAATGCTCCTACATTATCAGTTGACTATTTATGATATATTTTGTCTATTGATTTTAAAAAGTAGTTTTTGCAGGATTAATATATCTTAGAAATCATTGACCACATTCAACCCCATATTATTTTATATATTGCTCTATCCGGCCGATAAGTATTTCCTAATATTTTGTATATTTTATTGAATCTTCATGAACACATCAGAGTTTAAAAAGTGGTTTCAACATTATAATGATCTTTATTTTTTTGACTTACTTCATTTAACATAATTATTTGGTAGTTTCTATACCAAAATACCTATTTCTCACTATTACAGATTATGTTTAAAATTTCGGTTTTGATTGTAACATTACTGTTTCAACTGCTATTCTAGATTAGTTTTTTAAAGAGTATTTTGAACATTTCCACATTCTCTATTATATAATCGAATGTAACAACTGCCAATACTAATGTAATTACTGTAAATGTATTTCTCAAATACATAATTCTCTCAAATTTTAGGTAGGTAGTAAGAAATTCTTAGCTTGTTAATATAATTAAAATCACAAATAAGACGCCATAATAAAATTTAAAACAATAATAGACAAATAAAATGATAAATAATCTTTACTCTTGTGTTTTATTTTATAACAATGAAAACAATGAATATAAAATTCCTTCTAGAAATCCTTTACATCATGCAAACATTAATTTGTGTGTTCAAAACAAGCATTAAAATTCATAGTCATGATGTTACTGCTTTCTTTTGTGTATTATATTCAAATTAATATTCATTTTAATGTATTGCAGGCATTTTCACTGACAGTATCTGAAAAAAATTATAATATAAAGAAAATTCCTTATAAATGTCCTTAAATGGACTTTCATATTATTTCCTTTGATGCTATCACTTTTTAAGTATACTAAATATTGGAAGTTCCATAATAAAAATAAAATCAATTATAATGAGGAGTATGTACCACTTTCTTGAAAAAAGGTTGTAATAAGTAGTAAACTGTTCTTTTTTTTAAATTTCTCTTCTAAGGCCACACAGAGTTTTAAATATCATTTTAAGCTAGTGGCAATATTTTTTAAATTTATTTAATGAAAAATAAAACAATATAAACATCACAAAAACCCTTACAGAACTTTATAAGAACATCAAAAATACAATATTAGCAGTTATGGGTACATTGCTTACACAGAAGCGGACATTAAGGAACTGGTTATAGATAGTGGCTCAAACTGTTGCAACAAGTGCTCTTAAAGCTGATCAAAAAATCTTGAAAGCCTTTGTGGCTCTCATTATTCAAACCAGAGGAAACTTGGCCACTGACTCTGAATATGATATAATATCTACATACATATATACATATATATAGGTAGAGCCATGCTGCAGCTATATTAGTAGTGTAGTCGTAGAACAAATGGATCGGCTCGACCGGGGAAGGACCACGCTCTCACAGAACACCAGTGCAAATTAACAGCTTAACACTGCTGTTTCATATGGTGAGTGTAGAGAACTGGTGACCATTTTTCTGAAAATGAGGCATTCCATCTTAGTCCTCACGGGTGATACACATCTGCTTTTGATTCTTTATTGAGGATAGATGTAGTTGTCTATCTGTCACAGAAACCACTATCAGGTGGACTGTGTGCTCTGCGTTTGTCACCCTATCCTATATAAAAAAAAAACTAACCTGAACACCTCATTCATCCGTACAGAGTGTAAATTTCGTATATTTGGTTTATCAAGGCCCTACTGTAACTTAACATTAGAAAACATACTTACATCATTATTTCTATTCAATTGAGCTTCTATAATCTCTTGATCAACACTGCACGGTAGAAAGAAATCCACCGAATCAAATTGACCTTTAGAATCCAAAACTAGCCTGTCTTCCCCAACCTCTAAATGTAAGTCTTTTATATCTACCTGTCAAATATTACAATGTTTATATTATACTAAAAAAAAAATTTCGTAGAAAGCATTTTTATGTGATGTATCATCATCATCATCATTACAGCCCTTCACAAGTCCACTGCTGAACATAGGCCTCCCCCAAAGAATGCCACAAAACACGGTCCTGAGCCACCTGCATCTATCGACTTCCTGCATGTCTTACCAGGTCGTCACTCCATCTCGTGGGGGGACGCCCTACACTTCGCCTACCGGTACGAGGCTGCCACTCAAGAACCTTTCTTCCCCATCGGTTGTCGGTTCTTCGAGCTATATGGCCGGCCCACTGCCACTTCAGCTTACTAATCCGTTGGGCTATGTCGGTCACTCTGGTTCTACTGCGGATATCCTCATTCCTAAGTTTATCACGCAGAGAAACTCCGAGCATAGCCCTCTCCATAGCTCGCTGAGCGACCTTGAGCTTCCTCATACGGCCAGCAGTGAAGGACCACGTCTCAGTTCCGTAAGTCATCACTGGCAACACGCACTGGTTGTACAATTTCGTTTTAAGGTTTTGAGGTATGTCTGACGAGAAGATGTGTCGTAGCTTCCCGAACGCTGCTCAGCCGAGTTGAATCCGTCGATTGACCTCTCGGTCGAAGTTGGACTTACCCAGTCGGACTATTTGTCCCAGGTAAACATACTCGTCAACAACTTCGAGCTTAGTGTTCCCAACAACTATCGGCATAGGTGTGACATGGACATTAAACATGATCTTAGTTTTGTCCATGTTCATCTTAAGACCTATCCGTTGGGAAACACTATTGAGGTCATTGAGCATAGTGCTTAGGTCCTCCAGCGATTCTGCCATAAGGACTATATCGTCGGCAAATCGAAGGTGAGTGATGTACTCGCCATTGATGTTGATACCGTATCCTTTCCAGTCCAGAAGCTTGAAAACGTCTTCCAATGCAGCGGTGAAGAGTTTCGGGGATATGACGTCACCCTGTCTTACACCTCTCTGCAATTGGATAGGTTTCGTACTCTGGTTCTGTACTCGGATAGCCATCGTAGCCCTACTGTACAAGCACTTCAACACTTCGATATACCGACAGTCAACTTGGCACCGCTGAAGGGACTGCAGCACCGCCCAAATTTCGACGGAATCAAAGGCTTTCTCATAGTCCACATACGCCAGACATAGTGGCAAATTGTACTCTTCGGACTTCTGTACAACTTGCCGAAGGGTATGTATGTGGTCTATGGTGCTAAAGCCCTTTCGGAAACCGGCTTGTTCGGGAGGCTGGAAGTCGTCAAGTCTGCGCGCGAGACGAGTGATGTAGGAGATTAGGAAAAGAAAGAGGGGGTCAACTTACACTACATATGGCTCTTTGCGTGGCTTAATCTGGCCCTGTCAATAGGGATTTTTCTTGTTGTGCAATTAGTTATTTTTTTATAGATATGTTGAAGAATTATAAGTTAGTCAATCCAAAGTGTGTATAATATATATTTATTATATATTAATATAATAGTTTTTCATTGTTTCAAATTTCCCATTTATCTGATCAGTGGACTGACCGATTGACAAGGCAGATTATGCCTTTAGTCAATGCAAGTTTCAGACCCTCTACCTTTTGATTTTATCTTAGACTGCAAGACAAAACTTGTAATATACTTACTGATGCTGGAATTCTAAATTCAGCCAATAAATATTGTATTTCACCAGTCGGAGGCTCTCTTCTTAGTCTATACACTATTGCTTTCTTTATTTGTGTAGGCATTTCATTCATTTTTGGGCCAGATTCAGTAAGAATTTCTTCTATCAGTGGCTTAGTTTCTGCATTACATGTTTTAATATCTCGAATTTGAATTCTATGAGATTGAAGTGTACCAATAGATTTCCTATTCTTCAAAACTGAATACTTTTGTGAGTCAATTTCAAACTGATATTTGTCTTGTAATCCTTCAAAGACAACTGTGAGAAAAAATGTTTGAAACAAATCATCTTTCTCAATTTTACTGAAGAAATTTGGATTGATCGCCACATCATACACTGTTGCAGGTGCTCCAGACTTATCTAATTCTGTTCGACCTTCCCCTATGCTCATAGGTACTCTGTAACTGGAGGGATCATCAGAACTCAATATTTGCATCAACTCATCATTGGTAATATCTCTCGGACATGGTATGGCTTCCGTTAAACAAATGTTCACAAAAACCTTCTTGTTATCAGGCTTTGTAAATGTTTTAACACAAAAACCTTAAATTATAAAGTTGCAGTCAAGTCACAAATACCAAATGCAATGAAAGAATTAAAAATCGAAATATACCTAATTCTAATTGGTAATTTTTGGTTTTACCTGGTCTAGGTTTAACGAGCTTAGATGGGACTGAATCAACTGAAGAAAGTAATTTATTTAATTCCTCTTCAACTGGATTATCCTGAAAAAGAAATATTGTCGATTTTGTATTATGGATTTACAACAAAATGCGTCCAATTATATTGAAGTACTTACTTTTATAATTCTCATATTTTTTTCCATTATAGAAGGATCGACTTCTAAATTTATTGATTTTTTTGTCATTTTGTTTGGTTTCCTAGCAGTAGATATCAATAATTTTATCAATGTATTTGGTACCTTTGTAAAACTTTCTATACAAGGCCTTGCTACATATATATTTATCTATGTACAAGGCACAAAACAAAGAATAGTACTAGGTCTCCAGTATTATATATTAGTCTATGGTACTAGGTATCCAAGGATATATTATATTATAAATATAAATATATATGCTTGGATACCTAGATATTATAGGTTTCCGTATATACACTCTTATCTGTGATTATAGGTACAAACCTTTTATCTAGGGGTATAAAAATACCAAAGAGTATAGTAACTGTCCTATACAGGAAAAAAATACTAATTTATTTCTGTACCTACTTTATATTTATAATCTTGTAAACAATCAGTGTGACCATCTTTAAAATACAGATCCTGCCAATCTTTGGGTTAAAAACCTGCCAAAGTCTGTAATGAAAAATGCCTAAATACTGCCAACTTTATTTACCATTGTATTAAATGAAAAGTAAAAATACACATTAAATGCTATATTTTTATTAAATTAAATTAAACATTTCTTTCGTTGGTTTGAATGTAAAGCAATCGCCATGCTCACCAATGCCATGTTTAACGTGCAAGATAGACGCTACGTCTTTGTTTATAAATCTGTTTAGTGTTTTTATCTTAATTAAATTTATTTGTGAGAACATTCTATCGCATGCTGAATCCACTCATATTTTTTGATGTTTACTAGTAGCGGCATGCACCTTTAAATCGGACAGCCGGGGTGAAAATTTGTAGTTACACAGTCTGGATCATCTTTAGTTTTGGAGATCCACGATGAAAGTAAAGGATCTTGCTCCCACTCCGCTCTATGTACTATACGCCCTTTCATATTTCACCACACAAACTATATAGAAACACTACGCGTTCGTTTGTTTCACCACCATCTGTAATTATTTTTTTTTGGGAGTTTTTGGCCTGGTATCTAGACCTTTAGGCCAAGTCTTAAGTATTTTTATTCGGTTTATTGTAATTTCCCCACTCCTTCATAGTATACTGCTTCACAATATGTTGATGCGTCACATTGTGCAGTTCTTGGGAGATTTTGGCGGCAACTTGATCCAGCAGACAGCTGATAGTTGGCGATGGTATCTAAAGGTGCCTATGCAAACAAACAGCTTATCTTGAGAATCCATCACCATCAGAGCACTTGTTTCACTGTTTCCACTAATAGTTCACATGCGTAGACACTTAATACACAAAATCGCAACACTTTTACATATCAAAGTCCACTTCAAACCATTATTTAAACAATAATACAGGAGCAGCAAACCGCCGCCGGTCAATTTCCCGCCAAAACTCCCCATCTGTAATTACTATCGTCGATAGGGTTACCAGATGACAGGAATTTTGCTGGAATGTCCGGAATTTTAGCTCTCTGTCATGGAAACAGGAAAAATTTGAAATTGTCAGGAATTATTAAATAGAAAGAGAAAAATATTAGAAGTACCAATAAATATATTTATTAAACAGTTTATATACAAAAATAATTATATATGAATCAATCCCGAAGTTAAACTATTTCATTCATCTGATCTAGCTCGTACTTTTTATTGCGCATATGTCAAGCACATGCGCGAGTTTTTACACTGAGATATATATATTATTAGGAGAGCTGGTTTCTTTGCGTGGTAGGGCCTTGCTGCAGCTATATAAGGAGTATAGTTGTACCACGAATGGGTTGGCTCGACCGGGGAAGTACCACACTTTTACAAAATACTAGCGTAAAATAGCACCTTAACACTGCTGTGTTTCGTATGGTGAGTGTAGAGAGCCAGAGACCCTTTTACTGGAAAAGAGGTATTCCATCTTAGTCCTCAAGGGTGACAACACATCTGCATTTTGATTTTTTATTGAGGATAGTTGTAGATGTCTATGGGTCACAGAAACCACTTACCATCCGGTGGACTGTGTGCTCGTTTGTCACCCTTATTCTATAAACAGTTTATCCGCCTATCCTATAAAAAAAGACATTTTTGGGTAGGTATTTGAGGCGCTGATAACTTGTCTACCAGCTCTCGTACTATTTGCTGCCTCTGCGTCAATGTCAGGAAATTTATTGAAAAGTCAGGTATATTGCCAGGAAAACTCTAACGAACGAGTCGACGAAATATTATTAACAATATATTATCACCATGAAATCCACAGAGTACTTTTTTATATATAGGAAATGAAATCTAATGCGATACCCAACTAAAGTACGTCTCCTCTATGACTGTAACCGATTGAAATATTAGCCATAAGCTTGTGTTTATGAATATTCCTTTTAAGAATATCAACAATCGAAAAAAATATATAGAAAATGCCCATAGACCTAGGATATACTGACGTATAGACGTACGACTACGTAGTGTGCAAGGGAGAAGAAAATTCCTTACGGCAAAAATGCAAGATAGAAAAAGATACCATATTTCATGACTCTGTAACCGATTTTGAATGACAGATCGGCACAATTTGGCACGCAAGAAATAGCTATTAGATATTTTGTAATTTTTTAGAGTGTAATAGTGGTTATTTCTAATAAGTAACTTTTTTGCAAAATAGTTACTTAATCTGCGAGTGACTGTGGTGTTAATAATAGAAATAATGCTGATAATTGCACCTTTCACAGGTAAATTCTCAAGACATTGTCAATGTTATGACTCGTTTATTTTTGGTTAGAATTTATGTTATATACTGTATAAAATATATATGTAGAATGTTTTCAATTATTTTGTTAATTTTGATATTTTGCAAAGAAAAAAGTCACGTTATTGATAATTAGCATGAATTTGGTAAATACATTTTAATACATAATATTTTACATGTACACTAGGGATTGACTCAACTGATATAGTTGAAATTATAAATTAATGTCGATATTTATCTTAAATGTTTATAATAAATCGATAGAATTGCGCACACATCAAGAAAATAAATCCTCAGATTTCGTTCTAAAATGTATTTTATTTTGCCTTTTGTCAAAGAGATTCCCTCCGGATTCAATAATTAGCAAATATGGTTAACGTTAATTGGACGGGTTGGTTGATATCCGAAGAAGAACTCAACAATATGCAGCAAACATTTTCTTGAGAAGTATAAAAGAAAAACTAGAATAAAAACAATTTTATTACATATAGTACATTATTTGTACCAGTAAGTATAATATTCTTCTTAGACTTCAAAAATTTAACTTACAAAAATTTTAAGTAAAAATAGAGATAGATTTTTATACATTATAAAACTACAGTATATTAAAAATAAAAAATCTTCAGATTATCCTATTAAAGTAATTATGAACCCAACTGAGTATTTATTCATCAACCAAAAAAATGCATAACCTCACTTAACTCACGGTCTCGTTAGTACAATATTTATAGCATCACGTTATTTTCCCTAAGGGGTTGAGCGGAGCTTCGTATTATATACCCAAGTCACAATGATAAAATTTTAATGTAGTTAGATATAGATGTTTAGTAATGCTCCTGAAGCGCCGCTAAGATGCCCGCGCATGTAACGCGTAGTTCAGTTTGCCAGGATAGTATAAATTCCATAGTATTTGATACTCACAACGCCCGATGCCCGATTTATGCTTGGTGACCGACGACAGTGTGTCGAGGACTAAATAGCGTGGTTCATTGCCTACGGCGTTATGCGTAGAGGAGAGGAACTTATGGTTTATTAACAGCTGCGCGGATCAATAGTTCTGCCAGATTAAGTTGGGTTTGCCACATTCAGTACATGGATGGGTCACCGTTTTCTTAACATAACGAGATTGAGAGAATAGACAGTGCATCTGTATCCTCAGATACCTGGTACACTTTCATATCTCCTGCGTATTTGGCTAGTCTGTGTAAGATCATTATGTTTTTAAACTCATGCAGCTAAAATGATAATAAGTTTGTTATTTTTCAGGGACAGATGAAAAATAAAGAGAGAGTAGCCTCATAAACATATTGGCCTTTATACTGAGCTAAATAAGTTTAAATGATTCCTACAAATTTCCTTACTTAAATTATTAAGTTTAAATGCATATTTAAGTCGAATGTTAAAATTAATTTTTATAATGTAAAATTATTAATTATTAAATTTTTGTAATTATGATACGAAAATAAAGCAGCCATTATGTACTTCTTGTCGCCGTTTTGTATTACAACAGCAAAACATTTTATAAAGTATAAATAAATTTTTACTTAATTAAGTATCTACCTATTCATATTTGATCAAACGTTATGTTAAAAAAATTCCGGTGTAGCTGTCCATAGTAGTAAAGTTTTCCCTAAAGGTCATACATAATTTGGAAATACAACTTTCCGATCCGTTTCTTGGTGGAAATTGTTTAAGTTTATCGGTAGACTCACCTTTTCAAAGATTATTGGGAATTTGTAGATTTTGAATTAAAATACAACAAAAGGCAGGTAGGTGCAGCCTATTTTCGGTAACATGTTATTTGAATATTTTTTATTATTTTAGAACTGTCAAGGTAAAAATTCTGTTAATTTTTGAGGTTTTTCAGTTTCGTACACTAAACCATTTTTTTCATTCTTTACCGCTTCCTTAGCAATCATTTATCGATATTCCTTGTAAGTAAAATGCACATCACTAGCTAACGCACACAATGACAAATCAAAATTGGTTACACATTTAAAGGCTGTCAGGTCGTCTATACGCCAGTAAATTCTAAGTCTATGGAAAATGCCACACCATGGTTGACTACCTTTTTCCATGCAACAATACCTGTCAACCAAGAGTAAACAGGTAAACTGATATAGTAATTTACCCTCATTCTTTAAAAAAAATTAATGTGTATATATATACATATTTTTATTGCGAATCCAATGGTATATGGTTGACTTTTCAATTCGTGGCAAGACTAGTGATTGACACGATTTAACTTTTCAATAATTTTATATTAAAATAGAGCGTAACAGAGAACACTATATATATTATTATGTGTGTTAGGGAAGGATGCACGATAGCCAGAGCCTGATTAAGAGTAGCGACAGCCCTAGGCTATCTATGAATATCCCTATCGGCCTGTTCTATGCGTGCAAGCCCAGCCCACGCATATATTTACTAGATTTTTATAATTTACAAGCTTTTCACCCCTCGGTTTCGTCCACAATAAATCAAATTTTCCCGATAGTAAGTGTAGCGACCATCGCCCATGAACAACTGCAACACCAGAGAAATCACAGGTGCGTTGCCGGCCATTTTAAAAGGAGTAAGCTCGTTCCTTGAAGGTCTTTAAGTCGTATAGGTCTGGAAAAATCACACTCGTCAAAGATTTTATAAAGAAGTCTTGTGAGGGCGAAAACTCCTAGTACCTCACAGTTATGATGGACTGCCAAGGTTCTAGATAGTGTGGATGGTACCATGGGTTTTGTTCCGATGTGCGTGCTGAACAATTTGTCTTAATACTCCCCGTGAAAATTGAGCCAGTGAATCGAGCCGATCAGAAAGAACTCGGTCCTTGATGATTCGAGCCACTGTTCGCTGAATGCGCTGGGGTGCCCCGGGTAAACCAGTGCTAACTCCGGAGCACCCGTCTTCACGACAATAGTAGAGACTTCATCAGACCCACTCGACTTGACGTCAAGGGAGAGGAATGCTTTGCACACTGAGAGCTTCGTAAACCGCATATCCAACATGGAGCAATCACACCGCGGAATGGTCGGCGTTGTGTACTCTCTTTCATCGAGAGTCGAAAAGAATTCAAAAGGAAAATCTAAAAGATCAACTTTCACTAAAATTAGAGGCACAGAAGTAATCTTGAACTGTTTAAATTCTTTCAGTCATATCCAGTCAGTAAACTAAAGATGAAAGGTACAAAATAATTCAGTCTTATTTTTATCCGATTTGTACCAAAAAGAAAGAAAGAGCAATAAGTAAAATACTTGCTGCTCTTAGAAAATTATTTATTGAGAATATTATGTATACTTAATTTTATTTTGTACATAAAGGTTGCTGGCAAAGACAAGCTTAGCGCCCCCTTGAATCTTGCGACCTAGGTTGGAGCCTAGTTAGCCTGTGGGTAAATCAGGCCCTGACGATCGGGATAAAACCCACGATTCCATCCACACTATCTATCGATCCTTGGCAGTCCACCATGACTGTGCGATTTACTAAGAGTTTTCGCCCTCGCAAGACTTTTTTGTAAAATCGTTTACCACGTGTGATTTTTCCAGACCTATACGAATTAGGTACCTTCAAGGAACGAGCTCATTCCTTTGAAATGGCCGGCAACGCACCTGCAACATTCCTGGTGTTGCAGTTGTTCATGGGCGATGGTCGCTACACTTACTATCAGGAAAATTTGATTTATTGTGGACGAAACCGAGGGGCGGAAAGCTTGTAAATTATAAAACTCTAGTAAATATATTCGTGGGCTGGGCACACACGGACAGAACAGGCTGGAACGGCGAGGGGGATAGATAGCCTAGGGCTGTCGCAACTCTTAATCAGGCTCTGGCTATCGTGCATCCTTCCGTACCGCACATAATATATATATATATATATATATATATATATATATATATATATATATATATATATTTATTTATTTGTGTTCATTAAATATTATATTATATTGTGCGTTAGGAAAGGAGGGAGGGAGGGAGTAAAAATGGATGAAAAGTAATTTTATCTAGATTTCTATTAATTCCTAAAGGATTATTAGAACCTGTTTGATGTAGAAATAGCATTATCGACAGCAAATACTCTTCAAATTCAATTTACTAATATTGTTCCTAAAGGTAAAACATATCCTACAAATGCTGTGGCTATTAAAATAAATAAAATGATAATACCTACTATTCAAGTATATTTTAGATTATATATATATATATACCATTGGATTCGCAATATTATTTTTTTAGGAAAAAGGATGAGGGTAAATTACTATATCAGATTACCTGTATACATCTGGTTGACAAGTATTGTTGCACGGAAAATGGTTGTCAACCATGCCGTGGCATATATATATATATCATTACAGCCCTTCACAAGTCCACTGCAGAACATAAGCCTCCCCCAAGGAATGCCACAAAGCACGGTCCTGAGCCACCTGCATCTATCGACTTCCTGCATATCACCAGGTCGTCACTCCATCTAGTGGGGGGACGCCCTACTCTTCGCCTGCCGGTACGAGGCTGCCACTCGAGAACCTTTTTTCCCCATCGGTTGTTGGTTCTTCGAGCTATATGGCCAGCCCATTGCCACTTCAGCTTACTAATCCGTTGGGCTATGTCGGTCACTTTGGTTCTACTGCGTATATCCTCATGTCTAAGTTTATCACGCAGAGAAACTCCGAGTATAGCCCTCTCCATATCTCGCTGAGCGACCTTGAGCTTCCTTATCCGGCCAGCAGTGAAGGACCACGTCTCAGTTCCATATGTTATCACTGGCAATACGCACTGGTTGTACAGTCTCGTTTTCAAGTTTTGAGGTATACCTGACGAGAAGATGTGCCGTAATTACCCGAACGCTGCCCAACCGAGTTGAATCCGTCGATTTAGCTCTCGGTCGAAGTTGGACTTACGTAGTCGGACTATTTGTCCCAGGTAAGCATACTCGTCAACAACTTCGAGCTTAGTGCTCCCAACAACTACCGGCATAAGTGTGACATGGACATTAAACATGATCTTTGTTTTGTTCATATTCATCTTAAGACCTATCCGTTGGGAAACACTATTGAGGTCACTGAGCATCGTGCTTAGGTCCTCCAGCGATTCTGCTATAAGGACTATATCGTCGGCAAATCGAAGGTGAATGATGTACTCACCATTGATGTTGATACCGTATCCTTTCTAGTCCAGAAGCTTGAAAACGTCTTCCAATGCAGCGGTGAAGAGTTTCGGGGATATGACGTCACCCTGTCTTACACCTCTCTGCAATTGGATAGGTTTCGTACTCTGGTTCTGTACTCGGATACCCATCGTAGCCCTACTGTACAAGCACTTCAACACTTCGATATACCGACAGTCAACTTGGCACCGCTGAAGGGACTGCAGCACCGCCCAAATTTCGACGAAATCAAAGGCTTTCTCATAGTCCACATACGCCAGACATAGTGGCAAATTGTACTCCTCGGACTTCTGTAAAATTTGCCGAAGGGTATGTATGTGGTCTATGGTGCTAAAGCCTTTTCGGAAACCAGCTTGTTGGGGAGGCTGGAAGTCGTTAAGTCTGCGCGCAAGACGATTCGTAATGACTCTCGAAAACAGCACGTAGACGCGGCTCAGAAGGGAAATCGGCAGTAGTTCTTCAAGAGAGCGTTGTCGCCTTTCTTGAAGAACAAGACCACCGCACTTCTGCTCCACGCCTCCTGTGTAATGCCACCATGGAGGACGGAATTAAGAGCTTCTGAAGGATTTCAAGTACCGGTTTTCCACCCGCTTTCAGAAGCTCCCTTGTAATTCCATCCTCGCCTGGGGCCTTGCCGTTTTTAAGGTGCTGGAGAGCCATTCTAATCTCGCTCAGACTGACGTCCGGGATATATATATATATATGTTTTTCGATTGAGACCAATTGTAGGAAGGAAAAGAATGACCGTAACCGGTAAAAAATTTAAATAATTTTTAATTAAAAATAGCCTTGCCAAAACATAGGCTGTCAATCACCCCGATTTGTATTTATTTGTATATTTTATTATAAAAAAAATATTTCATGAAGGAAAAGAATGAGGGGGTATTTTCTTAAGCCGGATCCTCTACTATTAGTCGACTGTGGTTCTGTTTTTAAACCAATGCCTTTGAAAACGGCAGTATGAGAACAACACCTAAGCTAAAAATAATATTAAAATATTTGGAATGCTCGACGAAGTATGTTGACGAAGATAATGTCAATATGCATAATGCCAATCCCCAATCAATTTGAGATTCCGCGCAGTTTGAGGAATTTCCCACAAATCGGCAACGTTGTAGATTATTTAAAAATAAGTTAACCTTCGAGCTCTATCACAGACTACTAAGAGGATACTACGAGGTCTATACTTTGCTCGACGATGTTAAATAAGCTAAGTAGTGTTGCCAATAGTTAAACTAGCTCTCCACCAGATTCAACTCTTAAAACCACCAGAAAACCACTAAAAAGCGACCCTACTCTCATAACACCTAAAGTTTCCACCAAACAAATTTTTATTTATTACGAAAGAAAGCAATAGGTATATTAGTAATTGGTTATCTTTATAACTACAGACTATGTAACAAAATATTAAATTTTTATCTAAATAACCATTCAATCAACATACAATGAGTAACTCAACAAGCAGAGGCGGATTAAATGTAGGCAGCGCCCAAGGCTAGCACCACATCGCCACCCTTCTGCACGGCTATATATTATAAATTATAACTACGTATTTTGCAAATATATGCTATGTTCAAAGAGATTTAAATATATTTTAAATGTCTTTGGCAATGCTATAAATTATAATATAGTCCAATGGAAAAACATGAAAGCGGTGTTAAATAAAAATCTACGCTAAGCCAGCCTTGCTAATTCTCTCTGTTCTGTCTGTTCTCGACGCCTTGGTAGTCTTGAAGATCACCGCGCCTATGGGTGCTTTTATAGGTCTAACAGTGGTAATGTCGAGACAGACCGACTCATCGACCACGTCGAAAT
This sequence comes from Parnassius mnemosyne, assembly GCA_963668995.1. NCBI lineage: Eukaryota > Metazoa > Arthropoda > Insecta > Lepidoptera > Papilionidae > Parnassius > Parnassius mnemosyne. Next base: position 42,359,070 of record CAVLGL010000126.1, read on the forward strand.
GGCTACAGATTCCGTGCTATAACAGAGATCGTGCTCCTTGGAGATTTAAACGCCCGCCCAGGACGCCGAATAGCTCGGTTCTCGTACTAACGATCATGCTTGGAGATCTGTTTTCGACTTTGCCTTGGCATATAGTCTGACACAGCTGCTCACTTCAACCATGCGGATTTCAGATGAGGAGGATCTTGCACCTCCCCTGCTAGAACTTCTTTTGACCTCTCATCTGGACAAATATCAGGTCTTCATCGATACCCTCTTGCCACTGGCTGATCCTGAGTACGGTGCCCATCACACGCTCATAGCAGGCGCGATCCGTAAGCTGTCGCCGTGTGTGGCACCCATGTAGCCGGATATGCTTCTCGCTGGAAGATCCCAACACCGTTGCTGAGTCTGTCGCCGATGTGGTGCTTTAGGGAATGTAAATTTTCATCTCGTCATCTGTAGTGCCTAACGGCGGCAGATCCCAACCTTGGTGGTACGGTCGCTCCTGCAAAATTGTATCGCGGCAAAAGGAGGAGTGTTACAAGACCCGGGCCGACGCATTGGCGTCCCGGGATGCAAACACTAGCGCACTGAAAAAAAATTACAACTCTGCTTCCAGGTCCTTCAAAAGATTATCGCTAGGATAAAGTCGGAACACATTGAGAGAATTGGCGAGAATCTAGTTCGCCTTTCTTCGGGAACTCACGCATTCTGGTCTCTCATCAAGGCAATTTCTGTAAGCCATTATTACCATATCTGCGCAGGGAAAATGATTAGCTTGCTTAGTGCACCCAATCTCTAAAAAAATGTGACCGCTCGGACCCATCTAACTACAGACCTATCGCTATTATCTCCTTTTTCTGCAAAATAATGGAATAAACTCTGCCATATCTGAACATTGGCTAAAAGATTATAATTTCATGTTTAATTTAAGAAATCACCAGGTGTTCAGTTCCTTCAATAGAGAAAAAAGTTTACGTGGTGGCTCTTTAATATTAGCAGATAAATCATTATTATATAAAGAACGTAAGGAGATTGGATGTGATGGTAGGTGTTGAGCAAACTGTAGAAATGGCTTGTGTCGAACTCGAGCACCTCATTGTTGTAAGTGTATACAGACCCCCATGTGCTATTTATGCCTATTTGGAAAGGAATATGGAAGAAGTTTTGCTTAAACTTAGTAAACAGAACAAGTCTATTGTAATATGTGGAGACTTTAACATTAATCTCCTTGAAACTTCTTCCATTAGTATTAAGTTTCGCTCATTGTTTAAATCGTATAATCTTGGTAATTTATTCTTAGAACCAACACGTATTGCTGGGCCTAGTGGAACCTGTATAGATAACATTAAATTTTTACAGATGTTAAGTCCTTGCATAAATTAATTACTCAAAATTTAAGTTTAGATCACTGTGGACAGTTAGTATCATTGCCTTACATACACAAAAAAAGAAAAATAAGAAAGTTGTGAAGTTAGAAGTAATATAATAAAAAGTCTTCCATCACTTTCATTTAAAAATAGTGCTGATTATTTATATGGTACGTTATTTAAAATTATAAGTTGTGAATTTAGTAGAATATTTACTTCTAAAACTTTCTCTTTTAACAGTCGCAAATTATTTAATAAATGGGCGACAGTAGGAATTTACAAAAGTAGGCGAAAGTTATACGAGCTTTGTAATGAAAGAGAATAATAGTAGTGGTATATTTAGAGATTATGTAAAAACATATTCTAAAATATTTAAAAAAGTGTGCTCCACTGCTAAGGCTTTACATTTAAGCAAAAAAATTAAAACTGCATCCAACAAAATTATAATGACCTGGAATTAAAATGATCAAGAAGTTGCTATGGCTTTTGCGAAATATTTTACTGATGTTCCTTTTTTTGACAACAAAATCATTAAATTCTACTCCTACTGTTGCCGAATCATTGCTTAAACAAAATGTAGAGGCTTGTTCAAATACTTTTAAATTTCATAGAGTATTGCCCAAAGATATCGTTAAATATTTTAAAACTATTGATGTTAAGAAAACGGCAGATTAATGGGGAATTTCCGTTAAAGTTATTTTATCTATAATAGATAAAATAGCACCTTATCTAGCCACTATATATAATACAAGCGTCGAATCTGGTGTGTTTCCAGATTTAATGAAACATTACTAGTCATACTAGTCATTATTTAAATCTGGTAGTACATTAGACCCTGCCAATTTTAGACCAATTTCTGTACTACCAATATTTAGTAAAATTTAAAAAAAATTTAGATCAGATGTTAAGTTTCTTTTATATTAATAAATTGCTACATAAAAATCAATTCGGTTTGACAAGGGGTCGCTCGGCAACTGACGCAGGAGTTGAGCTAATTAAAAATATTTTTTGTGCATGGGAGAATTCAGAGAATGTTTTGGGTATATTTTGTGATCTTTCCAAGGCCTTCGACTGTGTTCACCATAAGAGATTAATCAGGAAGCTACAGTAATATGGTGTCAAGAACATAGCGCCTAAACTTATTATTTCATATTTAAGTAATAGAGTGCAGAAAGTTATTATCAATGGTAAAAGTTCTTCCGGGTCACCTGTACTAATGGGTGTCCCTCAGGGCTCGGCCCATTCCTATTTCTAGTGTAAATTGACTTACCTTCTCTTGTGGGGAATAATCATGGTATAATATTATTTGCTGATGATACTTCCTTGATTTTTAAACTTAAACGTCAATCATTTAAATGTGACGAAGTGATAATGCTATATCAAAATTAGTGCATTGGTTTAACGTTAATTATCTACATTTAAACGGAAATAAATCTAAATGTATTAAATTTACAACATCGAATGTTAAACATTTGAATACCAATGTGTTTTTAATGGGGAAGAACTGAGCCCTATTGAATCCACTGTTTTTCTTGGCATTACTCTCGACGCAAAGCTTCAGTGGGGCCCCCATATATCTAAACTAGCAAGCTGACTAAGTTCTGCAGCCTATGCTGTAATAAAGATTAGAGGTCTCACTAGTGTCGAGACAGCTAGATTAGTTTATTTCAGTTATTTACACGATCACTAGACCAACGAGACAGTCCAAAGAAACAGTGAGATAGAGATAGTATTGACGGTTCGGTAGCGATAACAGATGATGAAGATGAAGATAAATAAAATTTTAAGTGGGATCAGTGGGTGATGATAGTAAAGGTGTGGGAAAGTAACATTATGACCATTCCGTACTCGTGCAGTATAGGAACATTATTTCAGGTGTAATAAAACAACGTTTACTTGCTTAATTATCTCTTTATATTTATAAAAATACATTTTAAACATGATATAAATAAAAAACTTGCGGAATTTAAAGCTGTTCAAGATATAGCAGGGAATGTATGTCATTTCTTTTGTAGACATTATTAAATAATTTTAGTAATTTATTTTAAATAACCGTGGTATTTTAATATCAAGATAGCTTTATTTTTCAACAAGATGTTATATTTTCCTTTTTTTTCTGTTATTAAATATTTTGTATATTAATTGAGTAAATGCTGTTACCAAAATGCATTTTATTATAAATTATTTTGTAGACATATAAAACATAACTTTCAGACATAATTTGGTATTGATATCTATGATAATACGCATAAAATGAATTTAGGTCTTTACCTATGAAATTGTTTAGCTGGCTACTTTGAACTGTTATGGTTTGACTTGGAATTCTAAATTCAAATAAATTTTATAATTAAAGAATGTTGGTATGTGTTTTTAAAAATAAACTATTCATTTGTTTCTTTGAGTTTAGTTTTTTCTGCAATATCGCATATAAATATACATATGTATAATATAATTGCCGTGTAGTGGCGGTTAAGAATATCCACTACCCCATATCTTCCCGTGGGTGTCGTAAAAGGCGACAAAGGGAAACAGGCAGGAGATGGGCAGCAGCATCTTCCTGGTAACGACAAAATACAATAAAAAACTGCGGTTGCCAACCCGCTCGCCAAGCGTGGCAACTATGGCAATATACCCCCCATAATGAAGGTTACGAAGAGACGGCCCCCAGTCCCCGGCGGCCCCGCTATTCCTGGCTACGGTGGCGACCATGGTAACGGCGGGGCAGGGGGTGCTAAGAATCTCCGGTGGAGGTTCGGTTGCCACCTACAACGACTCGACCTGGCAACATACAACGCACGCACCCTGAGGACTGACGAGAAGATTGTGGAGCTGGAAGAAGAGATAGACAAGTTACGCTGGCATATTATAGGATTATCCGAAGTCCGAAGAGAGGGGGAGGACACGGTAATCCTTGAATCTTGCTCTTGCTCTATCACCGGGAGGGCGACCATCTGTCCCAAGGAGGTGTCGGATTTATCGTCCACAAGTCTCTCGTTAACAACGTTGTAAAGATTGAGAGTGTGTCGACGAGGGTTGCGTACCTTATACTCAGAATCACCAAACGGTATTCGCTGAAGGTCATACAGGTTTACGCACCAACCTCGGCACACCCCGATCAGGAGGTGGAGGAAATGTATGAGGATATCTCTAGAGCCATGCATTCCTCCAAAACCCAATATACGGTGTTAATGGGAGACTTCAATGCAAAACTAGGCACAAGAGAGAACGGTGAGCTGAAAGTGGGGAAATTTGGAATAGGGCAACGGAACCCAAGGGGCCAGCAGTTGGCCGACTTCATGGAGAAAGAGGGACTCTTTATGATGAACTCTTTCTTCCAGAAGCGGCCCCACAGGAAGTGGACCTGGTCGAGCCCCGACGGTTCGACAAAAAATGAGATTGACTTCATTATGACGACCAGACGACAACTGTTCAGTGATGTCTCAGTGATCGCGAGGGTGAAAACCGGCAGCGATCACCGAATGGTTAGAGGCACACTGAACCTAAACGTTAAGTTGGAGAGGTCTCGTCTAATGAAGTCAACGCTCCGTCCCCCTCGTGCTCTAATCCAAAGTCCCGAAACCTTTCAGCTCGAGTTGCAAAACCGTTTTCAGTGCCTAGAAGACTGCAATGAAGTGGACGATTTGAATGACAAGCTCGTGGAAACTGTTCATGCGGTCGGAGCTAAGTTCTGCAAGACCCGCCGCAGAAGAACACAAAAACTCTCCGATCACACTCTTAATCTCATGGCTGTTAGACGGGAGATGAAGCTACATTCTTCAACAGATTTGACAGCATACAGGCAACTGAACAGACAGATCTCCAAATGCATGCGGCGGGACTTACGCAACTTCAATACAGCTCGTATTGAAGAAGCGATCGAGCGGAACCAAGGCTCCAAAGTCTTTGCCAGAGATCTGTCTGCCAGAAAGAGCCAACTGTCAAAGCTGAAGACCGAATGTGGCAGCATCGTTTCCGGGGCACCTGAGATTTTGAGTGAGATTGAGAGGTTCTATGGGCAGCTGTACACGTCATCGTGGGAGCCACACGCAAGTGTGAGTAACGATCCAAGAGCGAGTCTTATCCGACATTATTCCGATGATATCCCGGACGTCAGCCTGAGCGAGATTAGAATGGCTCTCCAGCACCTTAAAAACGGCAAGGCCCCAGGCCAGGATGGAATTACAGCGGAGCTTCTGAAAGCGGGTGGAAAACCGGTACTTGAAGTCCTTCAGAAGCTCTTTAATTCCGTCCTCCATGGTGGCATTACACCGGAGGCGTGGAGCAGAAGTGCGGTGGTCTTGTTCTTCAAGAAAGGCGACAACGCTCTCTTGAAGAACTACAGACCGATTTCCCTTCTGAGCCGCGTCTACGTGCTGTTTTCGAGAGTCATTACGAATCGTCTCGCGCGCAGACTTGACGACTTCCAGCCTCCCGAACAAGCCGGTTTCCGAAAAGGCTTTAGCACCATAGACCACATACATACCCTTCGGCAAATTGTACAGAAGTCCGAAGAGTACAATTTGCCACTATGTCTGGCGTATGTGGACTATGAGAAAGCCTTTGATTCCGTCGAAATTTGGGCGGTGCTGCAGTCCCTTCAGCGATGCCAAGTTGACTGTCGGTATATCGAAGTGTTGAAGTGCTTGTACAGTAGGGCTACGATGGCTATCCGAGTACAGAACCAGAGTACGAAACCTATCCAATTGCAGAGAGGTGTAAGACAGGGTGACGTCATATCCCCGAAACTCTTCACCGCTGCATTGGAAGATGTTTTCAAGCTTCTGGACTGGAAAGGATACGGTATCAACATCAATGGCGAGTACATCACTCACCTTCGATTTGCCGACGATATAGTCCTTATGGCAGAATCGCTGGAGGACCTAAGCACTATGCTCAATGACCTCAATAGTGTTTCCCAACGGATAGGTCTTAAGATGAACATGGACAAAACAAAGATCATGTTTAATGTCCATGTCACACCTATGCCGGTAGTTGTTGGGAACACTAAGCTCGAAGTTGTTGACGAGTATGTTTACCTGGGACAAATAGTCCGACTAGGTAAGTCCAACTTCGACCGAGAGGTCAATCGACGGATTCAACTCGGTTGGGCAGCGTTCGGGAAATTACGGCACATCTTCTCGTCAGGTATACCTCAAAACTTGAAAACGAGACTGTACACCCAGTGCGTGTTGCCAGTGATGACATACGGAACTGAGACGTGGTCCTTCACTGCTGGCCGGATGAGGAAGCTCAAGGTCGCTCAGCGAGCTATGGAGAGGGCTATGCTCGGAGTTTCTCTGCGTGATAAACTCAGAAATGAGGATATCCGCAGTAGAACCAGAGTGACCGACATAGCCCAACGGATTAGTAAGCTGAAGTGGCAATGGGCCGGCCATATAGCTCGAAGAACCGACAACCGATGGGGAAGAAAGGTTCTCGAGTGGCAGCCTCGTACCGGCAGGCGAAGTGTAGGGCGTCCCCCCACTAGATGGAGTGACGACCTGGTAAGATTTGCAGGAAGTCGATGGATGCAGGTGGCTCGGGACCGTGCTTTGTGGCATTCTTTGGGGGAGGCCTATGTTCAGCAGTGGACTTGTGAAGGGCTGTAATGATGATGATGATGATGTATAATATATAAAAACCATGGACTTAAATTCGTGTTATTTTTGGATATGGGCTCTGACGTGAAACTATCGAACAAACTGTGTGTTATGGGTTCAATACTTCATATCCGTCTCAGACTTTGGCTGAGCTAGTGTTGGTATTTGATATGTTGTGTCAAAACTATATTAGATAATTTGCGGTAATAGAAGTTTGACAAATGAATACCTCACGAACCGAGTGACGCACAGTTGTTGATGACAGAGACTTTGGTAAAATCACCAGATTACCCATTAAATGGAAGGTACAAATAATTATATTATTGCTTTCGACAATAATTTATACCTTCTCTAGAGTTTTTCAAAAAAACACATTCAAATTTTCCCCTACAAAACCACTATTTTATTGGTAAAGATCTTATACTAATTGAGCATTTTTTATTAACTACAAAATACAAGCATTGTACTATATTTGTAATAAAACTAACTTTACGGATTTTATCGCGTTTAATTAAAAAAAGTTAAAATTAACTACCATTTAATTAACTTTTAATTTTTTTTTATAATTACTTTTTTAAATTAAATACGATAAAATCTGAAGATAAAATTAGTTTTATTCCATGTGTAGTATTTGCGTAAATATAAGAAATCATTGCATTATATTACTTAAAAGTAGTAGTACTTGAAATATAATTTGCAAATATTAAAAAAAATACACATTGAAATTTTATAATTTATATTTTATTCAAAAGGATATATAGTTTACAACTTAGCTTTAGTTAGCTCACTATGCTATTATAAATTAATATAATAGAAGTAGCGGGAAACATTTCAAATTACCGAATCCCAGATCTCACGAAGTAATGCACACTGTATCTCTTGGAAATCTTTACCGCAAATTTTAAATATAGGAACTAAAATATATAATCTATAGATAAGTGACAATACCAATTTTATCATGAAACCGATATTTTAAGTACCTACCACATAAATGTTTGAATTTTGCACGTTTATATCACATGGTATTGCTTTATATGAAAAATGTTGTGTTATAAATATCTTAAGCCGTTATAATTAAAGTAAATGTTGACCATCACAGTTTACAAATTATATACCTAATAAAAATTAAATTAATTAAAAATATTGTAAACAATTTATTAGATATCACAAAATAGAAAAAAGTTACATTATGAGACGTCGGGTTTTAGTGGCGTGTAGTGGCGGTGTAAGATATTCCATTTCACTATTTGGTTTCGTGGGTGTCGTAAGAGGCGACTATGCCAAAAGAAGTTTGTAGCTTCCGATAGATGCGAGTATAATCTGATTTACGCCAGTTTACGTGAAATACCTGGACCGGCGACGGGAAGCAGCGTTAAATAGTGCGGTACTGCGATCGTTAATGATGCCAACTGCCGCCTGCCACTTGTCAACTGTTGGGCACTAAATGCTCTCAATGGAAAGGAGCCATGTTCGGCAGTAAAACTATTACGAGCTAATGAGAATGAGAACTTTGAATCCGTAAATTTTCATTTTACATGATTAATTTCTTTCAAACCAATAAATACAAAAATTAATATTTCAAAATTTGGGTTTTGGTGTTTGTGTGCTAAAATCGAACCAGCGATGATAAAACACGTTTTATAAAAATATTTTTCAGCTTATCAGAAGACCAAGCTGTACCTAGATTTTAAAACATTAGAATTCAGTACCTGAAAATTTATAGGGTATAGGCGCCTTACTTCTATTTTCTATGATTCTATTTAACGTTTACTGCGACAGTCTTAAATAAAAAAAAATGTTTATGGCAAGTGTAAGATGTCATCATTCCTCACTGTCTGCCTCCACCTTAAGTTAACGTTCCAAACTAAGATTAGGTATAGACTACTCAATACAATAATGATTTAAATATATCACTGTTTCTTCTGTGTATATGTGACACTATGACGATCTTTTGACAGTCCGTCTCAACGTGTAGTAGGCCAACACCCTAACTATAATGATTTCTGACAGCAGTACTGCGATATCGACCCAATAATTTTCAGGATTCATACTGAATTCTTCTATGATCTTGTTTGGAAACCTGGAATAATTATAAAATCATAATATTATTAATAGGTACCTACCAGTTGACCATGTAGTGGCGGTGTAAGAATATCCACTACCCCATATCGTCCCGTGGGTGTTGCAAATTGTAAGAGGCGACACAGGGAAACAAACCATTTTATAGGCTGATGGCGATATCTTTATAGAATGCAAGAAGAACACATCCTGGATTCGAATCCTGTCCTTAAATTTGTGCAAAAGCAACTTCGGTCTAATTTGGCACTTGATTGGTATCTCTCCACAACTGTGCTATCGTCTGCATACCCATAGATACCGGGCATAAGCAAATCACTAATATGCAGTAAGAAGAGAGTTGCGGAGAGAACGGACTCCTGAGGAACATCGGCGTTAGTGGCCATAGGATTGTATGGGCAGCCATCGATGATGCCCTGGAGAGACCATTCACTCAGAAAGTCCTTTACCCATTCAATCAGATAAGGGGATAAGCCGTGCGCTGGAAGCTTACCCAAAAGGCTAGTGTGTCAATCTCTGTCAAAGACCTTCGAGACATTAAGGGAAACAGCAAGTGCTTGCCCACTGTTACGTTCTTAGGTTACGTTCTTTAAAAAAAATAACAGTTTTTGTAATAAGTACGGAAAGATTGCAGTCCACACAAAATATGTTAGAACACTACTAAAATATATCGAAAAGTGGGTACCTCATATGGCAGTATAGGACGTCATCAGGACAGTTGAGAGGTACTCTGCCGTACGAGTACATGGCGAGCACGAGGCCCTCGAATCCGTACTTCAGGAACGATATGTAGGTGATCGCCCGCATTACTGGGGTCATGTGTGCGAACAGCACCAAGAACCCGGCGAACACGATCATGGCGCAAGTGGTGATCGCGCCTATGAATGTGCCGTTCTGGAACAAATCATCATCATCACCATCGCTATGATCTAATAGCAAAACAACCAACCAGCATTCAAATTAGAGTGACAATGGAGCGAATAGTATACTTGATGATAAGTGGCTATAATATAGTCTGTTCGCTAAGATAGTGTCGGTACACCCGGAGGCGCACTTTTTATTTTGCTTTTATTTTATTATTTTTTACTGTGTTTGTTAAAGAAGTGTTTTTCCTAAGAATAAAATGGAATACTATTTTATTATTATGGTTACTGTAATATAATACCAATATAAACATTAGTGTTTATATTGTTATTATATTACAACTTGTATTTAGATACAAGTTAGGTAGCAATTAACCTTTCTCTACGGCGCGGCGCTTCGTTTTAAAATGTCAAATGTCCCTGCGGGTGTACCTTTGGCGCCTTTGACTAGATGCGGCACGTGCTAAGACGGCGCAACACAAAGACGACCGTATCTAAGCGTACAGACTAAGTAAAAGTAGGCTGCATTCTGCAATCACCTTCAAACATAGAAGGCTACACTTCGTCACCTCTGACGACTAAGTTGAAATACCTGTGAAACGGCAATGGGTGTATCGAACAATTATAAGTGGATATTGAATCTTAAACAAATTCGAGAGATATAAACATAATATGAGTAGCGGCACGAAAGTCACGAAAGTCAGTGACCCTTATTGCGTATAAGTCGCGCTGATTGGCTCTCCAGTCGCATTCGTGCAATTCAATTTGTGCGCGTCCCCTCCACGTTTCGTTTAGCGCTAGACATACGTGCCGCGACTTGTACTTATTGTGTAGAAAGATTATTTTGTTAAATTATAAGTATATGGTAAAACCTAATATTGTGGGACTATGTGTGCATCAATGGATTGTTAATGAACTTATAAAAAGTGTGAAGGGTGTAAACACAAATATTGGAAAATATGTAGTTTTTCATCCTGGACATTCGTTAATTTAAGATTAAGAGTGATGTCCAAACGAAACATCAAACAAACTCAAACAACGTATATATTTTTTTTTTATAGGATAAGGGTGACAAACGAGCACACAGTCCACCTGATGGTAAGTGGTTGCTGCGGCACATAGACTTCTACATCTATCCTCCATTACAAATCAAAATGTAGATGCGTTGTCACCCGTGAGGACCAAGATGGAATGCCTCATTTCCAGTAAAAAGGGCCTCCGGCCACCTGCACTCACCAAGCGAAACGCAGAGGTAAACCTCTGCTTCACGCTGGTTTTCTGTGAGGTCGTGGTATCACCCCGGTTCGAGCCGGCCCATCAGTGCGACAGCAAAAGCTGCCGCGTGGCTCTACCACTGATTGAAATCATTTATACTCACGATAGGGTTGACGCAAGTGCCAATGACGTTGCCAATGGCGTCGGCAAGTAACGTGATATTTGCGCACACCAGAAGAAACATTCCGAAGCGCCACAGTTCTAAAGGCTGGCCAGATAGAAAGTACGATGGCGCTGAATAGACGAAGCTATAGCAGATCTGTAAAAAAATTGATTTTGGAAGTTATTATTATTTATTGGAGGTGTCTATTCATATGATAATCCGACGATAATTTTTTTCTTATTTATACGATTATCGAATGTACCTAGTCAGGTCATAAATTCTGTCACATGTTTAATATAAAATAATTGAAAGAAGTTTATTCATTATGTAACCATTTATATACCAAAATGAACTTAACAAAACATAGATTCTTATGACACTAAAGTTTATTCAAAATGACCTCCGTGATTTTGAATACAGGCCTTCAATCTGCGCGGCCAGTCGTCTATCGCAGCACGAACGAGGTCCATGTCAATATCGGCGGCTGCCTTAATCAAGGATGTCTTGAGTGACTCCAAATTGGGATGAGGCTTTGAGCACGCCTTTTCCTCCAAGTGTTGCCATATCTTGTAATCTAACGGATTGAAATCTGGACTGGAGGAGGGCCAGTCTTCGTGCCGGATGAAGTCGATTTCACGCGCCGCTAGCCAGTCTTGTGTGCTCTTCGCTCTATGAGCTGGCGCCTAATCGTGTTGGAATACCCAGTGCCTGTTATTGAACATGGTATGAGAAACAGGTTCCACAAGGTTCATCAGGACTGTATTTTGATACACAACTGCATTCGTTTTTACACCTTTCTCACAAAAATGTACCTCTGTTAAGCCCCAATAAGAAACTCCCAACCATACCATGAGCGAGGATGGAAAATGACCTCGTTGGACACGCGGAATACGGTTGCTCGCTTCTTCACTACTGTGTGCGTACACCTTATCATTTTGTTTGCTGTAGCTCTCTTCTACGGTAAAAACTTTTCATCCGAAAAAAGAATTTCCCGATATTTTTTTCCCGCGTACCGCTTCAACAAAGCGCGGCATCTCTTCAGTCTCAGGTCCATTAGACGAGCATTCAAACGATGTCCTGTTTTTCTTCGATATGGCCGAAGCCCTAAGTCTTCATTTAACATCCTTTTCACCGTGGTTCTGCTTAACCCCATCTGAAGGGCCAACAGTTTCTGCTTACATTTGGGATTTCTTTGAATTCGCGCCTTCACAGCTTTTATCACTGCTGGAGTCCTAACAGACCGAGGGCGACCACTTCTTGACCTGTCATCTACACTAGAGTCTTCATTGTATCGTTTGATGGTACGATAAACGAATCTTTTGGTTATATTCAAATTTTTCAGTATGTCAAAAATTTGAATTGGCACGTAACCTCAACGATGCAACGCAATAACTGCAATATGGTCTTCTTTAAGCATCCACTCCATATTTAAAAATGAGTAAAATTCTAAAAAGTATACAGTTTTATTTTCATGAACAATTCGAAATTCGAATTCAATAAACTTTTTTGTGGCCAGCATTCTAAAAGAAAAGTTTTTACTGTGTGACAATACTTATGACCTGACTAGGTATAAATAATAATAGGAATAAAAATAAATAAATAATACTTATTTATTTTAAAAGTTAATAAATATTTAATTATATTTATTTACTTTTATTCGTCCGATATAATATTTTAAAATAAATATTTTAAATAATTTTTGATAATTGAATAAAATAAAATCAATATATTGTTCCTAGAGCTCATGACGCATTTTTCATGAAGTGTTTGATTCATCATGAAACTTTGTTGAAAAGTATCAGTACTCAATAAGCAGGTATTTGACTGTTTGCCGGGCCTACCTGGGTACACCTGGTACGCGCATACAGGTACTTAAGTCGCAATAATTTAAAATTATAAAATTTTGTACAGTCGACTTCAATATAAGCGACTTCAATATAACTTATTTAAGAATAACTCGATAACCATTAGTCTGACCTTGATCAAATTCATATGGGACTACACGAGAACTATCAGCTTTCATATAAAAAAAGAATCATCGAAATCGGTTCACCCAGTACAAAGTTATGAGGTAACACACATAAAAAAAAACATACAGTCGAATTGTGTACCGTCTCCTTTTTGCAAGTCGACAGAAAAATTCGCCCAGAGAAAAGTGTTTCATTCAAATAATAATAATGACTATCTGTCAGGTAAGTTGATAAATAATTAAGAAAAAAATGGCAGACACTTCTGAAGGGGCATATACATAGGGCACATAGGGGCAAACTACCCCAAAGTTGTATTTTCAAAAATAAAAAAAAGAGTTTTATTTAATCTGGTATTTTTACAGCGTGTTTATTAATATATATTACCATGGAGCAATTAAACAAGCTTGAGCGTCTTCAAAATCTTTCATATTTGGTTTACGCAAATATTACCATGTATCTCAATTTCGAAATCAACTCAAGTGGCTCCCAATTCACCTTCGCCGGAATGTTCATTTACTTCTTTACTTTTTTGTGTTCTGTTTGATCCGGAATCTCCTAGGTACCTTAAGGAACAATTTCACTATCGACATGAATTTCATGATCGTAGTTTGTGTTCAGTGTATAGCTTCTTGGCTTTGAATACTCCTTGCAGCGTAACTTCTTTTTATAATAAGTCATTTACTTCACAAGCAACCAGACTCTGGAATTCATTACCACTTAACATCCAGCAAGCGCAATCTTTACAGACTTTTAAAAAACAACTGAAGGAGTATTATTTGAATTTCCCGTCATAATAATAAATTATATGTATTTCCTCTTTTTATTAATATTTGATTTTTTGTTTAATTTTCTCTGCATATATATGTACACAAATAAATATATTTATTTATTTATATGTGTTCATTAAATATTATATTATTATAAAATTCATATATTTATATAAATCTTATTTAATAATAGGTTTTTGCCCTCAGTTTTATTTTATATTGTACGTTGCACCTATCCGTCAAAATATATTACATTGTCCCTTTTACGTTCGGTTTGTCAGGTAGAAATCGCTTAAAGCGATATGACCACCGTTTATAGTTCATAAGTTTTCCACAAGTAACCACTTTGTATGAATGCAATAAAGAGTTATCTATCTATATTAAAAAATTATCACAAAGGGACAGTTTCTCCGATGATTAATAATTTAAAAATATTTAAATAAATCTGATCTGCTCTCTGGTTAGACGCTTTACCACGAAGTAATTTCGGCACATTACTTGATGGGGAATACTTGCACCCCCAACCCCATCAGTGCCCCTGTGGTAGTAGCGTCGACAAGTTTGGCCTCCACGGATGTTCATGTAAGAAAAGTGGTAGTAGGTTTTCACGGCACGGTTCTTTGAACGATGTCATCCGAAGGGTCTTTATAAATGTTCCCTCGGTTTTAGAGCCTTGTGGAATATTTAGAGACGATGGCAGGAAACCCGACGGTATGACATTGGTTTCTTGGGAGAGAGGTAAAGCCCTGATGTGGGATGCTACTTGCGTAGGCACTTTAGCCGCCGCCAAGTGTTTACGCGGGACAGCAGCTGAACTAAGTGGCGCAAATATGAGTCTCTGAGAGATGAATACATATTTGTGCCATTTGCTGTAGAGGCTATTGGTCCGTGGGGTCCACGTGCGGTGAAGTTCCTAAAGGAACTCCATCCGTGACTGGTCGTTGCTGCTGGTAAAATGCCAATTCAAGTTATAACTTTTTAATGATGCCCGTAATTTCTCAAAAAAATTAAAAAAGTAAAGAAAGAAGGAAAATTAATACGTTTAATTTGTCCATATATTTAAAAAATACAACACACAAACACATACTAGTATACTTAAAATAGAAAACACAAACCGAAAAAAATACTTAAATGAAACCAATTTTACAGATTTTATCGTGTTTGATTTAAACTTTTAAACAATTAAAATTAAAAGCGATAATCTCTCGAAATCTGTAAAATTGGTTTCATTTAATGAATAGTATTCGCATAAATGTAAGGAATCATTATAAAAAAAAAATATTTTCAACTTTACAAAAAAATAAAAAATAACTTAATAAGCACCTTTCCAGTCTTAACCAGTCTTTACTGAATTACTTTACCGTATATCGACCATTGGAGCCATAAAAAATCTGAAAATAGGAATAATCTGCACTCTATATATATTACACTCGCATACACACACACATGTACACAGTCAAATGTAAAAATAATCTAGATGAGCTCACTCATCATCCCTTCAAGGCTTTTCACCCAGCTACTCTACATTCTATTTTGCCCACTGTTACATACAGTTAATTTTAAATATTGTTTGTTCTTTCTATTTTTATATAAATACATAATATGCATCGGATACTCGAGTTTCGGTTCATTAGTTATAATTTTCTTTTACTTCGTAGACTGTTAAGTACTCTAATTTTAAATGCAGTATTGCGTACCTGTAAAGGTATGCTCGTGACGAGCATTGCAGCGTAGTAGGTCTTGAGGTTGTACCAGTTGTTAAAGTTTTCCTTCTTCAACACAGCAAGCTCCAGTGGAACTATGAAATAACGATTTTTCGTCATATTTAGAAAATATATTACACAGTTATAGAACGACCAATAAGTATTACAGCTGCCAGTTATGTAAAAAGGAACAAAACGCTCACAATTTTTTTAGTAAAATTTTAATACAATTATACAATCATATTGCGAGTTAGTGAAATGCGGCTTTGAGGTTTAATAACAATGTTTGAGGTGAATTTGTTTAGCAGTGGACTATTAGAAGCTGATAAAGAAGATATTATATAACATTTGTAAAGATTATATATTTTTTTTAAATATACAAAAAATGTGATTTTGTGAATGTGTAACGTCGTCTGAGTTTCCTATACTATTTTTAAAAAGTTTCATTTTGTCTGTGGTTTTGACAGATCGTAAAAAGAAAAAGTACTTCAATTGATGCTATAAGTACTCATATTCAATTGAAAATAAATCATTTGTCGTGAAATAGTTTTAATGCATTTAATTTGAAGGTTTCACTTCTACCGCGTGTGAACTGCACACATGTTTTTTTTTAATTAATAATTGGTCTAATAATAAATCCGCAAAACTTACATTTGAGGACGGCAGGCATGAGGGAAGTATAGCAGAGGTAGGCAACGCTAATGACCAGGTAGCCCAGGTTGCTGACTGTTTTGGAGCCGTCGTTACCGGCTTGCTCGAACATCAAACCGATTAGCACTCCTATCACGATGTGCAACAACACCTTTAGATGGGTCACCGTCTGTTTGAATTAAACACGGGTATAAAGAGATCAAATCGTGTAGATAATCATTAAAAAAATAATATCATAGAGAAACTTTATTATTTTTAATTTATTAACTAAATTAGACATTAACAGACTTAGACAAATGAACGAACCTGTAAAATGTTAAGTTTAGTGTTTTTATTGCTTTATGCCGATAGCGACATATCATCACCGATATACCTCACCAACACCGATATTGCCTAGAAGTTTTTTCATGCAATGACAAGTTACCGATATTTTTCTTATTTGGCGATTTATACATCGATATTGATAACAATTTATTATATTTGCGTACCTTAAGAGCGAAAAATTGTTAAACAGTTTTGGTTACATCCAATAGTTAAAGTTAGACACATCGGCAGAATTTATTACACACTATTCGAGAGACTAGAAGAAGGTCCTATCAAATTTTTAATTTTATCGACAATTGTCGACTTTATCATATTTGTAAATATAAGGAAACAGCATAAATTAATTATACAAATATTAATTACTAGTGGTCGAAATTCTACCGAAATTCATAATTTCTTTTTAGTATGTATAATAAGCAAGCTGCATTTCTCTTTCGACTCTCAGCATACGATACAATGATACAATAATATATAAAACACAAATATCTAATAAACAAAATATAAAATAAACATATTTTTGTCTTGATGACCTTTTGCGTTCTTCTATTTGTCCATATATATAAATTTTGTATTTCTGCACTCTTTCTCCATATAAAGTTTAATATATAATTTCTCCATATTAAGTTGCATAACTAATTTGTTGTTAGTTTTAATTTTAAAATGGATGATGTGACCAATTCAACTGTATTTTTTTTATGTAAGTTTTCAGGAACAATTATTGTGTTTGAGAAAGAATATAACAGTTGTCTTGGTTAGTTTAATTTGATCTTATCGCATAGGTATTACTATTATTTTAATGGAAGGTTATAATATATATTTATAAGGTATAATAGCAACTTACCCAGTCGCGATACTGTTGAACGAGACATCGCTTGAAAAGTACGCTGAATTTATATGCCTCATGCGGGGGACGTATAATTGTGGTAGTCTTCCCGCACGGGAACTTTGGTTCTTCCGTACTGACTTCCGGTAACGGCCGACTCTCCTTCTCGCCGCCATGACAGCACTGAGCGGCTAGAAGCTCGTTGAAGTTTCCATATTCGGCATTCGCTATCTCCAGTACTAAAAACAACGTAACAGCTCACAGGTTACAGGGGCCTCAAAGATCGATAAATACACGAAATATTTTTTAATGTATAAATGTTAAAAATTATATTTCCTCAACATTTCCAATGGAAAATGTTGAGGAAATATAATAATATTGAAATTTATTTGGAGTCGATGGCCCCCATTTCGCGAACTTAGATATTTATCACACCTTGTAGACTACCAGTCTAAAATATTACCCTGCGTTTGTACTTATCTGACGTACTTATAAGATTATTAATTTCACTTGGACGTCAGTTGGTCGGTATGGATGTGAACAAGATATCTTTCGTGAAACTGAACTTTACACTTTGATTTTTTTTATTAGCTCCAGATTTTAATCCTTAGAAAGCCTTTTGACGTTCACTATTAAAAACCGTTCCGTTCATTAATATTTTATTATTTAATTAATTAATTGATAATTATTTTTCGGTAACTAAATAAGAATCACCGGTATCAAACAGTAAAAAAAAATCGTGTTAATTAAATAATTTTTTGGAGCTTTAAACGAAATATGTATTTCGGTAATTAATAAAAGTAAATCGATTATTGAGAACATTACATGAGCGTTCGAGGTATGCACTTTTGGATTTTCCAAATTTTTTTTAATTATGTTTATTTTTTATATACATATGTTTCGCGATGTTTTCGCCAATTGTGATCCGATTTTGATTATTTTTATTAGATAGGTCTTTTGTAAGGTATCTTAAGGTCCTTTATAAATTTTCAGAATAAATTCCAACCCTTAGGGTGGCAAAATAGGGGATGAAGTTTTCGATGCAATAGTTGAGACAATATTGAGATTGTGATATTGATTAGTCCACTAAAAAGGTTAAAAAAGCCGACTTCAAAGAACTCAAAAAGAATAAAATAATTTCACATTCTAAAGTCTTTAATTCTTCTAACTATATCTTAGCACCGACTTTACAATGTGAAATAATTTTTTTTTATAGGGTAGTGTGACAAACGAACACACATTCCACCTGGTGGTAAGTGGTTGCTGTGACCCATAGACATCTACATCTATTCTCGTTTGCGAATCAAAATGCAGATGCGTTGTCAGCCGTGAGGACTAAGATGGAATGCCTCTTTTCCAGTAAAAAGGGTCTCCGGTTCTCTACATTCACCATACGAAACACAGCAATGTTAAGCTGCTATTTTACACTGGTATTCTGTGAGAGCGTGATCCTTCCCCGTCGAGCCGACCCATTCATGTTACGACTATACCAGAAATATAGCTGCAGCACGGCTCTACCACGTATATTATTTTATTGTTTTGAGTTATTTGTTATATTTTAATCTTAAAAGTTATTTTAACTTACTTGTTCCGACTTTCGTGGTTGAATATCGACAAATAAATAAGGTAAATATGACAATAATTATAAGTAAGCTAAAGTGTACTCAGTTATATCTCTGAGCGGTTATGGAAGGTAAATTTGAGAGACTCTATAAATATTGATATTCTACTCGTATCAACTAATCATGTCAGTTATATAGTTAGGTACTTGAAAAATGCATTGCATTGATACCTTTTGAAGGCATCACTAAAATTGCAAAGTATTCATCAGTATTTATTAAGATTTCACCTGAAATTTTATAAGATGTTTGGAAATTATGTAGTCGTAGAAGTGGAAATTCACGTGAGATGGTGATGGTCGCCGGTGGTGATGGTCGCCCGTGGTGGTGGTGTCAGAGTAACATAATTCATAATTTCCAGAAGAAAAAAGAAGCTGCAGGGCTAGCATGGACCCCCCCCCCCCCGAACGGGTTCCCGCCTTGTCGTGGCGGGGGGGCTTAGTAGCCGTGGCTTGGTCACCCACGGTGAACAAAGTGGAACCCCTTGGCTGGCCCGTGGTGTAGGGCCGGCCCGAGGTGGCCACTCCGAGTGGGCTTGTCGAGCCCACTTCGGATGTGTGTCGGTGGGCTGCGGTGAGAGGGGTGTCCGCTCCCTCTACCGCTGCAGCCGAGTTGGAGTCGCGGAGGAAGAGGAGTGTTGGTATGGCGATGCGCCACTCGCCCTATCCTCCGCGAGTCAAACGGTGCCGCACCGTTGATGCGGTGGTGGTGGGGCTGCGGGGGGAAAGGAGCCTGGCGCCGCTCTCCCTACCCTCCGCAGCCGAATGTTGGTTGGCGGCGGAGCCATAGACCAGATCCGCCGCTGCGGTGAGGAAGGCTGGTGTTTCTGAGTGCTAGTTTTTCCTGGCCCCATGGCCTTCGCGCATCGGACACGGGGGCGTCCGTTGCGCATGTGAAATTGGAGGCCGAGGAGGAGGGCGCGCCATGTGTTCTGGTGCGCCTTACCTAAGAGGGAGATGGGGAGGAGTAGTCCTCTCCCGAGGAGAGGCCGCCATGGGGCGGCCAGCGCAGGTGAAAAAAAAACCCACCCTTCGAGCATGGGCACACCGGTGGATATAATATCCTCAGTAGATAAAATGGGAGATAGGCTTAGACAGATTTTTTATATGAAATTGTTTCTTTCAAATGTCAAAAAAGCATAATTTTTTATCTTTCAATTAACTCCATGCTGACGGACGGGGGATATATGTCCACTCGTTATGTCAAACGGGGATATACTTCTCCCCTTTGCCGTGCTTTGGCATAGGGACAAGATAATTTTATCTCTTGTCAGTGGATATAATCGGGGGATAAATTTTTTGTCCCCAGTCCATGCTAGCCGTGCTGAAGCTAATGAAAGTTCTATTGCAACTATACAATAAGGTCAGGTGGGGTAAGAGGGACACCGGGGGAAGAGGGACTAGGAACCATAACTAGTAAACCGAAGTGTTTATGACTATGAACTTTCCTTCGATAAAACAGTGAAGGTGAAATAGTATGAACGCTTTTCGATAGATGTTGCTACGTGACTCAGAAGCCGCAAAAAATGAAGACACTTTTGACAGTAGTGAATTCGACTAGCACAAAGTTAGCGCGTTTGTTTGCGAACCTATAGTTTGGTGAGAAAAGAGTGCTGGGAATATTTTAAATGTTATACACAAAGTTATGTTATACACAAAGAAAATTGTAATTAATTATTTTTATTATGTAATCATTTTAGTTTAAAACCAACTAATAATATGAGTTTCATTCGCTTGAAAATCCTAATCTCTAAAAACAATAGCTGGGGTAAGGGGCTCACTGTTCACGGTGAAAGAGGAACGTATGTTTCTCTTCCCCCATGTTAGGGGTAACACACATTTTGAATAATTTATAATTATAGGTAGATAAAATGAAAAAACTGACTGACTTTTCTGTACATACTACAATTTTAAGTTATAACTAAACTAGAAATTTCCCGCGACTTCGTCCGCGTGTAACTTAACTTTCTCGTAAATTGCCGTTTTATCGTAATAATTTATAGCCTATGTTACCAAGGGATAATGCAGCATTCTATGTGTTAAAGAATTTTTTAAATCGGTCTTCTAGTTTTTGAGTTGCCTAAATCATAACAAACAAGAAAAAAATAAAATCTTTTCTTTTTATTTTATTTTTATTATATTATTTCTTTTTATTTTAGATAAATAAAGTTTCATGCGTTTTGTATACATCCTTTTCTTTTTATTTGTAATATTTTGTTATAATATAGCACTTTTGAGTATTGCAGGAATTTTATAAGAATTAAAAGACTGATTCGCAATATTGATTTCGTTACATAGTGCCATTGTTATTTTTAAAGAGTAACTAAGTGGGTTAGGGAGAGACTGATTATTATTACTGTTTGCATGATTAAATAAATACAGAAATATAACTGGTCAATTTATTTTTTAGTTTGCCACCCCTGATCGAAGCTGTATGTCCCTCTTACTCCGAATTGATTTATTCTTCTTTTTCATTCCGAATGATACCTTTATTCATCGATTGTAAGATCTAATATATAGCAGTTCTACCTACAAAGTAACGTTTATTTAGCAACGAATATTTTAACTCAAACTTCAATCTTAAGAAATACAAAGACTGTCCCTCTTATCCCATGTGAGGGGGAAGAGGAACGTTTATTTAATCTTGACATTTACGTCAGTATCGTCGTAAGAACTGATACTAGCGTAATGATATTTAGCCCCTGGGAAGCTAATACATAAAGGCAAGTTTTGTGTGTTTCAAAGATCATAAAAGACTTTAGCTGTTCTTCCTAGCACTCAAAATATTTTACTGAAAATAAAGTATGTTCCTCTTACCCCACCTGACCTTATTTAACAATCGCAAAAAAACTTAGAAAATAAAATACTGACAAATTAGCTTGATCGTAGATATTATAAATTTCAGTTCTATAAAATTAATCTAAACTTTTAGGATAATATTGTTTGTTACTACTATAAATATAAGGTACAAACTTGTTAATATAAGTAAAATATATCTTTTAAATATGATAACAGAACAAAATTTGTAGTTTTCTTTAGTTTTATATTTAGTAGTGAAAATAAATGTCTAACATTCGGTGTTTTTTCTTGACTAGTTACCGGCTAATCGGTATGTAGACGGCCCATCACTAATAATAATATATTACATGCAAACACTTACGGTAATCAGCCGGGTTGTGATATTTTGGACACTGCAATCCCACCGCCGCCAAGTAAGGAACAGTTTCTTGACTCGACCCATCGTAAATACACATTCCTTCAGCCAAAACATAAACCTGTCAAAGAATTTTTATTTTTAAAGAAAGAAAATATATCTTAAAGTATTGAGATCAATATATAGTAATGATTAGTACGTGCCTTGTGGTAGCGTCAATATCATCACATGGGTGTAAAAGGCGACATTAGGAAAAACCAGAAAAATCTCGCAGCAACCGATGGATGGTGGTACAATTATATCGTATAATATGCCAGTGGCTAAAATACCGTGACTGGCAATTGAAAAGTACGAGGACAGAAAGGCAAATCCTTCCTACTAAATATTGTAATATTTAAAAAAAGTCCCACATTTAATTTTATTGCACACATCGAAACCGAAGCGGATATGAGATGATGTAAAAAAAGTTAATTGAAAATAATTTAACTTGGGCGTCAGTTGGTCGGTATGGATGTAAACAAGATATCTTTCGAAAAACTTTATCACTTTGTTTTTCTTTAATTTGCTTTAGATTTTAATTCCTAGTAAGCCTTTTGAATTTCACTTATGTATAACTGTCCCGTTCAAGGCGTGCACTTTTGGATTTTCCAATTTTTTTTTGTTAATTAATACTTACAAAACTTAGTGGGATTTTTTCTGTTTCTTGTTGGTTTTCCCAGGAAATATTGATAATTTTCAATAAGTATTCTTTAAATATACATAATTATATTGAATAAAAACTCTTTTCTATTCTACGATAGGAGGGGTTCATGTGCAACAGTGTAGTACTTTTAGGGGCTAACGAAGAAGAAGGAGATGAACAGGACATGCCTATACCCACTCAGTTCCGTTCTTTCTTAGTGCTGAAAGTTATTTGAGTATTAAATGTAAACCACGGGATTAATGTCTCATCTCATGCTCCCGTTTGATTTTGACTTTGTGCAAACTGG
The DNA here is from genome assembly GCA_963668995.1 of Parnassius mnemosyne. NCBI lineage: Eukaryota > Metazoa > Arthropoda > Insecta > Lepidoptera > Papilionidae > Parnassius > Parnassius mnemosyne. The sequence continues at coordinate 42,382,338 of CAVLGL010000126.1, forward strand.
ATAATCGCCCGGGTGAATTTAACAGGTATAAATTATTATGATCCTCACCTGATCGAACAACATGTACAACGAAGCGGCAGGTTGATGTATAGTGCATACGACAGTCCGTCCATCTCGCGCCAAGTTTTTGAGGAGTTCCACACATTGTTTTGATGTCAAGCTGTCTAGGCCTCTGTAAATTATGACAATATATGAAATTTTAAGATGAACAGTACTGTGAAAATTAAAGAACAGTTTACGATGATGTTCTTACGTGGTAGAGCCACGCTGCAGCTATATTATAGTTGTAGCACGAATGAGTCAGCTTGACCGGGGTATGAGACCAGGCTCTCACAGAATACCAGCGTAAAATAGCTGCTCAATGGGAACAAAGCATTCCATCTTTGTCCTTAGGGATGACAACGCATGTGCATTTTGATTATTATTCGTAGACGTAGATGTCTATGGGCTGTTGTATCCACTTACCATCAGGTGAGGTGAACTGTGTGCTCGTTTGGCAATCTTATACTATAAAAAATATATATTATATTATATAATATAAAAAAATGTTGCATAAGGCCTTTTCCTGATTGGTCACTACGATGGTGATGCAATAAAGGGCCTCCCGAATACGGGCAAACCGTTGAGTCAATTACGTAGCACGTAGTGATTTTAAACTCTTTGTACCTACGTAGCTTTATTATATACTAGCTGTGCCCGCGGCGTAGCTCGCGAATATAGGTTTTACTTAAAGAATTTGACGTTTAGGGTAAGAGAATATTAACCGATTTATATCATTACTCTATGAATAAGTGGTAACAAAATAAATCGATATTCTCAAAGTTCTAAGTCGTTTATAATAGAGCTTCTGTGTAAACGACGATAGAAGTAGACTTAGCCGGGGCGTACAGAAAAAGGTTACGGGGACTACTAACGCGAGAAAAAGCAATATAGAGCTGGCCATGTGCAAAACAATCAGTACTGACGCGTAAAGTTTGACCTTGCGCTTTATTTACGATCGTCGCATAACACACGCTGAGTGGGAAACACACTTAAAATAGGGATGTTAGATGATCATCGATGTTAAAAATTAAAACTTCGATGTTTTAAAATCGATGTTGACATATGTCAAACATCGAAACATCGACGTCAATGAACCCATAATCGATAATTGGGAACTTGCAAACAATGCGAACTCGCGAAATCAATATCAACTAAATCTTGTATCTGCTCTGAAGATTAAAAATTTTGAATAATTCAGAATTTCTGAACGCATCGTTAATCTAAAAAAATGTCAATATGGTGAGTCAAACTTAATTGTCAAGTGTCTCCTGTAATGTCACAATGGTCACTGCTTTCGCTTTATTTTGTAGTGTCGTTGTCGGTTGTCGCATAATAACTATTCTACATAAACTGATATTCAAGTTAATTGTTACTTTTCCCTTGCTGTGTATACCCACATAATTATAAAACAATGTGTAAGTATCTACACATATACAAAAACCATCGATAATGGTCAACATCGATGTTTTGAGTAGCCTAAACATCGAACATCGATGTTGAGCTAGCGATGCCAACATCGATGCTATTATCCCTATCTTAAAACTGAAGCCTGAGCCGTGGTAGCTCAGATGGTTAGCGCTCGCTGTAAGCTTCACAGTACTCGAGCAACCCGGGTTCGATCCCCGCCGGCACCAATGAAATTGTTAATTGCAATTTTAAGTGCTGATTTACCACGTGCTCGGCGGTGAAGGAAAACATCGTGAGGAAACCTGCATGTTTGTGAAAAAAAAAACTATTTCGATGACATGTGAAGTTCGCCAACACGTATTGGGGCAGCGCGGTGGACATTTCCTTGCCCTAAAACCCTCTCAGAAATGAGAGGAGGCCTGTGCCCAGCAGTGGGACGTAAATAGACTGCAACTTTACTTTACTTAAAACTGAAAAAAAAGTTATTTGGTATTAGAGAGATTCTGGGTTTAAAACAATATCACTATCACGACATTTATTGCAATTTTGCTACTTTTAGTCGAGTTTTGTTGAATAATTAAATATTTAAATATCTCTGTATATATGCCTTACAGGCTTGCAGCTTCGTAAGACTCATAGACATAAATTATTACAGTGAGTCTCAATACGATTCACCTGCGAAAAATCTTAACACCGCAATTCAGAAAAGGTTGTAATTTGTACAACGCCATCTATTACGTTCTTTGTGAGAAAACATCCTTTTTTAATTTAAGGAAAACATATTTTTACTGTGTTTTAAGTACTATAATAGAACGATACGAAATATATTATAATAGAACGTTTTTTTTACACACGAATCTTTTTATTACTATTTCTGGGATTTTGTGGCGCAATTAAACAAATTCGAACCTACATTTCAAAATAATAATCATGACTTTCGATAGAATTAACCAATTTCAATAAAACAAAGATTAAATGAACTTGATAATACGCTTTATGATTTTCTTAAGGATTTCATTGAAAAAAAGATGTTTACTCAAAACGTCATGCGTCCATAAACAAACAGACAGACCGTCAGATAGTACAATTCTAAAAATTATAAAAATGTACTTATTTAATGATTTACAGTCCCCATAATGATTTTAGTCGCAAATTAATATACTATACAATATTCAGAAACAGCCATAACATGTTATTACCATTTTAATTATATGTATAGATTTAAGAGAGATGGCGCTGTTAACATCAATTCTAAAAATAAGAGATTAATTCACACGATTGATACAATAAAAAACATAAAAGAACTTAAAAATCAGTGCCTGCATAGTGAGCAAAAAAGAAAGTTTGATCCTCGCCGAAAAACGAAATTGTTAATAGCTCTTAAAATTTGATTTACCACATAGAGTACTCGGCGGTAAAAAAATAAAAAATAAATGAGATTGTCAACACGCAATAGGGCAGCGTGTCATTAATATAAAGGTTAGAAGCAAATATGAAACTCAACTACAGGAATAAATTTTAACCTGCCTTTTTGTGTCAGATTTATGCCACACCACCATCTATCGATGAGATTGGTTAACTATTGTACTTTAATTTAGTTTAGATAATAAGGTTAATATATTTTGTATATATTTATTACGTTCTTTATGTAATACTTTTGTTTACTGCGTTTTAGATATAATTATATCATTATAGAACATTATTTTACATCATTTAATTATGATTTATAATATGATATTAATTTTAAAATGTACTTGATGACTCATCCAACGCCACTATTGAACAAATTCGTACCTATACTTAGTACCCATACTTCAGAATATTTGTCATAACTTTTGATGTAATTAACCAATTTTAATGAAATAAAGACTAAATGTAACCTGAATATACACTTAATAATTTCCTTAACTATTCTTATGATATAAATTAGTACTTTATACGTGATACGTTAACAAACAAACAGACAGACAGACAGAAAAATCTAAAAATGGTAGAAATGTATTTAATTACTTATTTTTAGTACCTCTCAATCACTTTTATTACAAAAATATAAAATGTACAGACATCTGCTATTTACATTTTTATTATATGTATAGATAGTCAAATTATGTTGATCGTGTTCCGAATTTGTATGCACAACATTCGCGTATTTGAAGTAAGTATGTTTGATGAAAAACAGCGATACTGACAGGGTAAACGAGAGTGCGGAAATCACAGACCTTGAATTTTATAGGCGAAACAGTGGCGTGACCTTGAATCGATGTACCGAATGACTAGGCAAGGCTAGAGTCTAGGGTTGAACTATAATATATATCAATAACCCGACCAGTCGAATAGCTTTTTTATTATATTTCATAACATAACATATCTTATTTGCTATATTATATACCTACTATATTCTTTTATAGAATAAGGATGAGAAATGAGCACATAGTCCACCTGATGGTAAGTGGTTGCTGTAGCCCATAGAGATCTACATCTTTCCTCGATTAAGAATCAAAATACAGATGCGTGGTCACCCCTGAGGACTAAGATGGAATGCCTCGTTTCCAGTATAAAGGGTCTCCTGTTTTCTACACTCAACATACGAAACACGGCAGCATTAAGCTGCTATTTTACGCTGGTATTCTGTGAGAGTGTGGTCCCACCCTAGAGCCTACTCACTCGAAAACAAAATCTAAGCATCTATTATTGTATTAATGGGTCTGTTACAAACGTCTGAATTTGTCCGATTGAGCTCATATTAATTAAATTTATTCTTAATTTATTTGTTTCGTGGAGATTATGAGTCAGTCATGGCAGTGCTACGACTAGATACGTGTCTCTATAGTGCAGTTAGTAGCAAATTAATATTTAGGAAGCAAAATTACTCATGTTTCTAATATTTGTTAGTTTAGTGCCGAAAAATAAAATCACCACATCTGGAACCGATAGCTGGTGCTGTGGTCGAGGTATTAATATAATTAATAATTACATTAGAAAGTACAAGTAAGAGTAAAAGTAAAAAGCCGTGATAAATTAGGGGCTTAGCGCTCGTTGTAAATGAAATACTACATGTGGGAAAACATCGTGAGGAATGCTGCATCCTCCCAATATGTCAAAGACATTCGAAGTTCGCCAACACGCATTGTAGTATTTCCTGCACACGCAATGGTAGACATTTCCTTGCCCTAAAACCCTCTCAGATATGAGAGGTGGCCTGTGCCCAGCAGTGGGACGTATATAGGTTGTAACTTTTAAAAAGTCCAAGCCACCTACAACAATTTGTTAACCCCGTAACGATACCTCCTATCAAACAAATCGCTAGTTAGTTATAAAAATTAAAAAAAATATTTCCTACTGCTCTTTAATTGTTGGTTCAAAAATAAAGGACTAACTGGGATTATTTTTATTTCTGTGTTCTTTTTTTAAATTAAAAATGGGCTCATTCTTGGCCTCCATCTGGCCCGAGGACAAAGACGAGGTCTACAATGGAGCGAATTTACCCAGGAGGAGCTTGTTAACACGCACCTCGAAGAGGTTAAGGTCATATGCACTCGGAAATACAGACGCCGGCAGGGTGTTCCACTCCTTCGCTGTGCGCATTATGAAAGGCGCTTAGTGCAAATATGCGGAATATCAACCAAGTGTGGATGGTAACCTGCAGTACGTCTGGTACTCCGATAGGGGAATAAAGATGGCGGTATGAGCTTATGAAGCTCATGGGCACACACTGGTTTTTGGCCGCAGTTTGTGCTTTCGACTCAATGTCAGCGCCAAAGTTAACGTTAGCACTCAACTGTATGCCGAGAAGCTCGAGAAGATCAGTAATTTTACAGATGTACTTCGGAAAGTAGGTGTCAGATCAAACGGACTCCGTTTTGCGGACAACAGACGGGCCTGCATTTTGGCGGCGTTAAAATTGACCAGATTGCATCACCCCATTGGGAGACAAGACTTCAGGTATCTCATTTATCTGCTCCACCATGGCTTCTCTGAGTGAACGTATTACTACTCCACCATCTTTTGCACTGAACATGAATCTCTCTGTGACTGTGCTATCATCTGCATACCCAACAATACCTGGTAAAATAGGTCAATGATGTGCATCACGAAAAGAGTCGCAGAGAGAACAGACCCCTGAGAAACTTCGGCATTAATATGCATTAGGTCAGAAGAACAGCCATCTACTACTAACCTGATCGATCGTTCACTCAGAAAGTCAGATATCCAGTTGCGAAATTCGGCGGGGACGCCGTAAGCGGGAAGCTTACTCAGCAGACTTGCATGCCAAATCCTGTCAATGTGTCAAAGTGAAGCTGCTAGAGATTCACCGTTCTTTTTGATGGCCACGCCTTAGAAGTGCGTGACATATGTACACAAAAAGATACCCAGTGGACCGGCGAAAGCCATATTGAAGGTCACTGTGGAAGTCATTTGCTTTAAGGTATGACAGCAGTCTACTGTTCAATACTCTTTCCATAACTTTACAGAGTATGGAGGCGATGGCGATTGATCGATAATTACAGGGATCGGCACGACTACCCTTCTTGGGTACTGGTTGCACATTGGGAAGCTTCCAAGATTTGGGCAGCGTTTGAGTTTTAAGAGAGAGGCGGTACAGGCGCGTCAGAACAGAAGATAACTCAGGCGCACAATGCTTTAGTACCCTTCTTTGCACGATCCCTCCTATACACATAATATATAGCCTATGTCCATTTGGAATAATGTAAGTTTCAAATGGTGAAAAAAAAATTCCAAAAAGGTGCAGTGGTTCCGGAGATTATCTGCCACAAAATTTGTACTCTCTCTTTATAATAATAGTATAGATATGCATAGCTAAGAAACGCAATATAAGACAGTACCCGATGTAAAGAAAAAAATTTAAATATAGCATCGGCATGGCATTAGGACCCAAGACCTATGATATTATATTAATGATTAAAAAAAAATTACGTTGTGGGTTCATCAAGGAACAGCACTGGTGGGTTGTCGATTAGTTCTACAGCGATGGACAGCCTCTTCCTTTGCCCGCCAGATAAATTGCCGCATCGCGTATTCTCCGTACCCGATAGCCCAAGCGTATCCAGTATTTCTGCCACCTGTTAAGAACAAATTATATTCTTAGAATATATTGAAAATGTTTTCTTTTCTCTAACAATTTTATAAAAGTTTTGATTATTGGATAAAACAATACTATTCACTCGGTTAATCTGAATCGAATTCTGTTTAGTACCGATATCCGATGTGCCATGATAGAATTATTTAAAAAAAAATATACCAAGTTCAAAAGGTTGAGTCATTTCAACTGAAAGTACTTTTTACGAGCTATGTATGAACGGAAACTTAATAATATTCTAAAAATAACATATAATCAATACCATAATCGCGACTTTATCGAATACACTGAGATTTCGAAAAAAATATGAGTTATGTAAACAGATTGATCATATTATTAATCAAAATTATTCTAGTAATAAAAGCAAAGCAAGGATATACTTGCAATGAAGCTTGCCGTTGTAACATTGATACACAAAAAAAAATCTTACGTCGTAATACTCGTACGTCAACACATTAAGGTACTAACACCTAAAACTAAAACTATGTCACAAACGTTATTTCGTACCCAACACTAAGTATGTACTAAAACTGATGCATCAAAATACATTTACAGTAAGAAAAAACTGCTCGAGGTGGCTCATAAGCATGCAAACTCGCCCCGACGATGTAAGTATTAACAAATCGATCATATTTTTTTAACTAATAGTTATAATGTAGCATCAGCGTACTGAAGGCATAAGAAACAGAATAGAGGTGACGCACGTATAGTAAGGCTGAACTTGCAACATAAAAATCTTGAAATACCTAAAAAATACTAGTATGCTGTTGACGAATCTTTTCAATCTTAGTTTATTGATAGGTCTTCGCGAGCGTCAGAGCGCGCGATGACCTATTATCATACATACATGCTAAATCCCAAAACAAGAATTTGATCTTAAAATCCTTAAAAAAGATATTTCTTAATAACCAATCATAGCTCGAGGAGCTTAGGCCCACATTCGCTGTCGGCATGCTTCGATAAGTTATCCTTCTCGCACTTATGGCTACGCATAAGACTTTTTTGTCGTATTCATTTGTAAACTTTATTCACGTCTGGGAATTGTTTATAACCGCTAAATTTGTCTGGCGATTCGCAAGTATTATTAAAAATTACACAATATAAGTCATAAAAATTTGAGATTGCCAAAAGTATATTTTTCGGGAATTAAAAAAAAATATATTTGGAGAGGTCTGGTAATACTTTATAACCGATAAAAACATCTGGGGTTATTTTTTTGGAATTATATAAAAGATAAATTAAAAGATAAAAAAGAAATCAAGTTGCCAAAAAAACATTTCTTTGCAATTTTTTTTTGCAAATGTAGTACGCTGCGCAGTAACGAAATAACTGCAAACGCCCTGCCAGACTCGCGGGACTGAATACGCTAATTGACGAAATTATATTTTTTCACAATTACAACTTGCCAAAAGGACCTTCCCAAAATATTTGTCGCCAGCTCTTAGACTATGATTAATATTCTGAAGTTAGGATACGAAGTATAGGTAGAATTTGTCCAATGGTAGCGTTGAGTCATCAAGTGCATTTTAATCTAATCTCAGAAATCTTAATTAAATGATGAATGTTTTATTATAATTACCATTACGTAGAATACAGTTAACAAAAAATAGAATATGTTTTCTCACAAAAAAATAACGTAATTAAACGTAGTTAAAAAAAGTATAATACTCGTAGTTAACTATTGTCATCGTTAGACGATGCTGTGCAAATGTAAAAGGACGGGTTGTGTTTTTCTTCCCTGTTTGTTTTCCTTCATGATTGCTGCTGATCTTTCAGAGTCATTAGTTACAGTTCAAAAGAAAGGAACATCGTAGAAATAAAAATGAACAGTGTTTAAAAAAATGGCAAAACTAAATAATTCTTTATAAGGCTCTAAAACTGCGATAACTAACAAATAAAAGTGCATAAAACAATCAATGTATTAAATAACCACAATAATAATCATCATAATCCTTACAGCCAATCACAAGTCCACTGCTGAACGTAGCCCCCCTCCCCACAAGGAATGCCACAAAGCAACTTCCTGAACCACTCATCCATCGATTTCCTGCATGTCTTACCAGGTCGTCACTCCATTTGGTGGGGAGCCCTACACTTAACTAATCGGTATGAGACTGCCACTCAAGAGCCTTTTTTCTCATCGGTTGTTGGTTTTTCGAGCTATATGGCCGGCCCATTGCCACTTCAGCTTACTAATCCGTTGGCCTATGTTGATAACTCTGGTTCTACTGCAGATATCCTCATTTCTAAGTTTATCACGCAGAGAAACCCTGAGCATAGCCCTCTACATAGCTCGCTGAGCGACCTTGAGTTTCCTCACACGGCAACAGTGAAGGACCACGTCACAGTTCCATAAGTCATCACTGGCAACACGCACTGGTTGTACAGTCTCGTTTTCAAGCTTTGAGGTATACCTGACGAGAAGATGTGTCGTAATTTCTCGAACGCTGCCCAGCCGAGTTGAATCCGTCAATTGTCGTCTCTTTTGAAGTTGGACTTACCTAGTCGGACTATTTGTCCCAGGTAAACATACTCGTCAACAACTTCGAGCATAGTGCTCCCAATAACTACCCGCTCAGATGTGACATGGACGTTATACATGATCTTTGTTTTGTCCAAGTTCATCTTAAGACCTATCCGTTGGGAGACACTATTGAGTTCATTGAGCATAGTGCTTAGGTCCTCCAGCGATGCTGCCATAAGGACTATATCGATAGCAAATCGAAGGTGAGTGATGTACTCGTCATTGATGATGACACCGTATCCTTTCCAATCCAGTAGCTTGTAAACGTCTTCCAATGCAGCGGTGAAGAGTTTCGGGGACATTACGTCACCCTGTCTTACACCACTCTGCAGTTGGATAGGTTTCGTACTCTGATTCTGTACTCGGATAGCCATCGTAGCCCTACAGTACAAACACTCCAGCACATCGATATACCGAGAGTCCACTTGGCACCGCTGGAGGGACTGCAGCACCGCCCGAATTTCGACGGAATCAAAGACTTTCTCATGGTCCATATACGCAAGAATTGTACTCTTCAGTCTTCGGTATAAGTTGGCGAAAGGTATGTATGTGGTCTATGGTGCCTTTTCGGAAACCGGCTTATTTGGGAGGCCGGAAGTCGTCGAGCCTGTGTGCGAGACGATTCATAATGACACTAGAAAACAACACGTAGACGCGGCTCAGAAGGGAAATCGGTCTGTAGTTATTCAAGAGATCATTGTCGCCTTTCTTGAAGAACAAGACCAACGCATTCCTGCTCCACGCCTCCGGAGTAGTACCATCATGGAGCACGGTATTAAAGAACTTCTGAAGCACTTCAAGTACCAGTTTTGCACCCGCTTTCAGAAGCTCCGCAGTAATTTCATCCTCGCCTGGGGACTTGCCGTTTTTAAGGTGCTGGAGAGCCATTCTAATCTCACTCAGACTGAAGTCTGGAATATCATCGGAATAGTGTCGGATAAGGCTTTTGGATCGTTACTCACAATTGTGTGTGGCTCCAACGATGACGTGTACAGCTGCCTATAGAACCTCTCAACCTCACTCAAAATCTCAGGTGTCCCGAAGACGATGCTGCAACATTCGGTCTTCAGCTTTGACGGTTGACCCTTTCTGGCAGACAGATCTCTGGCAAAGACTTTGGAGCCCTTCGTAAGTTCCGCCGCATGCATTTGGAGATGTGTCTGTTCGGTTGCCTGTATGCTATCTAATCTACTGAAGACTACAGCTTCATTTCCCGTGTAACAGTCATGAGATTAAGAGTGTGATGGGAGAGTTTTTGTGTTCTTCCGCGGCGGGTCTTGCAAAACTTAGCTCCGAACGCATGGACAGTTTCCACAAGCTTGTCAATCATATCGTCCACTGCATTGTAATCTCCTAGGCACTGAAAACGGTTTTGTAGCTCGAGATGAAGGGTTTCGGGACTTTGGATTAGAGCATGAGGGGGACGGAGCGTTGACTTCATTAGACGCGACCTCTCAAACTTAACGTTTAGGTTCAGTGTGCGTCTAACCATTCGGTGATCGCTACTAGTTTTTATCCTCGCGATCACTGAGACATCATTGTCATAATGAAGTCAATAAATAAAAATAAATAAAATAAATCATAAATAAAGAGTCCCTCTTTCTCTATGAAGTCGGCGAGCTGTTGGCCCCTTGGGTTCCATTGCCCTATTCCAAATTTCCTTACCCTTAGCTCGCCGTTCTCTCTTGTGACTAGTTTTGCGTTGAAGTCTCCCATTAACACCGTATTGTGGTTTTTAGAGGAATGCATGGCTTTAGAGATATCCTCATACGTTTCCTCTACCTCCTCATCGGGATACGCTGAGGTTGATGCGTAAACCTGTATGACCTTCAACGAATACCGTTTGGTGATTCTGAGTATAAGGTACGCAATGCCAGGTCAAGTAATCAGTAGGTGGCAACCGAACCTCCACCGGAGATTCATAGCATTCCCTAATTAATATGCATATAAACTAAGGGAACTGTGCTAAAATCTGCAACAGTAACATAGCGCAATTATTAAAAACGATAACATGATTTCTGTACACCCTCATTTTATTTTTTAATAAAATTACATTTAAAAGGGCAGCGAAGTATGAATAATAAAACTCATTAGTAACGGACTGTTATGCGACTCAAAATATTATATAGTTGCACCATACTGCACACTATATGCCTTACAAGCCGGTGGTAATAAGTTCAAGTCTCGCAGCTGATTGATTCTATTTAATTTTTTTTCTTTATTACTATTTTAATGTATTACTTGGAGCAATATAAGGATAAAAAATAGCAGCAATCAGAAAATGACTAAGTTTTTCTAAATGCCAAAAAAATTATTAAAAAAGAGACACATTTTGTTGTTCATCTTGCAAAAATTTTTACGACATAAATTATGCACAAGTATTGAGTACCAAAGTTAATATCATGGAAAAATTAAAAAAGTAAAGCTGGAAGCTGAAAGCTGGAGAAAATGTCAAACTTGTCATAAAATCAAAGCAAAGCTACCAATAGCGAGTGAAAACACCGACACTCTCTGTTCATCTAACTAGAAAAGAAGCACTAGGCATAAAGCACTTCTAGTAACGCCAATGCATAAGTCTGAAGACGAAGAATCAACCAGTTTCGATGATGACCTACATAGGCTGCCAGATATTAATCTTATCAAAATAACAGAGAAGAAGAGTTGTTAAAAGAAATCGCCCATTTGAAATTAGAATTAGAAAAAGCTCATAACGAAAAAGAAAATTTAAATATAGCAAATACAAAATTAGAAAAGTAAATATTTGAAAAGGAAATGCTGACTGTAAAATAGAAGAAACTATTTACTGAAGCGATAAGTACACCCAAAAGGCACGCATCTCTTACAAATAGATTTTTTCTAAAGAATAAGGGTGACACAAACGAGCACACAGTCCACCTGATTGTAAGTGGTTGCTGTGCACATAGACATCTACATCTATTTTCATTTGCGAATTAAAATGCAGATGAATTGTTCGCCGTAAATACTAAGATAGAAGGCCTCTTTTCCATTAAATACAAAACACAACAGCATTAAGCTGCTATTTTACGCTGGTATTCTATGAGAGCGTGGTCCTTCCCCGGCCGAGCCGACCCATTCATACTACAACTATATTATTAATATAGCTGTAGCATGGCTCTACCACATATAAAAAAATACCACAGAATTTTAAAAAAATAAGAAATTTGGACAAAGCCGATCAATAGAGTTAGATGTATCAAACTGTAGCGCTATAGAAGTAGATAATACAAAAACGTATCTAATATTAAATAAGTAAAGATTATATAATGAGAAAACTGAATAAAAGCCAACAAACAATCGCGTTATAATATTTTCTGACAGTATCGGACGAGGATTAGCTTCAAAGATAACAGAAAAAACTGAATGTCAAGCAATTAACTGTAAACCGGACGCAGGATTCCAAAAAATATTACAAAATTATGGCGAAAAGATTAAAGGTACTGGAAAAAAAAAGATACAGTAGCAGTACTTATAACATAACTAAAGCCCGCGAAAATATCAAATTTCTGAACCCGAATATGATATATGAAAATGCAAGGAAATATAAATCGTTGAAAAACTTGTCATCGAAAATGTAATAAAAAGAATAGACATCATCCTCACTGCTTTTCATCAAATGCCAAGACGAATGGACTTCCTCAAGTGATAAAGATACAAATTTTTCAACAGCGCAAGAGCCGATTCGAGAACGATAATTCGTCATTCGAATGTTCAAAGTATAAATGTAAAATAATTAGAAATCGAAAGCTTCGCTAATGAACATAACTGCTGTGTTTGACGGAGACGTAGGGTAAAAGCCATCACATACAGGCGATGACTATTGAAAACTATACACTCGCGACTTTTTTTAATAGAATACTTTTTGAATATGGTGGAACGGCGATATATGTAAAAAATACTTTAGACTTTAAAATTAGGAACGACTTCAATAAACTATCATTTGAAATGAATTGTGAATTAGCAGCAATAGAATTAAGATCCTCAAAAATAATAATCATTGCAATTTACCGACCATAGTCAGGTCAATATCAGTCTATTCATTGAAATACTTAAAAAATTTTTAGATAAACTTTGTCAAGAAAAATAAACAAATTGTAATAACAGGTGACTTGAATTTAAAATACGAGTTGATCCATATGTATGTGTATATACCATCATGTCTCAGTCGTCCACGCATTGTACGAAATTGGAGTACAGAGCTATCATAAAATTCCTTACAAAGAAGAACAAAACGCCGACGGAAATATTTGAAGAAATATCAACAGTTTACTGGGAGTTTGGACATTCGCCGTTAAACGTTCGAGCCGAAAATTCAAGCATGGCAGGGAGTCGCTAGAAGATGACCCCAGGTTAGGGCGGCCAAACTCTGCCGTTAACGAAGAAAATATTGAAAAAGTAAAGAAACTTGTTCTAGAAGATTGTGCCAAAATGCTTACTCTGCTGGACAAGCAACGTTGAGTCACAACTTCGCAGGAGTCTTTGGACAATTGTGGCGATAATCCTTACAATGTTTTTTCTCCCATTGTCACTGTTGATGAAACATGGATACGGCAGTATGATCAAGAGTCAAAACAAGAGTCAATGCAGTGGATTGTAAAGGGAGAAAATCCGGCACGGAAACTCAAAGTGGAGCGATCAGCATCCAAGCTCCACCCCAAGGCCACTGTTTTTGGGACTGTGAAGCAATTTTATTAATTGACTACCTTCCTAAGAATAGTACAATGAACATGGACTATTACGCTGCATTGTTGACAAGAGGGCGTCAAGTAGTTGTCAAAAAAAATGAGAGGCAAACTGGCGAAAGGAGCCCTGTTTTTGCAGGACAATGCGCCCGTGCACATTGCGCGAGTTGCAAGGCGTGTCCTGATAATTTGAAATTTCGTTTATATCGGACAGACTTACGACTCGTATCTGTAAAAGTATCTATAATTTATCATAACTATATTAAATTTAATTAGCCGTAGATTTAGTTTGTTTTTATTTACATTCTTTTAATATTTACAGACACCAAATTCTTACAATGATACTCGTCTATGTTGTTTCCTAAAAGAACGTGGCAGACACAGATATTGTCACAGGGTAAGATATTTGTGAGACAATGTTTTATTCTACGAATTCGCTTAAAACGAAACACCTACAACTTTGCAATAACAATAAAAATAGCGATTTGCAGGAGCGAATCTAAAGGTCAGAGACTAAATACTTATAACCCAAAAAAGTAAAAAGAATTATCTATTCTTCTTTTTATTTATCATCAGTCCGTAAAGTTTAGTGCAAGAGGCTTCTCCCATTTTGGGGTGATCCTACTGAGGGTATCCCAATGGTTTGCCATAATTGTCATGGTTGGCAGACAGATTATCGAGCACAATACTAGATGTTTCGCACCTTAGATGTTGCTGTCCGTAGGCGGTCTGGGTATTTTGTCCGGCTTTTACGTAACCGAAATAGTTATTTCGCCGTATATGTTTTTTACTTAATTTTTCATATTTTCTCAAACTTACTTTTATTTTAAATATGATATTGAACAGATACGGCAGCCTCTGTGTTTAAATCATCCTTGCACTAGATCGGTTTTATGATGATATTACTCCTTATAATTATAGAAATATCAATAATATGACTGTTTGAGTTGGAACAGTAGTGTAGTTTATAAAATATAGTAAATTAGGACAAAGTAATAAAACTTAAAAATAAATAAATTAGTAAATTACTAACCAAGATTCTATACGAACTAAGACTAGAAACGAGTTGGGTGTCATAGTAGAATAGAGGCAAAAAGTTGTCATTACACTCCTAGAGGGTTAAAATGGCCGAAAACCAAAAAAATTGGGGGGCGACTCGAACTTTAGGCATAGTTAGTTTGAATAGCCTATCATGTAGAGGATGTCATGGGGGTCATGGTTGAATAGGGGCAAAAAGTTCTTATTATACTCCTACGGGATCAAAAGGGCCAAAAACAAAAAAATTAAAAATTCTTATTTCGGCCATAACTCCGCCTCCTTCGGAGGTTCTTACACAGTCTTTATACTTCCCGCATCCCACTTGTTATAAATATCAATGCTGTAATAGTGCAAATAGTATTATTTTGCTTCTTAGGTTTCACTTTCATGTTTTGTCGGTTAATTATCATGCAATCTCTGTAATTTTTTTTGTAATTTTATTCTATAATGTAATACTTAATATTTTTAAAATTCAATAATTTTGTACACCAGAAATGTTTAATGCGTTGAACTGTATTTTTTATAACAACTGTAAAACGCAGACATTATGCAAAAAATATCAAAATGAAATAAGTATTCCTATAAAATTGTGTGGGAATACCAGTAAATGATTTCATCACAGATTTTTGAAGTTAAATTAAGATCTAATTTATATATTTCTAAATATTTGACTGCTTCGTTGATCTAGTGGTCGTTAAACTGATTTTGAGGTCTCGGGTAGGATCACAATCATTGGGTTTTTCTGTCAAAAAATTTTCAGTAGCAGTAGCAGTAGCCCGGAGTCAGTAAGTTGGTTGTGTTTCAACCCCGTGCCTCGGAAAGCTAGTAAAGCCGTTGGTCATGCGCCTGATCTATGTCAGGTCGTTTGGAATAATCATCCCATCTGACTACGAGAGTAAGTGAATAGAGAGTTCACCTACGCTTGCGCATACACTCGGGCATTATAATTCTGTCCTGCGCAATCTCAACGGAGACAAGCCGTGACAGAAATTCAGTCTGGAGGACGTGTTATTACAATTTTGAAATAATACGATTCTGTTTTTCACTTGAAACTAAAAACCTTCAAGCTTTTGAAGAATACACTACTATAAGTATAGCAAAATACGAAATAAATGATGTAATAATTTATTAATGATTGTGTCGATTTTTTAATTATGATCGTATTAGTTGTTATTTGTAGTAGTCACTATTAACTGTCCTACACTATTAATGTACGGTCCATTAGTTGGTATTGTTATAATATGATATAGAACACAATATATATGATAAAACAGTTCAAACGTATTGATAACCTCCTTAAATGAGGTCGATATCGATAAAATAATTGCCCGAAATATCTTGTAGGCTCAGATAGATAACAATACTATATTCTGAGTGGGAGGATTCCTTTCATCATCATTACAGCCCTTCACAAGTCCACTGCTGAACATAGGCCTCCCCCAAGGAATGCCACAAAGCACGGTCCTGAGCCACCTGCTTCCATCGATTCCTGCATGTCTTACCAGGTCGTCACTCCATCTAGTGAGGGGACGCCCTATACTTCGTCCGTCGGTACGAGGCCACCACTCGAGAACATTTTTCCCCCATCGGTTGTCGGTTCTTCAAGGTATATGGCCGGCCCTTTTCCACTTCAGCTTACTAATCCGTTGGGTTATGTTGGTTACTCTAGTTCTACTGCGGATATCCTCATTTCTAAGCTTATTACCCAGAGAAACTCCGAGCATAGCCTTCTCCATAGCTCGCTGAGTGATCTTGAGCTTCCTTATCTGGCCAGCAGTGAAGGACCAAGTCTCAGTTCCACAGGTCATTCATTACTGGCAACATGCACTGGTTGTACAGTCTCGTTTTAAAGTTATGAGGTATACCTGACGAGAAGATGTGCCGTAAGTTCCCAAACTCTGCTCAATCGAGTTGAATCCTCGGTCGAAGTTGGAATTACCTAGTCGAACTATTTGTCCCAGGTAAACATACTCGTCAAAAACTTCGAGCTTAGTGTTCCCAACAACTACCGGCATATGTGTGACATGGACGTTATACATGATCTTTGTTTTGTCCATGTTCATCTTAAGACCTATCCGTTGAGCGACACTATTGAGGTCATTGAGCATAGTGCTTAGGTCCTCCAGCGATTCTGCCATGATAACTATATCGTCGGAAAATCGAAGGTGACTGATGTACTCGCCGTTGATATTTATACCGAATCCTTTCCAGTCCAGAAGCTTCAAAACGTCTTCCAATGCAACGGTGAAGAGTTTCGGGGATATAACGTCACCCTGTATTACACCCCTCTGCAGTTGTATAGGTTTCGTACTCTGATTCTGTACACGGATAGCCATCGTAGCCCTACTGTATAAACATTCTAGCACTTCGATATAACGATAGTCAACTTGGCACCGCTGAAGGGACTGCAGCAGCACTCAAATTTCGTCGGAATCAAAGGCTTTCTCATAGTCCACATGCGCAAGGCAAAGTGGCACATTGTACACCTCGGACTTCTGCACAATATGCCGAAGGGTATGTATGTGGTCTATGGTTCTAAAGCCTTTTCGGAAACCGTCTTGTTCGGGAGGCTGGAAGTCGTCGAGTCTGCATGCTAAACGATTCGTATTGACTTTCGAAACTAGCACATAGACGCGGCTCAGAAGGCAAATCGGTCTGTAGTTCTTCAAGAGAGCGTTGTCGCCTTTTTTGAAGAACAAGAGCACCACACTTCAGCTCCACGCCTCCGGTTATGTGCCACCATGGAGGTCGTAATTAAAAAATTAGAAGGACTTCAAGTACCGGTTTTCCACCCGCTTTCAGAAGCTCCGCTGTAATCGACATCCTCGCCTGGGGCCTTTCCGTTTTTAAGGTGCTGGAGAGCCATGCTAATCTCGCTCAGACTGACGTCCGGAATATCATCGGAATAGTGTTGGATAAAACTTGCTCTTGGATCGTTACTCACATTGCGTGTGGCTCTAACGATGATGTGTACAGCTGCCCATAGAACCTCTCATTGTCACTTAAAATCTCAGGTTTTCCGGAAACGACGCTGCCACATTCGATCTTCAGCTTCGACAGTTGGCTCTTTCTGGCAGACATATCTCTAGCAAAAACTTTGGAGCCCTTGTTCCACTGGATTGCTTCTTCAATACGAGCGGTATTAAAGTTGCAAGTCCCGCCGCATGCATTTGAAGATCTCTCTGTTCAGTTGCCTGTATGCTGTCAAATCTACTGAAGACTGCAACTTCATTTCCCGTCAACAGCCATGAGATTAAGAGTGTGATCGGAGAGTTTTTGTGTTCTTCTGCGGCGGATCTTGCAAAAATTAGCTCCGACCGCATGGACAGTTTCCACGAGCTTGTCATTCATATCGTCCAATGTATTGCAATCTTCTAGGCACTGAAAACGGTTTTGTAGCTCGAGCTGAAAGGTTTCGGGACTTTGGATTAGAGCACGAGGGGGACGGAGCGTTGACTTCATTCGAGTGACCTTTCCAACTTAACGTTTAGGTTCAGTGTGCCTCTAACCATTCGGTGATCGCTGCCGGTTTTCACCCTTGCGATCACTGAGACATAACTGAACAATTGTCGTCTGGTCGTCATTCGTCATAATGAAGTCAATCTCATTTTTTGTCGAATCGTCGGGGCTCGACCAGGTCCACTTCCTGTGGGGCCGCTTCTGGAAGAAAGAGTTCATCATAAAGAGTCTTTCTTTCTCCACGAAGATGACCATCTGCTGGCCCCTTGGGTTCCGTTGTCCTAGTCCAAATTTCTCTACGTTCAGCTCACCATTCTCTTGTGCCTAGTTTTACGTTGAAGTTTCCCATTAACACCGTATAATTGGTTTTGGAGGAATGCATGGCTCGAGATATATCGTCATACATTTCCTCCACCTCTTCGTCGGGATGTGCCGAGGTTGGTGTGTAAATCTGTATGACCTTCAGCGAATACCGTTTGGTGATTCTGAGTATAAGGTAGGCAACCCTCGTCGACTTGTGGACGATAAATCCGACACCTCCTTGGGACTGACTCTCGGTGATAGAAGAAGTTGCTGGATTCGAAGATTACCATGTCATCCCCCTCTCCTTGGACCTCAGGTAATCCTATAATATTCCAGCGCAACTTGTCTTTCTCTTCTTCCAGTTCCAGGAACTTCTCGTCAGCTCTCAGGGTGTGTGCGTTATGTGTTACCAGGTCGAGTCGTCTTAGGTGGCAACCGAACCTCCACCGAAAATTCTTAGCACCCCCTGTCCCGCCATCACTATGGTCGCCACCGTAGCGGGATAGCGGAGCCGCCGGGGACTAGGGGCCGTCTTTTTGTAACTTTCGTCATGGGGGGTATATTGCCATAGTTGCCACGCTTGGCGAGCGGGTTAGCAACCGAAGCTTTTTTATCTTTGTTTTGCTGTTATCAGAATGACGTTGCTGCCCATCTTCTGCCTCAGTTTCCCTCTGTCGCCTCTTACGATTACGGGAAGATATGGGGTAGTGGGTATTCTTACCCGCCACTACACGAGGATTTCTAAACAGCATAGGATTTCGTTTGGGTAGCATTTGATTTTACAAATCGTTACCCCCACACTAGGATGTTCTCCTGTAACATGGAGGCAGTTTACAATTTTGAATTGCACCCTTGTGCAATTTATGTTTGTAAACAAACAGCAAAACTAGGAACAATTATTAGTAGTTCATACAAATACTTGTTCAAAATAGTAACCATTTCGTGACTATACCGGATTATAATACCAAAACCAGACAGATGTATAATGCCAAAACGCCGGCGGAAAATACCGTCAAAGTTATTTGATCACTTGATTGACACTTGCCGAGTGTGGCGGTTATGGCAACTTTTTCCTACAGTGGAACAGGGTCAAGTCCAGCAGTGGACTGTTACAGCCTGATAAAGATGAAGAAGGGCTATGACTTATGTGTATCATGTGGTATTGCCGTGATAGCTCAGATGGTTAGCGCTCGCTGTAAATTTCACAGTACCCGAGCAGGGTTCGATCCCGCTGGCACCAATGAAATTGTTAATTCAAATTTTAAGTGCTGATTTACCACGTGTTCGGCGGTGAAGGAGAAGAACGTGAGGAAACCTGCATGTCTGAGAAATAAGAAAAAAATATTTCGAAGACATGTGAAGTTCGCCAATACGCATTAGGGCAGCGCGGCGGACACTTCCTTGCCCTAAAACCCTCTCAGAAACGAGAGGAGGCCTGTGTCCAGCAGTGAGGTATGGATGGAAGTGTATATAGGGAGTAACTTTAACTTTTATAAGGTATTCACTTACCACTGTGTTCTTCATTTTCTCTGTCAACGTGTAACCCAGTTTCATATCGGCGGCGAACTTCATGAGTTCGGCGACTGTGAAAAGAGGGTTCAGCCTATCGTCCTGGAGGATGTAGCAGGACTTTTTCCTGTAGGCCTTCAAGGAATCGATGCACTTGTCTTTCTCTTCCAATACGCACACACTGTTCCCCGCGCGTATGGTGCCCGTAACGCCTTGTACCCTGCAACATTTTAATACATAAATGTTCTAGTTGTAATTTATTTAAGTATGACATACTTAAAAATTAAAACCCAAAAAGTAAAGGAAAGGTTTTGATACAATTGTCTATGAACTACGAATATAGATAGTTGGCGGCTTGGCCGCGGATTCGAACCCCGCACGGCGTAAGTATTGCTTGTATGGTGTATATTAACGATATTGTAGAAAATACTAGGGGGTAACGTTTTTTGAAAGGGAATAAAAAAATAAAAATAAGGTGTAGATACTGCCGTACAGTCGATAAAGCATTTGAGATTGTCAGTATGACAAAATAGAGAAATGTATTTTGTCATACTCACAGTATGACAAACTATATTAGATATTTTTTGTCCGTGGTAGAGCCATGCTGCAGCTATATTTCTGGTATAGTTGTAAGACGAATGGGTCGGTTCGACCGGGGAAGGACCACGCTCTCACAGAATACCAGTGTAAAATAGCAGCTTAATGCTGCTGTCTTTCGTATGGTGAGTATAGAGAACCGGAGACTCTTTTTACTGGAAACGAGGCATTCCATCTTAGTCCTCACGGGTGACAACGCATCTGCATTTTGATTTGCAATCGAGGATAAATGTAGATGTCTATGGGCAACAGCAACGAATAACCATCAGGTGGACTGTGTGATCGTTTGTCACACTTATACTATAAAAAAAAAGATGGTTGACTGCCTTGTTGCTCTAGTGGTCGTAAACGCTTGCGTAAAATTTTTCCTCCAAATTTATTTTATTAGTCCCACAGTCCTCCAGACCGAATTTCGGTCACGGCGGCCAGTCCCAACGGAGACTAGCCATGGGCGCAGGACAGGTTTATAGTGCCCAAGTGTATGCGCAACCACAGGTGCACTCTCTGTTCCCTCACTCTCAAAGTCCGATGGGACGGTAAACCGACACGACTGGAGAGAGATCAGGCGCAGGACCAACGGATTTACGTGCTTTCCGAGGCACGGGGGTGAGACACTGCCAACTTCCTGACTTCGGGCAGCTACTGAGAATTTCTTGATGGAAAACTCAATAACTGATTTTTTGGCTCGACCCGGGATTCGAACCCGGGACCTCATGATTAGCAGTCGCACTACTACAACCACTAGACCAACGAGGAAATCTCACAGTAGTTAGTATCAGGACAGTAATGGCTTTAATCTAATTCAGATCCTAAACTAGAGTATATATGGTCTAAAGTTTGGTGTTACCAGTGACTGGTCTTCAATCCGCTCGTGCCTGGCGATAATTTAAAGATAATTTCTATTAAAAGTAAGACTCTCATTAAACATCAGAAAACAGATTATAAGCCAGTGGTTACAAGTAGATGATGAGCACTGATCGTCTAGTGATCTCAAGACATCGAGATAGAACTGTGGGCGTTGTTTTAGTAGAGCAAAGCGATGGAGAAGACCTGGTTCTGTTCCAAACGGAGATCCCGGGTAACTTCGTATACACTGATGGTGACCTCAATTTTATCCGGCAGAAATCTGGCATAACCTTTCCGTTGCCCCCACAGTGGGAGGTATCACCGCGATTTTCTCGCGATAAAAAAGAAAAAAAGGAGTGTAATTATAAAATTAATAATTACAATATTCATTTCTTTTGACTTGGACTTATACTTTCAAAGACGCGCTGTCCTACTGCACCCTGTAAATGCATTGTCGCATTTTTGGAATATGGATATACAAAGGCAGATGATAACGGAAATAGCAATTGCTAAGTTCTAACAACAATATGAGTTCATTATACAATATTATTTATGGTTATTAATCATTTTTAACATACGAGTACAACTAAAACGTTTAAAGTAAATTATAAGGACGTATTTTATCTTTGTTCAAAACAAAATTATGTGTATTCGTTAAAAGATAATGAAAAGGCCGGCTACTATTAAAAAATTAAAAATACACGAATCAAGCAATTTTTTATCTTATTTTTATTCATAATGGTCATTCAAAAACGAGTTTTATAAAAGAAATCCACGCTTTTGCGTTTTAATTTTAAACCTTGTTTTTTCTTTGTTTTGCAAATAAAGGAATAACCCCAAGCTAATATATTATGACATGTTTAAATTAAATATAGTATACTAGCTAGCCAGGCATTGTTCTGCCCTTTCCGACAACCCTAGGTTCTTTAAAATTCATTAAATTCGCAATAAAAATATTGAGGGTCACATATCGGGATAAAAATATCCTATCCCTCAAGTTCAAAATTTTATTGAAATCAGTTCAGTAGTTTCGGACAAATAATGTGACACGTAATTTTTATATATAAAGATAACATAAGCATACGCTTTTAAATTTTATCTGTGCGCCATTTATATCTATACAAATAAACAAGTGGGATGCGGGAAGCGAAGACTGTGCAAGAACCTTCGAAGGAAGCGCGAGATATAGCCGAAATAAGAATTTTGAATTTTTTGGTTTTTGGCCATTTTGACCCCCTAGGAGTGTAATGAGAACTTTTTGCCCCTATTCAACCATGAACCCTATGACATCCTCTACATGATAGGATATTCAAACCAACTAGGCCTAAAGTTCGAGTCACCCCTCAACTCATTTCTAGTCTTTACTTCCGAAAAATTGAAATGTCTGTTTGTTACGTCAAAATAACAACTTTTTATTAAATGCATATGAAAGTATATACGGCAATTATAACAAAAAAAAACTAATTTTAAAATTTTTGTCTGTCTGTCTGTCTGACTGACTGTCTGGTTGTTCCGGCTGATCTCTGAAACGACTAAACCGATTTTGACGGGACCTTCATTGGCAGATAGTTGATCTTATATGGAGTAACTTAGACTTCTTTTATTTCAGAAATATAACTATGAAATCCTATCGGAAAATCTTCCACGCGGGCGAAGTCGTGGGGAACAGCTAGTATTTAAATATAATCACTGAATTATTATAAAATAACTCCATGAATATAATAAAACGTAGTGATTATATTATACTCTTTGAATATAATATACTTAATTTCGAATCGAAAATTACCCAAGTTCATTGTTACCTTAACATGTTGTCTGTCAATCATCTGATATTACGGTAACGTTGATGTAATCATAAACTTCCAAAAATTGACACGAACAAGTAAGGTAATGTAAAGACAATCAACTAAATAATTATACGAATAAAATACACCAACGAAATTACATTCCTACAAGTCGGTCACCAGTTGAGATGATGTGTACACCTTGGCCCCATTCGACTTCGTTTTTGTCATTACCTCCAACTATCAATTTACAATAAAACTAAAGAAAATAACACCAAGAAATACCGGGAATGTATTTTTATCACTAAATACAACATTTATGCAAAAAAAAAAGAACCCAAATAAGTTGCGTTATGTTTTTGATGATTCTTAATTTTAACGTCATTTGTAACGCAAATAAAAAATATTTTATTTTAAATTCGAAAACACTTTCACTTCATATGAAATTCTACAGATTGTTGTTCATAGACAAGTTTTAGAAAATAGTAGAGCGGCATAGAATTAAGTTGAAGCTGCCATTGAATAAACTTTTGAGATAGCAATCTATCTCAAAAGTTTATTCAATTCAGTCTCGCTTTCCACCTCTGAACATATTCGCAGACATGGATGCGAGGGTGATGACTATATTCGCGTCTTTCGCCAGAGCTGTGGCAGTGAGTTAAAAGAGGCACTCTAGACAGTGAAGCGGTCGGAACGACTTTTTGCATTTGTAACGTCATGCGAACGTCTCAGTGAGGATTATTATGCGCGCAAGTACATTGTTGGAGCAATCCTGCCACACTTCGATTCCTGGAAGCATCGATAGGCAGGAAGACTCATCCCCAGACGTATACTGATGATTACCCGGCACTGATGCTTCGATGATTATCCGTGTATAGGACGCGAAGCGACGGTAAACTGCTTCCATTGCGGTGGTCGGGATCTGGACTCCGCGTTCCGTACGCTCGCAATATGTCCAGCGTGGGAACGGTCGCGGATAATCCTGTTGAGCTGGTTCAGCCGGGACAGAACCATTCCTTGCCAGATGTCGTGCCGACGATGCTAAAAGGAGATTCGACGTGGAGGGCCGTAGTCGCCTTCTATAATTGCGTAATGATCCAGAAGGAGGCTACTGAGACAGATCCCGTTCGGAGACGACATCGCCAAGGCGTTCGTTACGGCCCTCCCATTGCTGATGGTGTTCCTCCACCAGAAATGAGGCCTCGGGCTTGCAAACGCTCGAGTCGGATGCCTCAAACGCTTACTAATTTAAGCACCGAGAAACCGAATGAAAGCACCGAGGAAAACCGAAGACACGTAAATGGTCAAAAGACATCATGACAGTACTATGATATGATAGGTGGATATGATAGTATTGCGAGGGCGCTGGGTGTAGTGTAGTAAGTACTACGCGCGGGACATGCTACTAGTCAAGCAAAGTGCGTTCCGAACGGAGATCTCAGGGCCCACGAATACGCTGGTGGTGACCATTGTGAGGTTTTCTCCAGTAGAAGTCCGGCTTAATCTTTCCATTGCCCTCACAGCGGAAAATATTTTCCCAGGCAAAATATAGGGCATCAAAACCGTAGCGATATTGAGCGAAAATATCAAATATGAGACTTATAAATGGTTTATGATAACGCGTTGACCCATTTGCGAAAATAGTAGTCTTGTCATAGATTTAATATAAAATGACGTCAGAATAGATTGGTCATGCATATTATAGTGATAGAGCCACGCGGCAGCTGTTGCTGTCGCACGGATGGGCCGGCTCGAACCGGGGTGATACCACGACCTCACAGAAAACCACCTTGAAGTAGAGGTTTACCTCTGCGTTTCGCTTGGTGAGTGCAGATGGCTGGAGGCCCTTTTTACTGGAAATGAGGCATTCCATCTTAGTCCTCACGGGTGACAACGCATCTACATTTTGATTTGTAATAGAGGATAGATGTAGATGTCTATGGGCCGCAGCAACCACTTACCATCAGGTGGACTGTGTGCTCGTTTGTCACCCTTATCCTATAAAAAAAATGCAAAAGAGAAAGAATATAGTGTACGCATATGTTAGAGCGAGGAAGATTGGCGAGATCATTCACGTACACGCTATCGGTCTGTATCGGCCTGGCGTCACTTGTGAACAAAATAAATCCCGCGTGTATTTGCAAAATCTCGGGTTTTAAAGTGTAAATAAGTTTTAAAATTAGTCTTTAACAGACTTATTTAATCACGATTACGAGTGTAGTAAATAATAACTCACCTCAGAAAGAAAACCCTCACTATTATACATTCAATCTGTAGGTACGATTGAAATGTTTAGATGTCTAAATGCTGTGTTTTAGAACATGCAAAAACGATTTGTACACAAATAGGTGGAAAAAATTATTAAATTTTATAATATTAATGATATGAATGCAAAGGATTTGAATTTAAAATGTGAAATACGTCAAATCCTGCTTATTCGAACATCACTTCATCAAAATCTTATCGATATTTAACTAACTGGCAAAGGTATGCCTTGTATGCAGCCTTATTCAAATTCTTAATATATTTTTTTTAATTTTTAGGGTTCCGTAGCTAAATATTTTTCTTATTATTTTTTTAGTAAAATTATCGTGACAAACGAACACACAGTCCACCAGATAGTAAGTGAAAGCTGTGTAACAGATTTTCACAAAATATTGATGTTCGACAAAATTTGTTGAAAATAATAAATAGAGAATTGGTTCCCAAAATAAAATACTCGACTTTATGTAGCAAGTATTTTGAAGAAAAATGTTTTTCTCATCAAAGTGCACTAACGGAAAAACTACAACACATCCAACCATAAACAATAATAAAATTACCTATTGAAACTTATTTTATTAATAGAATAAAGCATGAAGCAAAATAGCAAACTATTTTTAAGGAGAGCTCACAACATTTTAAGAATAATTTATTTGTCTTTGAAAGAAAATATAAATCTAAAAACTTTGTACTTTTCTTTTTATTTCCTAAAACAGAATGAAAAGTTTAAAATACGTGTGACTACAGTTACATACAAACTCATTTGTATCTTAATTATAAATTACAGCAATAGGTTGGCAACATTCTTAATTACACCTTTTATAGGGTACCAAACACGATATTTCAATTTTTATTTCATTTTTGGGTGTACTTATATGTCCGCCATAAGCCGCCATGTCAGTTTTTATGTGACTTCATGCAGTCTAAAACTCGCCAAAGAGTACAATGCTTCTAAAGTTATCAAATTTGTCAATTGAGTATTTTAGAAGATCTGAGGTCACAGAACATACGAGTGTATACATACATATCCTCCTAAAATCGTAATCATCCTTCACTGTAGTTGGGTAAAAACATTCACTTAAATGTATGTATAAATACATATGTGTATCAATTATTGAAGCTGAGGCAGGCAGTGCATGGTGTACCACTACTTGTCTCTCACACATGGACATTTCACTCACACTGGTATATTTTGATTTCGGTCTCGCCCTAATCACTCCATCGCCAATCTATGGGTCGTGTAACGTTGAATATAAAACGTAATAATTATGTACGCTTTGGTCGAATGGTTCAATGTGGTGTAGAGTCGTCATTAGTCATTTGTCACATCGTCTTACATATTATGTTAAATTATGAGATTATACAAGTTCGCCTTGAACGCAGCTACTAGTTATAAAAGTCCCGTTTGGCCCCTACGTTTTGTACGAAAACTATTAAATTGCAAAATTTCACACATGCATGTGAACGTAATTGTTCTTTGTTTGAATTTCAAGTTAACCTATAGGCGCTAATTCATTACTTAGATTTTAAATTTTAACCTTTGACTGAGTATTTTCTTATGTTGTTGTTTTTTTGTGTAAGAGTAAGGCTGCATTTAGGTTAGAGTTAGGCTCTAACCTAAAATTTGCGTATTAAAATGTAATCGAAGAACCGACAACCGATGGGGAAGAAAGGTTCTCGATAACACTCGAGTGGTAGCCTCGTACTGCTAAGCCGGCCCCTTACTACATGGAGTGACTAAGCTTATCTAGATATTTAATTCGATTTCTTTTAAATATATCTAATTCTCAGACGAGTCAGTGTTCTCATGATGTCCTTCAAGTATGTTATAACAAAAGACAGTTATTGTTATGCTCTTGAATCTATGAAGCTTACGCCATAGCTAAATTTTGTCTCACATTTATAATATAGAATGTACTCCTTACGATCTGCAATGTTTTATCTAATCTACTACTTGGTGGCCTTCTTGGTGTCTCTTGTCATGCACATAAGACAGTAAGGTATATGATCAATAATTAAAAATTAAAAATTTTGTACAACCGTCTTCAATATAAATTATTAAGAATAACTCAAAAACTCTTGGTTAGACCTTGATGACATTTATATGGGGCCACATGTGACGCACCAGCTTTCAAATAATAAAAGAATCATCAAAATCGGTCCACCCAGTAAAAAGTTATGAGGTAACACACATAAAAAAAACATACAGTCGTATTGAATACCGTCTCCTTTTTGAAGTCGGTAGAAAATTATACCATAGGATGTCAAAAGAAAAAGAGGATGACAAGTTAGAAAAAGTTAAAAAAACAGATTTCTTGATCAGACTGTCGCTGATTGAAAAATAGCAAACAATAGGGCATTATGGAAACAGCTGGATGAAACCTACGTGTCACATAAAGATACACTGATCACTAAAAGAAAATCCGATGTGTTAGAATTTAAGTTAAAACACATATTGAATAAAACTACTTTTAGGAATTCTATTGCGTTTAA
Organism: Parnassius mnemosyne; assembly: GCA_963668995.1. Classification (NCBI taxonomy): domain Eukaryota; kingdom Metazoa; phylum Arthropoda; class Insecta; order Lepidoptera; family Papilionidae; genus Parnassius; species Parnassius mnemosyne. The sequence goes on from CAVLGL010000126.1 coordinate 42,410,400, forward strand.
TTATACTTATTTTTAGGGTTCCGTACCTCAAAAGAAAAAAAGAAACCCTTATAGGATCACTTTCTTGTCCGTCTGTCTGTCTGTCAAGACCCTTTTTCTCAGGAACGCATGGAGGTATCAAGCTGAAATTCATATCAACTGTCCCTTGGAGCTGTGAAAAAATCAAACTTCTAAGCCAACGTAATCAAAAGATACAGCCGTTTATGCCGCAAATTTTTGACATCCGCAAAGGAATCAAAACCTACAGGATACTTCCCGTGAACTCAGAATCTTAAAATTTGGTACGAAGCAACGTATTATAGCACAGATAAAGAAAAAATTGCGAAAAGCATAAATTTTTAGTTACATCATATAATAAAAATATTTTTAATATTTGTAAACTTATACACCTACGGATTTGTTCGGAACCCTCGGTGCGCGAGTCCGACTCGCACTTGGCCGGTTTTTTAAATTATTAAATTATAGAAACTAATTATATAAGTAGATCGGGTCAAGACTAATAATTAAAAAAGCTGAAGGTATTCCGGGTTAACTCTGACATCGGGACGTCAATCACCCCACTCCCCCGTGACCATGGGCGCTGGAAAGCACCCGAAACTTGGGGAATTAATAAAAATAAGTTAATTAAACGCAATTGCATTCATAAAAGTAGTTTTATTCAATGTGTAGTGTTCGAGTAAATATAAGAAATCATTATTAAAACACATAGTTTTTACACCTTTCTCACTTAAATGTACCTCTGTTAAGCCCCAATAAGAAACTCCCACCCATACCATGAGCGAGGATGGAAAATAACCTCGTTGGACACGCGGAATACGGTTGCTCGCTTCTTCACTACTGTGTGCGTACACCTTATCATTTTGTTGGTTGTAGCTCTCTTCTACGGTAAAATCTTTTTCATTCGAAAAAAGAATTTCCCGTTATTATTTTCCCGCGTACCGCATCAACAAAGCGCGACATCTCTTCAGTCTCAGGTCCATTAGACGAGCATTCAAACGATGTCCTGTTTTTCTTCGATATGCCCGAAGCCCTAAGTCTTCATTTAACACCCTTTTCACAGTGGTTCTGCTTAACCCCATCTGAAGGGCCAACAGTTTCTGCTTACGTTTGGGATTTCTTTGAATTCGCGCCTTCACAGCTTTTATCACTGCTAGAGTCCTAACAGACCGAGGGCGACCACTTCTTGACCTGTCATCTACACTAGAGTCTTCATTGTATCGTTTGATGGTACCATAAACGAATCTTTTGGTTATATTCAAATTTTTCAGTATGTCAAAAATTTGAATTTGCGCGTAACCGCAACGATGCAACGCAATAACTGCAACACGGTCTTCTTTAAGCGTCCACTCCATATTTAAAAATGAGTAAAGTTCTAAAAAGTATACAGTTTTATTTTCATGAACAATTCGAAATTCGAAATCAATAAACTTTTTTGTGGCCAGCATTCTAAAAGAAAAGTTTTTACTATGTCAATACATATGACCTAATTAGGTATATATTATAGTATCGTCAAAAAAGAGTAAAAATGTTATTATAATGACACAGGCTTTTCACAAACCAGTGCAGCTGCCTAGCAGTGCTTTAACACTGTAATGTGTGCCTCCTTGGACGTGCGTTTTGGATACGCATGAGTAACTTTTAAACTTCAGAAAACATAACAGATAATCTGTACAGCAAAATTCCACGTCACGCGTGGTGTAACGTGAGTAACGTTACAGTGTTTTGTTTGTTGGTATAATTTCGTATGTAGTTATGTTTCAAGTAATCGATGTGTAAACATCTATTTATCAAAGTCTTTACTAACATATTAATGCATAATGGAACTAAGACATAGGTGCATATATTTATACTAGTTAATATTTTATCGCTGTAATAAATAAGTCGTAGATATTGTGAGACTTCAAATTATTCACAAGAAGCTTGAAGTGTGTGATTCAATAACAAATACGGCGTATTTACATTTCTCTGCCTGATTCATTTTCATGGCATAGATCAGGTGTTGTTAAACAAAATTCACAGACTATTAACGCTTTGGCATCCACTATTTTCAGGCGACCTTTTTGAGAGGGTATTAAGACAAGGAATGCCAGTTGCGCTACCGCACTACGTGTCGGCGTACTTCATATTATGTTCTCATAATTTTTTTTAAATTCATCAAATGGTATAACGTGGCCTATTAGTAGTTTTGGGTTTCTACTACGGGAGAGAAAAATTAAAAAAAAAGTTCTATGGTAAAAGTTATATTTTTTTTTTCAAAGAACTCTACCTTTATCTTTCTTTTTTTTTTCTATACAAAGTTTCTATGTAAGTATTTTTTTTTCGAAACACTATTTCCAGTATACCTCAGTCACTTCTTCTACAATAATAATTTTATCAGAGGTGACAACACATTTGTAACTTTATTTGTATGAATTTGGTTGCACTGACACTGAAAAAACACATTCGATATAATGAGCATAATAGTCATACAAATGTTGAACGGGCATGATAAGATCACTGAATGCTTTGTTTATGGGTTGTTATACGTTCTTGTGGGCGTAGTAGTGTCTGCCGTGTTTTTTCGTGTCTGATACGTTCATACTAAGAGTGAGTCGCTGCAGTGGGACAAGATCTTTAGGGTAAAAATAATAATAAGAAAACTTGGTCAAGAACAAATGATAAGCATTCTTAAAATTATCCTACTAGATTGTTTATCGCAAATGAGAACAAGATTTTATAATCATTTTCCCGGAAAAAACTTGTAAAGAATTATAAAATTACAACGTAATTCTGATAATTTTCCCTTCAAACCATACCGATAAGACAACCTTTTAATTCAAATATTACGAATGCGAAAGTGTGCTTGTTGGTTTGTCTTTCTTTCAAAATTTCAACGTGGTAGAGCCATGCTGCAGATATATTAGTAGTATAGTTGTAGCACGAATGGGTCGGCTTGACCGGGGAAGGACCACGCTCTCACAGGATACCAGCGTAAAATAGCAGCTTAACACTGCTGTGTTTCACTGAGTGTAGAGAAGCGGAGACCCTTTTTACTGGAAAAGAGGCATTCCATCTTAGTCCTCACGGGTGACAACGCATCTGCATTTTAATTCGTAGTTGAGGATAGATGTGGATGTCTATGGGTCCCAGCAACCATTTACCATCAGGTGGACTGTGTGCTCGTTTGTCACCCTAATCACCCCTTCAATTCCCCTTCTAATGCAGCTTGACGGCAAAAATATGTTAGATGGTTGGTATAAAGCAGTATTAAACAATTAAGGCTGATACCATCTGGATGTACATTCACTTGTAATTAACATATTATATAAAACTGTAAAGGAACGGACCAGTAAGCTGAAGTAGCAGTGAGGCCCATATAGCTCAAAGAACTGACAACCATCGATATATATGTACTACGTACTAGATTGCGCATTCCGAACATACACTATGTTCAACTGAACTGTACTGCAATGGGTACAGTGTGTCATTTAGTGTGGTTTCAATCTACTAGTTAGTCTGTGGTTTCAATATCCATGCAGTGTGGAGCGGCGCTAATAATAGAAGATTTCAAATTAACGTTTAAACCTGGGCGTAAATAACAATTCAGTAGTCATGTAAGTAAAATTATTTGTTGTTCAAGTGAATAAATAGGTACTAGTATCGTAATATTACAAAAGAATAATTCATGAAAAAATATATTTCTTTATATAAACTGACCGCGCATGCGCAACGCACTTAAATCAACTGCGCATGGGCGACTTTACTAATTCCCGCGCATGCGCGAAGACATGAATTATGCACATTTTTTTATTTACAAAGGCGTCTCTAGTATCAGTTGCTCACTGCTGAGTGCTGACAACCGATGGGTAAGAAATACTCTCGAATAGTTTAGTTAGTCAGTCTGTACTGATAATTGAAGGGTTTGTTGAAAATTTGTTGGTTTGTCTTCTCCGTTCTTACTTCGACGCAAGAACGTAGTAACGCATCGCTATAATTTATTGCTTAGAGATTATGGACCGGCGAGTGACGTAGGCTATTCCAGAAAGGTTTCTGTAGAATAAACCTCGGAATGAAATGCGGAAATGGCTGAATAGAACTTTATTAAATTTTTATGTACCTACTTTTTTATCCCGGAAAATTCACGGTTCGGTTAGGATATCTATTAAGCATACTTCTATAGAAATATATATTTATGATTTTCAGATTATTCTTAACGATGATTTAAAAGATCCTGTACGGGTCTGATATTTAGAACCATTAATTAAAATTTTCTTAATAAAATTAAACAGAATAATGAAAGGACTGAAACAAAATTACAAAAAATGATGTGCTGTGATATTAATATTTTTTTCAACTCCCTATTTATAACTTAACCCCTTAATTGGAATCTCACATCTTAATTTAGGCTATTTTATAACTAGCTATGCTAAATTTCAAACACCTTCTTTTTATATTATTCTAAGGCAGCAATACAATTGACACGCCTACAATTCCACCTGATGGTAAGTGGCGATATAGCCTAAGATGGTGAAACGCATTGACTTAACAAAAGCCTATAATTCACTGATTCGAAAAAATCCTCTGCCCTGGGAAGAACCAGCAAGAAACCCAGCGGGACGTTTTTTTTAAAATAAATTTTACAATATAAATAATTACAAACTATTTACAAAGTTTATTTTAGAAACTGCTTGGAAGCGACCACCTCATTCCCAGGGGTAATTATCAGCCATGTATTCATTTATATTATAATAACCCTTTTTATACAGTTTTTGTTTAATTAAATATTTAAACTTGGTAATAGAGAGACCCTGTATATTTTCTGGTACTTTGTTGTAATAGCTTATACATTGCCCCAAGAATGAATTACTGACTCTGTGGAGTCGAGATTTTGAGAAGAGAATTGAGTCCAAAGCTGCTAGGTAGCATTTTGCAGCACCAGCCCATATATGGCAGTAATACTCAATGAACGACTGAACTTTCGCTTTATGTAAAGTAAGCAGCTGTCCCGGTGTGAAGTATTGCCACACCTTTGCAAGGACTCGTAGATTCCTTGCAGCTATTTTTTTCTTGGACTTGATGAACCGAAGTTCAGATTTGAGGATATCTCAACCCCAAACAACTGAAGGCGGTCGGTGTGTCGTAAAACACTATTAGAGAAAAAACTTATAAATATGGAGGTGATTCGATATTATTCCCATTTTGCTGAATCTGTCCTGGAACACTAGAAAATAATAACCGGCCAAGTGTGAGTCGGACTCGCGCATGAAGGGTTCCGTACGGGTTCCATAAGGGTTCCGTAATACACGTTTCTAGTATAGGAAGCCTTTTAATTTTTAATTTATTTTAACTTTTATTATTTGTTGTTATAGCGGCAACTGACATACACATCCTGTGAAAATTTCAACTGTCTACCTATTACGGATCATGAGATACAGCCCGCTGATAGACAGACGGACGGATAGTGGAGGCTTAGTAATAGGGTCCCGTTGGTTATCTTATACGCCTAAAAAGTAAGTAAGCCCTAAAAAGTAGTTACATTTTACATCAAGCTTCATTTTTTTGACTTTTCTTGCATTTAATCATTTTTTGCAGACCTCACGCTGGGTAAAAAATAATTAATATGCAAAGATATAAAGATATAAAAGGCCGTATCGGCCTGATTGAAAAAAAATTAAAAGCCATACCATGTTGGTTGATAAAATGATTAATGATTAGTGGTTAGAGCGCTTGGGTCGCGTTTTATAGCAGGCGTAATATTTATTCAAAAGTTCAACAACTTACGAGAAACCGGTGAGGGCGTTCATAAGTGATGACTTGCCGGCACCCGATGGTCCCATAATTGCTGTAAGCTGTCCGGATTTGAATACGCCCGAAACCTGCTTGAGAATTGTTTTCGTCTCTGCAACCAAAACATAAGTACATTGTAAAATTCGATAAAAAAAACGTTCAATTTAAAATGAACACTAAATTAATATACATCATCAGCATGAGGTATATGCCACTTGTACATAAATCCTTATACTTATGATGTTTTTAATATTTATACTCAGTTTATTTCAGAGGTTTTATTTAAGAAAATCTTGAAACCATGAAACTGAATATAAAATATGTAATGAAAAAAATCTATAATAATTTTTTCCCTTTCTTACAACCGATTTAAAAACAATCATACATACTCCTGTGTCACAGAGTACTTTTGTATTTTTTTTTTATAGAAGAGGGGGCAAACGAGCATGCGGCTCACCTGATGGTAAGTGACTACCTCCGCCCATGAACAACCGCAACACCAGGGAATCGCAGATGCGTTGCCGGCCTTTTAGAAAGGAGTAAGCTCTTTTCTTGAAGGTTCCTAAGTCGTATCGGTCCGGAAAATTCGCTGGTGGTAATTGATTCCACAAGGAAGTTGTGCGAGGGAGAAAACTTCTTCTAAATCGCACAGTGGTGGACCGCCAATCATCCAGATGGTATGGATGGTAACGCGAGTTTTGTCGCGATGTGCGATGGTGAAATTGAGCGGCTGGAATTAGTCCGAACAATTCCTCAGAACACTCCCTGTGATAGATGCGATAAAATACGCAAAGAGATGCAACATCTCTACGCAGTGCCAGTGTATCGAGCCGATCAGAAAGAACTCGGTCGTCGACGATTCGAACCGCTCTGCGCTGGATGCGGTCAAGTGGAAGGAGCTGAAGCTGAAGCTGGCACTGGGGTGCTCCGGCCCAGAGATGAGAACAGTATTCCATGTGGGGCCGAACTTGCGCTTTGTAAAGTTGCAAGCGATGTGCCGGCATGAAATACTGTCTCGCTCTGTTGAGCACGCCAAGCTTTTAGAGGCCAATTAGGCCTTCCCTTCCAAGTGACCACGAAACTGCACACTATTCGATATGTCGACGCCAAGGATTCCGTTACTAGCTGAGGCAGCAAGGGGAGTGCCTTGAAACTGAGGAGATACGACAAAGGGGTTCTTTTTAGCGGTAAACGCGCAAACTTGTGTCTTCTGGGGATTGAACTGGACTAGATTTAGTCGCCCCCAATCCGAGACTTTGTTAAGCATAGACTCGACTTCAGACACAAGTTTGTCCCGGTACTCGGCGACGTTTTCCCGAGAAATATTGGCACGGCCGGTATATAAGGCATCACCAGTGCTGTCGTCCGCATAGCAATGAATGCTACCAGTAAGCAACATATCATTGATACGCAGGAGAAATAGCGTTGGTGATAGCACGCAGCCTTGTGGAACAGGAGCATTGATAGGCTTGAAATGAGAGCATGCACCGTCTACTACGACCTTGATGCTCTGATCTGCAAGGAAACTGGTGATCCATTTGCACAATTTCTCGGGAAGCCCATAGGAAGGAAGCTTCGAAAGAAACGCTTTGTGCCAGACCCGATCGAAGGCCTTCGCTATGTCCAAACTAACGGCCAATGCCTCCCCCTTGTACTCTACTGCCTCCGCCCATCTACGAGTCAGATGTACTAGAAGAGCACCAGCTGATCGACCTCGACGAAAACCGTACTGGCGGTCACTAATCAGCTGGTGATCCTCAAGGTACCTCATGAGCTGGCAGTTTATAATAGATTCCATTTTTTTGGAGAACAAGGAGGTGATAGCGATAGGCCTGTAGTTGGACGGGTCTGAGCGGTCGCCTTCTTTAGGGATCGGGTGGACCAAAGCTGTCTTCCATGAATTCGGGACTACGCCTTGGGAGTAGGAGTACCGGAAAAGACGCGTTAAAACCGGTGCCAACTCTGGAGCACACGTCTTCAGCACAATGGGAGGGACTCCATCGGGACCACTCGACTTGCTGACGTCCAGGGAGAAGAGTGCTTTGCGAACCAAGCGCTGTGTAAACCGCACATCCGGCATGGAGCACTCACATCGCGGGATGGTCGGCGGTGTGTTCCCCCAGTCATCTAGAGTCGAGTTGGACGCAAAGAGAGAGCTCAACAGATCGGCTTTCTCCTTTGCGGCATGGGCCAGTGAGTCGTCCTCTCTGTGCAGGGATGGAAGAGATGGTTGACAGAAGTTCCATTGGACAGTCTTGGCGAGAGACCAGAATGCACGGGTTCCCGAAGGAAGGCGAACTAGCTTCTCGCCAATTCTGCCGATGTGCACAGACCTTGCCTTGGCAATGACGCTTTTGAAGGACCTGGAGGCGGAATTATACTTCTTTTTAAGTGCGCTGGTGTTTACATCCCGAGACGTTGATGCGTCAGCCCAGGCCCGGTAGCACTCCTGCTTATAGCGTGATGCTACTTTACAGGAGCGACCAAACCATGGCTGGGATCAGCCTCCGATGGCCACCACAGAGGATGGCATAAAAAGTTCCGTACCCTGATGTACCATATCAGCAACAGAATCGGCAACAACGCTGGAATCTTCCGGCGAGAAGCTAACCCGCCCCCAAGGGTAGGTTGCAAAAAAAGACCGCATCCCGTCCCAATCAGCTGACCTATAGTGCCAAACACGGCGGCAAGCAGTAGATCGCAACTGCGATTGGAGCGTGAGTGGCACCGTACTCCGGATCAGACAATGGTCCGAAGAGCCCAGGGGGGCATCGACGGAGACCTGATATCCGTCCGGATGAGAGGTCAGCAGAAGGTCCAACAGGGAAGGTACATGGTCTTCCACATCTGGGATCCGCGTAGGCGAAGTAACCAGTTGAGTTGGACCATATGCCAAAGCAAAGTCATAGACAGATCTACCCGCATGATCAGTTAAACGAGAACCAAGCCATTCAGCGTGGTGGGCGTTAAAATCACCGAGTATCACGATCTCTGCGGATGGGACCTGTTGTAGCACGGAGTCTGCAGCCATTTGGACGTGGTCGATGAGTCGGTCTGTGTCGGCATTACCGCTATGGGACCTATAGAGGCACCCGTAGACGCGAGGATGGTCGTCGCTGTCTACGCGCAGCCATAGGATGGACAGGCCTTCAAGACTGCCGAGGCATCGAAAACAGATGTCCTCTCTGACGTCTACGCAAACTCCAGCTCGGGGCACAAAGGAGTGTTCCAATTTGTACCCCGGGTAGGAGAGATATGAAGTATCAGCGGGAGAGGACACCTGAGTCTCGGTTAAAAAGAGCAAGGCTGGCTTCGCCGTCTCTAGATGGTAATGGACAGCGTTAAGGGTTGGAATGAAGTCCCCTGATGTTGCAAAAATACACGGATAGCGTGACGGGGGTCGTCTTGGTTGTATTGCTCCGCTCGCGACTAATGCCCTGAGCGGCATTAGTCGCGAGCGGAATATTTCACTACTTTGCCGTACTCATTACAAAATAGAAGAAAAGAGCTTGCACCTTTCTAAAAGGCCGGCAACGCATCTGCAATTCCCCTGGTGTTGCGGTTGTTTATGGGCGGCGGTAGTCACTTATCATCAGGTGAGTCACATGCTCGTTTGCCCCCTCTTCTATAACAACATAGGGGTGAAGACCCGCCGACTGTCTGGTTGTCCGATGGTGGAAAGGAGAGGGAGGAATTCTACCATGTGATTCCCGCGCACACTCATTACTGAGAGGCTGGCTACTCTGCTCTTGTGCACGAGGTCGACAAGATTGGTTTCAACCAAATCAAGGTTACCGATGAGCCTTTTAGCACGTCTCTCTAATGAGTCCAACACTGCTAGGTGGCATTTTGCAGCACCAGCCCATATGTGACAGCAGTACTCCAAGCACCACCGGACTTGCCCTGTATGAGGTAAGAAGTTGCCCCGGCGTGAAGTACCGCCGCACCCTTGCAAGGATACCTAGTCTCCTTGCGAATGCTTTGGTCCTGGACTCAATGAACCGCCCCCAGTTGAGGTTCGGAGAAAATTCAACCCCTAACCCTAGCCTCTGAATGCGGTCAGTGTACTCTAAAAAAAGCGTGTTGAAAATAATAAAACGGCATTTCCACTGCCTCATGTCGACCCGCGGATATAAGAGGCGACAGATTGAAACATAGCAGGCGATGGGCAGCATCTCTCTTATAACAATTTGAAAATACTAAGCTAGTGGTTGTTAACCAGACTGCCAAGCGTAGCAACCATAGATTATTACAGATAACACAATAAATAACAACAGATAATATATATGAGTGCCGACTATGCTAAAAGACCGCTGTGGACTTTGATCATGGACGTACTAGCTTTAATAGGTTGAATCATAGATATATACATAGATATTGCTCTACTAAGTTAATGGGCTGAATAAATGAGACAATGAATAACTATATGATACTAGCTAGCCAGGCAGACGTTGTTCTGCCCTCTCCGACGACCTTTTGTCCTATAAAAAAATCCTTAAATTCGTAATAGAAAATATTGAGGGTCATTTATCGGGATAAAAACTATCCTATCTCTCAAGTTGGACCAAACTGAACGCAGTGTGCAAAATTTTATTGAAATCAGTTCAGTAGTTTAGGAGTCCATCGCGGACTAACAACGTGACACGTAGTTTTTATATATAAAGATTATGACACTGACATGACATTTATACAAATATTTTATTTCAGTTAAATTTAAAATAAATTTCATTATATTTAAAGTTAGCTGGCAAATTAACTTTACAACTTAGTGGTTAACGTTACACGTTACGAGTACAACATTTGTTCAATGTTTCAAACTAGCTTGAAGGGCACATGGGGCATGGACCCAGCCACCGCACCGGTCTGACAGGGCCCACAAAGTGTTAAAACGCATTTTTATACAATTAAAAAATATTTGTTTCTTAAATATTGTGCTATACCGTGCACCACAGAAATAATAACAAAGTGTAGTCGACGGTGCCCAGTTAAGCGGGACTCTTATTTCTGGATAGTTTATAAAATAATTAAAAATTAAAAATTTTGTACAACCGACTTCAATATAATTTTTTTTTCATCCATTACAGTCTTTCATTAGTCCACTGCTGAACATAGGCCTCCCCCAAGGAATGCCACAAAGCACGGTCCTGAGCCACCTGCATCCATCGACTTCCTGCATGTCTTACCAGGTCGTCACTCCATCTCATGGGGGGTCGCCCTACACTTCGCCTACCGGTACGAGGCTGCCACTCAAGAACCTTTCTTCCCCATCGGTTGTCGGTTCTTCGAGCTATATGGCCGGCCCACTGCCACTTCAGCTTGCTAATCCTTTGGGCTATTTCGGTTACTCTGCTTCTACTGCGGATATCCTCATTTCTAAGTTTATCACGCAGAGAAACCCCTAGCATAGCCCACTCCATAGCTCGCTGAGCGACCTTGAGCTTCCTCATACGGCCAGCAGTGAAGGACCACGTCTCAGATCCGTAAGTCATCACTGGCAACACGCACTGGTTGTACAATTTCGTTTTAAGGTTTTGAGGTATGTCTGACGAGAAGATGTGTCGTAGTTTCCCGAACGCTGCCCAGCCGAGTTGAATCCGTCGATTGACCTCTCGGTTGAAGTTGGACTTACCTAGTCGGACTATTTGTCCCAGGTAAACATACTCGTCAACAACTTCGAGCTTAGTGCTCCCAACAACTACCGGCATTCTACAAACATTCTAGCACTTCGATATAACGACAGTCAACTTGGCACCGCTGAAGGGACTGCAGCAGCACTCATAGTCCACATACGCCAGACATAGTAACAAATTGTACTCCTCGGACTTCTGTACAACTTGCCGAAGGGTATGTATGTGGTCTATGGTGCTAAAGCTCTTTCGGAAACCGGCTTGTTCGGGAGGCTGGAAGTCGTCAAGTCTGCGTGCTAGACGATTTGTAATGACTCTCGAAAACAGCACGTAGACGCGGCTCAGAAGGGAAATCGGTCTGTAGTTCTACAAGAGGGCGTTGTCACCTTTCTTGAATAACAAGACCACCGCACTTCTGCTGCACGCCTCCGGTGTAATGCCACCATGGAGGACGGAATTAAAGAGCTTCTAAAGGATTTCAAGTACCGGTATTCAACCCGCTTTCAGAAGCTCCGCTGTAATTCCATCCTCGCCTGGGGCCTTGCCGTTTTTAAGGTGCTGGAGAGCCATTCTAATCTCGTTCACACTGACGTCCGGGATATCTTCGGAATAGAGTCGGATAAGACTCGCTCTTGGATCGTTACTCACACTTGCGTGTGGCTCCAACGATGATGTGTACAGCTGCCGTTAGAACCTCTCAATCTCACTCAAAATCTCAGGTGCCCCCGAAACGATGCTGCCACATTCGGTCTTCAGCTTCGACAGTTGGCTCTTTCTGGCAGACAGATCTCTGGCAAAGACTTTGGAGCCTTGGTTCCGCTCGATCGCTTCTTTAATACGAGCTGTATTGAAGTTGCATAAGTCCCGCCGCATGCATTTGGAGATCTGTCTGTTCAGTTGCCTGTATGCTGTCAAATCTGTTGAAGAATGTAGCTTCATCTCCCGTCTAACAGCCATGAGATTAAGAGTGTGATCGGAGAGTTTTTGTGTCCTTCTGCGGTGGGTCTCGCAGAACTTAGCTCCGACCACATGGACAGTTTCCACGAGCTTGTCATTCATATCGTCCACTTCATTGCAGTCTTCTAGGCACTGAAAACGGTTTTGTAACTCGAGCTGAAAGGTTTCGGGACTTTGGACTTTGGTCAGACCTTGATCAAATTTATATGGGACCACATGAGGAACTTTCAAATAAGAAAAGAATCATCGAAATCGGTTCACCCAGAAAAAAGTTATGAGGTAACACACTTAAAGAAAATAAAAAAAAATATACAGTCGAATTGAGTACCGTCTCCTTTTTGAAGTCGGCAGAAAATAACCACGAAGGAAATGAATCTTTATTATATTTCATAACGTTCCGCCTCCACAAGTACTCCACTATCGCATCACCGAAATTCTCTGGATTATTGTAATTATCCTTAAAAAGAAAACGTTTCACCGCTCTCCATTGCAACTCAATCTTTTGTGCTCGAGTTCCATTAAGAATTTATAGTAATTTAAGTTCCGTTTCAGGTCTTAATTATTGATTTATGACTGTTTTTAGAAAATGATTTTAAATATGTCGACGCAGCCCCGGCAGCTAAAATTGCATGAGGGCACTTGAGTTAAGCCCCCTTGACATACAGTGACAGACTCCTCAAATTCTGGCGACTTGATTCTAAACCCAACCCATTTTATTTCTTAACTTTCTAGGTTAGGTACTCTAAACTTGTACTACTGTATGCCCTAACAAGGCCCATCCACACAGTTTATCTATTTTGTGGATGATGTGGCCCATCTGCAAGTGCACAAGGATAGAAGGCTCTGAGGACTAAGATGAAATTACTCGTTACTAATATAATTAACCGGACAAGGGCACGTAGGAATCAGGACCTAAGCGTTCCGTGTAAGCTGAGGTAAATACCTTCCTTCATCAAAATAATTAAGTTATTGAAATTCATAAATTATCTGTGGGGCAAGCACCGAACATTTTAACGAAAAGATAAGTCGAATTAAAAGACAAACTTAACTTTAAAGTCGAAAAAAATGATTTCCCATAGATTGATCTTCATCACGGTCGATGCTCCCAACTGCAAAATAAGTTTGTAATCACAATAAAATATTTTTATGTGATACTAGCGACCCGCCTCGGCTTCGCACGAGTGATTTCTGGGTCTCGACAACAGCGATACCGGGTCCAATTGTGTATCTAAACCATCCAGGGACCTATTCAAACGCACGCAAATTTTTTTATCTAAATCGTTCGAGCAGTTTTCGAGTTTTAGCGAGTTTAACGGACAGCAATCGATTTTTATACTTAGATAGAGATAACCACAAATTAAGGATTTTCGAAATTTTCGCTTTACTTGTGTTGTGAGATGTAGCTTCTAGGCAAATTTCAGGAGTCTAGGCAAACGAGAAGCACATAGGTTTTGATGAATTCATTTACGAGCATCAAAGTATATGTGACATAAACTATTGCCGTAACTTTATATTTATTGCGTTAACTTAGAAACTTAACTTTTATACACCTCCAAGGTACTGTAAACTTTAGCATTTGATATTAACTTCAACTTGATGCCTCTACATGTTCCAAAGAAAAAGGACTTTGACAGACGGATAGGGTTCTGTTTTATTCTTTTTAAGTACGGAACCCTAAAAATAACATCGGTTTTTTTCCTTTTTTTTGTTGCATTATACCAGAGTGAACGAGAGTCCGGAAGCTTTATACCCGCGTCTTGCCACGCACGCACAAAAGCACAGGGGTTAACTTAAAGTACCAGATAGTGAAAATAATGCGATACTCACGTCGGTAGTACTACCAACTGTAATAGGTATATGTATTCTGCGGTAATACTAAATATCGTTTAATTTAAGCACTGAAAGAATTGTATGCAATGTCAAATTTTAATATCTTTGCTAGCAAGTAATAGTCCACATCCGGACTATATAAGAGTCAATTTAAAGTTTTATTTGTTTTGTATGTAATGGGTTGTTAAATTATTTTTTTATAGAACAAGGGTGATAAACGAGCACACAGTCCACCTGATGGTAAGTGGATGCTGTGGCCCATAGAAATCTACATCTATCCTTGTTTGCGAATCAAAATGTAGATGCGTTGTCACCCATGAGGACTAAGATGGAATGCCTCATTTGCCGCAGGTGGAGTGTTCGTTTGTCACCCTATCCTATAAAAAAATATCGGTACCAACTTTCCCTTTAAAAATAATGAATCAAAAATTCACTCAAAGTATACATTTTCAAGTATATACTCTTATACAACAATTGCGCAGTTGAAAAACATCAAAAAAAATTATAAAGGTAAAAAAAGGGCTTATTTTAAAATATTCATATTAGTTTTTACGATTCAGGCTTATAAATTATTTTGACGTCATTTTAACCATGTGATCATTATTTTGCGTGATAATATATGCCGGTAAGATTTTATGGAGCATGATACATGTATCTCTCCTTGAATTACTGCATGTTCGTGTCAAGGATAAAACTTTATTTTTTGTTCTTTTTTTTATTAATTCTTTTTAAACGTTACCCCGGTTTTACCATTTTGGAGGCAGTTAATATCATTATATTGTTTCTCATCCAAGTGAGGTATGACGCAAAATTAAATGATTCAATTTTATCTCTGTTTTTACCTGCGATGAAAAGAGAGGGGTGTTATATGTTTGTAGTGTTTATCTGTGTGTGTGTGTGTGTGCGTGCATTTGTGTATCTGTGTGTCTGTCTGTAGCATCGTAGCTACTGAACGGATGAAGCAATTTTGATTAAGTTTTATTCGTTTGAAAGGTGTCTTGATCGAGAGTGTTCTTAGATATGTTTCAAGAAAATCTGTTCAGCCGTTTGAAGATCGTCAGCTCTTTTTGTTTCGGGGATTTTTTAAATTTTTAATTTATTTCCTTATTATTATTTTTTTCTTTTTTTTTTTAAAAACGTTACCCCCACACTAGGATTTTCTCCTGTATCGTGGAGGCAGTTTACAAACACAAATTTCACAAGAACAAACATCCAGACCCGGAACAATCATTTGTAGGCCATACAAATACTTGTTCCTTGCGGGATTCGAACCCGCGCCCCCCAGCGCAGCAACTCATTGCTAAGCCACTGCGCCACGGAGCCGTCCGTTTAAAAGTCATAAGAACTATTGGAAATATAATATTGTCTTTTATATTGTGAAAACCGTTTCACATTTCTATACAAATAAATAAAATTGAAGCGTCTGTTTGTAATGTTAAAATTACAGCGTTTTACTAAATGCATATGAAAGTATAAACGGTACTTATAACAAAAATACACTTTTTAAAACTTTTGTCTGTCTGTCTGTCTGTCTGTTTGTTCCGGCTAATCTCCGAAACGGCTGGACCGATTTTGACGGGACTTTCACTGGCAGACAGGCTACTTTTATTTTAGAAAAATAATTAGGGTTCCTTGCAAAAAAGTTAATACCCTAAATTACACGCGGGCAAAGTCGCAGGGAACAGCTAGTTGTATAATAAACGTAGTGGTTATATACTCTTCGGTGTCATAAAATATTCCAAGCTTGCGCGTGTAACGGCTACGCGTTTTATATTTTTTACTGACAACTTTTTGAATAATTTTTTTCGCAGTTTAATGTGTTGTTAATTCGTATTATGTTAAAATTTAACCATATCATAGGATTATTAAGAGGAGCAGTTGAAAGAAGTATATAATTTGTGCTATTACTAAGGCGGCCATCCTTATGAAAAGTCAATGCGGTACATTCTTGTGAATGGGAGAGGGGTGGAGGGGTGTTTCGTGCTTGCACTTAAATTAGGGAACAAACAAACGTTACTTACTGAAGTCATTATTATGATTGAACTTATTTTACAGAAATCGTCGCATCGTAAATTTCCGATGCTTAAAGTGGAGACTGAATGTGTTTCATGTCCCGATATCTTAGTTAATCCTAAATAAAAGATAAAATAAAAGAACAAGTAGTTTAGTAGCCGGTATGCCTGAAAGCTTTGTTTGATTTCGCGCCGAGCAAACTTTGCGTGCAGGAAAGATTAAAAAAAAATCACCTGTTACGTTTATTTCTTTCCTAATTAAAGTGCAAACACGACAATCTCCCCCCATACACAAGAATGTCCCGCATTGAGTTTTTATAAAGTTAGCCACCTTATTTGTTCGGTCATTGCATTGTGGTGTAGGCATGGAACCCGAAGCTGGTTGTCATGCAAAACTTGCTTGACGTGCTTAAGGTGACACTAGTCGACATTATTTCCATAGAAATTTCGGAGGGGTTTTACTCCGCTGTTTGACAGTGTACATGCAAAATTAAACATGATATCGTTTTGTCTCATTATTAAATTTGTCTGTACGGAAACAGAATAGTAAAATAAAATGTTATTAAAAAGTTACGAGCTACCAAAGATTCGTTTTTATTGCCAATTTTAACACAACTTTGGGCGTAAATTAGTAATAAAAGAAGTGAAAAATTTCCAAAACAAAGTCGGTACCGACACAACTCAATTATCGAAGAACTCAATAAATTTTATTTGTAATTGATTAATGTAGTGGTTTTTTCATAAAACCCCTTCTTCTAAAGGCCTTTTCGTATTTTTTTACGCGCGCATGTTACTATGAATTATCGTGCATCTCACTGAATAATGTCTCCCCCGGTGCGGTGCGGGAGGACGATGCTTACACACACATGCACAGGCGGTGACGCGCGCTTATATTCGAGTTTTATTCGAAACGAAAAGTTTTGCTATTTTGTAATTTGGACGCCAAAGACAAAAGATGGCATGGAAATTGATATAATTGAAAGAGATGATGCGTTTTGGACGACAGACAATATTTTAAAATTTTCGTCTGTAATATAATATAATTATAAAAGTAAAAAAAGTAAAATCTATATTCGATTACTATATAAAATTGCAACAATTTCATTGGTGCCGACGGGGATCGAAGCCGGGTTGCTCGCGTAATGTGATACTTACAGCGAGCGCTAACCATCTGAGCTACCACGGCTCTCAATGCAAGTGTTATAAATAAATAAAGAATTAAAAAACAGTTTAATTATTTATTAGACGACTTTTGCGGCGGACAAACAAAGTATATTATGTGGGATTTTCATAGGTACCTACTGTTATTACCTAGATACCTACAATCTACAATACAACAAAATGTCACAAAACCTCGCCGCGTCGTGGCCACAAAATTGTAAACTTTAGGTAGGTACGTCAGTACTAAGAAAACAATCTTGATGGGTCACTTGTCTTGATAAAAACCTGTGCTTACGTTTAGTGATATTGAGTATATATAAAAAAACCCAGGTGAGTAAGTATTTTTGAAAACAATTTATAGGTAGGCAGACCAATTACGATTATTATCTAAATATTATAAATGCGAAAGTTTGGATATTTGGATGGACGGATGAATGGATGTATGTTACTCAATCACGCCAGAACGGCTGAAGGGATCTGGATGATATTTTGCTCAGAGATAGGCTATAGTCTGGAATTTGTTTTTTCAAAAAAACGTTACGCCACACTAGGATTTTCTCCTGTATCGTGGAGGCAGTTTACAAACATCCAGACCCGGAACAATTATTTGTAGACCATACAAATACTTGTTCGATTGATTCGAACCCGCGGCTCCCAGTACAACTATTCATTGCTAAGCCACTGCGCCACGGAGCTGCCAAATATCATATAATATGATATTTCGTTGCCGTGGGATAATTATCGAGTTACACACGTTCGAAGCCGAACTCTTGAGTGATTGCTGCATGACCACTCGGGGAAAACTAAACATAATAAAATAAGCAATCTATATTAGGTATATAGAGCCACAGAGGTATACCTAATAATTTCGCGGTTTCACCCGCGTCATCACGTGTCCGAGATGCGTGGCATGACATGACACCTAGTTCAAGCATTTTATAATTGCAATCAAATATTTTATTTGATTGTAATGTATGGAAAAATTGTCATGATTAATGGAGTACTTTTATTTTATCTGTCGGCATATTGTGCGCGGTTTTTTCCAGTTTTAAAGAAAAACGTACACGATACATGAAAAGTGTGTAGGCAAGAAATGATTCTTGATAAATTTGCTATCAACCTCTTATACTTATTAATCAATTAAATTTAAATTTTCAAAATACCATAGCAACGTGAAATGAAAGAGTTCAGATATAAAGATGTAACTAATCATTGCTACGCTCACCCGGGAGATAGATAAAAGTACTCAATTAATTTTGAATTTATTTTAGCTACTAGCTGTACCCCGCGACTTCGTCCGCGTTTAGTTTAGGGCGTTAATTTTGTTGCAAAGACACCTAATAATTTTTCTAAAATTTAAGCAGGCTAAGTTACTTCTTATAACATGAGCTATCTACTAGTGAAAGTCCCGTCAAAGTCGGTCCAGCCGTTTTGGAAATTAACCGCAACAAACAGACTGACAGACATACAAAAATGTTAAAAATTGTGTTAATGTTATAAGTACCGTATACAGTTTCATACGCAATTAGTAAAAAGCTGTTATTTTGACATTACAAACAGACACTTCAATTTTATTTATTTGTGTAGATATAGATAACGACTGAACTAACGGCTAACCTAACCTCGCTCATAGAAGCTTTCAATACTGGCTTCTCAGTTCGCACCGGGCTAGGGGTTATGCGTTGTTTGCGCGTCAAGCCAAGTAGGTATTGAATTATTTTAATTTTACATTATCTCTTAAACTATGTACTATATAAACATTATAAAGAACGAAGTTTATCTTCATAAAATTGTCTTGATAATGAAGTAACTTTGGTTCGTAAGGTGCCTAATAATAAAATTTTCATTTTTTTTTGTCACAAAACGCCTAATTGTGGCTTATATATAAGAAATAGACATATGGTATCGCGGACTTTTTTTAGACGGAGTAAGGATCTATATTTTTCTAGAACATTGTATTTACGTATCCCGAACCATAACAGCGCTTTTTCTTCTGACTTCCTTAACAAATATAGGCTAGCTGAGATATATAGCCTAATGCTGTATAGCCTATACTATTCAACATGAATCTGGCTATAATATCCAAAAAAAGATTTTTCAAATCGGACTAGTAGTAGTAGTAGTTCCAGAGATTAGCACGTTTAAACAAACAAAAACCCTCTTCTGCTTTATTATATTAGTATAGATGTTGCATCGTGTTCGTGTAACTTCGTTTTCATTCTAACGGTTCGGAACACCGTACGAACAAGACATGCGTGAATACTAGTGTCGATATACTCATCACTGATACTATCTCTGTCGGGCACGATGCCAGGTGAGACAGCGTGCTTTTTGGCCGCGCCCACCAGCGAGTTCGAGCCCGCGACTTGTGCCACCTTAAGGTCGGCGGCCAAGACTTTATTATGTTTGCTTTTCTATATCTAGTTTTTTATTTTCTCTCCCTTAAATACACGTCACGACGCGCAATGAAACGAAGCATTCACACTAGCGCACACCGGCTTCTTCACTGCTCGTTCTTTTGTTTTGTTGTTGTGCATTAGTTAGGTGTGCAAATCTATGAATGAATTTAATAATTAAATAATTCCGGAATGCGGGACCCAGACGTTTTGCGGGAATATTAATAACTATAGCAATGCTATTATGGGACGATCCCGCTAATTACGGGACGGTTGACCACCTTAGTTATTAATCGCTGATTATCCTAGCGTTCCTATTGTGGGCTTTGAGTTTGAATTGTTATAATTCTGTTTCAATTGAATTCATGTATAAAATCTAATAAATCTCATTCAAGCACACTCTGACACAAAGCAAAGGGGAGCTCATCTATTCAATGTTGTATTATTTTAAAAGCTGGTGCTTTTCATGTGGTCCCATATAAATTCAATATTCATAATTCATATATAATCAAGATCTGACGAGTAGTTTTTGAGTTGTCCTTGATAATGCGTATTTAATTGACTTCGACTGCTTTGATGACATTCTGATTTTATTTATATATTGTATGGTATGGTACTGAAGTCGGTTATAAAAAAAAAATTACCACTTGTATTAATATTAATCGAGTTTTATTTACTTACTGTTTATTACGAATATTAAATGTCGATAAAATAGTTATGATGGTTCTAAATTATTACGTAATTAGACAAAGGCATCGGTTTTGCAAACCCTATATCTAAGTCCTCGATGGGAAAGGCATGGTTATGAATGATATGAATTATGAAGGGAGATTGCGTTTCAAAATCGTTTTTAATACGGCTTAGGTTAATGTATCGCTTTTAAAATAACAATTTTTTATTTTTTTTTATTTAAATTATTAATAAAGTATTATTTTCAGATTCAAAGTCAAAGGCGGAGCTTTATTTTTATCGTTAATTTGATAATAACCATAAGATAGAGAAATTTAAAATATCATAATACCTTCATATATGTTTTTGGTGTATGTCATACTCGTATTTGGCCTTGTTTAACTCGCGTAGCGGTAAAATAAAGCCCGCTTTTCACTACGGGATATAATATAATATATATTACATCTCGAGATATAAATTAATATCGCTCACCATACATTTCATATGGAACCGTTTACACTGTGCTATAATATATATTACATCTCAAGCTATAAATATTTTTTCGATCGACCGAGCGATATTTTCTGCCGACTTCCAAAAAGGAGCCGGTACTCAATTCGACTGTATGTTTTTTTTTTTTCGTTTTTTTTTTATGTGTGTTACCTCAGAACTTTTTTCTGGGTGAACCGATTTCGATGATTCTTTTTTTATTTGAAAGCTGGTACTTCTCGTGTGGTCCCATATGAATTTGATCAAGGTCAGACCAATAGTTTTTAAGTTATTCTTAAATAACTTATATTGAAGTCGGCTGTACAAAATTTTTAATTTTAAATTATCATTTTATATTTCGCCCCCTGTACCCCGCACACCAATGACGAATGCACACTGGTTAAAAGATATATCTCACAGTGTGAAAGCCAATCGCGGGATATAATTTATATTTCGGGATATAATATATATTATATCCCATAGTGAAAAGCCAGCCTAAAGGGACCTAATGGTTCTCATTTAGTTAGTATTTCAGCTGGTTCTTTATCAGCTCCTCTTCGATATTTATAGAATCTTTTCAAGTCCTGTAATTTCATCTATTGTGACCGCTGCTATCTATTCCTTTATATCTATGATATGATCATGATGTAATTTTTAATGTAAATATGTAATAATGATCATGATGTAATTTTATTAATTTATGGACAAATAAAATTTCAATTGAATACTAAATGTTATAAAATTACGATAGTGATTTTGCTTAATTTAAATAAATTCTTTGTGGTAATGTTGTGTGGCGGATTAGCGATCGATCACATTAACTGACGTCTCGCACCTTGACGTTGCTCTTCGTCGCCGGTCTGGATATTTTATATAAATGGAAGCTCTTTCATAGTTGCTAATGAGGTGATGGATGCTTCGCACACAGTTTTTTTTTTTAAGAATATTGCCTCCCAATAATTTTAAATTTTCAGGGCAGAATAACAATTAACTTCTTTATATTTGTTTTCCATTTTTCTTAAAATTATATGTGAATGATAGCAGTTTCTTATATTTATACGAATACTAAACATTAAATAAAACTAATTTTTTTATTGCATTTAGTCTGAATTAAAAATAATTTAAATTAAACGTAAAATCAACGCGATCATAAACCGTAAAAAATTGTGAGGATAGTTTGTTTGGATGAAATAGAGTAATAGTACTCTACCTGTTACCGTACTGCTATCTAGATGCTATATATATATATTTTAGAACATCAATAATTATATAATTATTAGAAAAAAGTTATGAGGTAACACACCTAAAAAAGTTTCGTGGTCACTTGGAAGAGAAGGCCAAATTGGCCTCTAAAAAGCTTGGCGTGCTCAGCAGAGCGGGACAGTATTTCATGCCGGCTCAACGCCTGCAACTTTACAAGGCGCAGGTTCGGCCTCACATGGAATACTGTTCCCATCTCTGGGCTGGGGCTCCCCAGTGCCAGCTTCTTCCACTTGACCGCATCCAGCGCAGAGCGGCTCGAATCGTCGACGACCGAGTCCTTTCCGATCGGCTCGACTCATTGGCACTGCGAAGAGATGTTGCATCTCTTAGCATTTTCTTTCGCATTTACCATGGGGAGTGCTCTGAGGAATTGTTCGGATTAATCCCAGCCGCCAAATTTCACGAACGCACATCGCGGCAGAACTCCCGATACCATCCACATCATCTGGATGATTGGCGGTCCACCACTGTGCGATTTAGAAGATGTTTTCTTCCTCGTACAACTTCCTTGTGGAATAGTTTACCACCAGCGATTTTTCCGGACCGATACGACTTAGGGACCTTCAAGAAAAGAGCCTACTCCTTTTTAAAAGGCCGGCAACGCATCTGCAATTCCCCTGGTGTTGCGGTTGTTCATGGGCGGCGGTAGTCACTTACCATCAGGTGAGCCGCATGCTCGTTTGCCCCCTCTCCTATAAAAGAAAAAAAAAACATACAGTCGAATTGAGTACCGTCTCCTTTTTGAAGTCGGTAGAAAATATCGTTATCATCAGAAAATAGTCTAAGACTATAATTTAAGGGGTACCTTGAGAAAAGTTTTTCTTCATAATTAAAAATTAAAAATTTTGTGTTGTGATCATAATAGATAATATATTTAATAATGATATAATATTGAGTCGTGGTAGCTCAGGGTGATAAGCGCCTCCTGTTCATGTTTAACATTTAATATTCATTTGACAGTACGTGAGCCACCCTTATTCAATCTCCGCCTAATGAAATTGTTAATTGTAATTTTAAGTGCTAATTTACCACGTGTTCAGCGGTCGAGGAAAATATCGTGAGGATGTCTTTATGACTGAGAAATTAAATAAATATTTCGAAGGCATGTAAAATTCGTCAACATGCAATGGGGCAGCGCGGTGGACACATCCTTGCCTTAAAACTTTCTCAGATATAAGAGAAAGATTGTGCTCAGGAGTTGGTTACATATAGAGATTATACATGGTAGAGCAGCTATATTAGTAGTATAGCTGTAGCACGAATGGGTCGGCCCGACCGGGGAAGGACCACGCTCTCACAGAATACCAGCGTAAAATAGCAGCTTAACACTGATGTGTTTCATATGGCGAGTTTTAGAGATCCGGAGACCCTTTTTACTGAAAAAGAGGCATTCCATCTTAGTCCTCACGGGTGACAACGCATCTGCATTTTGATTCGCAAACGAGGATAGATGTAGATGTGTATGGGCCACATCAACCACTTACCATCAGGTGGACTATGTGCTCGTTTGTCACCCTATCCTATAAAAAAGAGAGTTTTACTTGACTTAACACGACAATTTTGAATTGCATCCGTGTAAAGTCGCGCCGAGTCACTAGTTGCGAAATGAAAACGGATCTGTGTTTTATAAAACTGATATAACAACATATTTATAAAAGGAATAATAAAATAACATCTAGCAATATACACATAAATAAAATAAAAACATCATATAATTGTGTATTGCGTATGCATGTATAAAAGCTTTATATAATAGCGTTTAGCATATTATATCCATAAAAAAAGGATCGGCGTTTTGTAAAACTGATATTACAACATATTCATAATAAGCATAACAAAATAGCATCTCGCAATACACTCATAAATAAAAAGCATCATATAACTGCGTATTGCATATATACATGCAAAAAGGTTTATATAATAGCGTTTATCAATTTATATTCATAAATAAAAAGCATAACATTTTATAAAAAGCTATCAAATGATTCATAGTTTGCGGGTTGCGGTTAAGTATTAAAGACGCTATTTGTCATGCGGTTAACTTAGTTAACTTAGTAAAGAGTCATGTGTGTACAGAAAAATTAAAGCGCCGACTTCAGAAGCTATCATGTGGAAATTAATTAATTAATTTTAGTTTTATACCAACTTTAAACATGAGGAGTTATTCAATTCGGCTGTATGTTTTTTTTATGTGTTACCTCATAACTTTTTTCTGGGTGAACCGATTTTGATGATTCTTTTTTTATTTGAAAGCTGGTGCTTCACATGTGGGCCCATATACATTTTTACGCTTTTACTTTTTATTAAAGGTTTAATTTGTTGACCCTTTTGAGTGGACTACGGAATACACAAGCTCGAGGTAACAACTGGTGCGTCGTCTCAAAGTTACACTTAATACTTCATCTCCTTTTTGCCATCTTTAGTGGTGAAAATTTTTTCAAATTCATATCCTATTTATTAAAAATATAATCTTTAAATCGTTCACAAATAACGGAGATATATCGCGAACACACATACAAAAGGGAACATATTTTTTTATAGTCCGCAAAAAAGAATTAGGTACTCTTTTGACGGTTCTTTACACTCACCAATGGAATTAAGCTGTTATTTTACGCTGCTATCCTGTAAAAACATGGTTCTGTCCTGGTTGAGCCGATTAATACGTGCTGCAACCACACATTACAACGTGGCTCTAGGAGTGTCGGTTTGTTTTAAAAAAAAGAGATATTACATTTCTACGTTTTATATATTATTCCCATAGAGTCTGATCCTATAATTTTCAAAAGAATGTGTGTGTGGGTCTTAAGTTTATGTGTTCGCATATCTAGAGAAGAAATAACGATATCGTCTCCAAACCACTTTCAATTTTTCCGCTTATTTAAATAATGGATACCTGATATGTTTCAATAAGTTTGGGCTGATCCACCATTTCTAAATCTATACCTACTTAATATAATAAAGCGGAAGAGTTCTTTTGTTTTTTTGTTTGTTTAAACACGCTAATCTCTGGAACTAACAGTCCGATTTAAAAAATTCTTTTTGTATATTATAGCCAGATTCATGTGGAATAGTATAGGCTATCTAGCATTAAGCTATATTACTCAGCTAGCCTTAAATATGGATATTTGTTAAGCAAGTCAGAAGAAAAAGCACTCCCGAAATGATTTATGCGCGTACGCTGGTGTTATCGTTAGGGATACGTAAATAAAATGTTCTAGAAAAATATAGATCTTTACTCCGTCTAAAAAAAAGTCCTCGATACCATATGTCTATTTCTTATACATAAGCCATAATTAGGTATTTTATGACAAAAAAATATTGAAAAGTTAAAAGTGATTTATGAGCGTTATTATTACGCATGGCCTATTTATCTTTACGGACGAAAGTTACTTCATCATCAAGACAATTTTATGAAGATAAACTTTGTTCTTTATACCATGTTATTTGGACGCATAGTTTAAGAGATAATGTAAAATTAAAATAATTCAATACTTGGCTGGGCGCGCGAAAGACGCTTAAACCCTAGCCGTTATAAAATGCTTGAACTAGGTCATGTCGCGCACCTCGGACACGTGATGACGCGGATGAAACCGCGGGGCACAGCTAGTATATAATATAATAAAAGTAAATCTGAATAGGAAATCTAATGTGTCACTTTAAGCATTACATTCGTAAGATATTTTAATAATTCACATATCTTTTGTTTTCTGCCGACTTCCAAAAAGGAGACGGTACTCAATTCGACTGTATTTTTTTTAATGTGTGTTACCTCATAACTTTGTACTGGGTGAACCGATTTCGATGATTCTTTTTTTATATGAAAGCCGATAGTTCTCGAGTGGTCCCATATGAATTTGATCAAGGTCAGACCAATAGTTTTTGAGTTATTCTTAAATAACTTATATTGAAGTAGTTTGTACAAAACTTTTTATATTAAATTATGTGAAATCTAGATTTTTTTGAACCGACATAAATAACTATTAGATAGTCTGATGAGAGAATTCGAATTTTGAATTAAGATGTGATATTTAGCACCTGGCTAAGGGATGCAGGAAGTCGATAGATGTAGGTGTCTCAGGTGCTTTATGGCATTCTTTGGAGGAAGCTTATGTTCAGCAGTGAACTTGTGAAGATGATGATGATGAAACTGTTCTTAAGTTTCCACTTCAACTACATTTTTGAAAACAAATTCATTAAAATTGTAGTAAGTAACCAGTAAGTTAGTGTAAGATAAAAGCATAGATTTAAAAGTCATATATCAAAGGTAACATATATCAAATTGTATTATTCCGAACAAATGATAAATCACTTTTTAATAAATTGTGACTATCAATTTAGCGTTGCTGACGGCGGGGTATAAAAAAAATCTCGTCTTGCCATCGTTACTATGTATAAATAATTTTTAATATAACTATGTACGTTTTTTAAAGTCTAGCTCATCGGGAAGCTAGTTTAAAATCAATTACTAAATTCGACCCGAACGGACATACACGAAAGCGAGTTATAAAAACGTGGTAAAAAGACGAACGCCTAGACCTTGAATTACTACGGCCATTATGTATGAGTATTAATATTGTTTATTAGTGTTGACTAATTAAAATCAATTACTAAATTCGACCCGAACGGACATACACGAAAGCTAGTTAATAAAAACATGGTAAAAAGACGAACGCCAGAACCTTGAGCTACTACGGCCGTTATGTATGAATATTAATAATTGTTTATTAGTGTTAACTAATTCAATTCAAAATATTTGCAAATTATATTTAATAGGAAACAACCATTTCCTGTATATATAATGAACTGGAAGTTTACCAAGGTTACAACTGACTATTATATTTCGGTACCTTCTCACCTATGTTCTCGGAAGTTGCGGAAGTTCTTGAATGACCGATGGCTACTTTTTTATAGAATAAAACTAACAAACAAGAATATAGTCCGCTTGATGGTAAGTGGGTACTGTGGCCCATAGACATCTAAATTAATCTTCGATACAGAATCAAAATGCAGATGCGTTGTCACTCCAGAGGACTAAGATGGAATGCCTCTTTTAGAAGGGTCTCCGGTTCTCTACGCGCACCATACGGAACACAGCAGCGTTAAGCTACTATTTTACGCTGGTATTCTGTGAGAGCGTGGTCCTTCCTCGGGCGAGCCGACCCATTCGTGCTACAACCATAATATAGCTGCAGCATGGCTCTACCACGTACTTTTACCAAGTTGCGGAAGTTCTTGAATGACTGGTGGCTACTTACGATGTCCACGGGACGTAATGGGGCGATGTATTCTGTTATTCCACCGCACGGTGATATTGGGCTTTACTATTACCATTACAGCTTATCATGAGTCCACGGACGGACGTAAGCCTCCCTCAAAGATTGCCTCATAATAGAGACATTTGCGTATTTGCCATCGTAGTTTTTTTTTATTATTTTTAGTTCTTAATTGGACGTGGTTATGCAAAAAGGATCCAACCCTAAAGAAGAAAGCTAATTTGAGGTTATGAAATTTGAAGAATGGATCTGTATGGTTTGTGTGTGTGTGTGTTTGTAATTTTTCTTCTTATTTGTGGTACTTTCGCTAAAATTGTTGCATCACATAATGGTATAAACCACAAACATTATTTTTCAACTGAACATTTTTGACACACATTACATTGGATCCTTTTTGCGTAATTATGTCCAATTGGAAGATGCTGCTGCCCATCTCCTGTTCAATTTCCCTCTGTCGACTTTGACTACACCTACGGGCTACGGGATGATATGGGATAGTGAATTATTTTACTATCTACACAAATAAATAAAATAAGAGTTGAAAGATAAATAAAATTGAAGAGTTTGTTTGTAATGTTAAAATAACAAATGTAATGTCAAATTAATGGATATGGAAGTATATACGGTACTTATAACAAAAAAGGAAAACAATTTTTAAAATTTTTGTTTGTCTCTCTGTTTGTTCTGGCTAATCTCCGAAACGGCTGGACCGATTTTGACGGGACTTTCACGGAAAGATAGCTAATGTTATAAGGAGTAACTTAGGCTACATTTATTTTAGAAAAATAGTTAGGGTTCTGGGCGAAAAGTCCAAACCCATGAAATCCAATCGTATTAAATTCCACGCAGACGAGGTAGTGATGTTCGAACCGATGACTGTCGTGTACCAAATCCAACGTATACATACCAATTTTAGGGTTTTATACCATGGTGACTTATGGATCTGAGACTTGGTTTTTGATTGCTGGCCGTATGATGAAGCTCAAGATCGCTCAGTGAGCTATGGAGGTTTGGGGTTTCTTTGTGTAATAAACTTAGAAATGAGGATATCCGCAGTAGAACCAGAGTGAATGGATTAGGAAGTTGAAGTGGCAATGGGCCGGCTATATAGCTCGAAGAACCGACAATCGTATGGGAAAAAGGTTCTCGAATGGCAGCCTCGTAACGATAGGCAAAGTTTAGGGTAACCCCCCACTATAGGAGTGACGACCTGGTAAGATATGCAGGAAGTTGATGGATGCAAGTGGCTCAGGACCGTGCTTTGTGGCATTCCTCGGCGGAGGCCTGTGTTCAGCAGTGGACTTGTGAAGGGCTGTAATGATGATGATATCATGTAACGACTAAATATTGGCCTGGCATGCAAATATGTTACTGTTACATTTTTTATAGTTTTATTCAAAACAAAAAGGTCGTAATTAAAAAATATAATAATACGAGTAAATTATGTGTTGTTTAGCTTATAATAGCAATAATATTTACATTGTTATTTTTTTCACGATAGTTTAACTTATTTTTACAACGTATTTACCTTACCTAGTGTTTTTAATTGATTTGAGTACTAATAATTATGTTGAAGAAATATTATGTACTGAAAAATTGCTTAGCGAGTGGCGTAACATGAGTAGCTGCCCCCCGAGGCCACTCGCGCATAAAATGCCGCCTCCCCCCCCACCTATTTTTTAATCAATGAGGATTTTTTATAGAATGAGGGTGACAAACGGGCACACAGTCCACCTGATGGTAAGTGGTTGCTGTGACCCATAGACATCTACGTTTATCCTCAATAAAGAATCAAAATGCAGATGCGTCGTCACCCTTGAGGACTAAGATGGAATGCCTCTTTTCCAGTAAAATGGGTTTCCGGTTCTCTACACTCACCATACGAAACACAGCAGTGTCAAGCTGCCATTTTACGAAGGTATTCTGTGAGAGCGTGGTCCTTACCCGGTCGGGCCGACCCATTCGCGCTACAACTATACTACTAATATAGCTGCAGCATGGCTCTACCAAGTAAAATATAAAATCAAAAATTTTTTTTAATATTTAACAAAAATATTAGTCAACTACGTATTAAACAGTGACTGATTTAAATCACGTAAAACATGAGTTAAACTCAACGTCCTTGAGATATAAAGCATAAGTTGTAATGCTTATACAAGCTGCAATGAGTGACTCATGTTTGTAAAATTTTGATAAGCACTTAGAGGGTAATCAACTAAAAATAATAAAGAATATTATTATTATTATTTAAAAAATGAACGCGGCTTTGGGGTTGGTCAGGGGCCACCCTAGCCGCACCTTAACATACTGTCCCTGTTATTACTTCATACGTATTTCCGTATTGTTACAAATTTAACAGTACACCTAAATTTAACCAACTACTCAGCAGGTCAGCAGTCTCTGCTTATAGACATATTTTCTTTGCTAACCAATCGTGAATCTTGCTGATCCATTAAGTTTTTATTATTATATTATATTTATGAATAAATTACTAAACATTCTTATGATTATTTGCGAAACAAGAATTGCCGAATGATTTTTTTTTATTGCAAACAGAATCTTTGAATGCTAACCAATCGTGAATCTTGCTGATCAATTAAGTATTTTGCGGATTGACTGTTTATTAGGCAAACTCATATTATTGTAAGCTGCTGTGCTATTTTTGATTAAATTACTGAACATTATCAAGATTATTAGCGAAACACAAAAAGTAGAAAGGCATATATAGGCAGACATAATGCCTTAAGGCGTTCTCTATCAGTCAATAAATAAGTAAGCAGAAAACACTACATTAAGCTGCAATTTTGTGCTGATATTCTTTGACAACATAGCTTTTTTTTTATAGGATAAGGGTGACAAACGAGCACACAGTCCACCTGATGGTAAGTGGTTGCTGCGGCCCATAGACATCTACATCTATCCTCGTTTGCGTATCAAAATGCAGATGCGTTGTCACCCGTGAGGACTAAGATGGAATGCCTCATTTCCAGTAAAAAGGGCCTCCGGCCACCTGCACTCACCAAGCGAAACGCAGAGGTAAACTTCTACTTCACGCTGGTATTCTGTGAGCTCCTTCTCCGATTAGATGCTGCAACTAAAATACAGCTGAAACGTGGCTCTACCACGTGTTTATGGTTATGTAATACGTGCGTTAACAGTTTGTTTATGAATCGCCTTACAGTTTAGACCTGGCACGTGCGGTTTGTTTGTAAGGTTAATTAATATCACACACTTCAGAAGATGCACTTTGTTTAATGGTGAATCGTTTTGTAGCTAACGAGTAATAAAAATATTTGCATGTTTATGGATTTACGAGTCATTACGTAATATATCATACATAAGCATAGGAGCGGAATTACAGGTGCGTTGCCGTCTTTTATAGATGAGAAGGCTCATTTCTTGAAGGATATATTGTTGATTCATCATCATTATAATTACAGCCCATATACGTCCCACTGCTGGGCACAGGCCTCTCATTTCTGAGAGGCGCTTAGGGCAAGGCAATGTTCGCCGCGCTGCCCGAATGCGTGTTGGCGAAATTTACATGTTTTCGAAATACATTTTTTTTTATTTCTTAGACATATAAGTTTCCTCACGATGTTTTCCTGCACCAACGAGCACGTGGTAAATCAGCACTTAAAATTGGCAATTAACAATTTCATTGGCACCGGTGGGGATCGAACGTGAAATTTACACTGAGCGTTTAGCCCATGAGCAATCACGGTTCTCATTATCATTACCATCATTAAAATATATTAACAGTTCACTGCTGAACATAGGTATTCCATGGAATGCTTCTTAGGTGGTTATTTGCCATAGTTGCAAGGTTGGCAGACGGGTTGGCAACCGCAGTTTTGAAATATTTTGAGATGTTGTCAAGAAGTTGCTGCTGCCTACCTTTAACAATTTCCTAAGAAACAATAAATTGTTAGAGTGGATTAATTAGAAAGAAAAGCAACGCATGTGCATTTTACTAATTATTAATTATGTTGAATTTTTATAGAACTAATTTATAGTGACAAATGAGCAAGCACATATACATATATATATAAGTAAATGCTGTGGCCCATAGACATCTACATATATTCTCGATTAAGAAACAAAATGCAGAATGAGTCACCCCTGAGGACCAAGATGTAATGCCTCATTTCCAGTAAAAGGGTCTGCGGTTCTCTACACTCACCATACGAGGCACAGCAGCATTGACCTGCTATTTTACGCGTCCTTACCGCGTATTGCGTGGTCCTTCACCGGTCGAGACAACCCATTCGGGCTAGTACTACAATATATCTGTAGAATGATTCTACCACGTATAAAACTATAATTTTACATTGCACTGTATCGGTAATTATAAAAAATGCATTTTGCAGTATTCGTTAATACTTTGACGTGACAAAAAATTATTAAAAATGATTGTTTTAATTGAACTGTTTAGTATCTCTACCTACATTTGTTTGTGGTCTATGAACGAAGCATCGTCTGATTGATGTTTATTAAATGACTTTACAAGGCCGCTGGAAATTACCCTGCATTTGATACCACTGGACCATGGAGTAGAATAACTACTAAAATCACTGAGCTATGAAATGTTATGCTTTAAGCGTTTCACAAGTACATATGATAAACAATTAAAATGTGTGTGTAGTAGTAGATAATATGTTAGCATTTAATGTTTCTCTTTACCTATTTTTTATTATTTTTGTAATTAATAGTAATTTTAACAAAAGTTTACGTTTTTGCTACAATATTTTGTCTCTGTTTTTCATCTCAGATCGTTAGGTATTATGTTTAAAAACCAGTCAGGTCAGTGAGATAAATTGTAGTTTTCACAAGAATATATTATTGTGACAAGTATTTAAACGATTATAAATGAGGAATTTGACATTGTCAATGTTTATGTGAAGCAATTACAGGCATGACTTGATATCTTGATAAGAATACAAGAAAAATCTAAATAATAGGTCTTTACCTATAAAATTGCCGTTCTGCAGTAGGTACTGGCAATTACAAATCAAAATAATTATTGTTTGGCTAAGAATTCTCATTTCAAATTAATTTTATTTTAAAAACATAAAATTCTTTTTTTCAAAATTAGTCATTTATTTATTGATTAGCGTTATGTTTACATCGTATTTGAATATTTTTCGTCATTATGGGTACGTTAAAAGTTTGAGTATTTATGGAATTATATGAGTATTGTCGTGGCAGCAAAGCGGTACAAGCGGCACGTAGCATCAACTACGTTTACGGAGCGAATACTACAAACGAAAGCACCATGGTTTGCCCGCTTCCGTTCTGGAAATTTTGGACTGAAAAAAGAACCCCGTAGTCGTCCGAAAACTTTGGTCGACAATGACGAATTAAAGGCGATTGTGGAAGCTGATGTAATTCAATGTACCGCTAAATTAGAAGCAGCTTTCGACATTAGCATTAAATTAAAAAAAAGTAAATTGGTAAAAATCAAATGGGTGCCCCACGAACGCAATAAGCCAGCGTAAAGTACGCTTCGAGACGTGGCTTGCACTGCTCGACACGCACACAAATGAAGGTGTTTTGAACTGCATTGTTACCTGCGACGAAAAATGGATTTTGTTTGACAATCTCAAGCACTCAGCAAGTTGGTTGGATCTGGTTCAGCAACTAAACAATGCCCTAAACTGAAACTTACTCCTACAAAAGTGACAGTTTGGTGGTCTAGCGCCGGTGTGATCCATCATAGCTTATTACCTAACGGAATGGGAAGAACTGAACACAATGATGCAGAAGCTTGTACGTCTCCAATCAGCTTAGTCAATCGCTCGTCTACGCTGCTCCTGCACGACTACGGGTGACCTCATACTGCACAACAGACGGTCTCCAAGTTACAAAAGTTGGGGTTGGAAGCTCTCCGTCATCCGCCGTATTCACCAGACCTCGCGCCTACAGAATTTGGATAGCTTTTTGGCGAAAAATAAATTCAATACCCGAGAGGCAGTACAAAATGCCTTTGAAGAATTTGTTGCCTCCTGTCCAGCTTATTTTTTCAAGAAAGGAATCAATAAACTGCCACTGCGTTTGGCAAAGACTTCATGGGTGACTACTTTTATTAATAGGAATAAAAAATATAGAAAAAACAAATTACGTTGACTTATTTCATAAAAATGGGCAATTTCATAGGTAAAGAACTAACTAATATTTAATACACAAAATTGCGTCACTTTTATCCCCTTTTTATAATATATCTTTGCTTTTACATATCAAAATTCAAAATTCACTTCAAACCGTTATTGAAATTATACGAGTACTACAGGAACAGCAATCCGTCGGTGGTCAGTTTCGCTACAACGGTGCTAAAACTAAGATCAGTTAAGGTATTATTGACATTTGTTCAATCCAATCCATTAGTTATTCCAAATAGTGTCATAAAAGCAGCTGTAAATGTTTTAAGCGTGGAACATAAATTTTAAAACGATATTAATTAATACTGTTTAAGTGCATTATAAATGACTCACCTTTAGAATGGTAATTTTATAGGTAAGCAACACACTGTCGACGTAATTGCATTACATAAAATTCTAAGCTATTAAATATATGATTAGCATATTTCGCTGCCATAGTGGTTTCAAGCCCTAAAATTTTGGCGCTATTGCGTGGTCCAAGAGCCATCACTGGCGCACTTTGACTTAGCAGCACTGGGGCTTAATAGATTTTAGATTTAAACACTGCCACAGTGTGTGGCCCTAAATCTATCACGTTATTATGGTACCATAATATGGTTTAACCGTCGATATGGTTAACATCAATCAATCATAATTTTTTTTTCATAAATGTTACCCCTTGTTCCCCAGGAATCACTAGATCCCCATAATACCATTTTCTTCAGTATTGTGGAGGCGTTTTGCAAGCTTAATAAAAATGTATATAATATTTTCAATATAGATCAAAAATAAATATTAATTATTTTGATGTAAGAAATCAGTTTCCTTAGTCAAATGTTTTCTATGGATCGAGTACACGATATTTTCGGTAATTGGTGCCATAATCGAGAATCTACTACCATTTCAAATGAGGTTCATGTGACCGGTGAAGAAACAGCGAAAGAAACTCCGCAGGTATCTTCTTTTTGACATTTGTTTTAAGACTAAATTATACAGTGTCAATCGTGAATGATTCTTTGATTTGACCCTGGTCGCGTCAAAGTATTGATAATTGCAATAACATTTTTGAACGTTTCGGATCAAACGATTGACAGGACCTGCGACCAAAGTGTATAGTAATGTCCGACGACCTACATTATCTATTGGGTCTCACAGATGACAGAGTACCTACTGAAACTTGAAATGATCCATTCGAATGATCGACCCGATTGACCCGGTTCTTAAAACGAATCAATACTTGAAAGATCGGGTCACTAGAAATAAATGAATGACACAACATGTCTAGATTAAGCTAGCTAAAAGTACAACTATGTAATGGCTCGTGAAAACTTATAAAAAAAAATTAAAAAGAGTTGTTCTGCAAAATATATATTATTGACCTTGGCCAGACCATAGATCCGACTAAGTTGGCCCAAAACAAACCTGGTCGGAACCTGGGAGAGATTATTTTTAACTCATCGTCATCTTTTTTTTTATAGGATAAGGGTGACAAACGAGCACACAGTCCACCTGATGGTAAGTGGTCGCTGTGGCCCATAGACATCTACATCTATCTTCGATTAAT